>JASVER010000014.1:4658045-5258045 GCA_030449065.1 Oceanodroma leucorhoa
GTTAGCCAACTATTTATTATATCAATGAAATGGTTTCATGTGGAAATAGCTCAAGGGTTTCCTTCCAATTATCTGATATTCTTAATGATTACTGCAAAGCAGTTTGCTATTCAGTTATTTCCATAAGGCAGTTTCCCTAACATTTTTAAAGAGAAAAATACTGTAGAAAATCGTTGTTGTGATTGGAACAAACCATCAAAGATCAGTTAGAACAAAACTTTATTGACATAGAGCAGTCACCTGATGAAGAGGTGTAAAGCCAACAGAGGAGCATGCAATTTTTCTTGTGATAGTTTGATGCAAGGGCATCTTCATGTAATAAATTACGAAGAGGTCCATATGCCTAGTTTGTCTGCTGACTTCGAAACAGGTTATCAGAATTCACCACAGAAGTTAGCACCAAATAACTTTCTAGTGCTGTGTTGTTTAGATAGAAGTCACTACTGCCTTTTTCTTCTATCCACTGCTACAATTTTTCTTGTATATTTTACACCTGTTTGTTAATTCTGTTGCCATCACACAGTAATTTCTGAAGCTGAGGAGTGAATATGGAGGCTGTGCTAGCAGAGATTCAAGATACAGTATAAACAATGCTTTAGTGGTTGCCAGTGTTTTATGGGTTTATTTTGACCTTTTCAGAGCTCATCTGGAAGATTGTAAGAACTGCTATTTAAAAGCACCAACTACTTGGAACTCCTTTGTAGACCCTAGGAATCACAACTTGTGAGTGTCTCTGAAAATTGAGGACTATTGTAGTTAAAAACAGCAGCGGCTGAATGGATCCCTGTGTTAAGTAATGCAGTCGCTGCTATCAGTGGTGCTGCGCATGCTGGCAAGGGAGGAGATTTTTTTTTCCTCTTTAAAAAGACAACCAATGTGAACACAGTCAAAGAGAACCATGAAGTGTGTTAGGCTGTCTGCTGTCTCTGTCTTGTTAGTGCAGAGGTGTATACTCCTACCAAGTGGTTGTAATGACACTAACTGCTGTATTTGAGGAAGAATGGAAAGCCATCTTTTTATTTTGTTATTATTATGAGAATTACCTGTGGGTCTTTAGACTGTGGGAGGGCTAGCCTTTAACACCATAAGCTTGTAAGGGTGCAATACAATATAACTTGGAAATTCAGCCTCTCTAGTCAGCCTATCTCAGAACAAGCTGATTTAGAGACCTATCATGACATACTCAGAGAAATGTGTACTTTAATTATACATATGAATATATGTTTATATAATACTAATTATTATTTATGATATATTAATTTTCAATTAAAATTTAAAATGCCATATTTCATTATATATACATATATGTCTATATATTATATATATGACTAAAATAAGCATAATTATTTAATAGAGACAAAAATTAATAGCATCTAGATTCTTGTTTATCTACCTAATATGAAAACAAACAAGCAAATCTGTGATTGCTAATACTTTTTCAGATATGTTTCAATTTTCGGTGTGACAATTGCTATGTCCAGAAAGACCTTCTCAGACTACAGTGCTTACTCTGACCTATTATAATTTGTCAGAGCTGATATCCAAGCTGTGCTGCACAGCACGGTATGGACATTTTGATATTCTGACCCCATCTCTGAATTATGACATTTGACTCCTGATAGATTCCATTTACTTCCAGTAGAGGAAGACTCCACTTTGCCAAAAGCAATAAGAAGTTGCTTCATGTTCAGCACCAAAACAAGGCAAGTTAACCTCTGAACTTCGAAAATTAGTTCTCCAAAAATGTGAAAAGTACTAATAAAGATGGATTTGATGGACAAAAATGCATAGAATATGGGATCTGGTTCATTTATTAAATATTCATAATAATGATTAAGAGAAAGCAGCCTGGTTTTCAGCCTGTTCCTCTGCATCAACTTGCAAATATATCTAACAGCAAAAGACACCTGCAAATGCAAAAGAAAACAGGCATTCTTCTTAATTGTGTATTAGCACACAAAGTCTATATGGGAGAGAATCTGCTCTAAAGGCTTCTCCAAGGAGAGAGAACAATATAGAGCGAAGAAGTAGTAAAACTCTGTGTATTCATCTGAAAAATGCTATGTTAAGAAAATAAATTTAAGTTTTGTTCCCAGTTAGGATAGAAGATGCTACAGATGTACCATATGATAGATAAAGCCTTGTTTTATATTCCTAAAAGAAGGGGTGGGGGGAACGTGTGTGGGTTTTTTTCATAACTGGTGCTACTGAGCCCAGCTTATTAAAGGTGTTTCAGTTGGCTGCGGATCGAGTAGGCCATGTTAGTCTGTTTCTTGGTGAACAGCCATTAACAACTTTGCRATGAACACAGACTGAAACCAGAGAATAAATACTTGGTTTAAGTGAGATCAATCTCTTTAAAGTCTACATAAATTAGACCTCCATTTTTAGTGTTTTGTCTGAGAGTACCTTGCCATAAACAGTGTGGTAATTATTTAGTTGTCTTTGAGAATGAAGATGTGAATGAACTCTTGACTAGTTTTGAACCCAGCAAAAATAATAGTTATATCTAATCTGATATTTTGACCTGCATGACATCTGCATTAAAGCTGGAAATCCAGTTGTCACCTATATATCTTTTTGCCTTTTTTGGGGAGACAATTCTTCTTCCAAATGAATCTCCCCTGCCTAAGTTCAGATGATAATGTTACTTAGGATGGCTCTGATGGATGCACAACAATCAATGGATTTGGTTCTGTCCCCAAACACCATAGAAGGGCTAACAGAATAGGATATTTGGGATCTGTCTTAACAATTGACGCACACACTCTAGAATGTCAATATTAACTCCATAACAAATGTGTTTCTTCTAAGATGTTAAACAGTGAATGGGGGAAGCTGAGATAAGCTTTGTTATCCATGCCAGCCAGAGGGAAAAGCTTTGACAAAAGGAAGGAACAGGCACCTGACCTGCACCTGAGGTGGCTGTCAAGATCCCAAAGCTAATTCCATGTTTGTGTGTGCTAGAATTACTACTTTGAAATTAATTATTTTATCCTGCACTTTTGTCAAGGTACTTGCAGTTTTGCAGGTATCRGTTTTTACCATGTCCAAAATAAACATTGTTCATCATGAACTGGGAACATCTTGGACGGTGTCCTGGTTTTGGCTAGGATAGAGTTAAATTTCTTCCTAGTGCTATGTTTTGGATTTAGTGTAAGAAGRATGTTGATAACACRCTAATGTTTTTAGTTGTTGCTAGGTAATCTACTTTTCAAGGATTTCTTATCGTCCCATGCTCTACCAAGCGCACAAGAGGCTGGGAGGGAGCAGAGCCGGGACAGCCAGCCCAGCTGGCCAACGGGGTATTCCATACCATGTGACGTCATGCCCAGTATATGAATGAGGGGGGAAGGGGTCCCGGAAGGAGCGATCGCTTTGGCTATTGTCTCGGCGGGTGGTGAGCAATTGCATTGTGCATCACTCATTTCATATATTGTATCATTAATATATTATTACCATTGTTATTATTATTATTCCTTTCTTTTCTGTTCTATTAAACTGTCTTTATCTCAATCCGTGAATTTTTTTTCAATTCTCTCCCTGTCCCGCTGCGGGGGTGGGGGAGAGTGAGCGAGCGGCTGTGTGGCGTTTAGCTGCCTGCCAGGTTAAAAAAATTTAAATTTAATCCTCCGTATCTCCCCACCTAAAAAACCCCAAACCATTCTTTTCCTCTCTCTCACAAAAACAACCACCAAAAACTTTTGATAGAAAATCTTGATTCAGATTTGAAAGTTATTTCTTCCCTTAAGAATACTAGGATTTATTTTTATTCAAATATGGTTTTTGTCTACATTAGGGAGTAGAAAACAGTTATCTTCATGCTGGAAGGAGTTCTTAATTTTAACTTTACTCTGATGGTGTTCTGCTGCCATCTCAGTCATTTTTAAGAATCTAGAAAGATGTCCTAGTTGTGAAAACCTGGCGGTGACACATGGATACTAGAAAGTTTTTTTCCTAGTCGTTGAAAACCAGACAAAAACATTTACTTCTCCTCCCTCTATTTTTGGCCTTTTTTTCTCTTTAGTGAGGTATGATTTTTTTCTTCCTGTGTATACCATTGGCAGCTATGTGTTAAGGTAAGGGTGGAAGTAGGACAGGGTGCGGTTTCATTGTAGAGCTCCTTTGAGCCACTTGAGAGGAAATTTCTCCTATCTATAAATTTCCTCTGATCTTCATCAGCGTCTGTGTTGGGCTGATTCTAGCAGCATTGGTTAGATGATTATGTTGTAGTCTCTTGGAGGTGTTAAGGGTTTATTTAGTGCTTGTAGATTGATGGCTAATGGGCTTTGTTGGGCTGTTTAAATGGAAGTTTCCCATAACCTGGTACTAAAATGGAGGCTTTGAGTGAAGCTTTTATCACTCTTTCACCAGTCTCATCAAGAACTTCCCTTTCCTCGCTGGAAATGGAATTTCATGCTGTGTATTTCTAATCCAAGCGTTACATCAATCAGCAATCTAGTAGAAGTTTGTGGTTCTGACAAAAAGAGCATTTCACATGCTGTGAAGTGGTTTCCTAAGTCTGGCATTTATGTCTATCCCAGACCCTATGGAAACTACTTAAACTGGAACTTGCTTTCRATTTACTGTGCTCAACTTTTATAACTTGATATCAAACACGTTTTCGTAGCCGGTTCTCAATGCCTTTCCCACAACTGGAGAGATTATATGCAGGATGTGTTTGACAAGTGGGCAGTGTCCAAAGTCCATGTTCCTTGTGTGGCATTAAAATGTCAGAGTAAACAAATCAGCAATGAGTGCAATTGCCAACCCCACCAAAAAGGAGTACATGCTTGTTGTACAGCACATTTGTGTTGTCAGCAAATCTCAGTGCACTTGGCAAGGAAGTCCATACCCATTTAAAAATGAGGAAAATGAGTTACTGAGAGGTGAATTGTCTTAATATAACAGGCTACAATTACAATCCAGTCGCCTGTGTTTAGAGTAACACTAGACAACACTATCTCCCTTAAAAAAAAAAAGGCAAAAAAAAAAATCAATTACATATGGTATTTATTTCTTCACAAATAAAAGAAAACTCTGTAACTTAAGACATTTTTGTGAACTTCCTGATTATTATTTGGACACTGGAACTACGGAAAAAGTGGGGCACTTTGGGAAGTGGTACTGACATGTAATAGATGCTGATCTTCTGTTTGCTACTGGGACAACACCCTAGCATGCAGGTAGGGACCATTGCCATCGTGTCAATACCATATTATACTGAAGTTCTGACTAGATATATGTCCCCTGCAGTACTTTGTGAAAAAGTAGTAGTAATTGTCACTTCTGATGCAAATTCTGTGAAAAAGCAGTCATGTCAATTCTGATTCTTAGCCAAATTCAAAGTTTGATAATCATTTCCTACTTGAAGTGGGAATTGGACGCTGAGAAGGGGCAGCTGCATTTCAGCAATGGCCCAAGAAACTGGAGTTTAGCTAAGACATCAGAGCAAATCTAATCTGCCTTGCTGGCAGACCAGAGCAATGTTAATAAAGCCATTTTGCAAATATTCTTGAATTGACTTGTTGGTTAAAATTTAGAAAGTGTAGTGGAGAAGAAGGGTTTCACGACACGTGTGTTCATTGTATATTGCACCTTTTTTGATTTGAAGATCCTTGGTGTTAGGTTGGTTTATGTTTTAAGAAATTACGATTATGAAGAAAGGCAAATTTTGGAAGATAATGGCTGTTAACTATTATTTCTATACAGAAAATAGTCATATGTATAAGTCTTATTCAGGATTTAACCATGACTTTGATATTGTAGGACAGGCAGTTAAAGGTTAATTTGTTTCTTTTTTTTAATTTTTACTTTTATTTTTTTTATTTTGTTTTTGTGTTTCATTCTTTTTTTTTTAAAAAAAGAAATGGGGAATTGTGAGGGGTCTTTTTAATCACATAAAATATATTTTGAATGTAGAATGTGGGATTGAACTAAGTTTTGCTTTCTGTGTTTCAGTTCCAGTGTTGAACAGAAGATTTGGTGGTACATAATGTCATAATTCCTAATTCAGTGAGGTGGTCAGCATTCATAATGCCAATGCGAGTTGTAATTTTTTTTCAGGATCAGGTCACAGATTTATCAGTGCAGCCTCAGTTATTATACTAGTTTCAAGAGGAAAGAAAAAAARCACCTTTATAAAAATATTATGAGATTTTGTTAAGAGTAGAAGGCAAAGTTTTGGGCAACTTTTTCTTTCCCCTTAAGCTTTTAGTAACCCCTACCTCACATACTGACAGGGACATCAGTGCTGTCTGCATTTTTGTCTTCAAAAGTTTTATCTCTCCTTCTTTCAGAAGAGTAATTTTTGAGGCAGCCATGACAGCTCTGTCATTCACTCACACCTCTAAATTTCTCTTTCTGTTGTCAGTCAGCAGACAGCAGTCACAGTATCTTGATGATCATGATTGATGGCAAAATATATGAGAACTGTAAAAAGGGCATTGAACATTATGGCTAAAACAATCATTTTATGCTTTTATTTTTGTAAGTACAATAAGAAGTTAGAAAACCGCCTGTTTACCTGTAGGTCTTACATTCATTTTTTGCATTATATAGAATGGTGTAGAGACACCTATAGATATAACTATTTTTTTCTGTCATAAACCTAAGTACTGAAAGTTGTCTGCACATTTAGTCTCAGTTCAGTATTTATCATACCTTGCCAATGTTTTACTGTTTCTCAAATTTCCTTTTAAATGACTAATTTCCCATCAAACTCCAGGGCTTAAATGACAAGCAAGGAGATGAGAGCAATAGCAAAAAGAATTTGAGTCATATTTTCCTTGAAAGAGCTTTATGTGTTCTTGGAAAATAAAATACATCCATTATATTGTAAGTAAATAAAACACATATTTGGGGAAGGAGAAATGGCTATTGGGCTTTCATGTCAGCAAAATTTGTACAGAATGGGATAGAAAACACCAAAAAAAGCATTTTTTTTTTTTTCCAGTTGGTCCTGTGCATGAAATTTGTTACAGATTATTTTTAGGAAAAAAGAAACCAAGCTCTACGAGTTTGAGTGCTGTACAATGGCCATTGGATTTTTTCCATTTTTACGAAGTAATCACCTATTGAACTTTGAAAATCAGCATATTGCAGTAGCTGGTGTGCGTGCCTKTTAAATAGCAATATCTGAGGCTGAATAAACATCACTTGCACTCTGTTACTACTACATTGTCTATACTGATGGCTATAGTCTTGTTTGTTTACAGGCATCTATATACAGTATCCATCTTCTATGTTTTTTGACAGCTGTATGAAGCACAGGGCTATTTTTGCTATGTATGATGATTAGTTGTGTGAGAGTTCAGCTGTTTATTTTTTAAATTCTTACAAGTGGCATAACTATGTAGGCAAATTGTTTAACGTGAATACAGTCATACTACAAAAAAGAAGTCTTGCTCGGCATATAACTTACTCTGAGCAGGAAACTGATAAAAGTTGTACCCGCAAAACATCTCTTACTAATATAGCTGCGTGTCCAGAAGGAAGTTGATTCTAGGAGTGATACTCTGGCAGCTATACTGGCAAACCCTTCTATATCTGGGTCATATATTGGGAAAGCTGTCATGTTATCCACCAGTGTGCAGTAATTATTAAATGTGGGTCCTATGGAGACTGGTGCTGTGAAGGGAGGCACCTTCTAGATGATAGCTGGTAACAGTTAACGGTCTAGGATTTTCAGAGGGGTCAGAGATATTTACCTACTCCTTTAGGGATGAGAAGTGAAAATACTGGGGAGAAGCCAGCAAATTCCAGTAGATTTTTTGAAGAATGCTGCTAAGTGAAGGGGTAGAGATTCATCTTTTCCATTCGGAATAGGTCTTAAAAGTGTCTCTGGCCACAAATTTAAAACATGCTCTAGTGTTATCCAGAAATAACTTGAAAAACTTGTCTTTGCCATTTGTTTGAAATGAACATTGTGCACAGCTTCCACATGGGGCATAGATTCCCTGCCTCTGCTGTAATGGGAATGGGTTGTAGCAGTTACTTTGTCTCTTTGTGGCATAATCTTTCTTGGAGCTTTCTCTGGTTTCAGTCCCTATTCTGGCTGAAAATTGAGGAGTTTGTGAAGCTCATGTTGTGAAGTTATATAATATGTTTATCTGCAAGACAATATAAAAGTATATTCTACTTTTAATAGCACATGTGCATCCCATCTGGGTTGGGCTGGGCTACAACATTGGGGACTGAGTTGTGTGTATTCCAGGCTAAAAGATGTGTGGCTCCAAGAAAATCTTACTGTTTTCAGTTTCTTAGCTTGATTTCTTGGGACTGTTTGCAGAAATGCAAAAAAATGCCCTCTTCAAACGACCTTGTTGTTTCTGTAAACAGCTCCCCTATTTCTTGGGAAACTGCAAGGTGGCATTTTACTTCATAATAAAGTAGTCAAATTCAAGAAATGCTAACATTACTAATGACACGTATACAGTGAAAAAAAAAATGAGTATTAAGTGAGTGAATACAAAAGGTGAATCTAAGACACATGAATCACTGAAAGTTCCTTGGCACAAAAATTACTCACAAAGTTGTTTAAAGACATGAACAGAAGGGTTGGGGGCGGGGGGGAGAAGGAGATTTGTTTTATATTGCTATTTGATTTTTATATTCAAATTGTAGAAATCTGGTTTGATGATCATTTTTTGAACATGGAATCATGGGAAATATTTTGTTTTCCCGGAGAGCCAAGGCGATGTATTTATTTCAAGTTTTATTAAACGAGTTATAAATTTTCCTAGCAATTTACTCATAGCTCAAGAGGTTTAATTTGCATGTGTTGCCTTTTACAATATGCTTTTCGTAATGTTGCAGATGCTTCTTCCCTAGCTTCAGTAAACAACAGGCAGTTGGCCAGGTTTTTGACTGAACGTTTGCCAACTCTGGGAAATATTAGTTAACTCTTTGGTGGCCACTGAATGATTTTTAGCTGACTTTATCCAAAAGGATCTGTGAAGATTAAAAATAATATGAAGTAAAAAATAAGATACAAAACCAGTAATTTGCTGGACTAAACACAGGAAAAGAGGCTTCTTTCTGCATTATAATAATTTCAGATTTTCTTTTTTTTAACATTTAYTTCCATAATGGGTTGTTTTCAGAAATTTATTCGAAAATTGATGATGATATGATGATGATAATAATAATAATAAATATTTCTTCATTCAGATTAGTGAAGATTCTTTAGTCCTGGAGGCATTCGAATACAATGAGGCTTACCCCTAGTGTTCTGCTCTAATTTTGAAAAGCCTACAAGGAGAGTTTTTTCTTCAACCCAGTAATCCAGTCCAGAGCAGGGATATTTTGCAGGTGGGATGGCAGGTTGTTCATGAACAATGGAGGTAACGAAGCCTGGTTTCCTGCGGATTTATGCCCAGAGCTGACGATGCAGTAGAGTTCAGCTCCCATCTCTGTGTCCCCTATGGTGCTTTCAGCTTTCTTCCACGATTCTTACATACWTTTTGGGGCTGTCCCTTGAGCAAGTCATGTCATATTCTCTTCCAGTTTGGAGCTACCTGCTTGCTGATTGTTCAGCTACTGCCAGTGTAATGCGTTGTGGCCAAATTTACGTTTCTTCCTGTTAGCGAGAGATTCAGTAGTGTTTCACTCTCTCTCATTCAGCCTCTCATCATCGTGGTATTTCTAGGAATGTTACATGATTTCAAACTTGGTTGAAGTTGCTGAATTTGTCCCAAAGCTATGGTTCAAAAGACGTATGCAAGGACGGCTTGTCAGCATGCTTGCATAAGGACATAAGGAAATGAGGCCAATCATGAATAAAAAAGAAATGTCAGACATCTTCAACATCTTGCATGATGGGCACTTGGAAATAATTGCAGGCGGTCCCATGATTAAATGCTGTCAGAGTAAGTGGGGTAAAAGGCCAGGCTGAAGGAATGACTTGAGTTTGAATTACCTGACTTGACATTCACTGCTCTTGAAAAACTTGTATCTGTGGGTTTGTGAACACATTTTGGATAACTGTTTTGAACAGATGATCATAAATGAAGCATGGTGCAACATCCATTGAAAGGGGATGAGACTTAAAAGGTGGAAAATTCTGAATCCTTGTGGTAGTTATCTAGGTTACTCAAGGCTCTTTCGTTGGGTTTTTGAGTATGTTTGCATTTTTTTTTTGTGTTACTTTTTTCTCCACAAGTGCTCTGATGATGTGGCCAGCTTTGGGCTGAAATTAAATACGGTGAAGATAACACATCAACCAGTGATATTCTTCATGCCTGATCCACTGCTATATTCCTCAGATTCATTTAATCATATTACCCCTTCCATAGAGTTCCTCATTTGTGCAGAAGCATTACACTCCATGCCTTAAGACTGTAATGGACTAGGAGAAATGAAATATTCTGGAGAGCAGATGATTGCTTGTAAACTTCTTTTCAAGCTGTAAGGCAAAGCAGTGTCTATCAAAAAAAAAAAAAAAAAAATAAATTGTGATTTTCCAAGCTTAGTGTTAGAAAAGTTACCTTGTAGTTTCTCAAGCAAATTTAAAGTGAGGCTCAAGTGGTGCCACCGTTAGGATCCAGAGAAGATGAATATCAGATTATTTGTTCTGTCTTTTGTACTAGAAACATGGCRCATGGCTAGCGTGATGTCATAAACTGATGTCTTAGGGCATCCTGCAGGAATTATGTGCCCTTTTACTCTTCTAACAAATAGCACCTACGACCCATTGAATTTCACTTAGACTGGATGAATCTGTTTTCCCCAACATTTCTCATTTTCTGCTTCCCTCTGTCTTTTCCCTTACATGATACTGGGGAGGGAGGAGTGTTGCTTAGCAACCAGTCGGAAACGGTCAATACAGGTATAAATATTAAACCTTTTCAACCATGGTGAGTTTATGGTAGAAAATGGAAAAGTGTTCCAATTTTTCCTCATGAAAATGGAGGCAAAATGGTAATCTAAATCCTTTTTGATAATCAGGACAAAATTGGGACCTCAGTTTCTCTGAGTTTGACTCCTCTACATGGAGAAGGAAACTTTTTCTTCTCTGGTAACTAAGAAGATGCCCATGCAGAGCCCCATGGGCCTCCAGTATGGTGTTTTTTTGTGGGGGTTTTTGGTTTGTTTTTTTTGGGGTTTTTTTTTTTTTTTTAAATCATGTTAGAGCCCAAGACTGTAAGTTTGGAGATTGGTGCTAGCTCAGTCATGTATTATCACCACTTACTACAGAAATAGAAGTGGTTTTTTTTTCTAAATGTTTTTAACGTGCTTTATAATTTTTAGATGGAAGACAATAGAATGTATAGTGTGTCACTACTTGTTACCCTACTGCAGAAATTACATAAGAACAATAAACTCCACTATTGTGGTTTAATGCTACCGCTGAAGAGGGAGAAAATATGTGCCATCGCACATGGTTTGAAAAATGTATGTATGTATGTATCACTTTAAGTGAATGGCTGATTTCAGTAAGGCATTTCCATTATAATACTCGTGAAATCCAATCTTAAGAGAAGTAGGGGGACTTGAAACCATAGGTAACTTACTGTGATCTGCTTAAAGCAAGCAACTGAAAGTGTGTGTCGCACAGTATGCATTTGTTTAGTAATATTACGTTAGTGGCTAGAAGACTCAGTCAAGACCAAGGCCTGTGTTTACCTAGGCACCAAACATTTTGTGCCCCGTAAGGTGAGGAGAGTGCATGAGCAGTAAAATACCTTGCTAAAGATCATTTATTAATCATTTAACTACAGCAATAGAAGCCTGGCCTTTGGCTCTCAGTGTCCCAGTTGCCCAGCCCACGATTCTCCATTCAGGCAGCATTATACCATTTGGGGCTGTCTGCCCCATGGATGTGCATGGGTTATTGATCTCAAGTGTTACTGATTGCCCAAAAGTGTAAGCTGGAAAATAATTGGAAAAAACATGTTGGTCTGCTAGCTTCAGACCTGACTGGAAATTGTTCCTGGAATACAGTGTTTATTGAAATGATATGTGCAATCATATTCCAATCATTTCATAACGAGGAAATGAGAATATTTAAGATTTTTCAAAAATATTTTCTTGAAAAGCAGACTCTGTGAATTTTGATTGATATGACACTTCAGAACTATAACAGAAACTCTTTTTGTTACAAAGGAATGACCACTGGATCAATTTCTTTAGTATATATTTCTTTAGACTTGCATCATTAATATTCAAAGGAGAATGTCTTTTACATTGTGCTGCAGTTTATACTAATGTGGGTTCATTTGCTTTCATGTTATTAAATCACTTTTTGCTATTGAAAAGATAAAATGAAACAGCATTGTTCATGTGCTGTATAGAACTGTAGCAATGTGCAGTTTGGTATCTACTGCATTTCCAAAGCAATAAATACATGAATAAAAAATCAAAGATAGGAGGCAGGATTTCCCTTTGATTTCCACAGACACAGCATGCCGTTGTTATAACAGAAATCTAATAGGGAGATAAAAATTTGCTTGTATTTGCCAGCTGTTTAGTGCAACAACTACTGTAGTCTGATTATTTCTAAGATGATCAGAAGGTGCAAAACCATTTCTTAACTCAAAATTAATATATATATATTTTAGAAATAAATTGAATCTTATTGCATCTTCTGAAACTGTTTTCTGTATATAACACTTCAGGTGTTTGATTCAGGCTGTATGTTTCACTGAAAGTCTAGTTACAATCATCAACACTTTTCTAAAATAACAATTAGATGCAGTTTAGAATTCTCTTCTGCTTCTATCCCACAGTCATGCAGATGTTTAACTGGATATATGTGACTAATCTCTTTGAAGCAATTGAGAATTACTCTAATAAGTAGAAGTTTAGAACACACACGGCTTTATCATGGCTTTGTTGACTTAAATTCTTCAATGGTTTCACTTCAGAAAAAATCATGGGCAGCCTGAATTCTACTTGGAGCCTATTTACAGTGTTTCTGTTTGTCTGTCTCTGGTTGATCAGAGGAAACTTGCCAAAAGGAAATGCAACCCTTAAGGGCTTAARCTGTCTTGAACGTTCATGCTACCTCCTTAGAAAACTATCAGGGTCTTGCTTTTGAACTGAAAATTCGTATTTTCCTCCAGGTTTTAATGGAAGTAAGGTTAATATTTCCCTATACACCTTAAATTTGAAAATGCTTTATAGATGTGTGTGAGGTGTCTGTACTGAAACTAGTTTAGTTTAAAAATAAAAAGTTTTCCTTCTACGCTCCCAAATAATCTTGTGAGCTGTAATGTAATACTTTTCCTTCTGGTGTCATTTGCAAAATATCTGTAATGAATCTTAAAGGGGGAAAAAAAATCTCTGTGCTGCAAAAAGAAAACCTTCAGTTATTATTATTTTTAAAACTAGGGATGCACCTATAGGTGGGAAGAGTTAGACTGACCAGTCTTTTTAGTAAGAATTTGTTTGGAAAACAGAATTTTCAGATAATGCTGTTTTTTAAGTATATCATTACAGAGCTGGCTGATACTTTATGCTCCTACGCTCCGGTCTGGGAACACTTAAATTTATATCTTTATCATAATGAATTTCAGCAAATTCTTGAATCTGATACCAATGCAGTATTGTTCATGTGTCTATACAAATAAATTAGATGTATAAAGTTCTTCATAACTCCTAATTCTCAATTTTTGTCAGTATTTTAGGCTTTAAATAGTTTGCTTACATGCTAACATTAATCAACAATGCTATTGAGAAATGTGCCAGCTTTACCAATACCTTGTTTTATTTTGGTTTATGGTGTGTCTTCCGTTTCTATTTTAAATCTTACATCTTTGCTTTCAGTTGTGTAATATGATCTCTTTAGTGCTTTGAATTAGAAGCGATAGTTTGGGGATTCCATATGTACTACTAAAGGGTCAATAGCAAAAGAAAAATACTTAAATATGGTAGAGAAAATGGTTTTGTCTTGATTTTTATGTGTTTCCTACATTGACTAATGGTGAACTGCTGTCAAGACCTCAGTCCTCTGCAAGCACATGCTGTGTCAGGAGATGAGTGCACGCACGCTTACCATTCCTGTATTACT
Source organism: Oceanodroma leucorhoa (assembly GCA_030449065.1). Lineage (NCBI taxonomy): Eukaryota > Metazoa > Chordata > Aves > Procellariiformes > Oceanodroma > Oceanodroma leucorhoa. The sequence continues at coordinate 4,672,057 of JASVER010000014.1, forward strand.
ATTATTTTTTTTAAAGGCTCTCGATGGTTGATTAGCTGATTTTCATGCTTGATATAAAGTTGCACACATCACGGATGTTATTCTGAAACCATTATATCCAATTGTGTAGGAAAACATTTAAATGTTCTGATAACTTCTGGATCCAAACCCAGGAGGTTGGRAAACAGCCAGAAGAGCAAGAGAGCCATGCTAGGCTGAACTGCCTTGGCAATGGAGGCTTCACTCACGGAGTGAAGAAGAGAGAGAGATGTAGATCCTGTCAGTATGTACTTCACAAGGCCTATCCCACTTGCAGTGAGGTGGTGAGAACCTGATGGTCCTGCTGCTTTAACAAGTACTGTCATTTGTCACTGTCTTGACATACACATTTCTGCATGAGGGACACAAAGAGAAAGAAGGCATTAGCATCTTTCATGCAGGAAGAGCATTGTTGGGTTTTGCACATTGGGAAGCATAAATCTTGGGTTTGCTACTGAACAAAACTATTCCTGTTAATTCAGCAGGCACCATTTAAATGAGAGATCTGAGAAATGGGCTTTGAATACTCTTTATGAAGCATCTTTTATTAACCTCTGTTTTCACCGTAATATGTGTTTATAGTGCAAAATAGTAACATTGCTGAAACTTCAGGAAATATTCTTTGTAGTTAATACTCAGTTTCCTCCTGTGTGAAAGGCAGAAGCTGTGGAAATAGAACAGAACCAACTGTGGAGGTTGCTACTACTTGGGGGGGGTTCTTTCTCATGTGTGTAGCTTGTTGCAGCTGCTTAGAGTGGTTACTATTTCATGATCTTCACTACTGTAATTGCATGTCCTTGTTTATCCATGCCTTTTTATTTTATTTAAAAAACAGTGGGGAAAAAAAAAGTTTTGAGTAAACTAAATGTAACTTCAAGTGTTTAGGGGAATTAACTGTATTCTGTGACACAAGGTGTTAGGCTTCAGGGATGCTGACAGGAGTGTGGAGATCTGAGTTAAAATAGCTTAAAGGGGATCAAGATGCCTGGACTTGCTTTGATTCTGTTCACTGGTAGAGCTGCGTATGAGATGCTGAATTTAAAGTTAGGTTTAAAATAAAATATATTAAAGTGAGGAGAAACGTACACTAAGACCTTCCTTGACACCCTCTGTCAGCAGGACAACAAAATACGTTTGGTAAGGTTGTAGATGAAGTCTTCACAAACATCTTGAGTTCCTTAAAACATTTCATTTCAAAAGAGATTTAGATAGGTACGTCCTAACGCATAGTCAGTTAACAACATGTGATCTTAGGTTCCTCCAGATTGTGATACTTGAAAAAGTTATGGTGACCCTAAACACTCCTGAGCATCTAGCCCAGCTGTAAAGAAACAAAACTAAGCTAAAACTTCAGTTTCTCTTTTTTACTGAGTTTTAAGCTAAGTTACGTATCTTAGCCCATTCCAGCTGCAAAGAGAAGGCACAAATTCATTTATTATGGCTCATCTGATGAGAGGTAACTTCTTAAGTTGCCATAAATTTGTCCCTTCCCTATTAAGTTGTACATGTAGGGGAATTAACAGACTGAAGCCCTTTCAGCAAGAGTGGTCTAATATAATACACAAATTAGGTGTCAAATGATGGAGCTATATCTGTACAGCCTTATTCCTGCTGAAGTTGTGTCATTCCATGCCTCTTGTCCAGAAACAGTGATTTTTAAGGCTCCTCACATAGTTGTCTTTGGAAAACCTTTATTTTGTTTTGACACTTTCTCAATTTATACAGAAGGGGTAGTCATAGACTGGAAAAAGCTGAGAACAGAAGAAAATTTGGTAATTAAAAGAAAGACAGAAATGAAAGAATGCATAAAATATCAAGTGATTTTTGCAGGGAAAAAAAAGAAAATGGAGAAAAGAAAAAGTGAGGCAACTAGAAACGTAAGATTAAACCACTGATTTCTCTGAAGCTAATGTAGGTCAGGTAAATAAACATGGGGGGGGAAAATCACTAAGAACACCCTTCCAACTGTGTGCATAATTGCATATTATAAAGATAAACACAAGTAAATATAAATGAAGTTAAAGATGCTATGGCGCCTTACTTCTTCCCCTGCTTCCCACCAACCCCATACCTTGTCAGTAATATTATTGTGCTTCTCTGATTTTGACTTATAGTGCATGCACTGGTGAATGACCAAGGTTTAAACATTCATTCAATATTAGCATGTAGAAGAAATGTAGGATACTTTCATTAATTGGATTAGGGTTATATGTGTTTCATTTAAAAGCTGCAGTGATCACTAATGGAATGACCTTGAAGTCATTATCTGTTAAGAAGCAGGAGAAAAGATTGTTCTTCATGTTCAGTTGTATTTGTCATTACTTGTGAATATAATTTTCAGATAAAATATAGTTCCAGCTCTCTAACAATTTTTTTTTTTTAAGCTAAGATTTGATGGTCTAAGTTCTTTCAGCTATCATTTTATTTTGTCACACTGACTCCAAATAGTGCATTTTTTGGCCAGCTTTGTTTGTAAGCTGTGGTTTTTAAACCAAGAACACTGAATACTATTCATAATTTCCTTTTTTCCTTTTGAGTCCTCTTTTTTAAATTTTCATGTCATAGCTTTTCCAACAACAGTGTAGCCGGAAAGGCTACATATATTTCAGATACCGTAGTGTTAGTCAGAGATCCAGCAATTGGTATTACAAAAATATGCTGTGCTGTAACTACCAGGTGGTTCACAGCACCATTCCTTTGGGTTTTGTGCTTTATCTAAACAGTATGTAAACTGTTTTATCTAAACAAGTATGTAGCAAATGAGTATTGTGACTAGATCACTAAGATTTTCAATCTTTTTCCCGCCTTGCACCTCCCGACATGCAGATCTTCTTGCTACTGAGAGACCAGACTGGTTGCTGTGATTCACATCATCATTTTATTTGTCTACCACTGTTGAGATTGCCACTCAGCATTTGCAGAAATGCATGTACATAGAAGAAAAAAAAAAAATTAAAAACATTTACAGATTTAGTAATAGAAGTTATTTCTTCACTTCTTTCTCAGAAAGTTTTCCTCAAACAAGGATCAGCAGTAACATTGTATGACTCGGGTGATGAAAAAGACAGAAGTAGTACATCCATAGGTTTCAGGGTAAAGAAACAATTTCCTGAATAGCAGTTGTATTACCTAATATCTGGATAAATCCTTAGGCCTAGCAAAGTGTAATCCTGACTATTTTTCTGTTCTGATTGAATCAAGATAAGAGCATCTTTGGTTTGACTTTAATTTTATAACTCAGCACCATGGCCAGACCCAGCCCTATTGAGTTGGGAAGAAGCAGACAGCACAATGAAGGGTCTGTACTGTTGTTCCAGGAGACAGAGAGTGAGCATGTTGTGTTAATAGTGAAGAATCTTCTTCCCTTCAGTAAAACTCCCTCTGATTCTTCGGGATGGTAATTGGGCTTTCTAAGACCTGAGGAGTGAAAAGTAGTAGTGCTTTTGGATATGCTGTATCTCTTTAGGACAGAGTTTTTATCTGTCTCATATAATGTATTAGGTATTAGCAACAAATGCAGCAGTTTTTTAAAGAAAAAAGAAAAGTCATCCTGGATATCTACCTCAGCTTGGTGGTGAGTGTAGCTTATTTAGAAGACTTTGCAGGTGCATCGCATCAGTTGACCAAAGCAAAAAGCAATAAATGTGGCCAGCTGGTAACTATTTTAAAAAGGAAGAAAGAAAAATGCTCTTTTCTGAAGGAAGAGGAATTGGGTGACTGATGAGGAAGTGCTTTCTGGGCACATTTTCATATCAAATGGTAGCACTGAACCTGATTACTTTAAAAAATCATTTGTTGTTCTGGTAGATTTTCATTAAGATTATAGAAAATCCAGGACAGCCTCCCCAGGGTGAGCCTTCCTTTTCTTAGTATCATACTTGTTTTCAGTTCTCATTTAATATTTAAATTTCCCCTTTGTCATGCTACTAACTGGGCATTAATTGCTGGTGTTCACGGAAGAAGGAAGATGGATGAAATATTTCAGGTGAGTCATCTGATCTAATTTGGAAAGGTTTCTGTGAGGAAAGAACTGCTTTTGATTTATAAGGGAAGGTTGTCTGTTACCAAGATATACATGTTGGAATTTATTATCAAGAATCTGCTTTTAATTTTAGAGATTGTTTACCTAAACTACTATATGTCAGAGCTCAGGACAAATTTCTGCTTAGCATTTAATTTTAGATACTTGCCATAGTGGACAGTAAAAAATGGGTCCCCAGAATTTGTGGCATCATTATGAATCTTACCTTCTGGCAGCCCTTGCCCGCAGTTTGTCTTTGAAATCTCCTTGGTGCTTGTTAACCCTGCTCTGACATGTAAGAGCTCCCCTTTATTTATTGGACTTTGCCCATTTATGAAAAAGTACAGGAATTATTAATGGTTTAGTATCTATTAATGCATTACTTGGGTGGAATTCAAATTCCAGTATTTATGGTAAACCCCTTTATAATGAAATGAGCATAGAAACAAGGAAGGCTGATTCTTAAAGTTAAGTGTCTTTTACTATAAGAACAATTGTCTGTAAAATATGATCTTACCAGCTTTTTATTTATAATCATAAATAAGAAATAAGCACTTTATGTATGAAGGGAAATGATTAAGAATATTTGTGTAGATGATAAAGAATAAATAACCTGATTCAATGAACCGTATATTGGGTACATCATCATGGATTCTGGTTTTCTGTAGACAACTGATATTGCTCTCCATCCAGCAGTGAGTTCCTATCACAGGATTGGGCTCATGTGGAATGCCAGAGCAGGTAGCAAGTACACCTTCAGTGTCAAATCTGAATGTCCAAAAGCTGAAACTAACCCAGGGAAATGCAACTCTTACGTGATTTGGTTTTCATCTTAAGGGCTTGATTTTGTTCTCGCTTACCCTGGTGTAGTACAGGAGGAGTTTACACTCTCTTGCACTGTGTAAAAGCCCATCCTTTTGCTTTCTCTTGAGGGAAGCGCATGAAGCCTTTGGCTTTGATTTTCATTGAGAGCATCTTTTTCTTTTTAAATTATAGTATAGAACATAATGACAATAATGGGTTCAAACCAAAGGTCCATACAACCCAATACTCTGTCTCTGACAGTGGTCAGTAGTCGAAGAGAAGAGTACAAAACAAGGGAAACCTATAATGATACTTACTGTATGTTTCCAGTGATTTGCAGAGACTGGGTGAGAGAGGCATTAGTGCATTTGAAAGACATCCTATTTATATGAGCATTGTACAAAAAAATCAAGCAGTGAGCAATTGTGCTGTATATAATAGATGTTAAACTGGGAGAGGACGGAGTTAGCTGTATGAAGCAGAGTGGATGAATGTTGTAGAGTTTATAAATCAAGAGATGATGCAAAAAAGGGAGCAATTCTGTGTAACGTAAATAGCACTACAGCTTTTGTTCATTTGGCTGAACTTTTCACGCTGTGTGGAACATGCAAAAGAAGTGCTTTAAATAATGGCATTTCTGTATTTTTAGAACTTTCTTTTTTAGTAGTGTTTTATTCAATGAAATGTTAATCTTGAAAATATTCATCATCAATGCTAAGTATGAACAATAGTAATCAAATTCCATGGCTCTTCATATAAAAGCCGAGCCCATCCATCACAAAGCATGCCCTATGGCTATATATCAATTTTAAGCATTAAAGTTACACAGTATTATCTTAGCATTAGGTTAACTGTCAAATAAAAATAAAAATTAATAAGCTGGAAAAAAGAAAGAAGAGGAGACATTCCTCATTTAAAATCCTTAACTGATTTGGCATAATTGAAATGTCTTTTAGCAGAAATTTTAGCTTTAATTCAGATAAGACTCGGCTCTCACTACCATTTTTATGGTAGTCCAATAATTCCTGGAGTACAAAACTACCAGGTATAAATGCTGATAAAGTCCAGCCTTCTTCCTCGTATCTCATTGACAAGAAGCATATGTTTGGAATTAAAGAAGATCCAGGCAAACTTTCAACCTTGAGATCTCTGCCTCTTTGCTCAGAGAGGTTAGTGAGGTTTAAAATTCCATGCAGTCACCAGTTTTCAAACTTCTGTTGCCATTTCTGTTGCAGTCCCTCAGAGACATTGTGGAGTTGGGGCATCTGGCTGCAATGTTTTAAAAGAAATTGTGCAGAAGAGCTGAACACTGGTTTTGGTTTACAGTTTAATAACTGTTAAAGCAACTGTGATAGATTTTTGTCTGCTTAAATATATGTCTAGGACTAGATGGAGTATAGCTTGCTTCCTCTTTTTTTTTTTTTTTTCTTTTTTTTCCCTTCCCTGCTTTCCTGTTCTCTAGGTACCCCAGATAAGGTATTTACTCTCTGAAAGTATCAGAGCAATATAATATTGTGTTATGTTCTCATTTACTTGCCTTTAGTTGAACGTGATATGGGAAATGATGTAATCTTTAATGTCTTTTCCTAAAATTAAGCACGTCTAAGGAAAGAAATTGTGCAAATTCTCTTATATTCCATTTGAAATACTAAAACCATATGTATTTCTTTCATCTGACTTGTCTTAACAAGAATTCAATGCAAGGAAATATTTTTATCCAGTCAAGTCTTTAAGTTTTCAAGCCTTGTAGGGAGGCAGCCTGTTCATCAATGTTGACTCTGCATTTTTCTAAATTGCTTGTTTTTGTTGTCACAATTATTTTGTATATAATTCCAATATATTTGTATGGCACTTAAGTCAATATGTAGCATTTTTCCTGCTATTGTATATATTTATTAATTTTAAATTTGCTGAGTGTGCCTTGCTTGTAATGAGATTATTAGTGATAATATTGTAGTCTTCATGAAGTTTGCACATTTCTTGTAAATTCTGAATGTCAGAGTACAAAGTTCTAGTAAAGCAAATTAAAAAAAGCTCCTTCTCTTGGTTCACTTTAACACTAAAAAAAATTCTTGTTGATGGTTCTATTTTTGCTGGTAGTCAGGTTTAAGCTATAAAATAAAAAATATCTATGTGGCTAAGTTAAGTTTTGATCTTCTCATTTCTGCAAGATCTGTCTTACTTAAATAGCTTTTAGCATTCCAAATACATTTAAAGATATAATAGAAACAATTTTCCCCTTGCTACTAAAAGGAACATATTGGTGTTGTGAATGTATCATATTCCTTTCACTGCTTCTACTATTTGATCTCTGCTTTGTTTTGAAGAATGAGAGAAACTTGGGTCTCAGTCCGGTGAGCGGAATAGGAATCTACGGAAATTAAAATGGTCTCTTCCCATCTCTAATTTAAAATAAAAAAGTAAGCAAAAACATTTTTCGTAATGTACTGTGAGCTTGAACAGTAAGCAAATATTTTTGTTCTGGTATCAGCCAAAGGAAGAGCACCAAAAATATTTTGTTTGATGATCGTGGGGTGTAGGTGGAATAGGAGTGATATCGTATCATATTGCATTGAGAAACAATCAGGTGAAGCAGTATGCTGGTACTTCAGAAAGATCTATGAAACATGAATATCAGTGCTAAATAAGTTATTTAACCTTGCACTATAAATGCTTAAGATTTTGTTCTTTTCAAGTATGATGACAAAAGACCAAAACCATTTCTAATGGAAATGTCTAATGCATTACTGTCATAAATGTTCTCTCAATGTGTATATATAGAAATAGAACAATGGGCTGCAATGTGCTGCATATTCTGATAAAATTCACTTAACAGCTGAATAAGCGATCTTAAAAGCCCTTGTTTCAGCCCTCTGCTTTATATAATTATTTTGTTCACTTCTTGACTGCTCTCAAACGTGGCTGTTGTCTTGTTGTTTATATTTCCTATGTGAATGTTTTATATTGGCAGAGGTCTTTAATAAGAGGTTGCTAACTCCCTTCTCCCAAGTATTAATTGTGTAATAGGCATAATGTGACATGATCAAAAATTGGCAAAATCCCGTAAAGCAAAAGGTTGAAATAAATGGCCAATTTTCCCTTTTCTGAAAGATTGGAGGTAGGATAACTCACTGTTCTGTAGCTCTGTACGAGTGAGGGTAAGCGACAAGATAATGACATTTGTTGCTGATGATATTTTTGGGGTTAGTTATGACCCTTTTCTAGGTATAATTAGGATAGGTGTGTAAGCAATATGACAGCCCATGAAATTCATTGCTGATGAAAATAATGCACATTAGTTTGAAAGAAATGGTACTGTTCACACATCTGACAATTCAAAAATAACTGTCCAAGTATGGAGATTGACCTGAGTTTTGCTCCATGTGAAAAATATGAATATGCAGAAGGAATGAAGTAAAAAAAGACTACTAAAACTTTACAGTGGAGTGGCCTTACCTATAAAGCTGTATTGAATCTGGCCATCTCACCTAGATTTATAAATAKACATCATAGTTGTAATAATGGTTTGACTTTAACAGATTATAAAACTAATTCCAAATTTAATTTTCATGTAAAATACAGTATGTCTTTTTGTCTTGATTTAAAAAACCAAACCAAAACAACCCCAGCACTGAAGAGAGCTCCAAATTCTGTCCTGTTAAAAACATGCTGCTTATTCCCAGGCTGGAGTTGGGTAGCTTCATTCTGTAAGCATTCAATATTGTTACACTGGCTGTTGCATTGAAGAACCCATTACTGAGATTTCATACTTTTTCATAACTGTTTTCAAGTCACTCCTTTATTTTATCATACTAGTGTTGAAACATTATCTCCTTGGGTTTTTGATACAAGAGATGCTACCTGCATTTTAAACTTTTCTTGTGATTCTTCTCGAAACCCTTTCAGTTCATCAGCCTTCTCTAATTGTGGATGCTCTGTTTGAAAATGATATTCACATGTTATTTGCCCTTGTGCCAGATATAAAAGATAGTTTCCTTACTCCTCAATATTCTTGTAAATACACACCCAGTCATCTTATTATCCTTTCAGTGTTGTTTTGTGTAACTCGGGAAAAGCTGATTACCCATCATGGCCCTCAGGTCTTCTCAGAGGTTTGGAAGGCCTCCACACAGCAGTGTGTTCAATCACGTCCTCTGCTTCTACAAAAATGAATTTACATTTAATAATATTATAAAATAAATAGTTTGCTTTTCAGAAGGGGTATTACAGAACAGGAAAGACTTCACACAGCAGTGATGATAAATGGTATGAGACATGGAAAAACCCATGAATAGAGCAAGAAGAGATTATGATAGCTTTATGTTAGAATGGGCACAAATAAGAAAATAAGATGAAAACTATTCATTTGTCTAGAAAAGATAGATACAGAGCGCTCTGTCTTTATAACAGCAGTAAAAAAAAGAGGGTGTTCAGTTAAACAGGCACATTTGCAACTGGTAAATGTTTTCATTTGAAGGGTGACCAGATTATGCAGTTTGGTATGGAGTGTCATTGGCATCAAGAAATAGAAAAAAACCAAAAACAACCACCTCAGAGTGTTGATAAGGTTATATGAATGACAAGAAAATCAGCTATTGACACAAAGGTGTTTGGAAATGGTGAAGAAACTTGTTTCAGAGTCTGAACCAAATTAAAATTAACATGAAATCTTAACTTCTGCCTAGTCTATTCTGAAGCATTTCCTTAATGTTGCTTAAGACAGTGTGGGGAACGGTGTGAGCTGAGTGTGACAATCCTAGTGCAGTTTTAACCCATTAATATTAGGCCAATCTAACCTTGTAATAGAATATCAGCATTTAATATTCCTGTGTTTAATACTGAGCTAATTTTAGGTACAGAGAAAATGTTGGGTCTTGTGGAACGGGAGAAATGAATCATGAAAGCTTCTGGAGCCTTCTGAGCCATGTCAGTTCACAAAGGAAGTGGGTTTTGCCAGGCTCAAAGTAGGTAACACAGCCCGTATTCTCTTCAGGAAATATTCAAAGAAGGGTTTATAGAGACTCTTTTTGGGGGTAAAATTAGAAACATGTTTAAGTAACAAGACATAAAGTAAATGGCTAGGTAATTCTTGGCTCTATCCATAAGAGTACCTCCAAATATGACAACAAAATTTATAGAACAAATGAACAAACAAATTATGTAATAGCAATTTTAGTCACATCCTGAATCAATCCTACTTATCTATAGTATTTAACATGAATTCTACTTGCAACGGTGTTGTACCTGTTAGGCAGTTTCATAAAGGCACTATGTTTTTTATATAACATTTTGTCCCTTTAGAAATTATCATGACGCATGTCAGGAGCTTTCACACTGAAAAAAATATGTCACATTAGCTTCCAAGTTTCTGATTGTCTAAATAACACAGTAACTCAACATACAGCTGTCTGGCATTTTGACAGTACAATAACCCATAATTCTTTCTGCCACTCAACACTTCAAGGTTAGCATTTTGTAGTTTGCTCTCAAGGAGTATTCATTTAAATTTTCAAGAGGCAAAGAGTTGAATGCTGTCTTATACAGCTCTTTTGATTTATTTTTTATTTACTTTTCTACTGTATTCAATTTTTTTTAACCACATATATATATATATATGTATTTTATTTTTAAGATGCAACTTTCCAGGAGGTAGGATGTTCATCTACATCTCTGTTTTTCAGAACATTGGAGGCACTGAGTTTTTACAGCAGAACTTACTATAGGAGGAGTTTATCATACAATATTGGAAGCATCACCTCCCTTAGTATATTGCCATACACTTGCTTAGTTATTGAGCAATTTCTTTGCAGGAGAATGTGGAGTGAATCAGTGGCCTTGGAATTGCTTTCAATTCCAAACTTAAATCTTGAGGTTTTGAGGCAAATGGAAATTTTGAAATTCGTAGTGAGATGTTTGAGCAAAGTCTTGTTTGTGAACTTAAAGTAGTTTAATTTTGTTGGAACTGACTTGTAAATCAAAAGCTTAATGTTCGGCAAACCCTTCAGTCTTATAAGCTCTCGGATGCAGAGATTGACTTCACTTGAGGTTTTAATAGCTCAGACTCCTCAGTGACAAAAGAAACATTTTTTCTTATAACAGGAAATTTCTGTTGAGAAAATGAGGATTAGTAAGTAATGAGAGGTCTACATTAGAAATAATGTTAATATTGTAGATTCTGGTGCAGATAACACTTTAAATTTTTGGTGCAAGTTATTCCATAGATAAGTGTTCTGGCCTGCATTGATGCATATCGGTATGCATGTCCAAAGACCTTCTACCATGTCTGACTGAACTTGGTAAAGAAAACACAGGAAGATAAGAGATGCTGAACTTCCACCTGTTTTGGAACAATCCACCTGGGGCAAATTGTTAGAATTGTCCCATTAAGACAGAGCCCCCACCTGATACAGTACGGATTCATGATTCAGTGAAGACATTCAGGCATAAAGCCAAGCATTGTGTTATTTTTGTAAAGATCAACACATTAAAACTTGACCTAAACATGCCAGAACCTCAGAAACAGCAAGGCTGTTGACACTAATTTTCTGACTATTTTGAACTTAGGCGTGAAAGCCACACCATGTATATTTATGGTCACAATGATACTGTGTTAAAAAATATTTAGATTTTGTTATTAGAAAATAAATAAGTCTTGTATATTGCAAGTGAATGAGATAAAATACAAATATACCATGATATATAATGCAGGAAAAACATTTTTTGTTATTGAAAAATAAAACCAACTTCCCCCCCACCCCCAAATGTTCTCTGGCTATCAAGAATTAATTACAGCTTTTAAAGAATCAAAACCCCCATGTATTACTGGCATAATGTGCATGTGAAGAGTACAAATATGTCCTAGAAATGCACAAGAATATATTAAGTGGATTTTTTTTTTCGTTAGTGTGATTACTTTTCATACGGTTCTGAGAGGAATATAATTCAATCTTTTAAGTCTTGGGAAAACAGGGTAGTTTTTGAGCTCTTTAAAAGAGCAATTTGACCTGTTTTGACCAAAAGAATTGTCAGCAGCATATCTGAATAAACTGGGGTGAAATTAAGAACTGTTTAAAATTCACTGTTGAGAAACAAAACAGCCTCTATATTACTGCCAAGTTCCTCCCAAACACACTTAAACTTTTACGTGATTACTCCTTTCTTCTCTTGTGCTATTTTTTCCTTTCGCTTCTTGAGCTGAGCTGGAAAAAAGAGGGCATACATGTAAAAGATTGAAGTAATTAACTTAAAAAAAATAATAATCTTTAACTAGTAGTACAAATAACAGAAATTGAATACTATTCCAAAATGTGCCCGAATACCTGGGTAAACACATAACGGTTGTTGTAAGGTAAGGCATCTGGGGGTTTCTCACTGGATTCTTGCTGAAGTGCAGTGTTATAACTTCTCAAGGCATAAAAATATGTCTGTGGCTACTGCCTTCTTCAAGGTGTAAACCCCAGCGGACAGTATGAAACATGGCTTAATAGAGCTTTATTGTGCTCCCTTTCCTTGTCCACCTTTGCTTAGTCTTTATCTTTTGCTGTCTCTCACTTGCTGAGTACTTTTACTGCCATTCTCATAAGTTTTGATTGCTCTTTCTATTGTTATTCTTTTGGACAGGCTTTCTCTCCCTCTACATCTCCTCTTTATCTGCTGGGGAACATAATTTCTGCTTCAGGGTTTTCTGTTCTTTGAGAGATATTTGTACATGATGGAGAAGGTGCTGGACCTCAAGATTATGTAAGTGACTGCGACATGCATGCACCTGTAATCGTGTGACACATGATAAGCTGGATATTGGGGCGTTTGTCAAGGGGGAGTAGAAATATTGCCTTGCAGCTAAAGAGTGTGCTCCTTATCAGGGCTTTGTTGATCACAGGGCTGCAGTAGGAAGCACATAGATCCTGACTTGAGGGAGAGCCCTGTTGTGGCAGATACAGCCAGTCAATGGGTGAAGCCACTGAGCTGTGTCTAAGTTCCAAGATAAACGGACTGAGAGAGGGGCCATAGCTGTTCATTGAATTCCATAAGGTACAGGTCGGAGGGTGGCACAAGAGGTATCATGAGTCTTTTCAGAGGCCTCTTGCTTTTTGGATTGCTTACAAGATTTCTTTTTCCTGTATTTGGAAGATGCTAAGTGTTTTTTCCAGTTTGTGGTGCTTTATGTAATCTATTCCTCCTATTTTTGACTCTCACATAAAACAYTTCGCTTTTTGTATGAACTGTTTGAAATTTTGTATAGAATAAAATAAATTTGTTCACTAATACAGTATTGAGAATGGGGGAAAGAGCAGGTGCAGTTTTGTTTACTGCTGGGATTGTAGCTTGCAAATCTACAGGAATACTTTTGTTTAAAATTTTTGTTCAGAAGAATAATGACATGTTCCAAAGGGTACAACTGATGCTTTTATTCAGCTCACCTGGCAAAACCTCTTATCCCATCCCATTTTGATTTCCAATACCTTTCAGATGTTTAAAAAACCTTTGCCGAATATTCTTATACTAAACCTATATATTAGTTAACTCTGAGACTCTGTCACACTGTGTCTTGGAAAATTGATTATGAAAGCTGTGACTTACTGTTCTGTGATGCACTTGGCTACCAAAAATAGGCTTTAAGAAAGAGATGCCATAAGGAAAACAAAAATTAAAAAGGAAAACATTGGAGACTGTGGATTTTAAAACATATATAATTATATGTTTCTTGGATGCCTTTTGACTGATTAAAAATAAAAATAAGATTGGAACAAAGCAAGCCTTTAAGTGTGTGCCTGCAGTTCCTCTTCTCCAAGTAATTGAATACGGGATTTCTTCTCTAACCCTGTTCCAGCAAGAATATGCACTGCTTAGGTATTCATTTCAGTGGCATTGACAATACTGACAATATAATTGACCTAAAAAGTTCTGGATTTCCTGTTAATGCACTTTAGAAATGTACATCAACTACAAAAAAATCATTTCTATCTACATTTCACTTGATTTCCATTTTCAAGAAAGGAGGTTTCATCATTATTATTCTATTTGAATAGCATTGATATCTTGAGAGATGGAAGGAGACTTCTATTGTATGCAGGAGTACTTTATTTCGATATTTTCTTTGTCTGATTATACATGATAAACACACATTAGTGACATTCCGTGCATGTTTTGAAGATAAATGGGATATCTCTTTAAACCATTCCTGACACTTCCTAACCTGTGGGCTTAATGGCATATTCTTTCTTTGATTCAATAATTTGTCTGTCAAAAAAGCTGTGCTGACATTCTCGTTGTTGTGGGACTGAAATGGAAAGAAATCTCTTATCTTTAAGATAATTTTTGAAAAATCGAGGCGAACATTTTAGGATAAAAATGTTTTAAAAATGATTTCAGTTGGAAAAAAAGATGTAAGTGTTGACATTATACCAACTGCTAGATGGCAAGTGATAAAAGGAAGAATGTTATCTAAAACTGTAAGTCCCCTTGAATTAATTAGGGAATGTGTGAAATCTTAGAAATGAAGACAGTTTCTACTACTATGCCTTGCATAAGTATTAGTTCTGTCAAATAACTAGTGACTTTTAAAATAATGGACTATAGATGTAGCTAAACGAGTATGGTTTGCCAAACCTATGTCTCTTCTCTGTGTAAGGCAAATATTAATATATGCATGCACACATGAACATGTACTTGTGTATGCATATTGTCTGTGTATGTATTGATACCTATGTGAATATACTCGTATGCTGTCTATCTAGAATAATGTACTTGGGACTATTTTATTCACAGAACTGGATATAGAGARGATTAGTGCAGACAGACTATGCAGAATCTGTTCATTTTTCTTAGCACAGTCCTTTCTAAGGTGCTGGTGTAATGTGAAAAATAAAGGGCATAAGCTCTGCCTGAAATAAAAATAGCCTCTCCTCGACCCCCTAACTGTCCTGTTTTAATCTGATCAACTAACACAGAACAATATCAGAGGCCAAGGGTTCAAACAGTGTTATATGACTGTGGAATTTGGATTGCTTTCATGCTTTGAAAGTTTTCACTTGGACCTGGGTCCGAGTTCTATCTGCTGGACACGCCAGTTTTACTTACCATTTTTTAGGGACATGACAGATGTAGCAATTCTAATAGTTTTAAACTTAAAATATTATGCTTTTATGAGAGTTAATTTAGGCAATGGGCTCCACAAGAGAATTAACTAGTTCTGAGAGTTTGATTAAGCACTCAAGTCTTCCTTTCTTCTTTGTTTTCCCGGAATTTCATTTTTGCCAAAGAGTACTCCTCAGCGCTTTTTCCAGAGCTGAGGATTCCTCGGAGCTCCTGTCAAATGTGCCTCTGGCTGGATGGCTGACTAGCAGGGATTGATCTTCCACAGGGTGTCTGCCTTAATTTGTCTTTCCTGATGATTAGTCTTGTCCCGTTTACATTATAATTGTGAAAGGCTGACCTGGTGACTGTAGCCTATAAGTTACAATTTGAGGCTGAAGCTCCTTGGTTCACAATGCTTGCAAGGGCAGGAGAGCTACAATGTGTTCTGAGATGCTTGTCACCATGGTAGAGTTCAGAGAACTCAGGTGGTTTAAATATATCAGCCAACCAGCAGACCTGCGGGCACAATATGTGGAATTGATAGGGAAGGAGCAAAAGTGATGCAGACCTGTTGTGAATTAAGAGAGAGAATAACAGAATTACCTGGAGTTCTCCTTTCCAAGATTCATAACAAATAGAGTAGTCAGACTCTTACTTAACTATGCTCAAAGGCAAAGAGAGAATATAGTTTTAACAACAGACAGAAACAAGATGACCCCYCACCCCCCCAATAATTSTTACCCTCAAAAAAAMCCCCAAAACCAAAAAAACAAACTTAAAAAAGATGCAAGGGCTGTGTTGGTCTAAAGGAAACCAGGGAGTTAGAGATCAGAACAGTACAATGAACTTTGTTTATGCACTCAGAGTTTGAAACTTGTCTACCCTGTAGCTGCCACCATTGTAAATTCTAGTTACGGTGCTTTCTAGATCACCTCTGACACCTATTGACCTTTGGTCAATCTCAGCAGAAAGGTATTCTTTCTTCCTATGCTTGCATAATTGAACAACAGTTCTTGAGATGTTCTAGGGGTCTGATAAAATAATTTACAATATATCTGTATTTAGAAATAATGAAATGTGTATTGTGAGCTSGGTAGTCTATTAAAGTTTATGAAAATGTCTCTTGATTCTCTAGTAGCGTTGTTCTTAAGTGTAAAGTTATCGGGTGTGCTAACGTGCTYTCTATTAGTCCTTTTGTTGTACTGTGTGATATATTTGAAATAGAAGGGTATTTGCAGGAAAGATGTTTGCAGATATCTTCTTTTAAAAGGAAAAGATGGGTTTTCCTAGTAGCAGCACAGAATCTAAAACCTGTGGTCATATTGTGAGATTTCATTGGCTGATTCTGAAATTATCCATAGACTTTTGGGAAAGCACGGTGTCATATTTACATATGCCGTGACTTTTCCTTCACAGTTCTTTTTCATCCAGATGGAGTAAAGCCTAAGGTCTGAGGAGTTTGGGAAAGAGTGTTACAGATGTGATACCTGGGAAAAAGGTAGTAGCTTGCTTTCTTGACAGTGGTGAAACTTGTGCACGAGCTGAAAAAATCTAATTCAGGATGCTATCAGCATTAATAAGCAAATGTTTAMATTTCTGAGATCTGACATCTGTTAATCCTTAAACCTAGACTTCACAGTTAAGCAGCAAAATTTGCTGGTAGATTGATACGTAGTTGAAAATTTTTTTAATAATAGTTACTAAGGGTAGGATCAATATAAATGTTGTTGAAAGCTTATCTATTTTTAATCTTTTCAGTGTGGACCAGAAGTGGTGGTGTTTAGTTACCATCAATATGAAATAGTAGCAGTTTGTACATTAATGTCCTCTGGTATGAGACAAAAGCTTTTGATCTGATTGCATATTAAACCTTAAGCTATTATTGCAGCAGTGTTAACAGATTCCATTGATGTGAAACGGCCTGCGTAGGGTTGACTGATCAGTCTTTGCACTAACCAACTGCTGAAGTATTCAAATAAAATGATCACTCATAGATCCCTCAAAGGAGGAGTGGGAGAAAGAAGCGGGAGGGGGAGCTCCACACAATAAACAAAGCAAAAGCACTCAATCCTTTTCAAAGACTTATAAATATTTAATAATCATCTGTCTACGGCCAATCTAGAAAAAGAAATCTTTAAATAGACTATTTTAAAGGCCAAAACCTGAATTTTAATTGAGGTGGTTCAAAGTACACATTAGTTAGTCTGGCTTTTCCTTGGATGTAAGGGCAATGTTTTCCTGGGGCAGGGTGCGAATCTTTCAAAATGTAGATATGATAACTGTAGGCAGATTTGGATTTTTGGTGTGGCAAAATAATGCTGCACGAGACAGTATTTTTTGCTGCTGGAAAAATACTTTTAGCCTGACCTMTTTTGTTTTGACTGAAGGTAAATCTCAGCTGCTGTGATTATGTACAAAAAAATCTATGTCTATATATATAGATATATAWAAAAAAAAGTGTGAAATGGCATGATCTTTAACAACTTTAACAAGTTTTTAAGAACAGCCTTTATTTTCCCCATCCTTTCTCCTAGGTCATATCACTGAAGGCACCTGATTCAAGTGTCCCTTTGGATGAACCTCTCGTATCTCACACTAGCCAATTTCAACAGTCTAAGTGCTCAAATTGAGCCATTTTGTTCTCTGTAAAATAAACCCAGGCCCATTATGCGTGATTTTTCATTCACACACCCCTCCCCTTCCCTTCATTTTCTCCCTCCTCTCCTTACTACAGCTCTGTGAATGTAGAGTGGCAACATTGTGAGGACCAGTGTTTTCACTCTAGGCATGTCAACTTCAATCTGCTGCGATTTGGTGTGAAATCTGTGCCATGGTTTGGGGCAGAAAGGTCAACCCCCCCATAATTGATGTTGCTTATTCATCTGCTTCCCGTGTATTTTTCTCTCCACACACTGGCCTTTGTTTGGATAAATTGTTTGAAGATTTACTGTAGTTCTTAAAGCCTGAGAAGCAGCTCCTGCTGTACAACTTCAATGTCCCCGCTAGGCAGGAGGCTCAGCTAGGATGACACATAATGGCATTTAGACAGAAAGATCTTTTTCTCCCAAGACAAAATGTAGAGGACATCTTCTGGCATAACAATTAAGGCAATTTTCAGACTAATTTACTATGGAATCGCTTTGTACAGTCCCCTTGTACACTGATACTTAATATGTTAATTGCTATTAAAACCTGAAATATTATTTTAAAGAATTCATAGACTTCAGCAAGTCACTGTATATCTGGAGAGGGTGAGAAGGCAGGGATAGAGAAGAAAGAGAAACTTTTAATGAATGTGATGATTTAAATTCCACATAGGTACTTTCCAGATTATTAAGGAAAACCCTTAATGATCATAAAGAATCTGAATGTAGTAATTTATTGTATTTTGGGTCATCAGCCTGCTCTGCTTATGTTAGCAAATGGCATCATTTGAGGCAGGGGAAAAAAAGTGCTATTTAGATACTTGGAGGAGCTTAATGGAGATTTGAAAATAAGTTTTAGTAAATGTAATAATATTAAAATTCCTTGCATTTTCAGATTTCCAGTGAGCGTACACGTAAATACTTGAGCCCTGTGGTAATACCTACAAGGACATAAACCTACAAACTTTAAAGAATGTCTGTGTCCTTGTGGCTGTAGTCCTGAAAAGGGTGCATAATTTACTGAAAGAAATCCTTAAAAACAGGAGAAATGCTTGCTTGTTTAGTAAAGAAAAGAAGGAAGAAGCTTTATCACCTAGTAATCCTGCCTGTAGATTGAATAAAATAGTTTGAAATCATTGTTTTGATTCCCATTGRCTGAAGGCTAGAGTAGCTTTATTGGTTAAGCTGTTAAATCTGCTGTGGTTTAAACACTTTTTTTTCCCCCGATGCACCCTTGCTTCACTTGACCTTGAAACGCATTATCTCATTTTTTTTATTTTTCGGAAGAAAATGTCATTTGCATCAGATCACTTGAAGCTGTCTTAAAACACTGAATAAATATGCTTTACTACTATTCTTCTAATCTTTTCAAGGATAATATGAAAGTATAATCCATGAGTATTTCTTCTGCAATCTACTAGACTTTGCCGGCTCCTTTTCGTGATTCACTAATGAAACTCTACCTGTGACTAGTAAGCAGAGTATAAGATGTGTGTGGCACTATGAATACTTCTTTGGTTTAGTTATGGAATACAAATAAACTGCATCTGGAAAAACATCTGGCTATTTCTTACCTAAGGCGGCCAATACGGGGCAATGCTAAGATGTTAGAATCCTGAAAAGTCATTATCTTGATCAAGAATAACGAATTAAAGAAAATTCTTTTAGAATTGAAAGCAATTGACAGTAAAATTCAAATAACTGAAGTGTTATAGAATGCCCATTACTTAGGATCTAGAGCAGGTTTATAGTAGTACATGCACCTAAAAGCAAACCTCTCATGCAATCATACTGGTTTCATCCTGAGTGTAATTCTATTCATGGACTGAAAATCTTACTAGCTGCTTTCTCAAGCTCAAATATAGTTACTGCAACATTTTTATATGAGTACCTTGCTTTGCAATGTCTTCTTGTTATATGTCTGTCATAACGAGTTTATGTGAAAAGAGTATGCAAAGATTCTTATTATAGAATTTGTACTTATCTTAGTACTAGCTGTGGCATTTATTTTATGGATTTGGCATTTCTGTATATTCTTATTAGTCAGGTTTTGTTTGTGCTCATTCTTTACATTAAAAATGCCTGTAATTAACTGAAATCTAAAAAAACCCACGTTGTCTGTCATTTTTAAGACCGCCAGTATGCATTAATAATTGAAATTTCACTTCGTTTTTATTCCTTTTAAATAATACACATGCAGTCTTGGATATATGTGAAATTGTATTTTGAATAACAAAAAATCTGAGATACAGACATCAGTAGTAGGAAAATAATGAAGCATTTCACACAACTCCACCCAGTTTATTAGACAGTCTGACCATTAAAATATTGGTGCAAAGAATCTATAGCATTGGAAAAATAGCAACACATACCTAATTTAGTTTTACATATATGTTCCATTTTGAAATGGGGGGGAAAATCATATATCTTAGATATCTGCAAACAAAAATTAAATTAAGTGCTTGGCAGAAATTACCCTTCCTTTAGCTTCCTAGCTACTTTAATCCAGGCTGTTCTCATCCCTTTTTATAGTCAAAAAAGTTTTAATTGATTCACATTGTTCTTCCTGCCAAACTTGGAATATAACCTTGCAGGATAAGGCTAATTTCTTTATTCATTTAAAAGTGGTTGGAAAGCCTAAAAATATAGTATTTCTTTGTAGGGTAGTATGCCTTTCCTGTCAGGTGAAGCAGCAATATTTGAATTTATTTAGGATTATTATGGCAGCTATAATGCAGGGACAACTGCTTCTTGTACACTTTTGGAGGTGTGCTATAGTAGATCTAAGCAATCTGATGGCCTGGATGGATGTTTTGCCAGGGCTCTGTTTGCTTAACACTTTTAAATGTTTTGGAGCAAGCTGGATTAACGRGAGAATTAGAAATACAAAGCATGTTAAAATCTGGGTGACTGGGCTTTCTCATGAGCAGCCTTGCAAAAAAACTGTACAGCCCTCAGGACTAAAAAGCAAGTATTTCATGTTCACTTCTATGCTTTATGTTATATATATGTATCCACCTTTTCTTTTTGCAAATAATGAGTATGAGGAATATGCAGAGTGTTTTTTCCCGGGCAGTTTAGACCTGACACTTGTGGAAAAGAAAGATTCTACAGTTTTGTGACATGGGAAGTTGGATTTTGGAGGAAAGTTTGCTAGTGATAGGAGGAATAGGTTAAACAGATTTTTATTTATTTATTTGTTTAAACAGGTTGTGTGTGTTGTGTATAAATATATGGGACTACAAATTTGCCCTGTAGTCAGAACACATGGTAAATATGGAGACTAGCTGCATTCCTAAGTCGTGAATTTTTAAGACTCTCTATGTAATAAATATACTTCATGACATAATTTGTGATGCCTGTGTAATACTGGTCCAAACCTTGTCTACTCTTGTAGGCTTTGTAATTCCTATCCATTTTATAAGTGCTAGATCAATTCACATTGAGATGGCTTGTTACCTCACATACTTCTGTGCCCAACTTGTATTGCTAGTAGTGAGCCAGATGTATCACACTTTCTTTGGGAGTAAGATTAGTTATATTTGTTCAAATGAAGTGTGAATTCAGCATTGGTGAAAAGTGCTGGACTGACAACTCTTGAAGATGAGCTCCTCGATCTCTGTGGAACAGGAAACAGAATTGCTTTGCTTTACTGGTGTACCTTTGCCCTGACCTTGGACACATCACTGCTAATAATGGGGCAAGTTTAGTCTCCAAGTTGATTTTGAACCTGTCTTCTGCTTTAAATCTGATGGCAAACTGCAAGATGAATTTGCTTGAAATGAACCTCCTCACTGGCAGCTGGACCAAGACTACAAAAAATTTGTTCACTTTGTCCATCAAATAGTCTTCAGTATCTTAACTGCTAAACTTAGGGCAGTTTAGCTTGCTGCGGTTCTCCTGCTTCCTGCCTTCCCTTCCAGCTCAATTTTAAGTGGATCGTATTGCTGAACTACTTAGCCATGGGATTGCACGAGAGTCACTACGTAGCTGAAAGGAGGAGGAGGTGAGGTCAAACAGTAAAAGCAAAGAATAAGAATATAAGAATGTGGCAGTCTAGATTCAGATTGGCTTAATTATTATGACATTGTAACATTGCAATAGTGGTCTGAGCTTGGTTTAAAGTAATAATTTGCGGTGAAAATGTCTGGGATTGAAGTCCTATTATGGCCAAAGGCACCCAGCTCAGCTGTGTCATACTAAAATGAGTTAAATTACATGTATCCAAACAAAGCTTTACAGATTCCTATGGAAAAATTTATTGCTTCCAGCCTTTTCATTTTATATTGAAACTCATACCATACGGAATTATGAAGAAGACTCTTGAATTATTTTGTATGTGTCACGTGGTTATATTGACCATATTGCATTAACCTTGCCTGTTGCAATCCCATTATGTTTTCAAAAAGTTGGGTCCATCTGTGGCTGCTTGTTGGCTTTTTTTTTTTTCCCTTTTAAAAATCTCACCCTGAATGAGTTTTGTAAATATTCAGTCTTGACTTCAGCTTGCATTGCGGTGTCATCAATTATGACAGACTGCTGCCTCTTCTCTCCACTCTTCATCTTTTCCCTGTCAAAATGCACCCTTTGGCAGAATATTTTTCAAGGGCTAAATGTGAGTCTAAGGGAGTCACTGTCAAGGTATTTTTCATAATTTCAAAAATATTTTTCTCTTCCTCTTGTTTATAATTACCTCTTGGAAACTTCAAATTGAAATGTTTACGTTTTTTTTCATCACATGCACACTGTACTGAGATGGCAGAGCAGGTTTGAAGATTATTAATGTATTTTGTACCCTTTGGGGTTGTGGGAGAAAAGGGAAAAGACTTATGGCATGGTATATATAATGTATTCCCCCCTCAGACCTCCACCTCAGTAAATACCAAAGATTTTATATGATTACCAAAAACTGGTCTGATATCCTTTTCATGGGAGGGCTTTTCCTCCTATATGTTAAAAAACCAGCTGCTCATAGTCCTTGCATCCCATAGTAGACAAATAATGAAACCCTAAGGCCACAGCAACTGTTTGCGGTCTGGAAAGAGCCACAACTGAATACCTAGGGAAGATCAGGACTTTCTTTGTCCCTTTTCTCTGCTGTTCTGATAACTGGGGATTTGTTTAGATTCCAAGGTATCTAAAAAGCTTGTAAGGTAGCCAAGCAAGTTTTGCTCACCAAGGAGCCTATCAGATATTCTCATTTCATTTTTTGATCTCCTTAGTAAGCATTGAGATAACTTCATTTGCACAGTCTCTGAAGCATTAAACATGACACTCCTTGTAATTCTGAATTTAATTGGGATCTAAGAATTTGGTAACATTTGGTAAACATGAAAACCTGTACCCAAGATACGTTATATTGAGTGCAGAAATAGCTGTGCCGTTTCTATAAAGGCTACTGTGATGGAAGAGACAGTGTAAATATGTTTTCGCATGGCTTACACAGCTGCCCAGGTTTGGCTGAGGGTTCCACGTTTCGCTTGTGTGTGCTAAGARCTGAGGTATGGTATTCTTTTAACTCGTGTTGGTTTTGCAGGGATTGCCTGACATTTTAAGGCAATATTGACCATGTGCTAAGAAGGTGAGGAGTCTAGAACCATTGCATTAGGTGATTCACAGACTGTTGATTTTGCTTTCTTCATTTAGCATTTTGAATCTATAAGAAATTATTTGAAAGTCTTGTGTTGGTGAAAAACATCTTTTCAGCATTTCCATGGCTGAAAGGCTAATCCAGTCTCCTGCTTCTAAGACTGTTGGTTATTGTGCATGCATAGAGGAGGAGTATGGCCTGCTGGTTAAAACAGGGAACTACTAAGATACCGAAATGTGCAATTCCTGGCCCTGCCATATAATTTCCATATGACCTTGGGCAAGATATGTTAGATAAAACTTACTTCACAGGRGCATAATATAGCTGAATTGATGAGATTGTAGTGCTTTTAGATCCTCTTGAGGAAAGTTACACAAAAAGAAATTACTACCATGGTAGAATAGTTGTGAAAGTAAAGTAGAAGAGCTGGCACGATTAGGAGACAATTTATTGACTTTCCTTTCCGGCTATTTAAAAACTTTTCGAACTTGGTTCAGGTTAGAAAAGTTGATGCACTGTCAGTTTGTTTCTGCCCTTGGTATGCATGTGCAGCTCCCATTAGTGCCAGCAGGAGCCCTAGGCTTGCATCGCGAGAGGAGAATAGACCCCTGTGCGTGTAATGATAAGTTAGATAGCCTCTTGTGGCTCTGTGTATGATTTCTGATCTATTGTTCCAGAGATACTACAGCATGAGAGAGCGCTGCTGTCATTTTCAATAGGAAGTGAGTACTTTAAGAGCTTGAGAACTGTCCTCTTTTTTGAATAGCACTTTTGCTGCATGAAGTGTAATTTATTTTTATCACAGCAGGCATAAAGCTTCCAGGTTTTCATAAAGAAAAATCATCCATATAGTGCCCATGTCGATTGAACGATCATTTGAAAACCTGTAAATTCAAAACACAGCCCTTTCTCAATGCAAAGTATGTTTCTTCTCGCTGCAGCTTTTAATTTTTTTAATCTTGGGCTTTCATTAGTACTTCAGACTGTAAAACAGTGTTTTCATCTCAGTAATTATTTTTCCAGCCATCAGTTTTCCTGTAGCAGGACACGTTATTTAATTATAGTAACAAAAACTTATTCAGACAGGACTTTCTCTGCTTTCAAAATCTTTCAAGACGGTAGTTCATAAACTTTTTTTAAGTAGCAAATGTGAATCAATCATTAAAATTTGGGAAGAAAGGGGAAAGGAGAGGAAAGGGTGGGAGAAGGGGGAAGAGAAAGAAATTGTTTGTATCTTGCCTTATACACAAACACACAAAAAGAAAAGAAAACAAAGCAAGACCTATTATTAGTCCTACAACTTGTCAGTTTGATTAGTGAACGGTTGCCTCTCTCTCTTCTGAGAAAACACTACATCTTTAAATGATGTCCATTCTTAAATGTAGAAACCCCGCATTGTGTCTGTTAGTCCATAATTGGACT
This sequence comes from Oceanodroma leucorhoa, assembly GCA_030449065.1. Taxonomy (NCBI): domain Eukaryota; kingdom Metazoa; phylum Chordata; class Aves; order Procellariiformes; genus Oceanodroma; species Oceanodroma leucorhoa. The sequence goes on from JASVER010000014.1 coordinate 4,696,634, forward strand.
GTCTTTTAATACAAGCAGAGGCACTTGTTTCTGAATATAAACCCTGCACCTCAACAGGTCAGGGAGATAGTAAAAACCTGTTGTTTGGCTTTGTCTTGGGGAATAATGGAGTCACTAATCTACTTGATCTCTGGGAGTCAGATAAAGAAGAAAGTGAACGATGCATACATTTCAAAGATGGAAGGCACTTGTAAAAGCAATTTCTTTGGAGGGAAAAAGTAGAGCAAAGGCTGTTGGAAACCTTTTAATTAGTACTAATTACCTCAGCAGAAAACGTTGGAGGCTTGAAAGGATTTGTGTCAGCAAGTGAAAGATCAAAGATTGCGGCACTCGCATTTTAATCTGTTGGCTATAAAAACGAATAAGGGGGTGGTAATGGGGCCCATGAGAATGACAACCCAGGTGGTGGAGGCCTTAATCCCTTCTTTACTGCTAGCGCCTGAGGCCTAGTTCCAATTACATAATAAGATGATTTAATTTTTACTTTAATTTTAACAAAAATTAAGTTTATTTTAGCCTTCAGTAAGGACGAGACAAGGTTTCCAGACAAAATCCTGTCAATTTATTTCTTTTAATGTTTTAAGTCCAAGCCTTTATTTAGCCATTTTTTTCCTAAGTGGCTGAAGTTGCCCTATAAAAGGCCGAGAGGCGGCAAAGGTGCTTTGATGTGGTCTCTGGAAACGGGGAGGGGCTGGCAGCGGGCGACTGGTGGCCACTGTGGCGGCGCTTGGAAATCCGGTAATGCCATGAGTAAGCCTTCTTTCTTTTATTTATTTATTTGTTTGGGTTTTTTTGTAGGTGGTTTTTTGTTTGTTTGTTTGTTTTTAAACAACTGCCTAACTGCGTGAGCAAGGAATAGTTGATAGCCATGCTTGCTGTGATACTTCATTTCTCTGTTTTCTTTCAAAACACTCCGGGCGGGTTCACATGATCATGTGTGAGGTAAATTACATCTTTATTTTTGTGGCTTGAGCAGATTATGTGCCCCTCAGAAATCTAATTGTCATCAAATTCCTCTACGGACAAAAGAGTAAGCATATGGCGTAGGCTGAAGATAGGCTGATGGCTGCAATGTAGACTTTAAATGGATAAATTTATGTCCGGGAATCTCCAGCACCTCCACGCAGCCAGGCCCAGCTGCTGCGTCGAAGGGGGAGGTAGATGCATCTTCAAGTAGCACTGGGTTTACAATTCAACTCATGCAGTCAAGTGTTATCTATACTCAGTGAAATGGTATGGTTTGAGTTTTTTTATTAATCTGACTTGTACAAAAGGTTTTATTATTTACATTCTGAGGATTCAAGCATAGTAAATTGCAGCCACTCATGTATTTATTTTTATAGGTAATTGGACTAAAAATCTGGAGGTAGTGGCAACACAAATAATCAGGCCTCTATTCTGGGTTACACCTTTAAATTTCTTATTCAATGTTTATTCAGCAACTGAAGCTTGGAATAAACTTTGAACTACATACTTTATTGAGTTTTACATTGAATTTTTATATTAAAAATATGTTAATTATGTATATGATTTAGATAATTGTTTGACGGTGTATATAATAGCACCTCCTCAGCTACTAGCCTATTCTACTTGTAATTCAGCCTTCAACCTCAGGTTCTTACGGTGTTTGATATTATTCTGATGTGAAAACAGTGTTGATTTTTAAATAATATTGTTTTGAATGAAGTCTTGTGGTCCCTTCATAGGCTCTGTATGTATTGGCATGACAGTAAAATATGAAAAAAATCCAGATATTGAAGTTCAGTGTTGTCTTCCTTTTGCTTGCTTTTTCCTAATCTGTGGAATATCTTTTGTCTTTAAGAATGGTTCAAAGCTGCGCCAGGGGAGGTTTAGACTGGACACTAGGAAGCATTTCTTTGGTCAAACACTGGAACAGGCTTCCTGGAGAGGTGGTCGATGCCCCAAACCTGTCAGTGTTTAAGAGGCATTTGGATAATGCCCTAACAACATACTTTCACTTTTGCTCAGCCCTGAATTGGTAAGGCAGTTGGACTAGGTGATTGTTGTGGGTCCCTTCCAACTGAACAGTAGTATTCCATTTCTTGGACATGGAAAAACAACTGAACTGAGACCTGAGCCTCTTTCCAGGGCAGTGTAGGGGAATAACACTAGCTTGTTTTTTCGAGATGGCTCTTTCCTGTCAGTGCGCTCTGTCATGGGCCACAGTAGGTGACTGTGCCTGTGAAGCTGCTCAGAAGGACCCAAGGTGCTACAGGGTTATCTGTTGCTCCAGGAGAGGTCAGCATGATCCCTTTATTCTAATGTTATCCTAGGACTTTTTGTATTGCTGTCTGCTGTGAAAAGCATTTGAATATGTATGGGTATAGCGACCAACTAAGAGTGTATTGATACAATCTGTGTTTTGGTAATTGTTCATCATCTTCTTCCTCATCCCTAGCCTATCAAATCCACAGTTGTGTGTCTTTTGAAGGAGGGATTTATGCTGGACTGTATTTTCCCAATCAGATTTTAGACAATCTTATTAATTTTAGGGATTGAAGGAGGGGAAGAAAACCGAATACAAGAAAACCTACCATAGGTTCTCTAGTCCATCCTCTTGGACTGTAAGATTGTTACCTGCTATCTTTCCCTGCCAGTGTTTTGTATGGTTCAATTTTAAATATACTTGCTGTGTAGAAATGGAGGATACTGACAGGAGGACACCATCCAGCATGTTTTGTGATGTTGTGCATGTTCTTTTTTTTTTTTTTTTTTTTTTAATTATGTATGAATTGGAAGAAATGTATTTGTTGTCTACCGTGTACATTTCTAGGAAATTTTATTTGCTCACATTTCAGAGTGTGATAATCTTTGTAATTTCGGAGGCCGAATTCTAGATTCTTGTCTTGACCAAATGCTTTTCACTATTAAATACTGTATGCTTCCATTGCTGAGGTAATGTGTTAATATTACTAATTATTTTGCATAATATGAGAAATGAGAAAAATAACCAAAGTAAAAACCAAAATGAACTTTAAGATAAGCTAATAACTTACTTTGTTTTGAGCATGCATTTATTGTTTACTTATATAAACACTTATGTAAACAATTTTAGTGCATGTTGCAAGAGTTTCATTGAAATGCAAACCCCCCCAATTTAACTAAACAGATTTAATGAACAGATTATTATATTAAAGCATTATTAAAAATCAAAAAGATATCAGCACATGCTTATGTCTGAATTTGAACTCTCATGTATAAATCTTTGTAGGATTACCATAAGGCCCAGTAACACAGAAAATTTGTACAAACATTTAGTCCTGAGCAGTTATCATGCAACAGTGTTTGACTGAGTGCAGTGTGTGGTAACGATTCCCAAAAGTCATGGGGTGTTTCCTTGCTTTCTGCTCTTTGCAAGGGTGATTTATGAGTTTACAAGTTCCTTCCCAAACTCTATAATTGCCCCGACAGTTCCCCAGATGGACTATATCCAAGTTGGTATAAAACAGTACTCGTTGCAGCTGGGCCTTCTAATTCATCTTGAGTTAGGTACAGGACTTCTTGTTCTTTTTGTCTTTATTTAGATTTGTTACCTCCCTAGAAACACTGTACGATGGTAATTGGTGCTACCTTCCCCTCAAACACCAGATACGCCTGAAAGCAAAACAAAGTTCTATTTAGTGAGACTTAGATGGAAGCTTTTAGTTTTAGGAATGGAAACAAGGACAAATACAAAACTCGGTCTTTGCATATACTTTAGCAGGTTGCCTTTCCACTTGCTGAATCCATCTTCTCTAGGATTCCTGGAATAGTTTCCACCAGGTACCGCTTTGGGTCCAGGTGTCTCAGCAATGCAACTTCTCAGCCCTGCCATTAGTTCTGATTTAGTGCTGTCAGAAACCAGAAACTTTGCGGATTATGTTTGGAAACTGTTGGTTATTCCCTGTTTTGTATCAACTGAGTGGTGCCTCCTTGCCCTGAACACAACTATTTCCTCTTTCTCCCCAGCAGTGTCAAACTGGCCAGTTACCTCCCACTCCAGCTGGACTTGTCTTCTTATATGGGATTCATACTGTCCTGCTAAGTATTATACAAGACACGTACATACGTTTCACAACTGATCTCTGGTATGCCGCTAGCTTTCTAGRGAGAGATGAAAGAGGATATAATGTTAACACTGATGACAGACCCAGTCACACAGTTGCTGTGTTTAAACAGGCCCATGAAACAGTGTTTCCCCTCTCACAGCTTTTCTGGTGTTGCAAGCTTCCACTTGCATAACGTAAAAGTCACTGGAGATTGCGCAGACAGAACTAAAAGAAAAAGTTGTCTCTTGCTTGTGTATACTTGCATTTTAGAGTAAAGCACATCCGTGTGGAAGACGTGCTGTTTAGCAGTTAGGTAGTCTCCTTGAAAGGATTTTAGTTATTCTTATTTGGTTCAGCTGTGCATAGATCATGTATGCTTTTATCCCAAGTTTTACAGATCTAATAATCTGTTTACTAGCTTTTGGGGCTTAAATGCTAGTCACAGTAAGGAAATCTGTTACAAATAATGGTCTGAGTGCAAAAAGCAACATTGAAGAGTTAAGATGAAAATTTGCCTTACACTTGGAGATCGTTAAAAGATTTTTAAATATACACCAAAAGTTAAATTTCCTAAATTGTTATTAAGGCACCTCAGTGATCTGATCTTCTTAAGGCACCAATGTCCCAGCTTTTTGTGCTAAGGTCTGTAAGAACTGTTGTTTGCTCAATACATTTTAAAATAAAAGCGTTCTAGTTTCAAAACTAGACATATAGCTTCCCAATTCAGGCACCCGTGCTAACATAAAGCTTAAAACCTGCAAAGCTTGAACAGTCACCTTTTTGCCATCCTTGGACATCTCTGGACTGATATTTTACCTTAAACTTTTTTTTTTTTAAAGTGTACTGTGAACTTAGTGTGTAACAAGTTCTTGAGCATTAAGGATGCTGATGAACAAAATGTTTAGCAAGAGGATACTAAAAGTTGTACTGTGGTTAAATTAAATATTGAAGGGCCATCTAGATCCTTGCTCTGGAAACGTGAGGGTGTAAAATATTCCTGAACAAAATTTTTAAATATATAACAAATTTGCAAGCTTGTGTGAACAATTTTATTGGTGTAATTGACAAAACTCTCATTTCAATAATCAGAAGCTATGTGATTTTTGGAAGCTTACCAACAGTGGCTTATGTGTTGATTCAGTTACTCATATTTGTTTCAGAAAGTGTGCAGTTTAAGTATATATTATCAAAAAACATTAATACAATGAATCTCACTTCAGTACTTTATTAAGTATGTATTAAAATATGTCAGAGACCTCAAGCTGAGGATACCATTGAGCATTTAGAAAGAGATGAGTGCAGTGGCTGTTAAGTTTTAATTGTCTCTAGTCTCTTGCTACTATGGCAATAAAAATAAAAACTTTTTAGAGCAATAGTCTGTGTAATGCGTTATTTGCTAGGAATATTCTTAGTCAGCAAATCCATGTAAGCTGGAACATATATTTTCTGCTTTTCCATCATTTTAATATGTAAGTCCTATGCTTCTAATAATCTTTGTGTTTTTCTTATCTGCATTTACAGCATTTAGAAACCTTTCTTAATATCATTGAAAGCTGAAATATCTTTTAGTTGTCTTCTCCTTCTTCCCCCTTCTCAACAAATTTCATGAGAAAATTAAAAACTTGAAATGAATCTACTCTATCTTATTTTGCTGTGCAGTTCTAAAATACTCTGATGAGCCTGGATAAGCTGATGTGGCCTTTAGGGAGAGACACATCAAATATAGGCAGACAGCTCCTGTGTCTGGTAACAAAGACTGAGGAGGTCAAAACTATCCCAACAGGCCTGAGCAGGTCAGTCAGAGGCAAATGTTGGAAATAAAATTTGGTGGGGAGGGGAGTAAGGGTCCTGGGTCAAGTCCTGTTCAAAAAGTCAGCTTTGTCAAAAGCTTCAGTCACATTCTTACCTACAGGCAACCTCTGCTGATCCCAACTCATTAATCGAACTGGAGAGCCGTCTTGACCCTGGCTCCTTCCCTTTGAAGTGTGGTGTCCTCTGCAGCATGAGGAAATAATTTGCTGCCTGATTCAATGAGCCATCAGTAGAGCCAGCAGACCTAATGACATGTGAGAATATTAACCTCCTACCACGAAGAGCTGTGAATCTTGAGAGGCAGTCTATAATTCACCCAGCACTCCTGAGCCTTCCCTTTCTGTCTTATTCTTGCACTCACTTTCTCACTCACAGGGAGAGAGAGGGGAGAGACCCTCTTGTCATAAAACTTTATTTTCTTCAGTAGTGGGAGCCTTACTGAGCTGCTTGATAATGAGTTACTTTCCTTTTGCAGTTGGATAGAATTTATACTGAAAACTAGACATCCGTCTTGCATATAATCATTTCTGTTTAAAATATGACGCAGGCTGCATAACTGACATTAAGGGGTGGTAATCTGAATACTTACCCAAGTAGACTATTTTATGTTTCCTTATTTACTTTTCATCATCAAAGGAAAAAAAGTGAAAAAAAGAAAACAAACATGCATAACCATGATGTTATTCTGTATAATGTGTTTTCTAGCTGCCCTCAGTCAAGAAGATCTTTCTGCAATCCCCTTCTTCCTTCATTTTTTTTCCTACCTAAAAGGAAAAACAGTTCTGCCTGGCCAAGTACTGTGTGCTATATGCACACACAAGGGTGTGTTCTTGCCCTTTGATTCTTAACAAAGAAATAGATTGTTGGTCTAATCCTGCTGCTTTAAAAGTCAGGGCTGGTTTTTCTCTTGTTGACTCCTTTAGCATGTTCAGTCACAGATTCAGGTCTCAATGTCTGGTAAGCTTCAGAAAGTGAGCCACTGTTATTCACGTGGCTAAATAGTGAGAAAGGAAAAGCAAAAATGGCCCTGTGTGTATATGCTACTGAAAATCGTGGTGATTACCAGACTTTACACTGTTATATACCCATATACAGTAAAATACTGTAAGAGTTTTGTTTTGTTTTTAATGTCTTTTCTTAGTGCTGATTGGTKCTGCAAAAGGTCAAAACTTAGAGGTTGTGGGTACAGATGGGGAACAGTATCCAATTTAGCAAATCCCAGACCAAAAGGACTGTTGCTGGCAACTTAGTCTTGTCTGTGCTAGAAAGGTTTTGGGTTTTTTTTTCTATAACTGTTCTGGCAAATTTCTCATATTTGGTAGAAACATAGCTTGCAAAAGCAAATGAAATTACACCAAGTGTGACCACTTCTGATGGTAAAAGATGTTTCTTGACTGGGAGTGAAAGCTAGCAGTATAGTTGTGCAGCCAAAACCTTTCTGTTGGAAATTGAGCCTGAATTCTGTTGGGTTACAATTAGAGGATTATTTTGATTCTGAGGAGTTGTTGGTAAAAGTATTGGTGTGTTGTGTGGATCTGGGTACAGACTAAGATACGGTGCAGAGGGGATAAAGGAGGTTAAGGAGACAAAGCAGGGTAGGTAGCAGAAGGAAATAAATAAATGGCGGGTATATGCTGTGTAACAAGTACTACAGTGTCTATGGTATGCGCATATGTAGATCCCTGTGATTTTAAGTTGTTCTGGAGATATTTTTTAACATCGAGGGATTCGGTGTAACGTCCATTAATGATTCTCTGCTATCATGCTTGAGCAGTCTATTAGTTGTTCTCACCTCTTATAGCTGGTCACAAAGGCCAGTCCCTTTGCCTCTCTCTGCTTCATCTTTTTTATTAAGTTTATTAAAACTAGCCAGATTATACTTTCTTATGGCACAGGCTGTGCTTGGTCCATTCATTATGGTTTCTTMTCTTGGCAGGCAATCTGAATTGAACGGCAGCTAGTCCATTATGCACATATGAAGCCCATCACTCCTCCAGCAATGGCCAATTCATCAAACATTTATCTTTTGCCCTCTGAGCAGTGCGTCAATTTGCTTGTCAATCCTCAGCCTTGGTTGTTGTGGAAGATGGGAGAAAAATTACTTTTCTTTTCCCCCTTCTCACTGAACTCTAGTAGTTGAAATGGGCTTTACCCTACTCACTCTACAGGCTTGTTACTCCCCCCTTCTCTGTGCAAAAAGAGGAGGGGTCAGGTTACTATCTGAATTGCAGAGTGACAAGATACAGTAAAGCTTTCATTATGGCACTGCCTTTGCACTTGAATTTGCTCATATTTCCATTATAATACTGTTTTTTAGAGGGTTTATAAATAGGTTCTCAACTTGGCACATGGAGCTGAGAGAAGCTTTCAAGAATAAATACATTATAAGGTTTTAGTGGTGTGGTGTTTATTTTTTTGTTTGTTTTTTTGTTTGTTTTTTTTTTTTTTTTAAACCACTAGGTGTATATTTTGTAAACCCTGTCTTGTTCTTTTGCTATTTCTAATTACTAATACTTCCTCGAATTCTTTCGAGTTCAGGAAATGGCAGTGTTGCATTTTTTTAAAAATGGCATTTGTTTTATTAGGACTGAATTCTGTGTTAAAATTGGGGAAAAAGACAAATTAATCAAGAGACACTCACATCCAAGTTTTTTTCTTAACTCCTCTAACCTTGTTATTCTTCACTGAATGCTTTGAAGAAATTTTAGCAGAAGGATGTTTAAGTCCATACTTAGGAATATTATTGACGTGATGCATCCACTGAACTGCAAGAACTTCCTAATGGTGGTTTTTCCAGAATGCCCTTTGATAAAATATGAATGCATACAGTCACTTGCTCTCTGCTTGGTAATTTTTATCTGTGCTTTGCAAACTGTATTTTGTTATATGATACTTGTTCGATCGTTAGATGACTAAGAGCCCATTTTCTGATCCATTTTGTAGTATTTTAGAATATTTTATATGGCTTATGTGAAAACCGCCTTGCCACAGGCTATAGTATTACACTGATTGTCATTTTATTTAAATTTATACAAAATTGTAACAGTAATATTAGATAAAATTTTGGCATGTTTAATCCTAAAGATGTAATATAAAAACTTCAGCAAAAAGAAGCCTAACATGAAGGATAAAGCTTGAGCTGTATTAATGGGATATCGTCTTGAGTGGAGCTGTATTAAATACACATAGTGAAATCTGAGAGTTTAAGAGCTTCATTAGAAGAGAAGTTGAACCCCACACCAATCAGTCTGGTTGCTTCATGGTAGAGTTAGGCCAGGAAAATAAATTTTCTTCTTTTTTTTTTTTTTTTTTTACTAGAGTCTTTGTAGGAGAGAATGGTGGTTAAACGACTGAATGGTTGACACTCATATGTTTTTGTGAGCTACTGAAAACTGTAATTGAGATTTGTAGTTTATTTCACCAGGTAAATAATCCACCTGTATGGGACAGAGCTGTAACAGTTTATTTTACCTTAATGTTGCAATTTCTTCTAATTTCATTGTGAGACTTTGGACAAACAGGCTACATTCATCCCTCCCAAATGTATGTACTTCACTGAGCCTCACCTGGAGGTCTGATTCACTTTGTGGAAGTGCCCATCTTTTGTCACTGGCTGTAAGGAGTTATGAGTAACTGGGCTTCTACAGATGGATGAGACAAATCTGCATTATTGCTTTTCAGATAATTTGAGGAGCTGCTGCTTAATAGCAAAATCTCTCTCAAGAAATTCTGCATTTCTGTTTTATACTTGATAGGAAAGTGTTTGAAATGTTGTGAACTTAACATTTAGAATTCAGAAGGCCTCTTATCTCTTTTTGTCTATCTATTTATTGACTCTACTTTTGTTTGTGTTTTCTTTGAGGTTTGGGGTGGGTGGTGACTTGGAGGGGTTGAAGAGTTTGGGCTTTTTTTTTTAAGCAATGGAATTTGCTGCGTAAGACTCAGAACAAGACTATAAAAACCAGATGAAGATTCTGGGTTTTCATGAATCCCCACCGTTTTAATGTGCTTACATAGCTCTAGTTTATGATTGTTGTGCAAGATGTTTTCACCCCAATATTTTTTGGTAATAAATTTTCCCATGTAGCCTTGTATGCTTTCAGTGTATAAGGAAAGGGGAAAAACGAGGGATGGATATTCATTTTATTGTATGTCTGAAATTTAAGTATGACCTTTATATGAAAAGACTCAGAAACTAATTGTAGACCCAGTTCATAACACAGGTTTAACCTTTTCTTATGGACATCTTTTCTTCCCAGGTGTTTAATGATTCTGCTCATTCATTTCTCTTCATTTTCATAGAACCATAGAATAGCTTGGGTTGGAAGGGACCTTTAAAGGCCATCTAGTCCAACCCTCCTGCAGTAAGCAGGGACATCTTCAACTAGATCAGGTTGCTCAGAGCCCCGTCCAACCTGACCTTGAATGTTTCCAGGGATGGGGCATCTATCGCCTCTCTGGGCAACCTGTGCCAGTGTTTCACCAACCTCACTGTAAAAAATTTCTTCCTTATACCTAGTTTAAATCTACCCTCTTTTAGTTTAAAACCATTCCCCCTTATCCTGTTGCAACAGGCCCTGCTAAAAAGTTTGACCCCATCTTTCTTAAAAGCCCCCTTTAAGTACTGAAAGGCTGCAATAAGGTCTCCCCGAAGCCTTCTCTTCTCCAGGCTGAACAACCCCAACTCTCTCAGCCTTTCTTCACAGGAGAAGCGTTCCACAACGTATCTTTTGGGGTCTTTTGCTGACCATATTCACAGGCTTGCCTTAAGTTTTATTCAAAGAGCTGCTTCCAGATATTTTCTACCTAGCAACAGAAAGCTGGAAACAGACTGGAAGTGATGCAAAATACTGCAGAAATACTGCCTGCAAAATACTAACATTCCCTCTGATATTAGACAACACAAAACATTTTATGTTTTGGAAACGTTGGTAAGCTTGTTCTCCATTGAACATAATTTTGTGATTCCTGTTTTATGACTTGTCTAGTCTAACCTGGAAATTTTGGAGGTTCTTTACTTTTACTGGGGCACTTCTTTTTTTTGTTCTGCTTTGGTCCGGAAGTCGTGTCAGAACTGTCCATTACATATGCCATTCTGTTTTCTTTCTGGATGTATTATCATGCAGAAAAAATGTGTGTAAACTCTGAGTAGGACTGCAGAAAAGAAAAGCTATTATGCTTGAATAGTGTAGAGGTCATTTTTTGATGCTTTACTTGTAGTTTATCTGCCATTACTATCTCTGTGTGCAGGAAATACATAAACCTTCGATTTGCAGTATTTTTGTGATTACAATAGTGAGTGTTTTTTTTTTTTCCTGGAATTTGAACTGAATTCTAGCCACTCTGTTTTCTTTAAAATGGGTTATTTATTTTTCTGTACTCACAGGTGAGAGGTGAGTTTAGAGCAGAACCCCCCCAAAGCAGGTTTGAGAGTAGAATTCTGACAGAGCCTCAGCCTGAGGGAGTTTGCACAGAAGATTCACTTGAACCCCTTCCACCATCAGAACAGAACTGGAAATGGCTTGGGTTTTTCACCTTATTTGTATGCTATACTTCGGATTAAATGGAATTTAAAAYTGAACAGGAATCAAAGCAAGTAAACCTGAAATGATTTGCAAATTCCCAAGGAATTATGCAAAAATCTAAACTTACACATGTGTCTGTCTTATGTTTTTATATATATAGCATTTATTTATTGCTCTTTGTTTTGTTTTGGTGAGGTTAAGTTAAAGGACTAGAAGTCAGGAGCTCTGGGTTTTATTTCTTGTCTCTTAGAAAATTGCTGGAGGTCACCTTTCGTTAGTCACTTAACCTCTCTCTGCTTTACTACAAAATGGAATTTTAAGCTCAGCAGGTTTTTGAAGAGTAATTCATTAATGTTTAAAAAAAAAAATGCTTTGTGCGCGTTGGCTGGCAGGTGCTGGAGAAATGGAAATTACATTTCTATTCTTTAAATACTGAAATTATCTAGTACTAGGGTTCTCGTGTTGATTCTGCTCTCCTGTAATCTGTTAAAACATAAAAGGCAAGAAAAAAGGTATTTTTTTGTAACAGCTCTGTCTTTAACTTCTGGTAATGGCTATCTCTTGTCAACAGAGTGCAAATCAATTTCAAGGCAAAAGCCAAACTCTCTCATTTACATATTGTTAACTGCTCTCTCTTTTCCTGTTAAACAGGAGGAAAAAGTCATTAGATATGAGGCAGCTGTCTTATTAATGGAGGGGTGGGGTAAAATGTGAGGAACACTTCTTTTCCAGTACATACTTCTGAGCAGCTTGTTCTTCCTGACAAGGACAACTGCAGAGTACCAAGATTTGTCCATTACTTGAGAGGCTTCTGCTTTATTTTCGTTTATAAAATCTCATGTTTTCATTGTCAAATATTGCCAAAATGAAGAGCTGCTCTTTAGTTTCATTGTAACCAAATCCCTGTCAGGCCAGAGGGACCGTATGAAATTGTGTGGTTGACAATTGCCATGCATACGCATAGGAAAAAAAAAAAATCTCTGCCATGACATTCCTTTATGATTAAAACTTTGTTACAAACCATGAATGAATTATGGAAAAGAAAGCTGAAAGAAATCGTACTGATTAGCCAAAGGACTTGGATAAAATGACATTTCTGAGACCTCTGTATTCTAAAGGATTATTTACTGTCTGCTTACAGAACATCTTAAGTCGTTTTGCAGAGGGAATCAGTTTCCTGTTTAGCGCAGTGTTTTTGTAAGCTAATGAGGGCAAAGCGTGAGCCATAGGCAATGACGCTGTGATATTAGCTGTGACAGGGAGCTTGATCATAATTATCTTAACGAGGATAGGGTTAATTACAGTGGAAACTTAAAGTTTTTTCTGTTTGAATGAGGCAGCGCTGAATACGTTGTGATGTTTTGTCGGTTTGATGTGACTTTGGAAATTGCAATGGAAATCTCTTGGCAGCACTTGCTCTCCTCTGGGAGCAGAGTGTGAGCCCTGCAATGAGGTAACTGAGATGGTACCTGTGGGTGAGATAATGGGCAGCTTTCATGTTATTAGAGCAGGGAAAAGCAACCTGCAATACACCTTAGTGGTGTTTATTAGCCTTTTGAAACTAGGGAAAACAACTGCTTGYCACTGCCCCATCAGTGCTGGTTGTATTGTGGTGGTAAGATTGTGTGTTTGTTTTAATATACCAATGCGGTGAGATGTTTTTTCTGCTGCGAACTATGAGAAAACAGTACAGTTTTAATTTTAGACCAGTTCTCTTTCTCGGGTGATTTCCCTCTTTTTATACTCGTCTCTTTTAGGGTGTTTGAGTGCTTCTTGCTGTGCTGTGCATATACACACAGTCCTTTCCTATTTTGTAATAGGCTTATAAGGAAATATTTGGAGTACATTAATATAGCTACCTCACGCTCATTAAAAATAAAAATGCCAGTATTTGGTACTGATTTCTACCTCAGATTCTCAAAAATGCTTTCTATATACTAATTCACCATTGCAATCCTTTCTTAGGTAAGTGATGTTATCTCCCATCTGCAGGTAGGAAATTGAGGCACATAAAAGTTACGGGACTTGCTGAAATTTGTATCATAAAACCTATTGTGTGGATTGTCCTTAAAACTTTTAAATTGTGGAGTACAACTGCTGGGCAATATTTCATTATATATCATGATGGTAGAGATTGTTGCCTTGAATTTAGTATCACTGAATGATAGCAAACACATTTTTTCCTTTTTTGTTTCTTTACCAACTGTTTTACCAATTTTGATTTGGTGCTAGTTTTTCCTTCTGTTTAAGATGAAAAAATAAGAATTCTGTGAATAGCAAAATAACATACAGATGTAAATTTATGTTAATGGCTACACCCTCTCTCTGTACTGTGGCAACCCCTCCCATCTCCCTGGACTCTGAATTTAGGTGATTAAATCACCAAGTGCACACTGCTCTGATGACATGAAAACAACAATTAATATCAACCCCCTGTGTAACACGGCTCCTTTTTAACTGAGCAGCTAATAACATTACATGGCAAAAGTTATCAAAACCAGACAGGTGTAAGGAGATTTGTGCACAATTTTTTCTGCCTGTCTATGAAACTGGTACCCTTGTGTTCAGCCCAGGTTTGTGAGAGAAAGGCTGTTTCAATAGGCAACTCCCTCTAGTGTTTCAAGGCCTTTTGTCCCACTTCATGGCTTGTCATTTTGTTTTATGCCTCCCCTGCAGCAGTTTTGGATGTGCGCTTTCTTCTCCTTGCCAGTTGCCAACCATTTGCTGATTCTCATGATAAGGGTATTATATTTGCATAACATAACTCAGGAACAATGTGTATTTTGATGCTGACACTGACCAGAGCCCAAGCAGTGTTTTTTCACAAAGGACCTATTAACATCCCATAAGGCTCTGTGGTGTTGACAAGGAGGTGGCCTTCTCTGAACTCCTTTGGCAAGTCAAAGTCTTACATTGAAATGTGAGGTTTGGAAATAATCCACTATTTATATAATAAAAAGTATTTAAGGGGAATTTGCTAAACTAGATTTGTCAAATAAACCGAAATGAAAACTCATAACAGCTTGATAAACTCACTGCTACTTCCTCTGGGTTATTTTGCCTTTTAAAGGTACTTGGGGGAAAGCACTGTCTGAAATGTTTGCTGATCTCTCTTCTGATCTTGACTTTGGCAAAACTAAGTCTGGTGTGACCCTTTGCTGAAATAGCTAGCTTAATACAGCATGCTAACACAGCTCTTAACGGTGTACAGTTTATGTAGGCTGAATCGAGTTTTTTCCTAAACAGCTTGTTAAAGGCTAGTGCAAAAAGTGCGACTGTTACTGTGGTGGTTGTTTCAGTATAATGTTTATAATGAAGGCTTTTGTTCTTTCAGCTTCAGAAATTGTAGTCTCAATGCATTGTAACGATATAGATATGCTATAGGGTGTAGGCATGGCAAATTTTCTTCAGATCTGGCTGCCCAGCATCAAAATGGCATTAGTAATAGTTGTACCTCCCTTTCAGAATGCCAAGTCAACAGGCTGTGAGCGCTTTGGAGTCTTTGGACTGAAATACACTGTTTCAGTGTTGTGCAGATGTTACTTGAATATTCATAGTTTAGTGTACAGTACCCAGTGCAAAGGTCACGGACTTGATTTCTTTTGGTTGTTTGAATCGTCTAACTGTGATTTATAAGTGGTCAGTAAGTTGTATCTACAAAAGCGGTATCTTGTTTTTGTTGGACAGATGAATGTTAAATTCTCTAATTTGAAACCCATATACTTTCTAATAATAATTATATTTTCCTCCAGTAGTAGTGCCTGTAGAACTCTCTAACAGGGACCTTGGCTGTGTTTTGATCTTTGCCAAAAACTGTGGGGAGGGTGAGGAAATCCCCTCAGTATAAATGTCATTGGAAACTGAATAAGTAGTATAGACTGCATCTCCCTTATTAATCACATTTTATAAAACAGTCAGGAGATACAGTGATGATCTTCCCACTGGTAGGCATAGTAGATCAGCTGTCAAGTCATGCAATCTCAGCATATCTTTAGGTGTCTGGTAGGTGAATGAGCTGTGAATGCGTGTCTGTGCGTATGCTCCATGTACCATGTGTCTTAGTTGATTAATGTGTGGGGTTTTTTTCCTGTTGGAATGTGCAGGCATTAAGAATCAAGTTTGGAATAGATGCCTTAACAAGGTATCAAAGTGTTCGTTTTAGTTTTTTTCCCTGTACWTTGCTATCAGAGGAATGAATACCTCCAGAATCTTGTTTATTTACAAGCCGTCATCTGCACTTCCATGTTGTGAAATGCTCCTTTTTAAAGCTGCTTTCTGCAGTCTGTGGCTTGACAGTGGGACAGTAAGTTCCAAAAAGAAAGCAAATGCCTTTTCTGTCTGGAGTAATTCTGCATTTTATTTTGTAGAGAACATTTTCTTTTGTTTGCAGGGACTCAAGAAGCAAATTAAGTGGTTAATAAAAATGAAAAAAAAAAATCCCTTGTCCATTTCCTATTATTACATGTAAGGTAACTGCTAAGAAATGATACTTGAAGTTGTATTTATTATTGTTAGCGGGGTATGATATTTCTTGGCAGAAATGATGGATGACAACTTAAATTTGTGTCCAGGGAATGAAGGTGAACTGTGACAGAGTTATTTATCTTGGGAATGGAGGTTAGGGTCAGGCGAGGCTGGGTGCCTGAAGGCACAAGACATTGACAAATTCATCCTGCAGGCCCCATATCTGAAGCCTTTTGTTTTGGATCCTGGCTACTCACTAAGTGACCCCCATCCTTCATCCTGCCAGCATGTGAAGGATGTGTTGCAGTGCCAGCACTCCCCTTGCCACTAATGCTTGTCATTCACTCTTCCGACAGGCCCAAACCAAAACTATTCCCACTCCTGAAAGGGAAGGTTAAAATATTTATTTCAGCTCATAATGGCCTCCCTGATTTAGTGGAGTATCATTTTTCCTGTTGCCTTTGTCGTTTGCAGGTCACTAGAAGGACTGAAAACATTCAGTTACTTGGAAGAGCTGATCTTGGACAACAATCTACTCGGAAATGACCTTCTGTTACCCAGGTTACCCCACCTCCATACCTTAACGCTCAACAAGAACCAAATATCCTTTCAAAGAAATACCTGCAAAATGTCAAATGAGTTTTATGTGTCAGCCAAATTAAAGTATGTGAAATATCGTTCATGTTCAGACAAAGCATTCTCTCGTTTGGCACCTGGAATACTTCATAGTAATTTATTATAGGTCATTCATAAATGAAATGCACCATTATATCTTCCTGTTGCTCCATTTTAGTGAGAGATCTAAGTTATGGCTCTGAAGAAATCTTTCTAATAGATAAAATAGAGAAAGAAAATAATGTCAGTGCTACCAGTGTGCAGCAGATCCTGTGTTTGCTTGGGGTTCTGTTGCAGGCTGACCTCTAGTGGAATAGAGAGTGCAGTGAAACGCTATTAGGTTTTTATACTTTAAATAGCTCTTAAAACACTAAGGTAAAATAAAATTAAAAAAAACCCAAGAAATGTAATACCTTTCTCTGTTTTAATGAAGTTGGTAATATGCACAATTTGGTAGCTGCTCTGCAACTGCAACTTGTAAAAGCAAGTCACTGTATTCTCGGTGTTTCAACTCTGTGTAAATTCATATAAAATGCTGTCCAGATCAAGGTCTTAATACATTAAAGTATTTAGATGGACGGTTAAGTCCATTCATAACCAATCAGGCACTTCTCCATATGCCTGAAGTTAGTGCCTGCTTAAGTTTATTCAGAATAAATATTTCAGCATTTGCCTAAGAACTCTGCTGAATCAGAGCCCCTTGTCTGTAGGCTTATAGATAATGTTCTGTAAAACTAATTATCTGCAAGGGCTGAGCATGGACTTGATTATTAAATAATTTTCCCATACTTTGACCCTTCTGGAGATTTGAAGATGTGCAATATATGGGTTTACAAAAGTAAAGGGCGATCAAATTGTGGCCAACAGGCCAACTGAGGCCTGCAGAGTCTTAGAGCACAGACCATGAAAGCCCGCTCCTTGCAATTGCAGCGTGAGGACAAGGCTGCTCAACTGCAGGCTTTTATTACAGACAATGTAAACAGAGAGCAATTTACCTCCTACCAAAGCAAAATCCTCCTACCAAGGAGAATAAAAATAACTGCAGATTCTAAGATTTCTGCACTTATTTTTGGCTCTATAAATAAATAAAAATCAGCAGAGTAACTTTTATTCTTGGGGCTCTGGAAATTTGCCAAGAGTGTCTCTTGAGCAGTGACGATCATTACTGTACTAGGTATTTGGCTAGATTTCTGGTTAATGCCAGGATTCTGTGGGTTGGATTTGAGTAACTGGTTTTATTGTTTGCTGCCACGGTAAAATCTGAACTGGGCATGCTTTGATGAAGAATGTACAAGAACATTTCTGCTGATGCTATGGGTAGTGGTATGTCTGGTGCAGCATATCTTCTTCTACAAAGCATGAAATTTAAATTTGGCCGTAAGATCCAAAAGCATGTGAGTATATTTGTCCTTTGCGGGGGTGTCAAGGAGGAGCTTTGCACTTACCAAAAGGAGGGCAGGTACATTGAATAAGAGCTCAGTGAACAAAATCAGAGGGAAAAAAATGATCCTGTCAGTAGTGTTCTTTAAAGAGTTTCTGCTGGTCTCACAGACATACTTAAAATACTATTGTCAAGTGAGTAAGCTCTCAAAGTCAATGATAACATGATAAGGAGGATTTGATCTATCCTGGGATTTTTTTAATTCAATCTTAAAACTATGAAGTTAGAGCTTTGAGAGTATTGAGCTACCCAGGCTATAGAAAATAGTGTATACATTTTGTAGTGTGCTGCCAATAATTGTAAGAGGAGTTGCAGAAATGCTTGTAAAACACCTAATGTATACAAAATGTCCAGAGAAGAAAAAATAACCGCTGTCCATCATTAACATTTTGAGCCCTAGGGAGTAGTGATCTCTTGTAGGGAAGATACAGCAGTCTTCAGAAGCACGCAGACCTTCCAGATTCCTCTCTTCAATGTGGATACCATATTTGAAAAAGGCGTCTTTTGAACTTGAATCACTTCTTTTAATAAATGATTTCTCTATAGAATTATTTTAGAAATGTTCAGATAAAAATGTACATTTAATAGACTAATGAAAGGAAAGATCTTACAGGAAAGATTGTTTAGTATATGACTACAGTAGCACTGTAGTAGCACTACAGAAAGCTACACAAGTAAGCAAAGAATACTGATCTGAAACAAAACTTCAATTGGTGGAATATTACCATGTATACATAAATATATACATATGGAGAGAGAGATGAAAACAAACAAAAAGCCAAACTGAGCCCTGTGAAGACTGGAATAACATGTAAACTTTAAAACTCATATGAGAGCTTTCCTGGGTATGTCTTAATATTACTGTACTCTTTGCTATTTCTTTCCTTTTATTTTGGCTTCATTTTGATCCAGATCCTGTTTTGATAGTTCTGATAAATGCTTTCTACTCCTTTTACATTGTTCACTTATTGTGTGGCGTGATATGTGTAAATAACATTTGGCCCCTCCTAACAAAGTGTCTGTACAAATGTGAAACCTTATGTCTAAATCAGGTAAATACTTAGAAGAATCATCTAGTATTTTTTTCTTCAAATAGTGGTTGCGTATTTCAGTTACAGTTAGGCCACTACCAGTATTTCTACTAGAAGTGGAAGAAGCAAATTTAAATATTACTATTTTAAAAACAGGTTCCTAGTGTTATACCTCAACTTTTCTGTAATGTATAATCTGTTAAAAATATTTTAAAATGCAGTCTATATAGCTGAAATACATAAAGGATAGTTACCAACATTGTGCAGTTTTGGATTACATGTCTCTAATATGCTTTTTTCATGTGTATAGTATGTTTGTTTTTACAAAAGTCTAATTTACTTTGGGAAACTTATCATCTTAGTTTCTCTTTCAGACACAATGAATGGCAGAAAGCAGTACAGACTAAGATGGATGGGTGGTAGGTAGGAAGTTGGTTTTGGAGGAGGACTCATGGTTGCAATCACTTGTGCTAGTAACGGGAAGCCTCTTTTCTCCTTTTAAGCGTGTTCACTAGATATTAAGGATCAGTCAGGAAACTTCTAAATAGATTTATTCCTGTGTGTGGTAGCAGTGTGAGTTTTCCTGGCTTTTCCCTGTGCTGATCATGGCTGCTGTTACAGTGGGACTATATAGTATAGACATTTCAATTTCCTTTACATTTCAATCTTTTTAGTATTTGTTAAAACTACGCAAAAGGGCAGCAGTGATAGTTTGTCAAATATATATACCTGTATGCTGAAAATTAGATGGTGTTCACTGCTTCACTTCAAAATAGACAAGTCTGATAATGAACCAGATGTGTGATTCTCTGAAGTAAAAGCCCTATTTCTTTACGTAGTCCAGTGAACTGGTCATCCATTTAATATACATTCTATATACTTCTGAAGAACTGATACCAAAATTGATTTAGAAAAAAGGTGTTGAATGTAGATGTAGGATGCAGGTGTTGAATCTAGGTCTAAGTTTTGAATGGTTTAGAGAAAAAACAGAATATTTCACACCATAGAGTGGGAAATCTAGAGCTGGGCAGAATGCCCATAATGGTATATGCATTTCTTATGTCAAGAGGAGTTATCAGTGTGGTTCAGATCTAAGGATTATGTTCTTGAGTCTTTGAAAACAGTGTGGATCGAGTACCTCAACTGAAGAATGTACCAATAAATACTTCTGGTATAAGCTGTCTTCACAGAGATCTCACCATAATGCCTAACAGTTATGGATTTGTTTAACCCCCAAAATGTAGATTGTAATTTATTTTGCTTGTGCTTGTTCCTACATTGTCCTGAAGTGCTTGAAGACCTAGAAGTCCCAGTCTGACCAGAATCTCATTATGTTAAGTGCTGAGGACTTGATGTTTAGATGGAGTGAATACGTTAAAGACATAAATTGTCTCCTATTATGCACAGATCCCTATCTCCGCTAAACAAAGATCTAAGCTGAAATGGTACAGCAGTCTTCTTGCACATACTTCTGAGCTCTCCATGCCACAATTGTGGATTTGGCTTGTTAGAGAACTGCAGTACCTGATGAGTCAAAAATCTTTCTTCTAGAATAAAGTGTACCTGAAGTAAAAATTAAGTAATGTGAATACCTAATGCCAAGTATCTATGGAAGAGGGACGGTGGTCTTCAGTCCAGGTGATTCCTTATTCTGTTCTACAGCAGTGCTTGGACCAGTTCAACTCCAGATGTCAGAACTTTTAAGAAAATAGCAAGCTGCTGCTTTATCCTTGATTGTCTTTGTGTTGCCTTGGGAACCTTGAGCAACATTTGGGCAGAATAGTGTTTAAAAAAAAAAAAATCCAGACAAACCCCAAACTTTTAAAGAAAGGACATACGGTTTCAGGATGGACCTCCCTAGAGAACCAGAAACGTAGTTTGATTGCACGAATAGAAACATTTCTCCTTTTTCTCATGTTTGTACACCTAACAACATTGAAACCTGGTCTTCAAATCTGCAGCCTTGGAACCATGGGCTTTCTGAAATACTCTTAAAAGCACTGGCAACTCCAGCTACACAGATAAAACTAATGCTGCTCCAGTAGGCAAAATGGGATTTTTTGTTTTCCAAGTATTCAGTATGCAGGAAGTTCTCCATGGGATGTATGGACTTAGTTAATTACCGCCTGTGCTGCACCTTTTCTTTCTTGAGCAGAATGGTTTTAAAGTCAGTGAACAAGGCCTTACCTCAAGGCCCTATCTCCCTACTAGATAGGATTCAGGCCAAAACATGGCATACAAATGACTGTGGGTGACATCCTATCGCACATAGAGAAGGGGAAGATGTATACTTGCATATTGCAAGCTATTTCTGTGGTTATCCAACCTTGAAGACCTAGCACATTCTAATGGAAAAGCGTTCAGGTGGCAAAGATCTTTTCATACGGCATTCAGAGGAGAATTGCTAACTTCTGCTTCAAGGCTATTTGCCTGTGGAACAGCTTGTGATTGCTACATCTTGTTTGTGATAAATTTAATTGAAGCAAATGTTTCAAATGGGAATAAATATAGGTGCCTTGCTCATTTATGACTCTGGTAGAAGTGCTATTCAGCTGTTTTAATGTTAGGTTGATTGCAGCACCTGCATGACAGATGGTTAGTTGGCAGAAGACTTTTGAATGACAGTTTTGGGTCTTTCTACATGGCGGTCTGGAATTCTGTGTGATATTTCTGACATTCTTTATGTATGTACTTCAAAAATATTTTGAATGTAAAGCTGATTGCTCTTTACTTTTGTCTCTTTGCTTTCAAGAACCTCCAAAAGCTGTAATCACAGAAGGTCATTAACATGAAAAGCTCTCCTGCAACTCTTTTGGGGAAGTGGAATGGCTAAAAATTTGAAAAGACTAAGTACAAACTTTTTCAAAGAAAATGGTGGAACAACTTGGAAATCACTGAGAGAAAGAAAAAGAGTGGTTATTTTTCATATGAAGTCAATGTATTTGAGTGTGTGACTAGTAAAAAGAACTGCTGGCAGAGAAAAAGGTTACAGAAAGAAATCCCAGATTCTCTTGCATGCTTCAAACTACATGCAAAAAATAATTGAGTGGTGAGACAGGAAATATGTATAGGTTAGTTTGTTTGGACGGTTACGTGTTAGCATAGCATTTGTATAGAGTTATATAGAATAATTTCATTTAGAAACTGTTAGCAAAAGTTGTGTTTCTGCATAGGTTTGACCAGCAGTTGTCCCTGAAGAACAACCGTGAATATGGTTATACCAAGAATACCGGTAAGAGAGGAAACAGTATGGAGTTTGGGGATGACCAGCATCAGTCCTCAGTACTTAAAGCAGCTGGACCTTATATTACTCTCTATAAAGGATTCATGCAGTGTCTGTGCCCTAGAAATATGCGTAACGTAACAAAGAGGCTTAAAAAAGTTGATCTGAGAGATACTTAGTTCTTGTAAATGTTTCCCTAATTTAAAACTAGAAATAGTGCAAGATGTTGGTATAGTCTTTTCATGAGGATGGAATTTTGAAGTATGTCTAGTATGTTTCTGTTAATTATTCATGGAGGTCAGGTTGTATTTTTGGAGGGAAGCATTGTTGTATAATTGCTGAGAATTAATGTTTTAGCTTGTAAACTAAAGAGCTGAAGAGTTCTAAAATTTTTGTTACAGATTTTTATTTTAGTCAATGTCTGTTAGAAAGAGAGGCGTTAATAGATTGGTAATGATGACACTGTTGAATTAGGAGATGGATTGCTACACTAAGGCACTTTAATTGTCATAACATTGACACTTTAAACCAGTTTTCAAACAATAAACTGTAGTGTAAGTATTTGCATCACTGTGACATATTCACCTGGTGACCAGTGACACCAACTTCAGAATGATCAGTTCAAGGCTGTTGTCACAGGGCTTTAAATAAATAAATAAATATTCACTAGCACTGTCCATGGGTTTAGTTGTGGCTTTCCTTTTTGGAGAGAATGGAGCTGAAATTGGTCTTAGAAATGGCACAGCAGGATTTTGTAGCTCTTTGGCTCTGATTGCCCCGATATGACACTCCTTAGGCTGCAATAATAAACCATAAAAGGGAATCTGGCAATAAAATTTCAGACTTGCTTTTGATTTTCTCCCTCTGTATTTTCCTAGCACTGTTTTAGAAAGACTTTACGCTTTTGGTGGCATTGTATAGTTCCCATATTGTGATTAAAATATGTATATAACATGCTAATTAACTAAACAGTACATTAGATGTGCACCATGACTTATGACTCATCTCTGAGAAACACTTAATCATGAGAATTTGAACAGGATATTATTTATTTTTTTCTACATACTTTTTAAAGAATAACTGTGATGGCAGGTGGATGGGGCTTCTTGGAAAAATAATCTGTACCTTGCATTTTGCTTTGTTTTTAAGAGGGACAAGAAAAGATAGTTAAAGCCCTAAACCCCAGAAATTTTAATTATTTTATTTATGATATAACTGCTGATTCTGGCACAAAAAAGTTGACTATCATAAGCCACAGGCTGGTTCATTCTCAAGTGTTGCTGGTGTTCTGTTATTTTTGAGCTGTCCAAGCCTGCAAAGCTTCAACTTTTCTGTGAATTAGTAACCTTCTACTTTTGAGGTGATTATGTCTCATTCTTGGGGTTTGTCCTGTGCTCATGTTTCTATTGCAGCTGAAATTGAAATAATGCTAGGATGCTAAATATTTCAGTAGAGGGAGATGGTGACACTGGTGACAAAGAAAAGATCTGGGGAGTCTTACACAGAACTGCATGGTAAGAGTTCTGTATGTGATTCCCAGTCATCCTTGCCTGAGATAATTTTTAGGGGGCTGTTTCTGCATCTAAAATCAATGCTCAGGATTTAGATATGAGATATTAGAATCTAGACACTAATTTCAAAATTTGGTGAGATTCAGAATTTTGAGATGCAGATTATCAACTACTGTTATTTAACCAAAACTCTTAGTGAATTTGGTGTCTCTCCATTTTGCTTTCCATAGGACTTTGATGCATAGTCTTACTCTTTTTGCATATCTAAGCTGACGCTGCTCTTCATCATTACACGTATAAATACATTTTGATATTTGCCCCTAAGTCTGCATGGTCAGATGGGAGTTAGAATACATGTCATATTCCATATTCAATTGTGGGGGAGAAAAGCTTCTACCCCAGAAAAAGCTCTACTGAATTGACAAGCAAAAATTCTGCATGTTTACTCCATAGAAGAAGCAAAAAGTTTGGGTTTTTTGGGTTTTTTGTGATGTGTTTTTTTTTTTCTTTTTCTTTTCTTTCCTTTCAATAGGAAATAGCCAGATACAATCTAAGTCTTGCAATAGCTACCCCCCTGTGTGTGATTGCTGTTTTGGAAATAACTCTCTTTTGTAATAATAAACTATTTCTCTCGGGGAACCTTTTTGCAACTTAAGCAATCCTGCAAGAAATTAAGTGTTTCTCCTGGCTGAGGGAGGGTGCCAGATTCAAGCACTTCTCCAACAGTCTTAGGAAATTTTTAAAAAGCCTTTCACTTGAACGTGTGGAAAAACAGTTTGTGACCTTCCCATCACAGTCACATACTTCCTGAAAGAGCCATGAAAAAGTTTATGTATGAGCTTGAGGTCCAGATATGAGAAGATGAGAATTAGCACCAAATTTTGATTGGGAATTCATCCTGGCTAACAAAGAAGGTTTATATCATATGGTGGTACAAAAAGCCAATTTTTCATAGGATGTGGTTGATAACTTACTGGCATATAGCATTCCATAATGTGGCTTTGCCAAATTAAAAGTTAGCATTTTTACCTTTTTAATTAATTCATAGAACTAATTTCAACCCCCCATTTTTCTCACTCATGCAAAATATTTGAGTATGATTCTTCAGACCTTATTGGACAGAACATTAATTATGACTGTAGATACATTGATTTTAATATATTAAAATTAGTAATTGTCAGCATGATCTTCATATCTGTTTGGAAATAAAATAAAATTTCAGGCTTACAAAAGGAAGACTATGTTTTTAACAATGAAGCTGCTGTTTCCATTCTGTATTGCTTCTGTTGCCCTTAAGATATTGAGGTGAAGAAATAAAGTAAATTCCATCAGCTAAAAATAACAAAGATAACAGAAACACATAAATCAAGTATAAATAATAGCAACACAAGTGAACTGAGGATTTAAAACAATAGTTGCGGTTTCTAACAGCAGGAGTGGATAAAAACGGAGCAATGAAATGCCCTTTAATGGTTTTGAATAATTATTACTATTGTCTATGTCAGTCAATTTTTAAAACATTGAAAACTTTTTACATGCGTATGTGTAGCATCTTTTTTGAGAATCATGCCTTTTTCTTTGCATGCAAATTGAAGTAAATAAGAATGTATAGTTCGAGTCTTAGAGACTGTCACACTATAACAAAGTAATTTGCTTTATTTGATCAATTAACAGGGTGCAAATGGTTGAATATTGTTGTTATGCTTAAACCTAAGCCTGTGATTTCCAATATTGCAGTGGTTGAAAGATAGTTTAACCTTTGTTTGCTTGTTTGTTTTAACATAGTTTACAATATCCAAGGTGTATCATCATTATTTATGTTCTGAGCAATATAGTTAAGTTAAAAAGCCTCATGAACACCAAAATTTAAGGCTATTTTAATGAAAAATTTTATGCTTTACAAGACTTTAGAGCTTCATAGATAAAATACTTGTAACACTGAAGTCTTTAAGTTGCACTTAGTGAAGCATTAATTCACATATACTAATTGAGTAATTATGAATGTGTTGCTGTGGCACTCAAAGCATTTATGTGCTGGGAGTGAAAGTGGGTTGTTATGGTTTGACTTTCTTCTCTTTTTTTTTTATTTTAAAACTCATTTTTCCAGTGGACTGAATATATTAGTGATGAATGTGCTGTGAACCTAACTGCTTGTTTCCATGCTGGAAAAGTTTCATGGCTCCAGCAATTGCTAGCCATTTTACCACACAGCATCCATCATTTTGTCAAAGTTTTAATGTTTTGTAGTGAACCACCTAGGAAAGAAAGGAGGAGAAAAGAATGACAAAACAGCCAAATTCTTTCATTCCATGCCAAAAAACTGACTGAAGTTTATCCCTGTTTGCCCTTGGAACAATTAATGTGACATTTTCCTGAATGCCATACTAAATTTGATCGTCAGTTATTGAAATGTATGTTTAAATCAGCAGTGATGCAAGTCTAAATGCTTTTTTCATTAATGTCATTGAATCCTTAACCCACAACCTTTGACACATAACAGAATTAGAAAGCCTTTTGGACCATTTGGCTGAAGTTGTGCCCTCACTACAGTATCTCAGTTTGCTTGGAAACATGGCCTGCCCAAATGAACTGGTCTGCAAAGAAAAGGATGAAGATGACTACCAGAGGTACAGGTTAGTGTTTTCACTTGTAGATATGATAAGCTGTGCCAGTTTTGTTTTATTACCAGAAAAATATTGAACTAAAACCAACTCAGAGTCTCAAACAAACATCTAATCTATTCTGAAAGCTTTGTGGCATATTCTGCCATGAAACACCTGGGAATTTGAGTAACCCTGTTTCAGCAAGATCACGCTCAGCAACCCTATTTCAAGAAATATTTCAGTGCTGTACAGCACATGTTTGAGTTGAGCAGGTGTGCACAGGATTTCCTGAATGTGGGTGCTCATATGTGCCTACTTAAGGCCTTTCCTTCTTTAAGGCCAAGGTAAAGCAACATTTACATACTCTAAGGGTGACAGTCAATTAAAAAAAAAAAATCACTACACTCAGCCAGTTGCATTGTCTTCTACTAACATTTGGTTATGGTGATGAGTTTCTTCTGCCATGGTTATCAAGGCACTATTAAAGAAAACAGAAGAAAGGGCTCCTTCTGTGTATTGTGCTGCTTTACTCAGAGCAGTTAGTGTTTAGATTCAAATAAAAAAACCCAAACTATCTCTATAATGTAATTTTAATGAGCTAGATTACACAAAAGGTCATCTGAAAATTAATATGGAAGCCTGATAAAATGCTATATGTCCAACTCATCCAACTGAAATGTTGCTAAAAATTACAAGGGTTATTTCTTTAAAAATAAAAATACTTGTGACTGATGATGACTGGGAGTATAGATCCAAAACTTATGGAAAGTCTGCTGAAGTGAGATAATTTTCATAGCTATAATCTTTAGGCAAGTGAGACATTGATTATTAAAAAAAACAACAAACAACTCCTTAGATTTCTTTTTCCTTGCTCACATCTGATACAAGATTTCAGTATTTGTGCACTGGCATTTTTCACATGGGCTGAAAATGGCTGTCTGAGACGAGTCAGAGCCAAGCAGCACTGGTCACCATGCTGCCGACCTTGCAGAGCCTGAGCTTACTTTTTATTAGCAGATCACCTGCAGTATTCAGAGTTATATAATAAAACTCTGATTTTATCTTCATGTGATCCAAACTCTGTKGTAGGAGTTAGTATAAAACAATACAAAGTGGCGGAGACTAAAAGCAGGTTTATTGGGAAGTGGCATGAATTCAGTGCACCAGTTTATTGCTCATAAATGCTGTAGGTTGAAACAACAGCACAGCTGTCTTGGGTGTGCATATACTTTTTTCTTTGTTCCAAATTTTTGCAAAGGTTTTCTAGGTTATCATTAGCCTAAAGACTTTCAACTTTTGAATCCAGCTTAGCTGTAGCATTTTGGTTTTCACCAAGTAGAGCAGCCTAGATTTAATAAAATATTTTCCCGTTGCTTTCACACTTAAGTGGAAGATATGCCTACTCTCCAGCTTATGAGAGTCTAATAGTGCTGTCTCTATGTAAATTTATGTGACATTTGCACTAGAGAATTGCTTAAAAAATGAATGATATTTCTACAGTTTACTGTTTTTCACTTTAAGTATGTTTTCTGACAATATGTCTCCTATTAATCATTTAAGCAAAAGTAGTACGTTAAAGGAGCCATTCAGAGGCAAGAACCCATGGTTCATTTAGTGCTGTCTGAAAAAATTCTTTATTGATTGACATCCTCTGTGGTTATGTGATGTAATATTTATAATATGTCACACAGCCATACATCAAAACAAGCATGTCTGTTGTTTCATTTCAATGCAAAAATGTTGATTTCAGAGAGGTCAAGGTAGTTTTAGGTCACATCGTGGCAAACCACCGTGTCAAAGTGTGAAGTGATTGTATTTATGCATCTGCTGGAAACTGCAACGTTGCTTCCATTTTCTTTCCCCTCAATTTTTCAAGAACCTGGGTATTTTTTTTTCATATAAACTTGGTTAATTAAAGCTCTTTTAAGAAAGAAGAATGGACTTCTAATTAGTTGAATGATTTATGGTTCTGCTGCTATAATGAAAGCTTCCCAATCCTTTCCCATAATTATTTGTTCCATTATATGAAATGTGTTTTCCAGACAACATTAGACTCAAAAACCAAAAGCATCTATCTATCTATCTGTCTGTCTTTAGGGGAATATATTCACTACAAGGTGGAACCGATTAAAAGTACTCTGCTAATTTTACTCTGGATAGCTAATTCAGAGTTTTGAGTACACGTTCTGAAGCATCTTGGGTACAACTTTTTTCTTCCTTCCTGCAAACATACAGATTTCTCTCTTGGATTTAACAGCAGCAAGCTCTCCTGAGTGAGAAAGTATTTATATTTTATCAAATGTATTACTTCAAATCTCAAAAGCAAACATTTGAAATGACCAGTTTCAGCATTTTTTAATCGTTTGAAGTAACTTTTTTATAAGATTTTTTTTTGAGAAAATTTATCACACAGAAAGCATCAAAAGATTGCATTTCAGTGAACCTGAATTATGTAAACATTTTGCTTTACCATAAACTTTAACTAGTTTTGTTTTGTTTTGAATAGGAACTTCTTTTTGTAAATTTTTGCAGTGACCATTGGAACCACAGCTTCATTTTTCATTGAGCTTTAATTTCATTCCTGTTGGGTTCAATTAGAGTTCAGGCTATTTAATTCCTCAACCAGAAAGAGAAAGGTGCTAGAAATCAAAGCTTTACTTAATCTTCTCATTCCAACAAACTGAAAAGATCTGTAAAACTCCCCAAATCTCAACCTTAAAAAAACGTGGAAAATCAGATCTTTAAAAACTCAAGGTCCAATGATTTACTGTGATATTAGTAAGAGAGGTAAAAAGTAATATTAAGTCTTTTAAAAATAGTTGGGTTTCATCATAAATACGTGGAAAATGTATAAAACTATACTTTTTGTCAAGAAGTTACAATCTGGTTCCTCAGGTAATCCGTTGATATACCATTTCAGTACTAAAACTTTTCCCTAGTTTTTCATCAAAAATAGGTGTTATAAAAAAGCATTGTTGTGACTTTTTTTCAAAGAAGTTATGTTTTTCTAAGAAACATAGTAACATTTGAGTGGGATTTTTTTTTTTAGAAAAAGAAAAAAGAAAATCTATTTTTTTCCCATCCTTGTTATTCTTCATTACCTTTCAAATGTGTACGAGAACAAATTGATGAAAACATTTCTATGTTTGTTATTGGAATTTTTCCTTGACAGAAAAAGAAAATGGAAAATTCCCATCTCTAATATTTTTATAGAAAACTTGTTTGGTTCATTTTAAAAACTCATGGTTTTTCCATCATTGAAAATGGCATTCGTTTCTTTCTGTAGCAAAAAAAAAAAAAAAAAAAAAAAAAAAAAAAAAAAAAAAAAAAAGAAAAAGACAGTGTGCCATAAGTTCTTACTTTTTATCTTACTTTTTAAGCTTTCTGTATTTGGGAGGTGATCTTTTGTAAAGGGATATCTTTATCCCTTTAAGGGGTGAGGGCAAGGGAAAGCAGAATATCTAAAATATAGTGGTGATAGGAAAGTTTTAAAAGATTTGGCTCAAACAGGAAGCAAGAAACACAGAAAAATAGCTTGCAAAACAGTGCATCCTCTAAAATAACCTATTCTACAATCTCTACTTTGAAGATTGCATGAAAGCAAAGGTCATGACCCGGAGATCAAAGTAACAGAAGTCAACACAGTAATTGCTGGTTGCTTCTCTTGTACCCACACTTGGTCAGTCCTGTGGCTGTATTGTTTGCAGTGAAAACTTCAAACGTGGTGTTACTGAACTGTGAAAAATCATCTGGGTCAGAATGTATTACAAAGCATTTGCTAATGCTGCAGGTGACCTCACCTATTTTCATTAAAGCGATATGATTGTGAAGGATGTATGCCATGTGTGAAGTTTTCAGTGCTTGTTCACTCTTCTTTGCCTCCTTATTGACATTTCCTGGAATGATGCATTCATTAAGTGCTGTTGACATGGAAACAAGGGCAAGTGGAAACAAATGCCTGAGTTTATTTTAAATTAGCTTAAAAGTACATATACTAGATATGCTATCTTTGGCAGGGGGAGCAAATGGTGATAACCTTATGAAGTCCTCTTTAGATATAACAGCAAGAAAGGAAGTGCATGCATTTTGTACAGATTAACTTTTCAAGCTAAATCAGCTATTCCCATCCCACAGGTTTGATTCTGTGAAATGCTGGGTCCTCTTATAGCATTCTCTGTTTCCTTGCAGTTTTCTTTTGTTTTATTGTGGTTTTGTTTTGTTTTCGTGTTTTGTTCTTTTTTTTTTTTATTGAGACAGAACCTACTCATCTATTTTAAATAGTCTTTTCTTTGAATTTGGATGGTAATATAAATACATAAATCCATATTCAAGAAGCAATAAGAGACTAGAAGTCCTCACTCAGTAATGAAAATAATGCTAATATCCTTGGTCAATATTAGTGAATTTACTGTTGAGGCTTTCTTTTAGCAGGAGGGATTGAAGTCTRTGGTACTTCTGTATATGTTTTTTATGTACTCCATGAGATGATTAGGGTATTCCCTTACATCTGTATAATCTATGAGTCTGTGCTACTTCACTGTTTGCATGAGGCCTTGTCATTTCTGCAGTACCTGGAAGAAAAAACCCCCTCTATTTGATAGACATCAAATAGCCACACAACTTCAATCTGAGATTAGCCACTGTAGGGATTTATGAGCAAGGGCTATTATAATGTTTTTGTTCAGCCAAATAAACTGAAGTCCAATTTGTCCATACTAACAGAGTAAGTCAAGATATAGCTATAATTATTGTAACATGTATAGAGAGATATTTTTCTAATTCATAGCACTGTTTGCTACATTGAAGTAGAGCAGAGGATTTTAAAGTATTAARAGGTGGTCTGGATGTCTGAGTGTCTTGAGAGCCCCTCAGAATTACATGGTCACCACCAAGCAGTGCCAAGGTTTCACAGAGGCTATGTGATCCTCTAACATACCTCATGCCAACATCATGCCCTCTGCTCTGGAAGATGTTGGTTTAAGTTTATGACCTGGCTTCCTTAACTCTGTATTGAGGAAGTTTTGTTGCAGATGGAAATTCTGCAGCCAGCTATATGCTGTTTGGTGAGGGTAGGGGTTAAACKTTTTGGTGGTGCAGAAGAAATAATTACAGGAGATAATCTAGTTCAGTGTCATAAACATGCTTGCTCAATCCTTCTGATTTTTGTTTTCATCTCTCACCATTTGAATGCCGATGTAACTTTGCTGACTTAGGGTTATTTATTATTTCTAGTTTACAGTAATGTAACTGCGAGCATAATCAGCCCTTCAAAGTTTGAAATAGGTATATTATTTTTATGTTCTATGATTGTCAAACAAAGGAAATACAGAAGCACAGAAAATAGAAAAATGAAAGTAAACACTTTCTGAAACAAAGAGCATGTTGCAGGTATGATACGGGTAGAACTAGACATTTCTGCATTCTTCTGGGCAAATATTTCTCAATTTTTCAGTGCCAGATTAATTTTGCTTTTTAAACTTAAATATTGATTCATATAGTGCAGTTTTTGTTAATAAAAGTACAAAATAAAGGACTACACAGAATCTAGTTCTTACCATAGCCTTTCACTAAAAGTTCAGGGGAAGAGTTTATTTTCTCTGAAACTCTAACATAAACAAATTTACTATACTTTTCTTGTAGTAGAAGGAGAAAAAAATAAAACCAAAACGTTCTTTCCCCAAGTAATTTATTGCCACTTCTAAGATTTTCTTGTAGTGTGGCTCACGGGTGATGCCATTATCTTTCAGTATCAGGAGGCCAACCATGTTCTACAACTTGTCTGCTTTTCCAAGGGAGGTAATAAATGAATCGAGGCCCAGAGATGCTATGATATTATGTGATTTTTTTTTTTTTTTTTTGTTATAGTGTTCACAGCTCTAGAATAAAAATTTCCTAGAACTGTTTGCTAATAGTAAGGAGTAGTGTACTGAAACTCATTAAAGCTGAAGGAATTTTTATGCCTGAACCTAAATGGCTACTGAAAAAATAGATCAGAATGAAATTACACAATAGCTATTTAATAAAAATAAGGAGTTGACATAAAATTTGTTTACATCTGTGTGTTTTGGATCAGGACTGACAAATTTCTTGCATATGTTTAAAATAGATTTGTTCCTTTCTTCCATGTGATCTTTTAAGGAACACTTACACATTCTCTTTGAACCCTTTTGCTTCACCTGTGAAACTCTCTCCTAAGATTGTGTGAACCATCACTGATTTTTGGGGGGTGAGGGAATAACCCAAGGACTGTGTTTTAAGTAATGACTGTTACACAGTAGAGAACTAGAAACATACACAGAATATACCTACAAGGTAACTGATAGGTATTAGTTTCTGTGTTTGTAAGGCAGAGTTAAGATAACAAGTCTTTGATTCATTAAAGGCTGTAGAGTGAGTCAGTATCAGAGACAGTATTTCTTTATATAAAAACTAGAGTCGTGTATTGTTTAATAAATAGCAGTAGCTGAACTCAAAGCTGTCTTTGTTCTGTCTCTTTCTGAACTCCAACATGTTTCTTCAAAGGAAGGCTTTGCCCCATTGAGCTTTTGCCAATGTCAATAGCAGCTGAATCCCAAACTCACTGCATTCCTTTACAAATGCCCTCTCAAGCCTGTCCCTCTTTTCCAATATCTTGACAGGTCTGTGTAAAAACTGTTAAAATAATACTAATCACATGCAACACTTACAAAATTGGTAAATGAATTGTTAATCTTTATTGTCATTTCCACTTAACTACGACTGAAATAATATGAAAGGTGATCTTCTCTGGTCTTTTTCCATCTCTGAGTGTTCCTGTTTGTGTGTGATGGATATCTGTTATTAGCTTATTTTCACGGGACTCTTGTCACTGGGAGTCAAGGGCGGGAGATGATTCTGGACAAAAGAAGATGCAACTTTACTTACATAGTTCATTTTCTTAATCCATCGTGAATTAGAAGATCACTTTGCAGGCAGGGATAAATGGATCTCTAAACACCCTTCTGGTGTCTGTTTTTTTTCTCTCTCTGGAGCTCACCTTTATCCTCATCACTGAAGATAATAACCTTTTTTCACACCACTGCAAAGATGTTAAAACCCAGTAACAGCARTCTCAGAGCACATAGAACAGTGCTAAGTTTCAAAATGATTAAAAAAAAAAAGGGGGGGGGGGGGACCCTTCCCCCAAACCTCTAACCTAAAATAAACCTTTCTAAACTTGTAATGTAAAATTTAGATGGATCTTTCTTCATTAAACAGCATTCTCTTAACTAGTGATTTACAAGTCTGAAACAGGTGCAATGTGTCATGCAATTTATGGATCCTAGTACCTGCCATAAAGTATTTTATGATGGCTGCATTCTGTGTTATTAGTAGCTGTCTTTTTCTGCAGCCATTGGTGTTTGATAATAGTCTTAAAACACCCAAAATTACTTACCTGCAAGCAACATTCCGGATAGTCCCTGTTGACAGTTTGAGTAAGTTTAGTGCCCTTTTGTTGTACTTTACCTTCAAAACAAACTGATTGAACCATCAATAGCTCCTGAAAGCTGACAGAGGCATGTCATCTGGTCTAACCCTCTGATAGTAGGTTATCTGTGGGAGTTAACCTCCCTGCATTGTTAACTGAAATGTTTTATGTACTATGCATCTTTAGGATACTGCTGTGATAACCTTAGTAACTAAGTCATACATCACAGTAAAGAGATTTTGTGCAACAAATAACCCTGGATTAAATTTACAAGGGTTGAATTGATATTGTAAAGTGTTCATTCCAGGGCTTTGGTAATCCTTTCCTGTATTTTTTTTATGGCAAACTTGTGTTACATTTAGATTGAAACTGCATCTTCATATTTCTAGCTAAAATATATCCAGGAAGACCAATGCTTTTCTTCAGGCATTTAATAAAAAAGTATCATATTATTTTGATATAATATAGATTCTTTTTATCCCATATTTAGTAAAAGGAATGTGAATAAATGGGACTGTACTTTTAATCAGCTTTTAAAAGAATTAATCACTGATATACCTTTGTTCTACTGGTGGGATAACCTTTATGGTACTTTTTAATATTTGCTCTCCTTAAGGAGTGCAATTAAAAAAAAAAAAAAAAATCAACCCCAAACCAGTGGCTGGCAGTGTAGTTTGCTGTTTAGTTTCTGTGGGTAGGGTTTTTTGGTTTTGTTTTTGGAATTAGCAAGGTACTGGTGCTAATTCTGTTTTTAGAAGTGCAGTCAGGATGGCTTAAAAATACAAAAATACATTTGTATCAAGGAATGCTATTATAATTTTAAGCTCTTTTGAAATGATTGAGAGACTGACATTAGGGCTGTGATCCAAAGTCAGCATAGATGACAGTGCTGTCTTAGTCTGTTGTCATTTTTGTTGCAGCCTGCTTTTCAATGGCATATTTCATTCCATCATTAAACATTTGCTGATTTTCTAATACCGATGTTTTCTTCACCTGAATATTCATCTTTTCTCACCCTACACTTAGTGGGTGTCTTTACTCATTTTTAGCTTCACTCTTCTTCGCTCTTGACATATTGTTTCCTTCTGTACATGTCTTCATTTGAAAGAATCTGTTGTCATCAGAGCTTTTCTGCCAGTAACGCAAGATGGATAGCTTCTCCTCCACTGAAAGATAAGGGCCAGCAAAATGCCAGGGAGGACTGGAAGGGCAGCCGGGAAAGCTGGGAGGGGTCTGAGAATGTGTCGGTCTCTTAGATCTGTAGCTGTTGTTTAATAAATGGTCTTAGGACATGTTCTGTTTTGTAAAGTGACTCTCTCCTTTTTGTCTTCTAATATTGTTGAAAATCATAGATTTGAGGATTCACGTTTAAATTGTCTGAGTATTTCAGTACCAAGCATTTTCAGTTCACTTGTTAACAATTTATGAAGCTGTTGCCTCAGAGGAAAGGTGTACTTGATGGAAAGGTTTCTTTGCAACATTAAATTTTGCTTGGTTGTAGAAGGGGAGTCTTACAGTCTTTTTCACATGTTTATCTGGTCTTGAGAACAGTACTATAAGATAACTTGTACCTTTTAAAACATTTTTTGTGTGTTGTTCTTTTTCAAAATGTTATGTTATGCAGAGTTTTCTGCTACTTCGATTTCCTGCTCCGATTGTCAGAAGGGATTGGTATGATTAGGAGGCTCTCTGACTGACTGGAGTTTTATGCAAAGCAGCTAGGCATGGGGAACATTATCAATCACCTTTCTACCCCCTACCAGGAAAAGTCTGAAACTTCCCTCACTTTGCAATGTCAGCTTGACATTTGGTTGACTAAATGTAAATAACATGTACTTGAGGTGGTTAGATATTTTGATTTGCCATGGTTGTGTGCCTTACTTTGTTTCTTATCTGCCATGTTAGAATCACAGAATCATAGAATCATTACGGTTGGAAAAGACCTTTAAGATCGTTGAGTCCAACCGTCAACCCAGTAGCCATGCCCACTAAACCATGTCCCAAAGCACCACATCCACATGTTTTTTGAATGCTTCCAGTGATGATGACTCCACCACTTCCCTGGGCAGCCTGTTCCAATGCCTGACTACCCTTTCAGTGAAGAAATTTTTCCTCATATCCAATCTAAACCTCCTTGGTGCAACTTGAGGCCATTTCCTCTCATCATATCTTTTGTTACTTGGGAGAAGAGACCAACACCCACCTCGCTACAGCCTCCTTTCAGGTAGTTGGAGAGAGTGATAAGGTCTCCCCTCAACCTCCTCTTCTCCAGGCTAAACAACCCCAGCTCCCTCAGCCGCTCCTCATCAGACCTGTTCTCCAGACCCTTCACCAGCCTCGTTGCCCTTCTCTGGACATGCTCCAGCACCTCAATGTCCTTCTGGTAGTGAGAGGCCCAAAACTGAACACAGTATTCGAGGTGCGGCCTCACCAGTGCCGAGTACAGGGGCACGATCACCTCCCTACTCCTGCTGGCCACACTATTCCTGACACAGGCCAGGATGCTGTTGGCCTTCTTGGCCACCTAGGCACACTGCCGGCTCATGTTCAGCTGGCTGTCGACCAGCACGCCCAGGTCCTTTTCCGCTCGGCAGCTTTCCAGCCGCTCTTCCCCAAGCCTGTAGCATTGCCTGGGGTTGTTGTGACCRAAGTGCAGGACCCGGCACTTGGTCTTGTTGAACCTCATGCAATTGGCCTTGGCCCATCGATCCAGCCTGTCCAGATCYCTCTGCAGAGCCTTCCTACCCTCAGGCAGATCAACACTCCCGGCCAGCTTGGTGTCATCTGCAAACTTACTGAGGGTGCACTCGATCCCCTTGTCCAGATCATTGATAAAGATATTAAACAAGACYGGCCYCAAMACTGAGCCCTGGGGAACACCGCTCGTGACCGGCCGCCAACCGGATTTGACTCCATTCACCACAACTCTCTGGGCTCGGCCGTCCAGCCAGTTTTTTACCCAGCGAAGAGTACACCCGTCCAAGCCATGAGCCGCCAGCTTCTCTGGGARAATGCTGTGGGAGACAGTGTCAAAGGCTTTGCTAAAGTCCAGGTAGACCACATCCACAGCCTTCCACTCCTCCACTAGGTGGGTCACCCAGTCATAGAAGGAGATCAGGTTGGTCAAGCAGGACCTGCCCTTCATGAACCCTTCATGTTCTCTCCCTCTGCAAGCAAGGAGCCAGTGGTATTTATGTGAGGCTAAAAAGCTGCTGTACTTTGAGTAAAAAGGATACAGGACCCCAGTACTGATGGATCCTAACAAGAACTTTGAATTCTTAAAGTATTTTTTATAAAAATAGTCTCTTCCTGTGTGCTTCTGCCTTTAATCCTGAGCTGGGATCCATATGCCATAAGGACACCTCGTCTCTCTGGCAGGACCAAATTGGAATTCTCCTTCCAAATGATGCCTGTGTCAAAATGTAGTCCTGGAAAGCAGAAACCAAGAATAACTCTCCATGCTTTCTCTTGACAAATTCTTTTTTTTTTTACAGTTAAGAGTTTTGAACATTAACATACACTCCTTTCAAGACAAAGGATGGTGTTTTAGGGTGTAAGGTAGAAGACAAATTACAGTCCTCCCTGATTTGCTGTTCATGTCTCTAATGTTGCTGATCATTGTGTTTTTAGGAAAATATAATACAAATCTGAAGAAGTGTTGGCAAATGAATGTTTTCTGAGAATTCTTTCAGAGAAGTCAGCTGGCAGTTTCCTGTTTCTCAGATTGGTTTTCCCCTGCAATGTGGGATGGAATCTTTGGAATCACTCAAAAGTCCTTTTTCCAAACTGGCAATTCAAAACAATCTCCAATTTATTCTGTATCTGGGTATACCTTATATGTCACTAATACCTATAGAGAATATACACACCCATGGTGATAATTTTCTTATCTGTTTGATCCACTCAGTATTAAATTGTTATGGGCAGCTTACAACAAGCTTCATTTGAGGGAGTAAAGCAAGCATAACTTTTTACATAAGCTACGTTGCATGAAAAAAGTGATCAGAAAGAGGAAACAAAGGCTGTTGATGTTTATTGCTGTTATTTTTTAGTCATTTAGTCTTTGAGTGTGTCTTTGTTTATTACTGGATTTTAACTGTGTGTATTTTGCTATCTGTCAGATATTTTGTCCTGCATAAGTTGACAAACCTGAAATTTCTTGATACTCGGAAAGTAACCAGGAGGGAGAGAGAGGAAGCCTTGGTAAGAGGTGCCTTCATGAAAGTGGTTAAGCCCAAGGATGCTAAGGTAGGAGAGTAAATAGAAGAAGTAACAACAATGTGATTCATTAACACTGTTTTAAAATAAGTCCAAAAACTTGGCTGCGTCTTTCACTAAAGTAACAGACAAAACCTTTCAAATGAAAGGACTGGTAAGTGTGGTCGAATGAGGGACAAAAGCCTTAATTTTTCTGTGGTTTAATATCAAACTTCACTGTTACATCTGGTTAATGGACTGTGGTTATGTTATCAAATTTCTGGTTTCTAACCTCTGTTTCATATAACAAAGTAACTAATATGTGTCACTGAGCTTAAAAGAATATTTTTACCCTGTCTAAGGATATGTAACAACTGTGTGATATGCTTTTGTGAAAGAATGCAATTTTTCTGACAAGTTGTCCCCTGCCTTGTATGTTAAACACAAATGTCTATCGCAGAGCTCACACCTGTGGTGTTTATTGGCTTTTAGTGGACCAGCTGATTCTAATTTTGTATGGTGTTATTAATGTGGTGTCCTGCTAATAAGCACTGACAACATCAGAGAGACAGTTTCAGTATCTGAGCTTTTGATACCACTTGCATCAACTCTGGGCATATTGCATACTGCTGATGCAAACAGAATGCAAATGTGAACTCTCCACCTTCTTTTTCCATTATTGGTCAATACATGATAACAGAAATCTGAGCTTCAGAGTGTTTTAGTGCTGCAGATCTTTCTTAAAACTCCCCTGAAGTTTTCAGTCTACTTGCTTTCTGTTTGCTGTTTTGTTCTTTAAAATATACCATCAATAATTTATTGCACATTTCCAATAATGCTGAATAATAATGTAGCGGTTATGGAAATACACTGTTTGGTAGCATAACAGTGTTGCTAGATAAATGCATTATCACAAGTACAATTGCAGTGCACAACAAATTAATTCAGACTGATTCATTTATAACTACTAAAATGTTAACGGTTCTGATACAAGCATAGCTTTGATATATTGTTTACCACTGCCTTTAGTTATTTCAGCTTCATATATGTAATAAATGAAATAATTTATTTCTAAGCTGTTGTGGATATCTTATTCACAGCAAACCATCTTTGCTGAATCTGGCCAAATGCAACAGCTGAAATGTGTTAGATATAGCATATGTATGTTGTCTTCTTTTATAATTTTTCTTATCTAATCAGATTTTGGATCTGGTGAAGTGTTTTTTTTAAATCTTATTAGCAATTAGACTTTTCATTTTAGAGTCTGGTCTTTGAATTTTAACCAACTTAATAGTGTAAGAGAAGAAAAAAGTGTCTGTTTCTTAAATTTGAAGTTCCTTTTCTGGATGAAACCTCTTTTTAAGTCAACAGCTAAAGGTAAATTACTTCACAAATGTAGGGATGACATCTTTATCTTTTATATCTGTAATTGAACCTTTTGTATAGTTTTGAATTATTTACCCACTAAGTCTTATGATAAAACATACTTTTATTTCAGCAAATTTGCAGAAGGCTCAGATTTACTGTTGTTATTGCCATACTAAAGGGTTTTTTTCTTCTTTATAAATGGTTTGGTACAAATTGCTGATGGTAAAATCATTGTAAATGCTTTTCATGGCATGAATTAACGCTTCTTAAGGTGCCACAAAATTGCCCTCATCATACAATATTATATACATATTACAGAAGTGGCTAATTTAAAATAAATATTAAATTGGATGCAGAACAGATATTATAAACCTCTTACAATTGTTTTGAATTTGTGCTTGTTTCTTAGGATATTCATGCTTATAGTACGTATGCATGCAAACTCTTTTTATGTCTGAGAACACTTATAGAGTCCTCTCTGCATATATGCTTTCAGATGCAGATATGTATGTATACAGCTATTTATAGCTATACTCGAAGACCATAAAAAGCAGCATTCCTCTATATATCACAAGGATGATGTGCACAATAACTGTACTTCCAAATTCTATCATATGTTATATATTGAATACATAATGTTTTTTATTCTTCAGCATTCAGGATTCCTGAGTTTTGTGCTCTCTGTTCATCAGTTCCCCTCCCATACAGTTGTTGAGATTTTTGACCAGCTTCAGCCAAATTTAACAGACAGCTAGTGGTATTATATTCTAAGCTTTCTGAAACTAGTTAGAGGAGAATACATCTTGATCCAGACTAAGAGGAAGGCTGCAGCACATCCAGTATCAGTCATCAGAAAAACTCCTTAAGAAGTTGACCTAGTGATATAAAACCCTGCTGATAGTGAACTTCCTAAGAACGTTTTTTTCCTTCTCCCTAAGGTAGTAGCCACTGTGTCGGCCTATGCTTGCCAGGAATGGAGTTGGAATGATTAGTATTTATCTTGGTGTATGCCACATGGAAATGTTGTTCTACCAGATGTAGTAACAACAGTGAGCCTATCAGACTGGCTTTTTCAGGAAAAAAAACCCCAAAAAACCCTAAATTAGGTGGGATTTTTTTCCCCATTATGATAAGCAGGAGATGGTATGGCTTATTCAGCATAAAAAGCAGACTGATGATCTAAAGAGGCTGTGATGTGGGGAGTTGTTCTCATTTTAGTCTTGACATGAAATACTTGGGAGAGCAAAGTACCCCACCAAGCAAAAATACACAATATGAGAATAAAAGCAAGAAATTTCCATCTGACTAGCTTGTGTTTACTCAAATGCAAAGGTATCTAGCAATCACCAGTCATCACTAAGTCATAAATGTTTTATTTTGTATAAATTTTTTTACTTTCATTTTTTCCTATTTTTTTATTTTTTTTTAACAGAACACTGCAGTTTCTTGTGCTTTGCTTCATTTCATCCTTTGTTTAAAATGCATCTGTTTGTGATATGACTGTCTTATGGAAAGATGCAGTCATTTATTAGAAAACAGTTTAATGTTACAGTGCAGTGTTCCATCTCACTATGTAAGTGAGCTAAACTTCATTATTCTGTGATGTTTATGTTTTCTTTTGTCAAAATATTGAACATTGTATCATGCCTGATTTTAATAAAGGCTGGGTAAGCCTGGCTGGATAAGAGGCATTAAGCCAGATGAGGAAGCCTTGTTTAATGACCAGACCATGACCTCATTTCACTGGTGTAAGTGTAGATCAAAGTGGAAGATGCCTGTCCAGTGTGGAGTGTGTTTCTGGGCATGACAGCGCTTCACATCAGAAAGACAGCTCAAGAATACGACAGTCAAAATTGCTTAATTATGTCCCAACTTTGTAATTATTCATCCCTGCTTCTACAAAGAGTACAGTTGTCATTTCTTGACATAACTATTTAAAACTGTACCCTTCTTTGGTTTATAGGTATATATAACGTTTAATCTTTAAAACTTAGAGATGCAAAACAGGATGTGATTTGAGAATACATATTAAGACTCCATATTTTTACGTTGCATATAATGTCAATAAACAAAATGAAATTATGATGTATCAAAGCACATCATAATTTTATATTTTAAAGGTCTATATTCATGATCATTTAATCTAGATGATAAAATGTGGATATATCCATTATATGTGTTGCTATGAATAGATACACACTGTTGTAGGTCTCTTTAAATATAAATTTAATTGCTTAAGTCTGGGACAATGCACTTGCTTTTATAAAATACGTATATTTCCCATATTTTGCAACCCCTCTGCCCAACAATAATTTTTTAACATACTGCATTTTTAAGGTTAACATTTTTATCAGTTTTATTTATAGTGGCAAAAGCAAGCAGTGTTCATTTGGTCACATGTAACAGTCTTGCAGCTTATAGGACCAAATCATCAGCACGTATCCATGGGTATACTTCCAAGTAATTGATTTAATATTATGTGGAGTTATTCTGCTTTCTTGCAACTTTACCAAAAACACCTTGTCCACTGGGTATAAAGGAAACTCTGTACAACAAAAGATGGCAGTATAGGTGTTTTGAATTTTTTTTTTTTTTTGGAAAAAAAAAAAAGAATACTTTGTTCGTAAGACTTTAAAAAGCTCACTAAAGCTGTCCTCAATTTTTGTAGCAACAAAAAATCAATTCCCAAGGTATGGATATGTATTGATCCAATGTTGAGAGATAAAACCTGCTATCACATCTCATGGTACTTGTAGGGCAAATTAGTGACATGAGATTTTAAGAAATGGGAAATGTAATTATTGTAGCTGTGCAAGTGATAAGGAGCTTAAGGGTGTGGYTGAAAAGTTATGTACTAGACTAATAAGCAGAAAGCTGGTAGTTCATTAAATGAAGTTCTACAGAAGTTCTATACAAGACACCTGTGAGACACTGTGGAGAATGATCTGTGGACCTGTGAACATACAGTTACAGTATATAAGGATACAGGTCAACAAGCAGTGCTACTGTAGTTTGGATCTTGCCTAATACGTAGTCTTTGGATGAAATATTTCAGCAATTAGCAATATGTGATAGCTTCTTACACATTTCCTTTGATTATTTATCAAATTAAATGTGCATATGAAGTAGAGCCATAGACTGCATTCTTTGGTTCAAGTTATTGTGCAACAGATCCCACTGTCTTTGCATATGATCAATAACAGGCCAGTGTTGCACTTGCTACATAGCATGTTGTCATAGTGAAGAAATCTAACAATAAATTTGATCTGGCTGTGAATTTGTGCATCACGTGAGGAAGCTCTTACTCCTGGAAAAGTTGGAATTAATAACAGGATCTAGAGCAGTCTGCTAGGGCCAGTCGTTAAAGACTTGCCTTCAAAGTGCCTGCAAGGGCAGTTTTGTTAAAGCAAACTTAAAGGCAGGCTTGGGGAAAAAACAGCAGAGGGAAGAGAAGGGTCAATATCCAAAGAGGAAGCAAAGACAGTTATGATAGTAAAGTTGAGATGGGAATCTGAGCTACAAAGGGCTTGGAAAGTAAGAAGCTTTCATGCAATAACTTGAATCTGCAAGCTAAGACAGTTAAAGGGAGTTGATTGGGTTTTTTTGCTATATTTTGTGTCTTCCTTTATAACAGGTCACATGATTAGAGAGAAAGAACCTCAGTCAGTAAATGAGAGAAAAACAATGAGTTTAAACAGTGGGGACTAAGCTGCAAACATGCAGCTGCTGAAATAGCAACAGAATGTATTTTCCTTGCTTAGCCTGCTGTAATTCCAGCTGTCAGGAAGGAAGAATAGACACATGTGGGTCATGTGTGTT
Source organism: Oceanodroma leucorhoa (assembly GCA_030449065.1). Lineage (NCBI taxonomy): Eukaryota > Metazoa > Chordata > Aves > Procellariiformes > Oceanodroma > Oceanodroma leucorhoa. The sequence continues at coordinate 4,739,739 of JASVER010000014.1, forward strand.
AGGGTAGGGGGAAAGACTCTTCTTCATTGTTTGTTCTTGTGGTGATAATTCTTGAAAAACTGATATATATTTAGTTTTTTGGGAAGGTATTATGTGGACTACATTTCAGTATCTAATTGCTATTGAAGGTACAGAATGAAAAATGTGATGTCTCTTTCCTAAAATTATTCCTTTAAAAAAAGGTATATGATTGTCATGAAGCCAGTGTCCTTTTAGCCATTAATGATCCCAATGCACTTTTCACATAGGAAGGGGTGTTACTCCTGGAGCCCTGGCCTGATTCCAATTCAGGTAATTACATTCTGCCTCCATGGATTTCTCTGCAGTCTCAATTTACTAAGGCATTCTTCTCCACCTTCTGCCCTAAACCGTTATGTAGTGTTGCAGTGTGCTAGTTAACCAGCTGCTACTTTGCACCTGAAAGGTGTCTGTCTTTGAGTAGTAGTGAGCAAATTGATCCCTTTGTAAGACTTATTTAATATTTGTAAAGCACTTGGAGGTTCTCTGATGAATGGCAATAGGCACTGTATATCATTAACATATGCATTTAATTGAAGAAGCTAGTGTGACAACTTGTTTATTACTGCTGTTATTTTATTTTTTTGTTATTTTTTTTTCCCTATTTGTGGGTTCAGAACTATGGAAACTTCAGTTATTAGATGCTGCAAGCATATGGTCTGGCTTTTGTCTTGTGATCAGCCTATTCAGTCTACTTAACAAAATGCCGTTCAGCAGAATGTAATACTGTCTGTGGTATCAGACAGTAGGGCAAGGGTTTAAATTCCCAATGGATCAATATGGCTAGAATTTTATCCTATAAGTTTTGTTTCCTTTTCTTTTGGAAATGGAAACACTGCTGCTGTGCAAGCAGAGCTCACTGTGCTCTTCTGTAGTTCCTCTTTTCAGAAAAACTAATGCAATGGATCTCATTATCGGATGACACCACTGTTAGGTGTAGGAGAGTTGTTCATACATTGCATTTTGTCAAAAAAAAAATCGTATTTAATATAGCATTGACAAAACTCTGGGGCAGCTTATGTCTATTATTTTGTTCCTATAGGTGATTCTTTTTTTTTTTCCTGGAGTTTGAGGCACTATATGTCTTTTGTACTCTCTATCACGTTGATAAGTCATTCCCATTGAAACAGCGGTAGTCTTAAGTGTGATGGTTAGAATATATGTTAATTCCTAACTATGAAACAAAGGTCCAATTATAAAATATTCTTTTTTTCTGAAAGCTACTTGTCACAGCAAGATTTCTGAGAGAGAAAATAGTGGCAAACTACCTCTACCAAAGGGTCTACTTGTAATTTTGTAAATGTGAAGCACCTGATTTAAAAGTCGGAAAGAACTGTCATGGCTGAGTTTATATTTATTGCTTGTTTTGGCTATGATTGGATGTCATATAGTTTTCACAGCAGGCTCTGCAGTGTGTGCGTATGCTGTGTTAAGACCTGGCTTCACTGTTTCACTGACCCATCAAAAGCTCACCAGCTGTTAGAGATAAATGTGGTCACAAGGGCCACTGCAAATTAAGACAAAAATGATTTGTTGTTGTGATCTTCTCAGTAGTGTATCTTGCAGTAAGGGACAACATGCTATCAGGAAGATCATGACGTAAACAGAGTTGTATTTTATGTTAACTTAACCAAGTTCATTGGCATCCTCCCTGGCAGAGGTTACTACTGCATGGTTTTTAGAAAGGTGATTCTCACATACAAAGCAATATTGTGTGAACTTTTAAATAATTTTTTATATCATGCTCTCGCAATTATGACTTGTTCTTTCACATCAACTTATGCTGCCACATAGTTTTAGGTTGCTGATATTTTGAAGAAGGAAAAAAAGCTAAAGGTTTATGGAGTTTTAGATAATAAGGTTTGTTTAGTTGAACATCCATGTTCAATTTAACATCCATGAAATGAATAATTGCAAGTCACATTATATAGTTTATTATATTTGTTGTCATTACATCTCTGTGCACTCTTCTGTTTTTCAGTAGTCCGTTCTCTTGTTGGTAAATCCTAGGATCTAAATTACTGAAAGCTTCCTCCAGTGTTTACAGGGTAATTTTTCTGTATTTCATGGTACTTTCCTATTTCTCGGATGTAAATTTCCTCCTTACTCCTCTTGCCTTCTTCCCCTCTCCTTGATTCTTAGGGAGCATGGAAGCTGAACAGAAAGTATTTATTTGGAGCATTTTACCCGATCTTTGTGATTGAAATGACTGTATTCTTTTTTCTTCTTTTCTGCCTTGAAGTACTGCCTTCCTTCATTAATGTAAATCTTTCAGGAAACTTTYGCTTATGATGTAGTTGACATTGTGGTGGTGAAGTTTCTATATCCACACCAAAATAATAAATAAACAAATAAGAAATAGAGTTCCTTCAACATGTCATTCTCTGCAAATTGTTATTCCCCTAGTATTCTTTGGTTTTCCTTGCCGTTAGCAAAATGTTTTTGGTTGCACAATGACATTTTTAATGATGTCTGTTATAACGCTGTAGCCCCTGATTCTACAGAAGTGGATTTTATCTTCCATGTGTTTCCTTTTGACATCAGTGGGATTGTTGTCAAAAAGAACAGTCTGCAGGTTACAAGTTCAGGTGTGAAGGCGTAAATTATATTGGGGGATAAAGGACCATGTCTTTGTCATATAAAATGTGCTGTAAGCACATTCTGTAGCATCTTGTTGTGAAATGAATGCTAGATTGTTTTTAGTGTTGCCATAGTCAAATTAGATGGATGGAATGAGAGGACAGGAACAAAAGGGGAGGTAAAATGAATGCACCTGGTATTTGCTAATGTTTCTAATCACTTTGGAAACAATGCAAGCGCCTAAAAATAGCAGTCTAGTGCCATTTCAGATACCCTAAAGTATACAGCAGGTCCATGTGGGGATTGCAGATAAGTATCTAAGGGAGATGCAAGCTTTTCTGGAGCCACCATGGGAGGCTGGGCCCAGATGCTCTAGGGTGACTAAAACGGCAGTAGAAACTTGTGTTTAAGCAGCTGAATCCTGCCTTTCCTGTCGCGCTAAAAGAGAGACCATGTGCTGCAAAATATTGACAGGTCAAGAACACCAGAACATTATCATAATCATCCTCCCCCACACTAACCTCAGCCAGAGAATGGTCCAAGAGGCACATAGGGCTGGTAGTGATGAGGTCATCTCCTAAAACCTCAAGCATATCAGTCATTCTCTCTTCATTAATGACTAAGAACATGACCAATTTCTAGGTGGTTTATGAGTTATTTCAGGAAAAAGAATTAATAATTTGTTTTCAGAGAAGGACTAATATTTCTCCCCTTGTCTCCACCCTTACCATGTATAGGCCAAAGGGGTAATTTGCAAGAAATCCTGAACTTTTTTGTCTAATGAGTTTCTAAAAGTGCTCTCTTTGTCAAAGAAAAAGGATGCAGCACAGTTTCATCGGCTCCCTTAAAATCATATTGAACTTCCAGATTCTGATTCCAGTTCCTGAATGTTAGTTGAAGCTGATGCTAACCTCATCGTGTTAAAATACAGGGAGAATAATTTTATTGAATTCTGTGCCTGGTTGCAGAACACAGTGCTAATTATAGCTTGTCCTAATCAGGCTGGCCATTGAAAATCTTACCTAGGTTTGAATGAAGCAACAAATTTTCAAGTGATTTTAGGGGCAGTGGAATAGTCTTTATACAGTCAGTTTGCACATCTGGAATCTGTATTGGTCTAGGTGAAAGGCATACACAAACTTATCCTGATCCAGGCACCAATCACATGTTGTGATTTCTCTGAACTTTGAATTTTCTTTCTTTTTTTTTTCCTTTTTTAAATTTTTCTTATCCACTTTACAGACCAATGTTTTAACTTTCTTGAAAACCTTGACTGAAGAGCATTTTGCCCATCTTGCAGACAATGGAGCTGACATAAAACACTTAAGATTTGGTGACTTTGGTTACACATCCTTATTTCGGGGGAAATGAGGGGTTCATTGTGTGGATAAACACTCAAAAACATCTGTGACCGAGGACTGGTGTTCTGTTTGAAGGAATTAGTGAGCGTATAAAGCTTTTGGTGAAAATTGTTGTCCTAATTTATCTCTGTTATTCACAGCATCCAAGGACAAAATGTTCATAGGAAAACATACAAGCTGTAATTAACTCTGCCATTAGGAACTTCTCTGATAGATCAAGAAAATGTCAAATCATGCTTCAAAAATGGCGTTGCTTTGAATCCTGTTCTGTGAACTATCTGTTTTGGAGCTAGGGTTTCTTGTGACTTTAGCAGGCAGGGAATCTGTCCCTAAGTTATGTGCATTTAATTTTTAAGTGTATTTAAGGTATGCTTCACTTCTAATGTATCAAATGTCATTATATCAAGGCTCCTAGTAAATGCATGTGTGTTGTCCCAAAGATGATTCATTTCTCTTTCAACCTTGATAGGGCTTGAAAACCTTAGGCATTCTTTCTTGTAAAAGAACCTGTGGGATATGTGCTTAATGATTAAATTACAGTTGCCTTTGTGTTTCTAATTTATGAGCTTGAAGCAGAAGGAGATGAGGTTTTCTGTTACGTCAATACAGCAAACTATCCTACATATCTTACTTTGGCAAGTTTCATTAGGAAATGTATCATTTGGGTTAAAATAAGAAGTAAATTCAGGATTGAGAAATTAAGACTTTTTTTTTCTTCCCACATTGTAAGACTAAATATACAACTTTGTTCACATAATGGTTACAAACAGTTCACTGTGTAGGCCAAATGCTCTCTAATGCAGTAAAATTAAGAAATAATATGCTTTGAAAGTGATTTATGAGTGTGGTTAAACTGCCAGATTTACAAAGAAATAGTTCAGATCTTGGGAAGCCTCAGGAGTCACGTCAAAAATGAATTTGACCATGATTTAAACTGCTACTTTTCTTACATGACATTTAATATGTGTACTTTGGAGGCCCATATGTCTTTAATAAAATAGCATTAAGTTTTAAATATGATATGAATGCAGTCAGTTTCTAAATTCATAACCTTTTCCACAACTCCAAAATGCTAACCAATAAGGGAGTCATACATGCAATAAAACATAAACCTTAGAAAATAGTTTTTTATTAGAATGGTTAGACAGTTGGCAGCTGTGTTGTAATGTAATAAATACAGGCAGCCAATGTGGGTTTATCAGCCTTTGTTTACACTGTAAGCAACTGGGACCAGACAACTAATTATAACTGAGGAGCAAAGGTCATGAAAAGGATATTTTGTCCAGTGAATGTGTGCTTGCTAGGTGAACCTTATAATGCTAAGAAAAGTAATTTATTAAATAAGAAATGCTATAGTATGCTTCCCAGTTGAATTTGTCTGAGAATATAATATTTACTAGAGAGTCATGTACTTTAAGACTGTTCTGAAGTACTAAGTATTTCAAAAATTATGAAAAGACATACACAGTTTACAAAGGATTTCAATGTTTAGCAAATGGTGGCCAAAAGACTTCAGTGTTTTGTGAAAACAGAAATACGGGAGTCTGGTCTATGATGAAGTTTATACTCAATAACAAAAGAATGTTAGCATATTTTGAGGGGTATTCCTTTGCAATGTGAGGTATTTTATTAATTTTGTTAAAATAATGTCTGAAACAGAAGCTAGCCCACAGCAAAACCAGCTTTCTACATAGCTTGAGCTTTTATTCAGAACAACAGATTCTGGTTTGCTTGTTGAGTTACCCATTTATTCAACATGCATAGAACACTACTGCAAGCCTGATCACATATTCTAGGTAGTCTGACATTCTAATGAAAGCTATTGAAATGGTGTGGGAGTTGGGAAAAGACAGATTTTCTGTGTACTCTTAAGAGTGTGTGGGGGTGGGGGATAAAAACTTGATTGTGGTATACTTTTTCCTCCAAAATGCTTTCAGTGATTTGATTTCTGGTTAGTGTGGTTCTAGAAAAATGGCAAAAAGTAAATTAAAAAGGTCTGCTTTGACATGTATTACAAAGCATATATTCAAATGCTAATCTGTAGTCCTCCAGAATTATGGGTCCCCTAGAGCATCCAGAAAATTATTAACAGCATGTAATCCAGCTCAGTGTGAATGCATCTTTACTCTGTTAGCCAAATCTTTACATAATACAAATCATTCTACCTATAAAAGCACAAATATGTTATTGTTCTCAACAGGCAATTTAATGCAGCTATAGGGAGGAGAATAAGAGAAAAGAAGATTACAAGCTAGCTGATCGTGCTTTTCTCTTAAATCTCTCAGCATTTCTCTGTGGTTGTACTTGTTTAAAGATTGTACACAACTGTGCTGTCTATATGATTTGGAAAGCAAATCAGCCTAAATATAAAGTTTCAATGGGTGTAGTTTTTAAGGGATTTGATACATTTATGACAAATATACATTTTACCCCAGAAGCAGTGCTGAACCTGTAATCTTTTTTTTTTTCCTTATAATTCTTTTGAAGACTTAAGTTTTGTTGTAGAAAGCTCATTTATATTTGCCAATCAGTTGTGCAGCTTTAGCTGCAGAAGGGCTATTAAAGTTAATTATTTTCTGGAGGGTTTTATCAAAAGGACTATTAGTGTGAATACATACAGGAAGTATGTGAATGAGGAAGAAAAATGTTTTATTGAAATAATACACAACTACCTCCAGTCATGCTGTGGAGTCAGGATCCTGCTCCAATGGTATTATGTGAATGTGGCTGAGTTTAACTGGTAATTCTTGTAAGCAAGAAGGTGGATCCACTCTAGCATACGTGTGCAGATTGTGGTCATCTTTTATTATTGTGTTCTGCTATTTTTTTYCCCCTGCTATTATTTTGCCACCGGACTGTGGCTTGTGACTCTCAATGTAACGTTTTGCATCTATATGAAAATAATAATTTTGATCTTTGTATTGCTTTTGTTATTTTCCACTAAGCGTGTGTTGTTATGGTGTATGGGTACTACCTAATCACCAATTATTGGAAATTTATGTAAAATGTTTAGATATGAGTAAGCAGTCAGCCTATTATTATTATTAGTTGCCAACAGAAAATGTGAACTAAATGTTTGTTTTAAAGTGCAAGGTGGAGTTACTAGCACCAGAGAAGTAGTCTCTCTAGGAAAAAGAATGGAGTGGTAGAGGCAATGAACGTTCTTGTTCTACCTGTTCTTGTCAAGCCCATCAAGCGCAAACTGGAAGAAACTGTGTACATAGTTCTGTGGAAAAATAGCATTCCTGAGTTTGAAACAGGATGTCGCTTGCATRTTTTGCAGCTAGCTACAGGTCAAGTCCATTGGACTGTTGAACATAAAGCATAAAATATTTGTGCTGCTGGGTCTTAGAGCTGTTCTTGGAGAACTTTCTCACTTTGCATGCATTTTGGCAGGAGTTTCGTGCTTTGTTTCATATTGCATATTGTTCCAGAGATGTCTAACAGGCCACAATATTAATCCATTGCCCCAGGTCTGCTCAAATTTATAACTATGTTGCTTTTGTATAATATTCCCCAGCTTTTTCCCTTCCTCTTAAGTTACGATTTTTCATATCTTTGTGGTCTGAATAAGACTCTACAGTGCTATTTACCTCTAAATAACAAGTCAAAGATGTGTGCAATTTTGAAAGATGGAATGCTATAACAGGACTAGGCAAAAGCGCTGTATGTGTGACACAAAATTCTTCTTTCATATGAAGAAAACCTTTGAATCCACTTTTACTTCTGTTGAGTAGACCCTGAAGGAGCAGTCTGCTGCATCAATGTGAGCAAGGAAAACAAACGTAGATCTGTGCCACGTCAAATGGTCTTTCCAGAGCAGAACTCTTTAAAATGTCTGCACATGTGATTCTAGTTTCAAAACAAAGAAACAATCGTTCTCTAAATATAAAGAAATATTGCATTGGCAAGATTTTCAGCAGCAGCTATACAGGTAATTTGCTGATAGGAGTACTTCGGATTTTATTGTTTAYCTCTGACAGTAGAGAATTCTTACAAGGTGAGAAAATAATTCAGATTGTGAATAGAAAAATATCTTTAAATGGAGTTCCTGTACCAGGCCAGAATGGTGGATGGTTTCTTAGTAAAGGACACACCTAACTTTCTGGGAAGTGCTGCTGCAAGGCCACTGACAGTTGCAAAGTAAGGAAAGAAAAAGAACAGAATGGATTTTATTTTCCTGATTTATTTTTGAACATGAACCTAGAGATGTTATTTTTCATAGCAACTTCTTGATTTCAAGGCAACTGCAACATAGCTTTTCTCCCCCATATGTTTACCAGTTTCTGTGGAGAGAACTTCTGAAGAACTGTTGTTTATGTGAAGCGCTCTTTTTCTCCTCCCTCTCCTCCACCTCCCCCCAAGTAGAAATGAATAGATATGTTGTTGGTAGAGAACTTACTTGGTTTGTCCTCTTGAGGACATATTTTGGCAAGTGGGAAGTCTATTTTTTGATCTGATAAACCCCTAGTGGAATATGGTTTGGCTTGTAAAAACTGCTGTATACAGAGCCCATGGTTGTCTTGTCCTTTACAGCCTGGTCTTCTACCTTCTGCCCAGAATGCAGAGGAAACCAATGATCACTGGCTGAGGTAGTGTCATAGTAGGACTACTGAAAATTTGTGGAGCTCTAATTAAACCTAAAATGCACTCATTCAAGCCCTATAAATCTTGTGTAATACTGGTACAGTGAAGTTAACATGAGGGCTGGTGTGGTCTGGGAGAACAAGGCACTTGCCTAATAGTCCTTGCAGTTTTACAGCTGGGAAGCAATTATGTTGCAATCTAGACTGCCCAGTGATCCCAAAGAAGGTTCATGGAAGTTAATTTCAAGTTTACTTTCAGTCAGGGGATGTCGAAATGTTGTATGTAGATAGACCAGCTATTGTCAATTTTAAAATTCAGATTTCTTTTTTTTGGCTCATATGTGGAGAAAAGATTCAGCTGAAGATTTTGCCCATACTGCAGTTACCTGAAGATGAGAGTAGTCTCCTCCAATCCCTGTATTGATAATAATGATGAAAACACTGCATTATCAGGGCTGGTGTTTAGCTGGATACATGATATATCTGTTTTGTGTGTCAGAAAATATTATTCTTTCCTATGCTCTCTTAAAGAAATAGATTAATCAAATACTAATGTGCCATGTACATTGAAAATGGTAGCTACTTGATCTCAAGATGGAGAAGAGCTTAAATTGCTGGTGTATCATTTCCTCACCTACAATATTGGCATGGTGGAATAGTTTTAGTTGGTAGAAACTTGCTGTAGGGGAATAAAATCATTTACTTATCCTGTGGCTGTACTTCTGGGCCTAGGCTGAAGGGCCACCACTTTGTAGTAAAATCCTGCCTGCAGTGCAGTGGCTAGAAACAATTTGCATTATCAGTGGAGACAGGATTTCATGCTTTCTCTTCTGCACTATTCAATGAAATGCTTACTTTTCTGATGTAATTTGTATTGGAGAAGACTTTTTTTTAAAGGGAGAATGGACTGCGTGTTTGGCTTTCAGGTAGGCTTTCAGTGCTAGTTCTTCTCCACTCAGAAACAAGTCAGAAAAATAGCATAATCACTTTTTCCTTTGTTAGGGGCATGAAAAAAACCTGTCTATCAAGAAAAGCAGATGGGCCAAGTAAGAAGAAAATGTTATACTCATAAGGCAGCCTGCGAGCATAAGATATCACTATTGGAAGGCTGGTAGCGTGGTCCTGAGGGGGGAATCTTSTGTGCAGATTCAAATATATGTTTGTGTGCTATTACCAGCCCTCCAGGATTTAAGAGGGTTTTTTTGAGGGCTAAGAGCTGCATTGTCTCTCAAAATCTCTTCTTTCTCCAGGTTCTGTATATGTTGAGAAGTCTTTTAAAGCCCTGTGTCAGATCTGCTCTTCATGTGAAGTCTTTATAAATATTTATATAGCCCTACTGAGGAAGAGTCAATCCATTAGAATGCTTTAGGCTAAGATTAGCACTCATGAAGCCTATTTAGCCAGATGTGAGCTTACTTTATTAAATAACATTAAAGAGATAGTAAAAGAAAGCTTCTTTATCAGATAGTGGTAAGATCCATGAAACAGGTTTATTAATGTCTAACTATCAAGTTATACTTGCCTCAGAATTCATGGAAGTAGCAGAGTAATTGCCTATTTGATTTGAGGCAGATTAGCGTGTTTGTTAATGTTGAAGCTGCTTCCCATGTGTGCAGGCCCTTGATGAGGTCATCAACAGCCAGTCTGGCTTTCTTCACTCCAATACCTAATGGAGCAATGCTGGTTTGAGATTGTATGGCAGCTAATGCTGATTTTTTTTCTTTTTCCTTCTTAAATACATACAAATCCTGATTTTATGGTGTTCATGCAGAAGTATTTTGTGATTCATAGTTGACTCATGCAGATATCTATAAATCAATGAGTATTTGCCACAGACAACTTGGACACAGTGCATGGAAGTGAACCAACATCAAGGCAATGATATTGGGAACCGTTGGTCTGCTACTGGTCCAACACTGCTGGCAGGCTGAAGATTCCTTGTATTACTCTTAGCTTTTAGGATAAAGAAAAAAAAAAAGTGTATTTTTGCGTAGTACAGACCTCTGGCAACATTGGAGACAAATCTCCCAGGCAGAAGTATAACTTCATGGTTATTCTTGCAGACCTATATAAAGGGTAAGTATACTTTGGGTTCAGCCACATATGCCACATAAGGGACATCAGCCATTGCATCTGTGGATGTCTATTTATAGTAACCATCCAACCACAGACCTCTGAAACAACCATTTCCTTTGATGTTATATATATTTATTATCCCTGAATCTCTGGTATGTTTTCAGAATCTTACAGTATTCTCTTGGCAGTAATATAAATGGGGGGGTTGTAGCTCCTGAAAACATCATATTGTCATATTTTAAGTGTATCCTTGAGTTGAGGATTATCCAATCCAGAAAACAGTTCTTGCTATTCCTTCGTTCTCTTTTTCCCCCTGTATCCAGAACATATTGGTCCCAAATTCCTTCTATGTCACTCAGAGAAAAGAGGCTTTGAGAGACAATTGTTGCAATGTAAATCTTCATCCTTCTAATTACTGTCTCTGAAATAAGAATTGATGAATGCAGTTCCTCAGTTCAGAGCCACTCCCACCACACATGTCGTTTTTTCCTTTTCTTTGCAACAAAGATATTCAGATCTCCCTTTCTATCTTTCTCTACCTGTCCTTGCTTCCCAAAGTAGGGCAGATTGACTCTCATATAAATGGCAGGATTTGGAATGATCTTAAAGATGATGTCAGAAGGGCACGATCAAAGTACTTTTATAGAGTGAGAAAATACAATAATACTGAAACATTTCTTTTCTTTGCAGTCACAACAGTTTGGGTTATTTTGCCTTCTGCTGTGCCTCCCCTTTGCCACCCTCTCAAGAAGAAATGTAGGCTGTATTAGAAAAGCTTATATTTTCAAGAATAACTTTTTCACTGTTTAATGTGCTTGTTGAAGCCCTAAGAATATAAATTCTGTAGACGGTTTCAATTTCATACATTTGACTTTTTTTTCATGAACCTCCTGCAGACAATTCTGGAACCACTAAGTACAAGTTTTATAATTGACTCCTCTCTTAGTTCCCTTTGAGTTTTCTTCTGTTAACTGGGCATTTTTTCTCTTTCTCATTCATATTTGGTTCTCTAACTAAGGTCATTACAGGAAGTAAGTCTCAAAATAGTAAGTGTAGGATTTTAACTTTTAATTTATTTACCTTAATTTCACTTTCTGAACACTTCTAAAGTTAGTTTGGTACAATCATACCTCCAGGATCTTCCAGATGAAAAAAGTTATTTTTATTTCTCTAATTATCTCTCTTTTTTAACTGAGTCTAAAATATAGTAATTTATTTTGTAAAGAGGAGATCTGCTGTTTTTTGTCACCTTAGACCTGCACTTTGGTAGGTAATGAGTAAACTAGACTAGAACTGCAGCAACTGCTCTTGAGAAGTGAAAACAGGCTGTAGCTGTGGAGAGGAGGTGACTGGGAAAATCTGAACAGTAAGCCCACTATCCCTTTTTGTTTAAAATAACATGCCTATAGTTGCTCTGAGCAGCAATGACAGAAAAAAGTTGTAAAAAAACCAGGAGAAACAGAAAAGACAAGACTGAGTGTTAACTGGATGGGAGGAAGCTAGAAGTGTCAAGGAGTTTATATTTATTTGTCTTGTAGGGTCAGAAAAGTACATCATCTTGAGTGAAGTTAAGAACATTTTAGATAATGCAAATGTTTCCATTACAGAGAAGTTGCACAGAAGAAAAGCCCTCTCTGAAGCCTTCTTAGCAGAATTCAGTTAAAGCAGCATTATGTTCCCTGGCCACTTCAGCTGAAATACACCAAGTTAACAGACATTCATGAAAGTCAGGGACTTCTGTTAATTGTAATTCAATAGATACCAGTGTAGTTAACAAATTCTATCTTTTGAAGAACTATGTCCCCAGGTCCAGGTAGCTGGTGATCATAACTGCTTATGCCTGTTTTACTGTACTTCTGGGTGAATTTAATCCTATGTAGTATTGAAACCTCTTTAAGTTCCATTTAAAATATAGCATTTCTGCGTAAGCCTCATTCATCAAAAATGAACACATTTTTAATAGAAACTCCGTGAGTGTTGTATTTTATCACTGCATTTGTCTGACTAATATTAAGAAAGATTGCCAAAGCCCTTTAAGTTTTACATATCATCTCAAAGATAACAAGAGGTCATACAGCAAGCCCCGCATTAGTTGCGTTTCAAGAGCTGAGTCGTGTTTTTCATATAAATCATATGGAATGGCCCATTATGAACACCTTGTAAAACTCAAAAGGCTTTATGATTTTTAATAGCTTCTGCAATAGTGATTTACCGGCTAATTTGAGACAAAATATGTTGCAGTGTGGGCTAAGAGAATGTGTTATCCTATCTGCATAAATAATAGTTTATTATTGGTTGTCCACTTCAGAGGCAAGTGGAATGTCTATTACCTTATATCTTCCAAGTAGATTTGACATTTCAACTTTTGCTTATGACTTAAATCAACCTGGTTAGTGACAAACTGTAAAGTTGAATCATGCATTAATKTTTTTTCCCTGCACGTTATCCATCACTGTACTAACCTGTGAACTAAATGTAAGTTGTAACAGTGGTAATCACTCTGTAACTGCAATTTATTCAATTGAAGACCATCTTATTAGTGTAAAAATAGTTTGAAGCGACATTTTTATAATGACTGTGATAAAACTTTGATGTATCCTAAATGTGTGCAATGTAAGACATTTATAATGGCCCCAAGTGTAATATTAACACAGCCTTTTAATGCACGTAAAAAGAGATCAGTTAGTTTTGATTATATTACCCAATATAGGGTAGATTCTCTTTTGGAGTTAAAGCATTGCTTGCTGGTTCTCAATGTCAAAATTAGTGGAATTTCAAGACAGTTAAATGAATTCACATCTTTTGAGATGTACTGGACAGGTAGCATTGCAAAGAGGAGTTAGATATGCAGTTCATACACGTGATGGCCAACGTCACTTTACCCCTGCTCTGTACACATGGGCTCTGCTAGGGTACTGTGTCCTGTATTGACAAAAACCTCAAGAGTCATAACTGCTATGTCAGCTCAATTCTCAGCTTTGCTGGAAATGTTAAAGCACAATATTCAAGCAATGAACAGATATGAGTACTGTCAATAACATGGATGTTGGTCTCTGGAGTGTTGTAATGGGATCTTGCCCACTACAGATCTGGTGATAGATTCCAAGTGATAGATCAAGAGGTAGAAGGAGGAATATCCCATTATCCTGTAGGGATTCTTAAATATAATGGGATTTTCTGTCTTTTTTTTAAATTTGTTATTTAAAAATATTTACATTATGCCCTTGTAAATACAAGCAAGAATTGAAATTCTCAGAACAGCTGAAGTGAGCAATAATGATTGGCTTTTGTAGAAAACTTCTCTGAAAGTATGAAGTGATGGAAAAGAATGTTATCAAACATCTCCAGTTCAAAGATTGTCTCATAATTGCGTGCCTCTATATCTGCTGAAATTTTGCAAAACTCTGCAGAACCTCTTCTTAAGATTCAAATTTTCTTTATAATCTTCAGATTTTAAGAATAAAAACCCCTCCTGCCCTTCATTAAAAGCAAAGAGATGCCTTAATGTACACTTACGTTACTAACACATGATTTTTCACTTGGCATGACACTATTACATTAATGTTTCTTTTTAATCCTTCAAGTGTGTCACTTTTCCTAGACATTTCTTCAGTGACCTTCTTATCTCCCACAAATTCATATTTTGTCAGAGAATTTCCCTTATTTTTTCTTTTTTCTGCCTATGATTAAGTTTCGTTAAAGTAACCAAGCACAAAATTGCTTGTATTTCCAGGAAATCCATCTGTATTTGATAAGCCAGTAGTTGCAGGTTATTTTTACTTCTGTGTAAGGTGATGAAATAATTAATCATATTAACTGTTTAAAGTATTGTTGTTAGATTTTGGTTTCTGTATCCTTTAGATACATGAACTTGCCTTTAGAGTGGTTGCGTAACGATTTCACTGAATAAGAATGACTTTGTGGTAGTCTGTAAGATAGTTTTGTTGGGGGGGGGGGGGCGAGGAGGAAGGGACAAAAAAAATTATACTGAAAATAGTGGTTATTTAAATGTATAGTGTGTCAAGATATCCCCGAAAGCCTGCTGTAAATACTGAAGATTTCAAGAAAACACCTAGTTGTTGTAAGGGTATATTTCTCAGTGATTTTTCTCTCATAGTAAAATTCATAATAGAATAGCTGCACCAGTTGTTCACACAATTGTATGATTGAATCCTTTCAGAGTTGATAGTGGTTATGGATGAGGTTTCCTAAACGTCAAAAGAAACTAGCATTGTGGCATTATACAAGACACATTTTTATTTGTATTGACATTTTAGGCATAAAATTCTTCAGTTTATTTACATTTCATGAGAAATATTTTAAACATTAATTTCATTTAACAATATTAAAAATATTAAAACTATGTCACAGACTGTTGAATAATAGTATATGTACTTCTATGCTTCGTTTGCTGTGCWAACCTCATAGTCTCTTTGTGAAGTAGCTAAGATATCTGGAGATAATACTCCTGAGTTGAAGAGCTATTGTTCATCAGAAGACTCATTCTAGGATGATTGTGGTAGAAAATAATTTCCCATAAACCTTGCTGTAAATCACTTGAGTAAAACCACTATGCTTATTATAGGCAGTCTGTCTTACCTGATGGTGGTCTTAGGAAGCTGTGATGGGTAACTGGCAACATGTGGAGGTTCGATGGGAGTTGACTTCCACAGTTAAGATTCTGCTTTCATGTTCCTGGATATGTGAGTAGTCTGAATTCCATCTCAGGAGAGAAATAATTAAATTTACTTTCCCAATTAAGATCAGACTGCAGAGTAGCAATTGGCTTCAGAAAAAGCCTACTATTATTCAAGCTAGAAATTACTCTCAATGGCCAGGTCTTGGCAGATAGTTGGACATCATTATTTTTGGAGGGAAATGCTGCCCCCACCTAGTACAGAATGAAAAGTTTCATACCTAATTTAATAAACTTGTAGTTAGGCTTGTCAGGATTTCAGTTATGTCCCTAGTTCAAAAGCTTTATATGTACCTATAAGAAATAATTTTGAGCTGAAACATCTTCTCCTGCCTTCCTGCCCCAAATCTCTGCCTAAGACATTACTGAAAAATAAAGGCAAAACCTGAAAGATTTATTTGTACAGAGACAACTGTAGAGAAAACTCCTGTGATTTTAGGATTGCTGGAAGAATTAGCTGTTATAAACCACAAAAACATGTACATATGGCGAAGAAAGTAGCTCAAAAAAAATGTAAAATCTGAGATTAATAAAATGTGAATTTACAGATACATATTACTTTAAAATGTAAACTAAGGGATATAATGAAAAAGATGCTAGTGTTGAGGCAGACAGAAACATTATACTGTTTCTCAAAGTTTATAGGAAAATACAAAGTAAAAGGTAATTTTTACCAAGAAAGATACAGAAGTTCTGTTGTTGTTTTTTTTTTTATCAGAAAACTTGTATGAACTTCCCACCTCATCATAGTAAAAAAATAATCATTCCATAGGTAAGAAATAACCACTGCATGCCTCCCCAGACTTTCATCAGCTAARTGAGGTAGCTGCCTAACAGTTAAGGACAGAAGAAAAGGAGTATGAAACAGGATAAATTATAAGTCTTTGTATATGAAAAGTCAAATTGTTAAGTGCATTTTTTTAACCACAAATAGAATGCTAATGTACGTTTCGTATTAACTTTATGCTAAGCAAAATTGCAGTGTGTAGCAGGAGATAACATCTACAGGCTGATTAGGATATTTTCTCCCTTTGTCAGGCAAAGAGGGGACATGTCCATCTTTTGAATGCAGTAAACAAAACCCGAACTTCATAATTTCAGCAATGAAGCCCAGTTTGATATATGCTACGGAAAAAACAGCAATTTAAGAATAATTCAACTCCCATTACTTTTTTTTTTCTTCTTTTCTCTGTCCACATAGTATTCAGATGAAGCTGAATTGCATTCCCAGTTTAGTTTCTTGGTAGATCAGCTTCCAATGAATTATTTTTGTGGATGTCTCTGTGTGCTTTTTAAATTTTTATTTGGACAAGGTAGATTGTAACTTGCTATATAGTAGCAAGGTCTACATCTAATGCACCATTAAATGGTCTTGTACTAATTAGTTCAACAAACCTGAATTCTACCAATGCCACTAAATCGTATAGTTTTCCAAGTAGCAGTAGATTTGACTTCTAAATGCAAGTCTGTCTGTCTGGGTCTGTACTTCACAAAGCACAAATACCTTTGTGCGTTGATGCCTTACAGGTTGAAATGCCTTACAAACAGTAAGGAATATTTCTGTCTTGAAACAGCAGCCACATTCCTGTGAAAAAACACAATGTTCTTTTAAGCTGCTTCCTCCCATTTCAGTGAGTCAGAGTGTTGTGTTATTGTTGAAATGCCTACAGTTGTCTTTAGAGATTCCCAAGTCAGAACAGCCTGAAACTTTCTCAGGACATGGCTGACAAGTCCTATGATTTATGAAGTGAGCAGCATGGGAAGGAAAGAAATTCTTAACAGCAAATTCTCCCTTTGACCATTTACCTTAACAGTTACAATTTTTATGGTAGTTACTTTATTTCTTAAATCTCTGAAGCTGGTTAGAGATTTAAACTTCAATGAGAAAAAATTACACATATATATATATTCAAAAGTTCAAAAAATAACCTCCTCTGGTTAAAAGGGCAAAGCAAGAGTAGTACTGAGTAGCTGGTTTTCAAGTGGAAGCCTCAACTTCTATAGGAAATCTGCTCTATTTTTCTGTACATTTGGGACTATGTTGTTACTTCTCAAAAGCTTAATAATGTTTGTATTATGCACAGATGCAGGAACTGTTAAGAATTCATTTTATGTTGCTACTGTTCAACTCTTATGCATCAATATTGCTGGGAAATGTGGAATGGTTACTGAGAATTTCTACATTTGTGAATACATGACAAGACACCTGGAATCTACATAGCTATTCAGATCTGTTATTTATGTTCTGAAGATGCATGCCACGTTTATGGCGCTCAAGATACTAATCTCAAGAGTCAGCTTTCACTTTGTAAGGTAAAATCACGATACCTCTAGTTGCTATATCTGTAACAGGGACAATTTTGGCGGTGCCTACGTTGTAGTTTTGTTTTGGGCTTAATTTGGGCTTTGATTTTTAAGCTTTGACCCTGTGAGTGTAGCCTTTAAGTTGTTCCTGGGAAGTGGGTCCTGCTGACTGGGATTCTGCCACAAACACTGCCTCTCAGCAGTGCCTGTTTACATGCCCCTGTTGCTCCCTGCTGTTCTGGATAAGCTCATCTGATTGCAGGCATGGGTTTTCATAGGATGGCAGGAGACTCATCTGAGACTGACGCTAGCACTTGAGTGTCTTATGTTTAAATACCATTGGAGCAGAGGGTGAAGATGTGTGTGCTAGTCATAGCTAAGAAGCAGTCATTTTTGCTACCCAGCAGAAAATGGTTCCTCTCTGCACCCATGCCTCCTCTGCTATGCTTTGTTCTGAACTAAGCTGGTTTAAAGACACTGGTAGAGCAGAATGGTTGTTCCACTGACTTTATTTGGGAAGCAAGAATAGCAGCACTATTTCCTACCTGAGTTCAGAGCCCATTTGCATAAGTACAGTGACCTTCTTCCTGGGAAGAGACGCATGTTGATCTTGATTCCAGGTTGGTCCTTTTGTTCCAGCTTCCCATAGATATAGCAAAGAATGAGTATGTGTGCAGTCAAGCTCTGATTTTATCTGAGAAGCAGCAGCTAGAGCTTTCTAAAACTTCACAGTTATGACTTGCCATTTTGCGTATCTAAACTCAGTATAGCACCATAGCCCTCAGATTTGCATAGCTTAAAGGGGTTTAAGCGGGGGAATGCATCCTGGACTTTAACAATATAGAAGCATGCAAACTGTGGCACAATCTGCTTTCAGAGTGGGGGCAAGTATACAATACGGAAAAATAGCTTGCGTGTTCCCCCAGGAAAAAATTAGGGAATTATTTCTCCTGCTTCTTTTAACCTAAACCAACTCACTGAGACTGAAAAAATATAGCCACTTTCTAGGTAAAGCTAGTATAAGACAATTCTTAGAAAGGATAGTCCACTGACAATTCTCCACTGTAAAGGAGCTGTCTGTGAAATGAAGACCTCAAGGAGATATAATCAAAATTAACTCAGAGTAAGGATAGGTAGACAGTTGCATCTGACTTGGTCATATTTTTACAGAAAAATATTTAGGGCCTGTGAAGTGGATCTAATAAAGAGACCAAAATTATAAAATTGAAGCAGCAAAAATGGTTCCTCTTGCATTTTTTTCTCTTCCTCATTCCAGATTCTTGGCACATATTTAGGTGTTATCTAAAAAGCAATTAGATTACTTGTCTTAATGAATTAATCTTTGGTATTTTTTTACGTGAGCTTTATGCCACATTTCTAGTGCGTTCCATTCATTTTTTAGGAAGGTGTGTTTAGTATAATCTGTATTTATTTTGCATGTTTCCTCTGTTGGACTTCAGCCATATAAAATAAATGTGATGTTTATTATCCCCTTTGACTGCAGTATTTCAAGGACTTTCCCTCTTGGACCTTCTCTTGGAGGGTTCTTTCCAAGGGTTCTTTATGTCCAGGCCTGTTAGACTTTACAAACTGGGATGAAAAGATGTGTGTCTGACTTGCCTCCCTTGAATGCATGTTCACTTGTATCTGAACTAATAATGTGGAATTTGGAACTGTTTTGATAAAAATTTAAAAATTCTTAGAAGGTTTGGGGCAAAATGGGCAGTGGAGTAAAGCTTTTTGGAAAGCAAGTTTGCCACAAAAATATACATGTACATATAAAATATTTCTGGATTGTTAAAATTGTTATGCATTATCAGATACTTGTATGCCTGACAATTTCTGAAATTAGACTGTTTTTAACATACACTTTAAAACATTTTATAACCATATCATTTTCAGGAAATTGTAATTTTTTTGTTGTATGTTCATGTGCTTTACAAAGCTGGTGGAATTTTTAACTGACACCTCATCCAGAGGACCTCAAGGCTCCCTTTATGCTGGAACGGCAACTGAAATGGTACTAACAACCAAAGAAGCTATAGCCACACAGAAATTAACTTCTGAGGAGAGGTGCGAGCTGAGTTACAGAGCTTCTTATGTTGAGGTAACCCCAAGGATAGTATGCTGATACAGTGTTCGCTTAGCCTAAATTTGAGGACTTAAGCATCCTCAAACAGCATTCATAGTTTCAGATGAGAGGGGATGTGACTGTTTCTTGGAATAAGATTACTTTTCCTACACACTGTTTTAAGGGGCTAATATTAAGTATTCACTTTATGAGTAACTGCTCTTTTTTATGCTAGGGCTTCATGGCTTTACTATAAATTTTACTAAAATAAAAATAATAGCCACTTCTCTGCAATTTGATGTTCTGTCTGTAAATGTGAATCAGCTACATCTGAGTTTACTTTTCACTAATACTGAGGGACAGTGATGTGGAATGCAACTACAAAATCAGGTACAAATAAGGGGAAGGATTATTTTTATTAAATAGAAATATTAAAGTGATAAGAGTACAAATTGTAACAAAGCCATAGTTGAATAAGCTTTTGGAGAAATCTGAAGGAATCAAGAAAAAGGAAGGAAATGACTGAAGTTCCCCTTAAAATTCCTAATTCCTTCTGTTCTCCCTCAAAAGCTAGGTAGGTCTCAAAAACTCATTTGACTTTAAGATTCATATCCAGTTTCGGTACATCAGAATCTACAGGGCAGTTGATATACTGTTGGAAGCATTGGTGAGATTAGACTTTTAAATCAGTCTGGAACATACTTTCTCTTGGCTCATACTGTATACTGAATAGAGAGGTGCAAAGCTGAGCAACAGTGAAATACTGGTGTTGCCTCTAATGCAGCAGGGATTGCCTTTCATTACAATGGTTAGGCCTGGATTTACACGGGTGTTGAGGCAGATTTTAAAAGGTATCTTGATAGGCTTAGAAATCCAGCCCTGGTTTCTCAATACCCATTCCAAGTCAGTGGGAGTTGTGTTTCTATCTGCCTGAGGAGTTACTAGAAATCTTGGCTGGCATGTGTCTCAATATCTGTACGGATATAGAACTTAGGAAATCAGAACATTCTCCTGCCAGTGGAGGGGTAATTGTGATTAATGTTATCCTCTACCAAGGTTGCAAGTGGGGCAAATGGTTTGAGAAAATCTATGTGAAGGTGGGAAAGGACTAATTTTAGTAGGAGTGGCTTCATGGCAGTGGTTAAACAAATGGTGGATTGTTCTTAAAGAAAAAAATTGTTCTTCCATCTTACATTGTTCTTCCAGATGCTCCAAAGGTTCATTTATTTCCACATTTATCCCAAAAAGTGTGAACTGTGCAGTCCTTTGAGAACCCAAGATTTTAGGAGCAATGTTAAATTTTACTTGATATCTTCTGCTTAAAATTGTCCAAACCCCAGGCATTGTTGGTTCCCAGCAAAATCAGTGAAACCTGGGAATGCTTGGCAGGTAATGTGTTGAAACCCCATGAAAGTATGGCATAGATTGGCTTCATATTTACTAGACAGATGTGGTCTTTTAGAATGAAAAAAAAACCCCAACCCGGTATATTTGACAGTACAGATACGATTGCAGTGTACCATAATAAGTATATCAACTTACAGGAGACAGTATGGATTTGTTAAGGGTTATTTTACAATCAATCTTGATGCTTTAGGATGATGAAATCCTAATTTAAATTCCATTTATCAAACCTACTAAAATAAACTTACCAGGGAAATAGGAGCATTAAGGAATTGCTTTCCCTAATCTTAATTTGGAGATTGCTATTTTCTTGACAAAGTACTGCACCTGGCAAGAAAGTCAAATCAGTATTTGATAGATGTAGCCTGTTTGAAGGTATTAACAAACAATTTGAAATTACAGTCATTATTTACTTTATTGGAAACCTCTTAGAGAATATGATTTATGCCAGCGACAAGTTTTTTGGTGCAGTATAAGAATCTAGAACTGCAGGCTAGAAACCAGAGAGCTTAGAGTACAGAAACTTCATTTAAAAGTCATGTTTCCAATATAAATTATATGCAATTATGCAAACATGTCAAAGTTTGGTAAATTGGATTTGTTTAATGTAAACAATCTTTGACCAAAATAATAACATAGCTTCAGAAAAAGACATTATGCTCCCACTTTCAAAAAGTTTGTATAACTCAATGCAAGAAAGAGCTCAACTGTATTCTATGGAGAATTATGATTTATTAGATCCAAACTCCATAAAGCAAGCTCATAAACATGTTTTAATTTCTTTTATTGGTCTATGTTCTAGAGACAGTACTAAGACACAAGAACATAGATACATTGCTTGGACACCAGGGTTGTAATAGGTGCTATTAGAACTAACTGCTTAAACAAAGAATCAATTTGTGCAGGTGTTGGCTAAAGAGTGGAAAGAAATTTAATAATAGCTGTGTCTTCCAGATGTAGCAAAATGCAGTGCATGTAATTTTACTTTTAAAAAGGCATATCTTCAATGTGAAGTGGCACCTACAGTTCTAGCATCAATAAAAATTAGTTTTGGATGAATCAATATTATTGCCACTCTCCAGATTTGTGTGTGTGCTAGGAGCTGTATAAACATGAAACCGAAGTGGCAATTCCTTTCTCAATGAATTTAACATTTAATAGGTTGACCATAGGAGAATCTGAAATTTGCATGTAGGCCTAGAACTAATCCAATTTGTATTTTTTTTTTTTAAATGTGTATAAATTTGTGAACAAGACTGCTGACAAGTACAGGCTTTTGGCCGAATCCCATGAAGCATTGAGTATTATGGCCCTAATCCAGCACATTACCATGGCATATTGTAAATAGTTCTGTTGATGTCTTCAAAAGTTAACCTTATCCTAAATTCCTAGTTGTCTGAATGAAGGCTTTTCAAGAAACTGAGGCAAATTAGTGAAATGTTATGATTGTTGTGGAATTGAGGAAGAATTCTTCATATCAACCTGTTTCAAAAGAGTAGAGTCCAAAAACATGGGGCAATGGACAGTGGGTTCTTTCCAAAAAAGTCTGTTCAGTGTCACAGTTTGCCAAAAGGCTGCCAAGGGGATTAAAGGTCAGTACATACCAAAGTAATGAGTCTAATCTAACCCCTGGAAGAAATAGGCTTTCCAGCTAGAACTGGAAAGCTTAATTACATTTTGAATTATGCAGATTCAGGAGATATCTTTTCCCATTAACTAGGGAGGTTGGGAAGGGGCTGCAAAGTGAAAACGAGAAGTTTGTTGTTACTGGTTTGAGGAGGGAAGGAGAGCTCCACCAGTCAGGAGATGTCTGAGGCATCTGTACTGTCTTATACTAATATGGTCTGAAATGTCTGCACTGAATCTATCGGGATTTTTCAAAGCAGAAAAGGGAACATGAATTCACATTGACCTTACCCTCCCCCAAAGCAAAGTTAAAACTCACCATCACAGTCCCATTATTAGTTAATGAGTCATTCACCTGCAAACCTGTGCTTAACTCTGACATGGGGCCTACCTTTTACTTTCCCTTTAAAAGGGGAGAAAATGTATATGGCTGTTCCAGTTTATCAGCAGTTGAAATGGCTAACTAGTATGTATTGAAGCATGCAAAACTGTATGGGCTCAAAGTCGGTTTTCGTGTCCTCGTTTATAGGTCAAATCCCGTGCAACTTTACTTGTTTTGCAGTTCCAGCTACCACTTGTGTGTAGATTCTCTGGAGAGAGCATTGGTTTAAAAGGAAGAGAAAATGCTGCTCTGTTGTTGACACTGCCATCAGGGACATTTTGCCTTCCACAGAGGTCATAAGTTGTCACTAAATCCCATTGTTGGCAAGGAAGGGTCTGGTTTTCATGGCATTGCTATTTGTTTTGATTTGGTCTCCTCCTGGGTGCACAGATTATAGGCCAGTAAACCTCTCTTTCACTGACTGGTGTGGGAAGTTCCAGTCTCTCATAAACCTTAAATAAGTCTTAACTCCAGAATGCTGCCTTTTGGAGATTAAATTTCTCAATGTTTTGCTGTGTTTTTAGCCCAAGTGTGCTGTTGACAGAAAGCAGTGTTTTTATTCCCCGATTGCTGTCTCTCTTTATAATTTTTTTGTGTTGCATTTTTCTGCATTAGTGGAGGTATCTGTGTTTGAAAAAGGATTACATTAGTCAAAACTTACGACAGATGATTTGCCCCCTTTCCTTACTGACTGACAGGAGCCTAAGCCACACATAATCTTTTGCAAAATACAGCCCTTTTGCAGCGTATCGGAAATTTCAGAACCAGAAGATTTAACCTCTTAATTCATCTAATTGAAAAGCTGTTGATTTTTTGACAGTGCCAGCCAATAGTGTTGTAAGCTGCCTGAGATTTGCTGACATTGATTTTTTTTTTTTTAACTAAACAGAGAATTTTCCCCTATATTTCCCTTATTTAGGATAATTTATAGTCTTTACTGCAGTGAAGGCAAAAATGAGCCTGCCTTAAAGAGTTGCCTTGAAAGTAAAAGAGAAATCATTGCTTTAAACCTGAATTTTGAACACTGTAATTTTGGAGAAGCAAACTTAAGCAGATCACCAATGTTCTATTGAGAATTTCCTGCAACACAGATATATCAAAGGTATAGCATGTCTATGTGGCTTTCAAGTACTCAAAGACAATCTTTCAAATATTTTTCAAATACTCTGAAGGAAGAGTTATCAAATCTGAGCATATTTCAGTCAGATGTAAAACTGTTTTGAATACAAAGTACTAGAGCTGCCTCTCAGTGCAGATGCCTGTGTCACATTTTATTTTTCTTTGGAATAGCTTCCAGAATTTTCACAATCCTCTGTCTTGTGTTCCTCCGTCCCAACCTGAATCTCTAATGCAACACTGGTACAGACTTTCTGGAGAGATATTTCCCAAGACCTTCATTGATAAAGCATTGAAGTAGGGTGCATTCTGCACTCTGATCAGCAGAATTTTTGTCCTGCAGTAGTTCACAAGTTCACAGGTAAAGTTAAAAGTTACTTGCTGCTTCTCTCGTAAAGCAAGCTGTCTATTTGCCTGCCATGGAAACCTTTCCTGAGATTTCCTAGTTGTCAAGGATGGGTTCAGAGTTCATAGAGC
The DNA here is from genome assembly GCA_030449065.1 of Oceanodroma leucorhoa. Lineage (NCBI taxonomy): Eukaryota > Metazoa > Chordata > Aves > Procellariiformes > Oceanodroma > Oceanodroma leucorhoa. Next base: position 4,764,436 of record JASVER010000014.1, read on the forward strand.
TTTTTATTGTGCCCTTTTTGAGGGATAGAGGCTGATTTGCAGCACTATTTAAAGCAAAGATGCCAAATGAAAGTTCCTCGTTTTAAGTTTGTGCTTACACAAAGCTTCTTTGTGGTTTTTTAGGCCTGTCAGACTTGTCAGGCTTGGTAAGAAAAAGTATATTGTTTCCAGCACTTGGATTCCTTTCCTTCTGACATCTGCCACTCTGTAAAGATGATAAATTCCTGCCTCATTAGCCAGGGGTGTGGGATTACAGGCTGACAACACATTAATCACCAGCTTCTGTGGCAGGCTGACTAGCAATAGGCATTGTTAACAAAACTTTTCTAATATGTCACTCTTCTCTATGACAGCCTGTAATCAATCATCTTGATTGACAGTGCTGATAGATTACACTATTTATACTTTGTGTAATGAAAGATAGCGTTTCCACCTACTGTCATTTCTAGGCTAGCAATGGAGGATCACTGAATAGAAACAAACACAACAAAAAACCCCAGGCCTCAGCTTGGCATTGTGAAGTTAAGTCAGACAGCGTTGTAGGTCTTTTGTGGGAGCTTTCAGATGAGGTGTATTGTTGGGGAACCTGGTAAGCACATGCCTTTAAGTAACTCTTGAACTGAGTGTTTCTTTGCTGTCTTTGTTGCAATAAGCTGTCAGGTCAAGTTCAGGCAGGTAGGAGACCATGTTAATCATATGGTGGATATAGCTTCATTTTTCCATCCTGTCTGTCTTCTCCCCCTGACACTCCCCCCCCAACCCCAGCCAAGATGAGAGATGATTTAGATGCTGATGAAGTATGTGTGTTTCATGATTTAGAAGGCAAAATTATATGTGTTTCCCGTAATTGTATGGTGCAGGGAAAGTAAACACAGGGAGGAAGTGCAAAGCCAACTTGCCAAGACACGGCAGAATCTATGTTGGAGCTTGTTTGCCTTTTGAAACTTAGAAAATTAGAAACCAGGTCAGGATTAAAGTGCATAGCCAAATTAATTTAATGTTTTGGTTTTGATATAGCTGTTTCTTGTTCTGGAATCACTTGATTATTACCTTTAATTATTCTTTACCTCCTGAAGTTATTTCATTCGGCTGTAGTGGAAGATTTAACATCGACTATAATAGGAGGACAAAAATTTCCTGTAGCAAATGTCTGTTAGAATGGATTATTTTTTTTACAGTTGGCTCCTTTAATTTCATGATGATTAATTACAAATAAATGCTGCCTTAATGATATTATAGTCGCTCAGTTATCTTTATATATCTTCATTTGTATATGCATCCTGAGAATTTTTGTAATATACTTTTATCAGTAAATTTATTTCTTTATCTCTCTGTCTGCCCCTATATGTGTATTTTTTTCTCATTGGAATGGTTCATGTGCTCAATCACAATACGAAACTTAAAATCAACCTTTGGTTTTTAGGAAATAGGAGTTGGAGCTTAAATTATAGTACTTGGGAATTGAGCTAAATTTAGGCAGTTGGACAGGAACAGGGGTGGAGAAGATCGTCTAAACTTTAATCTCCCCGAGAAGAGTTTCATTGTGAGGCCACAATGATTAATGAGAAACCTGACCATCTGATTAAGCCCCTCTGTGTCACAGGACATGATTAGTAGGTGACAGAGACTGTAACAGTATCCAGCCAAGCCTTGTTTCTTTCACAGCTCAGACTGTTATATGATTAATGTCCCCAAGGGCTATCTCCAGGTCAGGCAGGGAGAACCTGTCAGAACAGGTGGAAGTGACAAATTCTGCAGAAACTCCTTTTGCAAGAGAGGCAGCACACAAGAATGGATGAATGGGGAGGATTCCAGATGGGCTGGTTGACCTTTCTGTACTCTGAACAGACACCGAGAGCATCATGGGAATGAAACACAGTAAGTATCAAGAAACTGCAGATGTTCCATAGTTATTGAAGAATTATAGCATTGCCAAGGTGGGTTGGTAAAATGCACAACACGTCATATTATCGCTACTGGTTTACGCTTTCTGATATGCTACAGGAGACTGTAGATCTAGCGTGTGTGCGTATAGACTAGATAAAATACCACACACTGTGTTTTATGGCAAGAGGGGAAGATTCTTTGCTTCAGTACAGATAAGGCTTGATAGAGGTGATGCTTTAGTATAGCATTTTCCTGTGCTAGTATATATAATCTATCTCATTCTCATCAATACTGCTCCATTTAGGGCAAGACAATCTTGGAAGTTAAAATAGTTTATAAAAATCCTCATTCCTTTTTATTAGGTGGTGGTGATCTAGTAAGGTATTTTGTATCTCCCAGAGTACCTTCACCTCTTGGGTCATAGGTTCAAATCCCCTGCTTAAGTATCCTGACATGCTCTACCTTGCAATATCACACAACACAGAATTAGCAAGGGGATTGCTAATTATCTATCTTTCAGATAAATAGACCTTTTCATTTCATCATAGGAATGGTATAAAATATCTTTGTAGTAGTATAGAGGCAGAGAAGGGAATGTTAGCACTGGGGTCCTTGTGGAATTCCCTCTGCACATGGTTAATATTCAAAACAAAACCAAAAGTGAAAGCACAGAGTAGGATTTCCCCCCTCCCAAAATGAAGAAGTTTCTTCTGTGCAAATTTTATTGCTGTTATACCATTGTTATTAGTGTTTGATACTATTTTTAGCCATTTATAACCTTGCTTTCTTCGGCTTCTGTTTTAGCATATGTAGAGTATCTTCCTCAGTTTAACTGTAATATGTCAATTTTCTTTTTACATAATGAATGTTTTTTTCTTTTACATAATGAATGTTTATTTCTCAGCCTTACATACGTTGGAGAAGAACGGCTTCTTTCCATTTTACAGATAAAAATGTGGAGTACAGAAATCTGACATAGTATGATCAAACCAGCACAAGTTAAATTATTGTTTTCCAACATGAGGCTTTTGCATTTAATTGAACTTCTTTAGTCTGTATTTTCACCACTTTAAGGGGAGCCATTCTGAATAAAGGCTCTCATTTCTGAGGTTCTAAGACTGACTTTTTGTTCTTTGCCACTGCTTAAGCTGTCAGAGCCAGCTTTGGGTGTGGTAAATGCCATGCTCCCTTGAGCAAATCGACTGCCATATGCTATAATTTACACTTTCTGAATCTTTACTGGCTAGGCAAAAGGTCATTTTTCAGAGTGGTTTTCCCAATATAGAATTAATAGAGGAAACAGACACACTTCAGTAGACCAGTGACTGGAGATGGCAAAGCTCCTCTATGTGCATAGTCACAGAGTGGCAAATAGAGAGAATATAGGTGAGAAATAAGCTCTAAAAGCTACAGAGGGAGTGAACCAAAATCCCTYACTTGAACACTCCAGATTTTGAAGTCCAAGTCTGTTTGATTTTTACTTTCAATTTTTATTAAAAAATCCACAAATGCACAAATCTCTGGCAGCATAAAGATTTTAATAGCAATTTCAAGTACTRTCTCTTACCGTGTTCCCACAAAAATGATAGACTTTGATAAATTGTGACAACTTATCTTGTAAATAGTTTGCCTAGCTATTGTTTGTTTCAAACTTTGCTATCAGTTTTTCAAACTCTTGTCACTGTATATCCTTTCCCGTAGGTTGATCAGTAAATCAGAAAGCAAGCCTGGATATGAATTGCTTGTCAGATGGAAGAGGAGACAAGAGTGACTTTTTAACCCTCTGTGCAACCCTGGGGGGAAATGAAAGCTATATCAGTAAGCAAAATGCATTGAATTTTACTATCCAGAAGAGGTTAAAGAACAACATGTTAATTTTAGGGGTAATCTGCTAATCCACATGCAGAAAATCAGTATAAGGGTGGAATATTCCAAAGTGACCGAAGTCCTTCAATGAGCTTTGAAAACCTTTGCATTTTTGAATGTGATTGCATTAGCAACTTATGTCATTTGTCTCATACAGTGCGGTGCCTGAGGTACTCTAGCTGAATTTAGAATTACCCTAATGATTCTTAGGAGTAGGGAGGTGCAGGTGTGCATCTGTTATATTTTGTAATATGCTCAGGTGTGTTTCTGTTGTTATCAGTAACACTAATGAAAGCTTAATGTCGGTTTCCATAGAGAGTTGCAAGGATGTCTCTGTTTCCTTAACTTGTAGGATGTGTGCTTATAGTGTGAAAGGATCTTGTGAAATAGTTGTAATTAAGACGTATGATTCCAAGACTGATTAAACATTCCTGTGGAAGAGCACCTGCAATAGAATGGACATCATCATCCAGAGAAAATGCAAGATGCAGCTGTAATAGAGTTAAAACACAAACCTATGTCTCTACAAAAAGGTGCTTAAAATTTTTAAATCTAGTGAATATAGTATAGGGCATAAAAGGCTGTTCATGTTGTGCATACAACTTGTACAGTCATATTTCTCTCCAGACCTGTATTGAGCCTTGAAGAGAACTGCTGCTGCATTGCCTAATGAATGAATTGTGCAGGGGTATTTCTGGTTTTCATGTGAGATATTTACTGGCAGTACTGGGAGTGGGAGGAGGGAGAAGAATCACGCTCCTCGCTAGTGTGGCTAAGCCCACAATTGAATGTAATGTGCACCCCTGCTCCTTCCAAAAAGCCTATTTCATTGAGGACTAGCTGAAACTATGCAAGCAGGRTAATTCTTTGAGCTGACGTAGCTGCCTGGAGAGGACTGTGTGTAGAGTGTAGAGCTGTTCTGGTGTAGCTGTATCTGTAAATTCTTTCTAGTACACACAGAGACACAGTTTTTGACAAAGTCTGTGTGCATGGTCAGCAGCCTCAAAGATACAGCTAGGTCTGTCTTGCCACTGCTGCACTGCCACAGGAGATCTCAGCTRTTCTTCACAACCGTATCCTTCTTTCCCAAGAGAGAATATGAAATGAAAATGAGTTGGAATTTTCATCATATTGCAGCTTGCAGGAACAGCATAGTGCTCCATCAGCAGGGCTGAAATGCTTGGGTTCCCTGTAACCACAGACCTGAGTTCTAGCTGAGCTGCTGCTGTGGAAGATAACTTCGTTTCATGCAGTTTAATCCCAAGTAGATACTTCTAATGCATCTCCTCTCACCTGTCATCTTTACAATATATAATAACGATGAGGACAGTTTCTCTTGTAATGAAGATGAGTTTGTCCCTGTATTCTTGGCCAAATTAGGAGTGATGCTAATGGCCAGCCTGTGAGCATGGGCACAAAAAAGGCCATTTGAAATTTTGGACTCTGGTGATTAATCTATGTAGCAGGTAGAGGAGATCTTGATCATCAGCTTCTTTTTGTTACAGGGAAATTCAAAATGTGGCTTTGGGCATTCCTGAATGCCCAAATACTATAACATGTCTGGATTTTCTTTATATTAGCAGTTCTTCTTAACATACACATTTATAGTGTGAATGCTGCTGTGCTTCATTTCTACCTGAAACGGTACTCTGCTGATAACTGTGTATAATTTTTCTTGGCACAATCCATTGTGAAATTCAGATCAGGACCGTGCAAAAGAGAATCTTTCTAATGCTGTGCCAGTTACCATACCGCTTTTTAGCAGTTTTTCAGAGAACACAGGGCAATATGCCAATAATGAGCTTAGAAAGTATGTATGAAGTTCCTGATAATGTGACATGATTTTTTTTCTTACTTTTGCTCTTCATTTCATCTTAATTAGTCCCAGTAGGAAAGATTGATTTTTCTTTTTTTTTCTTTTAAAGCCTTGTAGCTAACATCTGTTGGTATTCCTGGGGTCATTCTTGCACTGTCCTATGTTTGACATTTCTTGTAAAAGAAGAGGCATTTGTTCATATTGACATTAGCTGCCTCGGTATCTCTCAGTGGTGCAGATGGCCTGTGAATAAAGACATCAAGCTAATAGGCAGGATGACAAGCCTCGATAGCGCTGGTGCTCCTCATGCTTAAGTGGCAGGGCAGCATAGATTGCTTTTGCTGGGGAGGTGCTAAGTCTGCTGGCACTAAAGCATATGGAATTAGTTAAAAATGCAGTGGGATCCTGGGAAAAGAATAGTACCATGAAAATCCCTGGCTGGCTGTAACAGTTTCTTTTTTTCAGTGTAGTATTTTATATTTCCTTGAGTGGCAACACTTAAAGAAAAGTGTGTGCATATGGAAGAGAGATCCTTAATTTACTCTAGGTTTTTAGTGATTGTGACTGTTTAATGCATCAGAATAAGACATTGCTGAAAGATTTCTTCATTACATTGTTTGCTTGTGTGGTGTTATTAGATGAAAACAACGAGTGTCTTATGTGACAAGAAAGGTAAACCAAAAAATGTGAATCTAAATGAAGATGTGCAAGATGCATTGAAGTGCATATTAAAATATTATTGTGGGAGTGTTTTGGAAAATGTCATTGAGTCCCAAATATGGAAAGTCTGTTTCTTCCACAGTGGACATTTATATTATCCTCTGGAGAAGGCACACTGGAAAACTCGGCATTTCAAAGTCAGCTGATAATTTCTTGGGGTAGAATAGAAAGAAAAGCCGGAAATTCAAAGTCTAACAAACAAAGCATGAAAAAGAAAGATAATTAAGCTCTCAAGAAGCAGAAGATTAATAAGTTGCTATAATTTTAACAAGGCAGTTAGTTGGCAGAGCTAGTGGCTTGGGGATCCTATGTCTGTATGGTGTGTAGGTCCTTTTCCTAGGGCTCATTTGGGATAAAATACAGCTTAGGAAAGTTCAGAGAAATCAAAGGGATTTTGCCTAATCAGTGTAGGATCCAAATGCGGGCTTTTTAAAGGAAGCATTTACAAAGACTGACTTTAAATATTATTGTCATGGTGTTATAACTGGAAAAAGGGRGAAGGATGGAACAGAGCTTTTCCCTCCCCCTACTTCTAATGGGAATAACTTTATTTTAAATAGAAGGACAACATTCTCTCTTCTCCAACAAGGTTGGACACACAAACGCTGTAAAGTTATAAGCTCCTCTATAATAAAGGAAAAACAATCTTGGTTGAAATATTTCCATTTCATGAAAAGCAGAAAGCCAACAACTATATAAAATAAAAGCCAGATTTTATTTTTAAATTCAGTTCCCATAATCTAGAGTATATATAATTATAATAGGGAGAAATTGTTGTTAAAAAAACAAAGCAAAAGAGGACAGTCACTTAAAAGTATTTTGGGATCAACTTTGACCACATAAAAAAAGCCAATATTTTCTTCAAGTTGTACCTCTTGAAAAATCACATTTGAATTTACCAAAAACTCAGTGAGCAATGCAATCAAGAATTATCATATATATTGTTGCGGTATGTTTGAGTCTACTGTAGCTGGAAACTGCAGATTGTGTTCTTGTTTTTCAGGAGCTTAGGATCATCTGTTCTCACTTGCTTTGGACAATGTTTTTGAACTTCTCAAGATGAAAAGTGATTTCAATTACTTTAATAAAGGATTTTAACAGTTTATTTGCTTTTTAATAGGGCTCTGAAGGCAAACACCTGCACCAAGAAATGTTTACATCAGTGAGAATTTCGGAGTGTTTGTATCCGTAATGCATAATGATATAAAGGTTGCTGACATTGAGCAATATTGTATTTCTCCTCTGCCTTCTCCCCTCATCTCAACTTTAAGAATTCATTATGGGGCAGCCACATAGTAACTTTTATATGAGGACCCCAGAACTTTTCAAACATGAAATAATTAAGATTCTTTGTGTACTTCTTTGAAGGAGAGGAGAAATTTGCAAATCACTCTTGCACAGTTTGTTGAGATTACATGGCATATATTGTATGTATGAAGTGACATGGGAGCAAAATGTTCAAGCTTGGCAAACTCTCAAAAGGTTCAGGTTTGAAGTCACAGAACTGCTTATTCCAAAAGGTGGATGTTCAAAGTGCTACCTGGTAACCAAAATAGACTTGTTAAAGCAGAAAGTCATACAAGCAGGCTTGGCAGTTGGCATAGCTTCTGGGAGAGGTGTGTGAAGCTTTACATGCAAAGATTTTCAAGCACATAGTTGGTTCAGGATGGTGCAAGTGCAGGGATGTTGGCAGAAATTGTGTCTTATTCTATATCAGTCAGATGTTAGGCCATCTATCATATTTGAAAGACAGCCATGACTAAAGCTTGTTAGTGTTCAGTTTACTGAACTCAAGGACAGTGCCCTTTGCACACCTGCTGAGATAATTTTTCTTTCTTTTCATCTTCTTCTGGTGTCTCTTCTAAGCACTTCATATGGTGCACAACATCGTCCCTAAGATATAGGTCATTATTTGAGGGACCTTCTTTGCTCTTTCTGAAAATGAAGGACTTTTTCACACATTTCACTCTTTGCATTCCTTCCTCTATTAACATTAGCAGTGAAGGTAGATCTGATAGACCTATTAGGACATCATCTGCTGTTCTTTAGCTGGTGGCTTTTTTTGTGGATGGCTGATTTAGCTATTGGCAATTTATTCATATATATCTTATTGTGACATATTGTGAAGGCACATGATTTTAATAGGCGAATTTTGTTGTTTATGCCTGTATCTTGAAAGTGGTGCTAATTGCACAGTCATAAAAAAAATTGACAGCCACAATGATGATGCTTGAAGACCATGTGGCAAATTAATCCTGAAAGTGAGCAAAGTCTTCAGTTTAATAGTCACATAGTAGGCTGTCTTTCACTATAAATATGATCTGTTTTACACTAAGGAATCTTTAAATCCCTTTGTTGCAGATGATTTCATAGTTATTAAATGGTCCTCAAGGAATCCGCTTTTCACAGTATTTCTAGTGCTCAAAATACATTTATAGTGTGTCAGAAGACATCCTGAAAACCTGAAAAGAGACTGATTTTTGTACAAATAAGACATAAAATTTATATCTTCAAGTTTCACTATATGCAGGCTCAACATTTCTGGAAAATAGAGAACTAAATTTCATTTATGCTGAAGAACCTGGAAAGCTGAAAGAAAGTGTAGTGAAAAAACACATTGCTAGTTCTTGGTTCTTTCCAGCAGAACTTAGATGCTTATGGATGTACTTGAGGGGTGTGTGTATATATAGGTTTTATAATCAGTGCATATGCGTATATATGCTATATGTGAAATCATGCAATATTTCATTTTAAGAAAGCTGGCTGAAAAATAACTGTGATTAAGACTGATTGCAGAGCATCATTTTGCTTGTAAGTCTAAGCTTCACTGAGAACCGAACTCAGTCAGAGAGAGGCTGGATAGATCTCTTTCCTTAGAGCAGAATTTTACAGACCAAGTGTAGAGCTCTGCTCTATCTTTTGGAGCTACTTTTTCATCTCAACACAGAAAAAAACAGCCATTGTCAATAAGATAAGGACTTTCATTTGTGGGTTTATATACTGCTACTGCTTCCTACTTTAATTTATTTTGTTATGGGCTTGTTGCTATATTTTACTGGGATTTATAAGTAAAACTTTTCCATATAGGCTGGGTTAGGCCACTTCTCTTTCAGTCACATGTTCTCTTATAACTTGATGCTTCCATTTGTTCCTCAGGGGTCTGTACTGGGACCAGTACTGTTTAATATCTTCATCAGTGACATAGGCAGTGGCATGAAGTGCACCCTCAGCAAGTTTGCAGATGACACCAAGCTGAGTGGTGCGGTCGACATGCCTGAGGGACAGGATGCCATCCAGAGGGACCTGGACAAGCTCGAGAAGTGGACCCATGTGAACCTTATGAGGTTCAACAAGACCAATTCAAGGTCCTGCATCKGGGTTGGGGCAACCCCCAGTATCAGTACAGGCTGGGGGATGAAGGGATTGAGAGCAGCCCTGCTGATAAGGACTTGGGGGTACTGCTGGATGAAAAGCTGGATATGAGCCGACAATGTGCGCTCGCAGCCCAGAAGGCCATCCGTATCCTGGGCTGCGTCAAAAGCAGCATGGCCAGCATGTCAAGGGAGGGGATTCTGCCCCTCTACTCTGCTCTGGTGAGACCCCACCTGCAGTACTGCGTCCAGCTCTGGAGCCCTCAGCACAGGAAAGACATGGACCTGATGGAGCGGGTCCAGAGGAGGGCCACAAAAATGATCAGAGGGATGGAACACCTCTCCTATGAGGAAAGGCTGAGAGAGTTGGGGTTGTTCAGCCTGGAGAAGAGAAGGCTTCGGGGAGACCTTATTGCTGCCTTTCAGTACTTAAAGGGGGCTTATAAGAAAGATGAGGACAAACTTTTTAGCAGGACCTGTTGCAACAGGACGAGGGGGAATGGTTTTAAACTAAAAGAGGGTAGATTTAGACTAGGTATAAGGAAGAAATTCTTTAGAATGAGGGTGGTGAAACCCTGGCACAGGTTGCCCAGAGAGGTGGTAGATGCCCCATCCCTGGAAACATTCAAGGTCAGGTTGGACGGGGCTCTGAGCAACCTGCTCTATTTGAAGATGTCCCTGCCAATTGCAGGGGGGTTGGACTAGATGATCTTTGGAGGTCCCTTCCAACCCAAATTATTCTATGATTCTATACGCATGGATCTCCTTTTAGAGAGCGCTCATTCTCATTTAAAGTGACTTTGACATGGCAATGGCTTTTACTTAATAGCATCTTAAAGATATGCATTGTGTTGAAATGAACTAAGTAGGTGCTGGTTAATCTGCACATGGATATGCTCTGGATGAGATGCTACTTGCTGTAATGGCTGGTAATGTGCTGCTACCTTACAGTTTCATGAYGCACTGGAAACCTTTTACCAATCAAGTTATGATAAGTTTTGATACAGTAAGTGAGCCCTGAGCTCTCAATGTGATCCTGTCATTGTACAATACTTCTCAGGTACCTCAAGGTGTTGCATGATGGGAAAGCTCATTAACTTTAGTGTATGCCTAAAGCCTCCTTTAAAGTATTCTGGTGTAAAACAATAGAAAGTGTGGTTTATACCTTTGTTTCTTACATGTGTTAAATGTGATTTGTCACATGCCACTTTCATATAATTAATTTCTTATTCTAATAAGTAGTTTTTTTGATAATGAGACTCTTAACATGCTTATTATTTGTACTTATTCAGTCTTTGTCTCCACAATGTCCCAGATAATTTTATAGTACGTAATTTTTGAGCTATGTGTTTGCACAATGGTGTATTTTGCTGCAGCTTCTTGTGATATTCCGAAGGGACTGTACAACACCCCAACAATAACCAGCTTGACATGATCTTATGGGTGGAGCCCTGCCAATGCTGGTTTGCTGAACTGAAGTCTTCAGAGGCAAATCCAAGGACTTGCAGGTATCTTGAATGAAAGGTTACATGGCAGGTGCAAAATGGACACCAGGAGACAGTTTTCAGATACACTTTCTGTTTTTAATTGTGGATCCCATTGCCACAGGATGTGGTGGATRCTGCAAGGTTTAGAGGGTTCTAAAATACAACTGGTGATAGCTATGGACKCCCCCACACATTCAGATGCACATAAAAAAACACATAAAAAAGGACTTTAATAATTAAGGAAGACCTTGAGCCACAGACTCATGAAGCCTTGGAGAATATAACGGGAAAACGATCACAGTATACTTGTGCTGTTCTACCTTTTCAAGGAACCCAGAATTGACCAGGCCACTGTCAGAGAGTGGCTGAATAGACCTCTTTTCTTCTGATCAGTACAGCTGCTTTTATGCTTAATTTACTGTTTAAGAATTTAGGAGAGGAGTGAGATTTAGGGATTGAATATGGGCCACTGCATCTCAAAGTGACTTAGTGTATTCTAGTACAAACCAGTGGTATTTATGTCCTGTTGTTTTCTTACTCTCCATGGCTGGTGCATCCAGCAAACATATGAGACAGTCCAGCGCTGGAACTGGCACTAATTGGAACATATGTTGTCAATCATGGACAAAGAGCTGATGAATACTCTTTCTCAATAAGGATAAATGGAGCAACAAATTAGAGATCTAAATAGAGTTCTGTGAGAAATGATGTTTTGAATTATGTAGAGGCTTGTGTAACCTTATTCTGGGATGTGCCATTTGCAGAGTTTTCCATCACCTCAAATTTGCATTTCGTTTTGGGCTTGGACAAAAGTTTGGCCAAGCCTCAGAATTCAAACTGGGCTGAAGTTGCCTAAAGCTCAGGTCAAAACCACACAGAGAAACAAACTGATGTTGCAATATTTGCTACACAGGACAGCGGTTGGGATTGGAAACTATTACACTGGATGAAGTGTAAATGAACCTGAACAGCTGTGGCCCTGTCTAGACAAAGCAAAAGGAATCAATCAAGGTTTGATACCTTTATGATGAATATATTTGATATCAAAAATCTGTGCATGAATTTGTGTTGTTCCTCCCTGTAAGCTGTCGAGACAGTTGTTAATGATGTTATATAACAATATATTTTTGTTCTTAATTCCATTGTTTTGCTTCATCCTAACCCATTCATTAGTTAAAAATAAATAAATAAATAAGCAATTCTATGTTATTAAATATCCTCTGTCATCTAGAGAACAGCATAGGAATGTGGAGAAGCCATAGGAAGAAAGAACTTGCATTTCTTGCTTGGCATCTTATCCATAACATCTCTAAAGGCACTGCGAAGAGGAAAAATGATGTGCCACTCGTATTTTAACACTTTCAGCAATAACGTTTCTTCAGTGGTTTACAGTGCAGTGTGCAAGTACCTCATGGCTGAAATGAAAATGTTCTTCTCAAGCTGAATATCTACAGACTATGCATACTGCCCTTTAAATGTCATAGCTATTGAACAAAAAATGAAGTCATGTTCAGAAGGCAGCTAGTGTTACCTCAGTTGCAATTTTTTATAATGCATGTATTTAGCAGACTATTTACATTTGATTGAGTTCCAGTTTTATTACTTCTAAATTTTGGTTGCTGTTTCTCTCCAGTACTCATTGCACCTATTATTATTTTTGCCATATATTTTTTTAAATTGCTTAACTTTTTTGCTATTCTGAAACTTCTTTTCTATACATTAAAATCTGTCACTGTGTATGTATACAAAACTAACAATCATCATTCCTTAAAACAAGGAATAATCTTTGTTCCTTTGAGTATTAATTTGTGAAATATGGATTTTTAGGAAGCTTTATTATTCCTGAAAGTAGCTATGTAAATTTTTTACAACTTGTCTTTATTTGGGTAAAGAAACAGGGTGCAGTTTGAGTTAAGAGGAGGTTTATCTGGTACAAACCTTTGCATGATATTACCTTATTGATTATGATCTGCTTGCAAGTAATCCAAGTGTCAGGTCCTTTCAGCTGAAGACACTTGAAATGTATATTGGGTGTTTGTAAGGCTTTTTAATCCAGTTGAAAGAATTGGGAGACAGTGTGAAAAGCCTCAAGCAATAACTGCTTCAAGTAAGCAATTTGCTTGTATTGCTGAATGAATTGCTGATATGGATACAGTCTGTGTGTCACATTCTGGCAGGTTTTGGTCTATAACGTTACTAGCCTTTTCTAGTTATTGAGAATTGTTTCATTTGTTTCCGACAGTTGTCTCATAACTGTAACTATTCTTTTCAAGTAAAGATTAGCTTTCTTGTTAGCAGAGTCCTTTGAAAGAATTAAAACTAAGACTTTGATCTATGTTGTATACGTTGAAACTGTTTATATGTAAACCAGTCTATAGAGTCTTCAAAGAAATTTGGAAAGTTGGTAAAGAGGCTTTAAAACTTTTAAAGGTCTGTGTGCAATACAGACGAGTTCTAACATATTCTCAACTCTTAGAATTGAACCTGGAAGTGTTTGTCAAGACTTAATCCCTCTACTTAACCAGTAAAAGGCTTAGTTCTCACATTGGAAGTTTCACAAGTTTTACTTCGAGGTGTACAATATATATTTGCTTCATTTTATGGAAACAGCAGAAGCATGCTGCAGCAAAGCTGTTGCGATAGCTTGTTGCTCAGATGTGTATTTAAAGATTCATACCTCTAGTTTCGGTCCCAAGCTGCATTTCTGTCTTAACTGTAGTGATTTTATACTCTTTTTGAAAGAGAACAATGTTTTAAAACTAAATATTGCACAAATCTGAAATTTCCACATCAGAAACATCCTCCTTTGTTACACTTCTGTTAATTAGCAGAACAGAAACATTCCCACTTATCTTTTATAAATTTTACTTTTCAGCTAAGAGTTTTGCAATTGATATGGTGAATATAATTCTGAAAGTCTGTGTCCATATGATATATTGCTGCCATCAAAACATATTTGTTTACAGTTACCAGATTTTTTTTTCCCATCTGTCTAATGGTCTTCAAATATGTATCTCCTGCACATTGGATATTTTTATTTCAACTTTGGTGAGTTAGTTTTTGCTGCTTCTGCTGTTGCTGGAACTAGAGACAGGTGCCTCTGCATTTGTACTAATTATTGGCGTAATGAAAGAAGATGGGCCCATCAGACAGTTATTTTTCTGAGGCTGTTGTCAAGAGTTAGTTRTCTCAAAAGGTAAATATTGATTGAGAGGTGTAGCATTTTATGATAACTTTTAAAGTGCTTAATGCACTGTGATACTCTGCCAAGTGATAGTAAATAAATTTTCCCTTTAAGAGTGCTTATTTAACTGAAAAAGTCTGTTAAAGGCTTAAATTAGATTCTGACTTACTGTGTGATTGTATACTGAATATCTGTATTGTTTTTAATAATAATTAACGGCAGCATGACACAGAAAGAAGTACTGTGTTRTGAACATGAAAAATGCTGTATTTGGATAGTCAGTAAAGGAAATACCATTTAATTCAGGTCTCAGTTAGGTTAGTTATCTGGTTTACATGGTTACTACCAAATGAAATAGACTGAGACTGTAAGAGAGTAAATAGTCTAACATACATGAGATGGAGATGTTTTTTCAGGAGACCAAAGATAGGAAATGTCATGGATCTTTGTAAAATCCATTCAAATGCTCCTTAAATGTCCTGTTCATTAAGCATATCTGTGGCTTGGGACAATGCTCAGAACTARTGGCCAAAGGACTAAAGCTTGTGTTCATTACACATGATGCATATATAAGAAAACATTAATTTTGCTTAGAGTTTTTAAACACATAGCTGTTACTGGTAGCAACCGCAATAAAAACATAAATTTAACCCAAAGGAAAGAAATTGGGTACTCCTGAAAGTGAAGGATGGGCAATCCTGAGTAACTACCACATAGAGTTTATGCTTCTCTACCCTCACAACTGCTGTTCTAGTGAACTTTCCACCCTTAACCTGTGTTTCTCTACTCACCATTTTCTCCTAAACCTTAGAGGCTTTACAACTGGTATTATTATTATTTTTTTTTTAAACTAACACGTGAATGAAAGCTATGGGGTATCCCCAGCCTCCTTTTTGGGCTCAGTGACTCACAGGACTAAATATGGCTGAATGAGACTATTGTCTAAGTGCCAGTTTCACAGTGGGATCAATCTTGTAAACTCAGATGAATCTTCTTCATTGACAGGAACTGCAAAAACCTGACTTGGTCATGTAAACATTTTAATTTTCTGTCTAAATGTTTTTGATACTAGAGCGGTGCCATCTGTGCTTGCTTGTTTCTAAGGTCTGAGACGGCTTTTCTAGGGCTTCAGAAGTAACCCGTAAAGAACATTTCAGGACTTGGCCTTCCCATGGAAGGGCTTAGCAACCAGGGAGAAGTTACAGTTTCTGTTCTTGCATTTGTAATTATTATTAATCGGAATATCAATTTAATTAAACCACACATAAAAAAGAGAAGAAGGACTGGGATTTTATGGGTTATAGGAGCATATGGAACATGGAACCTATGTTTCATATTTATGAATCCATGAAGGATAATATTATGTAAGTGTACATGTAGACATCTTGGACAAGCCTGGATGTGTTCTGCCAGAATGAGCAAATATTCTTTAGAACTTATTGAATTCACACCAACAGGTTAGCTATCTGGTTCCTTAGTTCTGGTTACCTGTCAGTGTTCACACGATGACCCCAAATCCCCAAAATGCAACAGGGAATTAGTGTAGCATTATGCATGGGGAAGACCTGTTCCTTAATGTCTCCATCATTACATTTTATTATTCTTGTCTTAATATGTATAACATAACATATAAATGCAGCTGATTAATGCATGTGGCTCAGAGGCTGGTGCCATGGGTGGAATTTTGTTTTTTTTCACCACGGGGAGGTTTACAAGGCACTGGGCCTGCTGGTGACAGATGGAGTACATCTGTCTCAAAGGGGGAAAAGGATTCTCGCCCATGAGTTGGCGGGTCTCATCGAGAGGGCATTAAACTAGGTACGAAGGGGGAAAGGGATAGAGCCACACTCGATAGAGATGAGCCTAGGGGTGGCGTGCCAATCTTGGGGGTGAGGTCGATAACCCGGCTCAAGTGCGCTTACACCAATGCACGCAGCATRGGCGGCAAACAGGAGGAGCTGGAAGCCATTGTGTGGCAGGACAGCTAGTAGGTTTGCACTTGGGTCACAACAACCCCAGGCAACGCTACAGGCTTAGGGAAGAGTGTCTGGAAAGCTGCCCGGCAGAAAAGGACCTGGGGGTGCTGGTCGACAGCCGGCTGAACATGAGCCAGGTGGCCAAGAAGGCCAACGGCATCCTGGCCTGTATCAGGAATAGTGTGGCCAGTAGGCAGAGGGAGGTGATCATGCCCCTGTACTCGGCACTGGTGAGGCCGCACCTTGAATACTGTGTTCAGTTTTGGGCCCCTCACTACCAGAAGGACATTGAGGTGCTGGAGCATGTCCAGAGAAGGGCAACAAGGCTGCTGAAGGGTCTGGAGCACAGGTCTTATGAGGAGTGGCTGAGGGAGCTGGGGTTGTTTAGCCTGGCGAAGAGGAGGCTGAGGGGAGACCTTCTCGCTCTCTACAACTACCTGAAAGGTGGCTGTAGAGAGGTGGGTGTTGGTCTCTTCTCCCAAGTAACAAGTGATAGGACGAGAGTAAATGGCCTCAAGTTGCGCCAGGGGAGGTTTGGAATGGACATTAGGAAAAATTTCTTCACTGAAATGGTAGTCAGGCATTCGAACAGGCTGCCCAGGGAAGTGGTGGAGTCACCATCACTGGCGGTGTTCAAAAAACATGTGGATGTGGCGCTTCGGGCTACAGAAATATACATTTCTACAAGTAAGCACAGTAAATGTGAGAGATTGTCTCCTGGGTAAGTAATGCAGGTTCAGTAGTGTATTATGTTTTGGGTTTTTTWAAATTTTTTTTTCCCTTGAAGACTATATTTTTTTTAGTTTAGCTCTTTCCATAGAAATGCCCCTAATCCTGTGCAACAACAGCCTGTGTGGCAGAAAGGAAAAATTGCTTTAGTCAGCTTTGGTGTTGAATTTCAGAATATTCTGTTGGATTGTTACAGCCATATTATTATATAAACATATCCTAGGCTTTCATTGCCTGTTAATTGGGAGCATGAGCAAACAAAATAGAACGGACGTTTGCTCTTAGCAGTTGCCAGTGGGAACCATCTTTCATGAAAATTATATGAATAGTATTGATTTTCTTAATTTGTACTTCTAGATTTTAGGTAATAGATTGAAATGCATCATTCAAGCTACTGTGCTATTTCTTTTTACTTTTTTTTCTCTTTTTTTTTTTCTTTTTTCCTCCCCAAACTGCTAAATAAATGGTTTACAGTTGACCTTAACTTCTGTGGTTTTTTTCTCTTTGGTTTGGAAGAAGACATTTGAAAAATGTTAAGCTAAGTTTTCCAAACTTGTTGAATTGAAGGCAGTTCACAAATTTTATTGAAAATAGTTCAAGTGAGTATATGTGTGTGCACACCTAAAGAATGTGATTTTCACTTATATTCATTAAGCTCAAATAGCTTGTGAGCTTTGATCTAAGGTCACGCTGCTGTAGTAGCTTGCTTAGAAAAAGTCACATTGTAGGTCATGTATTACGTACTTTTAAAAATATACCAATATCATCGAGCAAGTGTATCTTTAAAAGCAGATAGAAGTTTTCTTAGGATCTTTTTTTTTCCTGATCTGTTCCTAATCTTTTTTTTTTTTTTTTTTTTTGCCATGGACAAATAATCACTTAGAAGATGGATATATTCTCCAGTCCCTGTCCAGCTGCAGAATAATTTAAGGCAGTACTTTTCAACATATTTGTGAAACATTTTCCTGTAAACTTAAAACGTGAGTAGGCCCAAGAGCAGCACAAAAGCAATAGAGGCAATTATTCGTAAAATATTTTGTTCACACTATAAAATAAAATTGGAGTCACGCTGGCTTTCTCCCTGGGATGACTACATAACTGCTTATGCTACAAATGTCCTTTAAGGATTGTTTAGTCAGTTGCAATCTATGTCTTCTGAACAAAACATCTGTAGAGAAATATGGATTTCTATACTTTACATAGGATAGTTGTTTAATGCTCTACAATGCTAGACAATGTAGTAAACTTTCTGGTTCTCATTCAGAAAGAAATATTTTGTGAACCAGCTCTGAAGTTCAGGATATGTGGTGAAGAGTGTTGGCATGAAAAATGCATTTTCTCCATTAAATTGTCTTGCTCTCTGCTATTCAGTAGACTTGAGGCAAGTTTACAGGAAAAGTGATAATCTTCATGGAAATTCGTTACACTTGCAGGGGTAGGAAACATGAATGCTCTTCACCATATTCATGCTGAATTTTTCTTTAGAATAATTTTATTTTTTTAATAAATCAAAGGAGAAACTGATTTATATGGGAGGTTACAAATTACATACTTCTCTGTATGAAAATGTTTCAGTTTTTAAAGGTTTTCTTGTACTTCTGGTGTCTCTTTCCATAAAGTTATGGTGCTTTTCCCTTCCTCACACCGAAAGGAAAACATTTGCAGCTGTGTTTATCTTCTGGCCAGCTCCCATTGCTTTTTATCTTAAATATTGTACAAATGCTAATAACTCTTAATAATCCAAATAGCAGTGTTACATTTCAGCATAAAAATGAAAGCTTGAATAGTAATAGAATCTGAATTGTTCTTTTCCTTGCTGCCCCCCCCAACCCACTCTGGAAATCAGGTTTGGGGCACATTGTTATACGTCATTGTTATGGGGGTCAGCGCGAGTCCTGTTCTGCATAAACTGTACCTGTTCATAAAAGCACAAGAAAGCACAATTGCTGGTGATACCAACCTGCACGTTTTCACCAGCATGGAATTAATTTTAAGTCATTTGCATGACTGAATCAGTGGTAATCATTAGATGATAATTTTTGATTTGCAGTAGTTGTATGATAATGAAAAGAGTGCTTCTCTTGGGTACTGCACTCGAGATATTTCATGATCTGTTTTTAGGGGTTTTGATATGATTTGATCAATTACATTATACGGTGATAAATGTAGTCTGTGTAATGTTCGCACGCTTAGAGCACAGACTGTAAGTCAAAGGCAATACGTTTTCATCAGCTTGTTTGAGCAAGTGACTACCTTGTTTTTCACCAACATAAAGTTAGAATAAAACATTCTCTTATTTCTTTACACACAGCAAAGCTTAATTTAATTAGTAAGCTTATGCAGTTTGAGAATTGCCAACAAGGGTGATGATGCCCAAAATAGTTGTCTAGAAATCATGCTAAGTAGTCAAATGCTCAATAAAATTGGAAATTATTTAATGGTGTGGAATCCTAGTTTATGAACTATGATGATTAATATCAGGGAAGTCTGATTCTCTAGTTCAGTAAGTACAGTGGTGCTTTGTAATAAGAAGAGGATCTGACTAGCTCAGGAACTAGATTCTAGGTGGAACTGCCTCTAGGTGAAATGCTCTACCCTTTATCTGTTTGAAGTGCCAGCAAAAGCTGGTTCACACCATCAGGAAAAAATTACTGCCTACACAATCTTGAGTACAGTAGTTGGTGAGAAGGACCTGGTGCTGCCTAGAACCGTTGAGTAATTTACGTCACTAAGAACCAAGAATAATTTTCCTGGAGTAATCAAATTTACTGAGTTGAACTTCAAGGCCAGTGGGGGGTCAGTCACATAGAATTTGGAGTACCAGGATATGAAGGAYAATCTCTCAGAAATGAATAATTAAATACAGTGCAATTAAATTAAAATATTGAAGTAGATTGTGCAAGCATAATCTATTCCTATTGGCCAGCCTATTGCAGAAAAGTTTTATTCAGGGTTTGGAAAAGCAAGAATCTTAGTGAAAGGGTAGAAATCTATGGGTTCAGCAGTTTTATTTGATTCAGTAGATGGATCCTGAGAGTGCTCTATAGCAGAGTGCTATGTGTATATCTCTTCTCATACATATTTATAAAATGTTTGGTGTTCAGTGTCAAATGCTTATATTATCTATTACCTGTGTATTTGAGATGGTGAACRTAATTTTAACAGTTTTCATTATTCATCATAATCATATTTATCAATATATGTGTATATTTATATATTTATTCTTGAGGCTATGTATATTTATGATGGTTTTAGCTAGAGATCAAGGGTACCCTTAATTGTGAGGAAGAGCTGATCTGGGAATCAACAGACTGGTGAAAACAGTCAAATTGCTAGTAAAAACTTGTCTGTAATATGGGCTCAATTTATCAGTCTAATACCAGTCAAGTTAGAAATGAAGAAAAGTAGAGTTGTATGTGGAACCTTTGACATTTGCCAACTTGAAGCCTTGCTGTCAGAAAAAGAGTTGCCAGTTGGAATAAACAAAAAGTCTTTTTCAGGGCTGATAAAACGTGTTGGAAGTGGCAGCTAGATTAAAGCCTCCACATCAAAATGAATGCAGAAAAAGCTCTTTTCAGGACTAAAGAGGAGATTCAAGTTGTCAGCAGCCAGTCTGAGTCTGGCAAACAACGTAAAGCACTTAGGGCTAGAGAACTTTAATTAAAGCTCTCTTCAGGCTAAACAAAAGTTCGTAGTCTTCATCCTTGATAACTCACTGATTGGCTTCTGTTGTACAGACAAATATTGATATTAACTTTGACAAGAGTTCGTGTATGTGTGCCATGCAATCAAGCTCTATATTGTTATCTGAGCAAAAAGTTCAGTCTTGTTGGGTGCAATGGATAATGTGGGTGATACATTGCAGCAGTGGCTCAAAAACAAGATTGTTGAACTTCTGTTTCTCTTTATTGTGTGGATGCTCTGTTTTATATAAAGAGCCTTTGAGTAATAAATTCCTTTATATTTTATCTTTCAGTCACAGCAAAATCATTGTGTATAACTTTTACTAAAGTTTATTACCCTTATGAAGTGAACTGATCTTGGCAAGTTTTGTAGATAGATCAGGAGTGTTATTATAATCTATTAGTTTCAGTGTCGAAAGAGTTTTAAAATGATAATTTGGTTCAAAAGCATGTTCTTGTGACTTGAAAAATTAATTAGAAATATATACTAACCAATGGTATACTATAAAATGAGGTATATTATTTATGGAATTCATTAGAATTTGATCAGGAATGTTTTAGAAACAATATTTTTGTACTTTGATCAAAGTCTGATTATTTTGACCTTGAGTGAAATTATTCATTAATTTTTTTTTCTTAGATCGTAAGGAAAGATCCCTGTTTTCCTAGAAATAACTCGGTTTATTTTCCAGATTTTATCTCAATTTTTTTTCTCAATGTATGTCATGTATAGATGATGGTGAGATTAAAATTTAATATTCAGTACTTTCTTCTTTAATATAGGAAGCACACCTTTTCTTTGGAGAATAAAGGGATACATGTTGTTGCTGAGTTTTTACCATATCCATTGTTTAGTGGTATGTTATTACTTTTGGTAGAAGCAAGATATACCGCACTTGACTAACCAGTGAAAAGAGATGTTTCACTATAGCAAACCTATACTATTAMAATTAGCTACAGAGATGAAATGCTTTTTAGAGTTTTGCAAATGTTTCATTGAATCCAGAACTATAACATTATCTGAAGTAACTTTATGTTCTAGAGAAACTATTTAATGAATTTGTTGTATTTGTCAAAAATAGATTTGTCATAACCGTGAAGCAAAATGGGTCCTCTTTTGGAGGTCTGTTTGCCAGTGATTTTTGTGATCTTAGTCCTCATATGGGAAGTGTGTAAGTTCCTCAAATATGGAGAAAGCTCTTGAAAGCTCTTACCATTTAAAAATGTAAATAATACTCTTATAAGAATGTTTCTGCTTTAAAATCCTTATGTATTTTATCTGCAGATTTTAATTCCTTTGCCAGGAAAAGCAGCATAAAATTAAGAAGAACAAAACAACTTCAAGACTTACATTTCTTTGATCTATTTAAGGCCTTTTAGATAGGCAACTAACAACAGTAGCTTTAATTATATTTCTCATGTTCTTTGAGTATTTATTTATGGTATTGCTTTACACCAAGGCACCTGAAAAATTCCAGTTCTTACTGGAATTATTTTAAAGATTTGCAATTTCTTTTCCTTTAAAGTGTTGAATGATTCATATGCATTTCTTTGTCCCCAATACAATTCCMTCCCCYCCCCCCCCCCCCCTTTTTTTTTTTAATTGTTCTGCTTAAGGTAATCCCTTTAGAAATCGGTAGGTGCAGTCTCTTTTCTTAATGAATGGATTTTCCTGGTTTATTCATCAGGGAGACAGCTGGTCTTTTCAGGATCTTTCCTCTACCCTTTTCTAGTGTAGGATTTCTTAACTTTGGTCTGTTATTTTTATGCTTGGCATCATACTTTAATAGTTTGATTTTTCATGTTTTTTACTTTTTTCTTCTCCATGATCTAAACTTCCATTCTTGGAGCATTTCAGAATAGAAGTGACTGTAATTCACAGATGTCTGTCTTCCACTTCCTTCTTGCTGCTCAGATTAGCCTCAAACTATGCCGGAGGTATTTTAATTTCTGGTTCATTCTGAAAATCACTATGACCATTGTTTTTTGGTAGCTAATATATAATCTCTGGGCCTCACTAAGATTGGTTTTGAAACTAATTGGGACCATGGGACTTTGGACTAGGCCTTTTGTCTTTCTGTTTTCAGTACCAAATGAGTGAAAGCTTTTCTTCCCCTGCAGTCTATCTGTGTTGTGTTTGGGATCATTGTGCTACTAAACCAAGGATTTAGAGGGCCTTTGAGTTGGCAATTTTTGAGTAATTCATGGAAGAAGCTCTTCTGTGTCAATGTTGATGAACCTGTCAAGCACTATTTGCTTGGATTTGCACTGACTATTTCCAGCCCAAACTGGGAAGATATAGAAGATCATGAAGATATAGAACATTATGAACACAAAAGTTCCTTTAACACTTAACTTTCACCTCCACCCACAGTGGAATAGTGGGTGCTATGCCATCCTTCAGCAGCACTGTGTCTCAATTCTGGTGTCCAGCATCTTGTCAGAGAAACGCTGTTTCAGTTGTGGTGGAAGGGCTCAGCTCCAGTCTACGTAGGATGCTTAATTACATTAAAGATAGCATCTAATGTTGTGAGATTCCACATCCGGGATTTAACACGTTTATATCTTCCAATGGATTTCCAGAGTAAATAGTAGCTAGCATAAATTACGAAGAACTGATGTAGTGTGCTTAACTGCAAGAGGAAAAAAACCAAACCAAAGCAAGTGATGCACTCAGTCACCACCTCACATGGGTAGGCCAATGCCCAGCTAGTTCCCGAGCAAAAGATGGCTAACATACCTAAACCCACCTCCTTGCTGTTTAATTGCCGAGCGTGACGTTATATGGCATGGAATATCTTTTTTGTTAGTTTGGGTCAGCTGCCTGGTTGTGTCTCCTCCCAACCCCTTGTGCACACTCGATCTATTCGCTGGAGGGACAGAGTGAGAAACAGGGAATGACTTGATGCTGGGCAAACACTGTTCAGCAATAGCTAAAACATTTGTGTGTTGTTAGCACTGTTTTGGTCATAAATCTAACACACAGCAATCTGTAAGCTGCTATGAAGAAAATAAACTCCATCGCAGCCAGACCCAGTACAATCTTCTACTTCCCCCTTCTCTGCCCCTGCCCTGAGTTTTTAATTTTAAAATGCTCTGTTCAAAGCCAAGAAATACAAGCAGGTTGAGAGGTGTAGTTAAGTGGAGTAAAGATAATAACCAGAGGAAAACGTCTGTATATTTAGTATCCTAGATTGATCAGAACCTAACTCACTAGACAGATAATTGCCTGACAAGCAGTGTCTTTGATGTTAAGCTTCAGTGAAGTAGAAAGTAAGTTCCTCAGCTGCTCCCCAACAGTCTTTGGGTGGTCTATTGCTGTCCGATGCTGGAGGACCCTCTCACCCTGCTGAAGGGATCTTTTTTTGTGTGAAACATTGAGTACGGACAGTTACACACCACTTTCTCTATGAGGTCTTGGGGAGAGAAGAGAGGAAGACGGAGAGAGAATGGGGGGAGCTAGAACAGCCAATACAGTTTAAAATAAACAAATTCTAAATTAAAAAGAATGTTAAATACAGATCATCTGCTCAAACCATGACAGCAGATTTAATTCCTTCCTCCTTTTACCTGATCGAGATGTGCCTGCAGGGCTTGCATCAATTACCTGTCGACATGTGGAAAATGATTGATGAGCTGCCTCAGGCACTGGAGTATACTTTGTCAACCACTCATAATTTATACATCTTATCTCTGCCAGAACAAAAGACAGGACAGCATGCACACTGAAAGGAAAAAAAAAAAAAGAAAAAAAACAGAGGAAGAAAGAAAGAAAATAAGGCTGTTTGGGTTCCAGTATGTAGCATGAGTTGGTAATGTTGACGGCTATCTATTTGCTCCCTCATCAGACATCCCCTGCCAGTTTCTGCTGTGGCTGCTTGGGTTTGCCAGGCTATCTGGCCATTCTCTGCTGGAAAGATGCTGACATAGAAAGCATGGAGCAGTCTAGAGTTACATTTTAATTACACTACTATCTACAAGAGTCTCTGGAGCACTGATGTTTGCTCTGACCTTTTGTTTTAATCAGCACTCTCAAAGCATGCTGTTAACCACTACTGACAGAGATTGATAATTTATGCAGTGGGGTCTTCTTAGGAAGCTTTCATTTAGAACCACTACAGAAATCAGATACTTTTACTTTTGCATTCAGACATTATTTTAGAATGTACTTCAGATAGGTGAGTCTTACAGTAACATAGAAACCAAATTTGAACTTTGAGCTCAAACTGCAATCGAACCCAAAATAATATTTTTTAATATTTTTGGGGGGATAAAATATTATTTGTATTTCTTTGAGGCTTTTGAAGCACTTTCAATCATAATCTTTATTCAGTACTTGCTAAGAACTTGCAGATAAGCTTCATATTCTAGTCTAACTTTTCAGGAATAGCTATGAGTTTAGAGGGAGGAAGGGGGCTTGTTTGAGTGCCAACCTGAGACTGATTTCCAAAACACCTGATATTTAGTGTTGTTCAAATGTCTCAAGTTAAGAGTTCTGAAAATTTTATTTTCCAGTTTAATATATTAATGAAATTTAATGTGATCATTTCTCCACCTGGATAACATAGTATACTACCTCTTCAGTGTCTACTACATGGGGAACAAAATAAGCCTTTAGGGGTATTACTCTGCTTGGAAGGTTGTACTGAAGTGGTCTACAAGTCCTATTCATCCTAGTGTATGATTGTAAGCGTCTGTGCTGTTCTGAACCCACATGGTAATAGTGAAGGATTAAAAGAAAGATTAATACAAAAGCAACCTGAGTTGAAAATTTCATGGTACAATGTTGTAGAATATTAGAAGTTTTAGTAAATGTCATGTACTGTACAGTTCTGTGGTATATCAAGTTCAGTGCTAGTATACTGATAAGTTTAGTTTGTATAGTGATATTTTCAGGTGCTTCTCCTGTCCTCTGTTGTCATCTTACTGTTTTTAGAGGCAATTGCCCAGACATGTCAGGATGTTTGCCAGATTTCTAAGAAATACTCAATTTATGTGTATGTTTTTTCTGACACTGTGTTTCAGCATGTCTGGATTGAATGGGGGTTATAAGGCATCTTGAGACCAGCTTGCTACAGAAGCTGTTGGTCTGTAGCTCAGCATTTGAAGAATTAGATGGTAGTGTAACAAAGAATGCTTCTGGATATAGACATCGTTTTCTCAGTCATAGTTGTATTTTACACAGTGAAAGTGCAAGAAAAGCTTTCAACCAAATAGATCTATTTTGTCTGTGTTTTTTTTACTTTAAACTGCTCCAGTACAGTTTTCTTCCTTCTATCATGTTACACATCCATCAGTGGATCAGGTTACCAAGTCGCAAAGAATTAAATTAATTACCACAAGTCCAAACTTGCAGTCATGCATGAACTTCAGTAACAATTAAGTATGCACAATAGCCAATGGTTGTTTAAATCCCACATGACTATTCATATATTGTTCAAAATGCTATTTAGTTGTCTCAGTAGAACTGCTAGAAAAATGTGACTACTTGTACCATAACTAAATAGAAGACTTCTGTTTCCTGATAACAGCATATATGTGTTTGTGCTTTCTTGTTACCAAAATAGATCTAAAATTCAGAATTGGTAAATGCAGAAGCAAACAAGAAAGAAGCTGTATTCTGAGATTGGCGCTGTGACCTTGCATAGAGCAGCAGCCAAACAGGTTAAGCTACAGAACATGAGAAACTGGGCCTGAAAAAAGCAAATTAAAAGTTTTGATCAGGCAGGTCGTTTTGATGAATACAAGTAGCATTGTAACATTGCTGCAGCCATTTTAGTAAAAATAAAATAGGAATTGCTTACTCAACTTGTTAAACCCATGAGACTAATAAGTGGTGAGACAGAAACTTAACTTTTGCCCAGGTTCTGAGCAGTTGTAAGTTTGCTTTGCTTGTGCTTCAAGCTGGGAAAAAACTAATAAATGTAGTCAGTGTGAGCCTCAGCCTGTGAATCCAACTTCTCAGCATAATTTATTAGCTTCAGCATAGCACAAGAGTAATACAGGTATATGACATTCTTTGGTTTGATGTGGACAGGGTAAGTTCTTTTCTGTCTGTAATGCCGTGTGTAAGCACATTAGAGTCGTCTTTAGAGAGGGAAACTGCTGAAAATCATAGAACTAACATGCACTGATCAATATGAAAAAGAATTTCATACCATATTGCTTTGAGAGACAAGAATATATATTACAAAGGCACTTTAAAGAGACAGCAATTTCCAGTCAGTGGGGGCAAGAGATTTCAGTGTGGGAGAAACACTTGTTTCTTCCTTTGCCATCAACCTGCTATATGACCTTGAACAAGATACTTATATCTGTGCTTTATGCTATTTTTTGTCTGTCTTGTCAAGTTAGATTGTATGCTGTTCAAGGCAGGGCCTGCATGCTATTCTGTGATTGTGAAGAGCCCAGCACTGGCAGTATCTGACCTTGGATAAAGCGTGTTGGTGTTACTCTAAAATGAGTGAGTAACAATAACAGTGTGTTTGGGTAATAGGAACTGCACTGTTCCTGTTATGTATGACAGATCAGTAGCAATCATTTAAAAAATGGAAAAAGGACAAGATTTTCACAAAGCTGGTTGACTAATTACTGGGGTGATGGCTGCTAAGCTATGAAAATAGCACCTTTGTTTCATTTCTGTGCTCTCTCATCCTTCTATCCAGCAGTCCTTCGTTTTGGGATTAGTCTAACTTCTAAGGAAGCTAATATTCCTTGCCAGGTAATGCCATACTTATGACTTTTTATAAAAGCACATGTTCTTATCCAGCTTCTGTGAATGGTGTTTAGAGATGTGTGGTACAGCTTCCCATAGTTAAATCTCTACTTTCCTGTACTCCTGCCCCTCCTCCGGGCTCCCCAAGCCCTCACCCCATTCTCTGTGGTAAACCAGTCCACACAGATGTTTGAAATGGACTTTTTTAAAAAAAAGGTGTCCTTACTTCGTTTTTAAGTATTTTATTTCTTCCTGGTGCTGAGCTGCTTTTTTGTTTTTGTTGTTTTGTTTGACAGGCTGCTTGTAGATAGAACAGTTTTCCATAAGGAATTGAAATCATACATCAAATGTATTGTTTTATATGTAAGCCACTTGAGAACAATGAAAGCAGTTGCTGGAACCCAAATACCATTACAAATAGATTTATTGTAGTATGTTTTCTTCCACCTTTTTCTAGAAGTTATTACTTTAATCTTAAGAATTTATGTAAGTAGGCTTGTAGTTTTTATATGCTTTATGCATTCACTTTTGAGACTTTTTAGCTATTTAGTGGCGTGGTGTTTAAAACAAGTGTTATCAAGGAAATAATTTCAGCTTTACATCATTTTTTTTATATTTCCCTCTGAATGCTACATATAAAATAGCCAGATGGCAATATAAAAGAGTTATAGTAAATGTCATGGAAACTTATCTTCACAATGCCCTTTAGCTTGGTGTGTTCATCTCAACCTACAAACATCAAGAAGAGATAAAGATGTCCCTTTGTCACAAAATTATATAAAATTTCAATGTCTTCAAACTTTAAATGTATCTAAGAAAAAACTTACTAGAAATATGTGCAATTAAAGTCATTCCAGCATTTGTAAAGAGTAGAAATGCTTTTAAACTGCTCTCCCCTCCTCAGCAAGAGCAAAGCTGTTTTGAAGTGAAAATAATTCCCAAACTATAATTATGACAAACTAGATCAGATGTTCCTAAGAGAACACATCCTTATTTTTCTGTCATTTAAATATTGCGCCCAAAAAGGGGGAGAAAGTTATTTACATATTATTGACGCAGAACTTAATGCATTCAATAAGCATCAAAATGGAACAACACCTTTCATTTACAGCAATATCTTAAATGCTTTAGTCATCTTACTGGATGAACTAGAGTCTTGATAATTTTTTTTTGTCTCCTGGTTTCAGAGGATACAAGATTGCCAATTACTCAGGAAATATATTTGAAGTTCTCTGTGTTGATAGGTGAAAAAACTGCTGATTAAATAGTTGTTATAAAAGGTGGTGTGTTTCCCCAGCATTTCTCACACTTTTCCAGTCCCAATAGCCATATGCTTTAAAATGGTGTAAAATGGAGTTGTTACTGATCTTAATTTATTTTAGGTGTGCTATTGGATGAAATGTAGTACTGATAAAGCTGGCAGTACAATAGAAATGCATCATTCTTGTTGAGTAGTCAGCTGATGTCCGAAAATACTGGAGGTAATGTAAATGGTAGGTTGTGAAGCCATACTCATCATTGTTAACAGACACAGGATTATTAAACCACTCTGAGTTTCCACCTAGAGGAGGTGGTTACATTCTTTCAAATGTTGTAGCCTTCTACAGATTGACATGAAGAAATTAGGGAAGTAAATATCTCAGTGAAAAAATAACAGTAATGATCAAATGAAGACAAAACCCATGAAAACAAATTAAGGAGGCTAAAAAAGCCAAAATTGTAGCTGTGTTGAACTAGACTGGTAATCAAGATGTTGTGATTGAGCAGTGAGCAATTTCCTGCTGTCTAGGGCAGTCCTTACCTTCTCTGTGAGAGTGGCACAGAATTAATTGTTATATTTCAGAAATGCATTTCTTGGGGAAAAGAAAAAGGCTATTTTACTTTATGGATCTAGTTGTCATGTAGCACCATTAAAGTTTGCTGAAGTGATGTCAGCAGCATCTCAGTTTTGCTATTAAGTAACCCTCTCCCTTGAAGTCTATGGTATATATTTTAGTTAAAATTTGGAAGAAAGTGAGGTACAGGTTTAATGTTAGTCTTACTCCTACCTTACAGCCAAAGGAATATATTTTTTAAAGAAATAAAAAAAAAACTTTTGGTACTTGCTTTTGTTGAATTTCTTAGATTGAGGCCTAAAATGCATGACATCGGATACCAGAAAGCAAGAGTGGACTTTCTGCTTGCTTGAAGACAACTCCTTTGAATGTCTTTGTTTCATAAAGAAATCAAAATGATACCTAACTGTACCTAAGTGATTCTACTACCTTGTACTTTAGAGTAGATACGTAGATAGATCTATGGTTTGGCAATTCTTCTTTCTGAGGCACTTCATGAAGAATCTCATGAGTGCTATTTGTTATTGCAACAGTTTTGTTAAGATCTCTTTTATTAATTAAAAATGAATTGCTATTGAAGGGACAACAGCTGTCCTGTGAACACCACAGCAGACCAAATCCAAACTACTTCCATAGCTACCTCCTAAAAAGTCTGGAGGGAGGGTGACCTGAAATAACTGTGTGAGTATCACAGGGCCTTTTGGCATTTTCTTTTTGGCTTTTCCTTTATTAAACTTTTCTGATAACAAGTCCTTACTTTCACCATGTTCCACCAGTTTTTCCCCTAAACCTTTGTCTTTAAACACTAAGCTTTCCATGGTCCTTCTAGCTTCCATGTCTTCCTTAATATTGAGGGTAAGAAGTTATTTATTTCTGTCTGAAGAAACCTGCAGGTAATATCAACTTCTTTACAGTGCTCTTTGGAGGGAAGAAAAGATAAAACCACCCACTTTTGGCCCAGTGTCTTTACTGGTCAGTAAACCTGATGTGAAGAGGAAACAGATGTGTAATGCTTCTTTACCTGTTTTCTGCATATTTTTCTCAAGGGCATCAAAAGGCAGAATGCTGACGCGATGAAATCATAATAGATCTTGTAATGGAAGATGGCATTGGTGATGTCAGACCCTTGCATAGGTGTGAGTCAATGGATCCCTGTTTAGTTAACTGTTTAGGTTTGTAAGCATTAACCCTTTACAAGGAAGTTTTCATGCGTACCTTCGGTCTCCTTGGGATTCTGTGGTTGCATGATAAGTGTTATATCCAATCTTACAGAAATTTTGCTGATTGATTCTGGCTTTGCATTTGTAAAAATAAGTGGTTTTTTTTCGTAAGAAATAACTATAGGGTGAGAAAAACAGCACATCATCTAGACTGAGCTTGTTATGCAGAGAAAGGGAGGAACCATCTTCCCTTTTTTCCTTTTAATCCTGGAGCAAATGGTGGACACAGCAATTCAGAACCTGAACTCCCATTTATTTTCCAATATGTAACAGAATTTGAAATGTAGTTTCGGGTTCCAGGCCAAGAACCTCAATTAGTGGCCTGTGGCCATAGAATATTCCTAAAAAATTGAAGTTGCCAGGTTAGAATATATTTCTGGAAGTAGCCAGTAGCAAAAAATCACAGGAGCAAAATCCACTAATTCCTAATAAAATGTGCTGCTGTGCTTGGCCACATTGTAACTAATAAAGAGTTGGTGTTTTTTTTAATATATGTGCAATATAATACATTTAAAAAATCATCCTACACCATATAGCTTTAGAGGCAAATGGCTTACCATTTTTGCATGCATATCAATAATAGTTAAAAAAAAAGAAAAGAAAAAGGAAGTCTGAATGAATGATGCATGAGAAAAATGAGCACGTAAACAGCATTTTCTTTTTCTATTTTTTTAAATATAAGTAAAAATGTATTCAGACTACTGTTTTCTGTTAACTGGTCGAGAGAGACATTTTTTTCTGTTCTTTCAAGAAAATTTGGATTGAACATAGGTGCCCTTATTTAAATAGCATGATCACTTTCATGGAAGGAACTGTATTCCTGTCGGTATAGTATTTCTTTCATTTGATTCTCATTTTCAGTCTCTCTAGTTTCTACTTTAGAGAGTTGCAGAACCCAGCATCCTGAATCCATTGTCTCTTTATTGTGATGCATGCAAGGAGAGCAGTTTTAACCTTCCAATCTAAAGTATAAAAAAATTGGATTGCACATTCAAAGTGGAATGAAAATGATGCATAGAGAAGTAGATCATTTTATAGGCTACTGTTCTATTTTATGGAATGATAAATAATGATGTAAAATATATTTTTCTCTGCATGTTTAAATTGCTCAGTGTACATAACTGAATTTAAAATAAATTCAAAAATGAGTGCTCAGCCTTGCTGAAGGACTTGGAGAAGTGCTTTATTCTTACTGTCTTTTCTAATAAATAAGCTGCTATGAATACAGCTTCTTGTTTAGATCTTAAATTTTAACTGGACTTGGACAGATTTAAATTTAATCTGGGCACTGTAAGAGTCTATACTGTCACTATTTGTCTGCTGAGCTTCAAGTGACTGATTTCTCCTTCCCATCCCACAGCAGTTATCTATACCTTCCTTTCAAGAGCCAGCTATGCTATATAAACTGACTGACTAATTTCTTTAAGTATATAAAATTGTACTTGGTCTGGCTGGGGTGGAGATAGGGTTTGTTTTGGATTTGTGACTGAAGCAGAGTTGACAGCACACCAGAGTTTTGGCTGTTGCTGAACAGTGCTTGCACAGCACCAAGGCTTCCTCGCTTTGCCAAACAAGCAGGTTGGGAGTGTGCAAGCGGTTGGAGGGGACATAGGTGGAACTAAACTTTATAATTAAATCAGTAGCATCAATTAATCTAATTAATTGGATTTAAAAACTGTGAAGAGATATTATGACTCCACCAAGAAAACAGTGTTAAGTCTATACATTCTTCCTTGCACATGCACTTTTCCTAAGCATGTGACGTTAGTTCAAATTAAATCTTTTCTAAAGAAATGTTTACTTTGCAGGTGGTGCATCAGAAAAAAGGAAATGAAAGTTCAATGTTTTTATTTTGGTTTATGGAACTTGCCTTGTATTACCTTATTACTTTGCCTTACTCTTTTTTTTTGTCTTTGGAGTGACTCAAGTTAACAMAAATTGCTTATTCTGAGATTAGCAAACTGAAAATGGAGGTTATACATCAATAGTGAGTGTTAAGGGATTACTAAACAAACAAATTTCTATTCGCTTTTCCTGTTATTTTCAACTACACTCTGATATAATATAAAACTATTTTAAGTGCTGAGGATTGATGTTTGTACTCATTCTTTGATATTAGCATTGCCT
The DNA here is from genome assembly GCA_030449065.1 of Oceanodroma leucorhoa. Lineage (NCBI taxonomy): Eukaryota > Metazoa > Chordata > Aves > Procellariiformes > Oceanodroma > Oceanodroma leucorhoa. The sequence continues at coordinate 4,797,052 of JASVER010000014.1, forward strand.
TGTTTTAAGAAGGGCATTATTTGGTTTATACATGTGTGTACACGCACATATATATGACAGTGTTGTGATAGAGTAAATTAGCATTTTTCTTAAAAGCAAGGCAACTCCCTTCACTGGACACAGTGACTCTTCTCACAAGATTTTTTACCCTTGTGACTCACTATTTGTGAGACGCGTGCCTGAGTTAACAAGAATAAGTGTATGTGGCTAAGAAAAGGTTTTGATTGTTCCAGAGATTTGAATGCTTGACAGTATAGATGTGGCATAAATATCTTGATTTTAACTTTATTTTATTTGCTGTTAGAGTATGTGTCACACTTGTTTATCATTTTTAAAGCTTCAYCTGTGAGAGAGTGATACAGGTGTGAGAATGATGTCACAGCATGAAAAATCCRGAGAGGCTTTTCCAATCATTATTCATTTAAGTACCTCTCACCCCAGCAGAGATATGGACTAGATGACCTAATATGTCGCCTCTGCTTCTACCTTCTGTGATTCTATGAGTGATAGGGCAGTATAGGAGATCAACAGTGAGTTTATTGGCAGTTGCAGAAAGACAAGGCACTAAAAATGCCTGCACATCCTAGATGTGGATATACGATTGCATGTGGCAGTTACCTGTAGAGATCACACTTGAACACTGGGAGGTTACTTATTTCCCTCCTTCTGCCAGTCCCCCAGGAAAATATGGCTTTCACTATTGAAGTTGATACCTCTTAGTTACTCAGATGATCAGTTTTCATCGCATTCCCAGAGTAAAAACAGTTTGTTGGTATGTGTGAGAACTCATACAGAACAGTTCCTTAAGTTGTCTCTCACCTCTTAGGACCTCTGGAGAAGAACACTTACCACCCCCCGCCCCCAAATTTAAAATTTTACATCAAAGCTTTTTAAAGAAATTGYGATGAGCAAGAGGAGAAACTATTTCTGAAAGATATTATACATTAAAATAAGATCTGCCCAGCTTTGCTATTCAATCAGAACTGGGCTAAGAACTTGAAACTTGGAAGGCTCAGGCAAATTCTACAGTGTTTCTGTTATATAGCACATTCTGGAGATATATACCAAGAGAGGTTTTAGCTCAGAGTATATATAATCCATCTGGAGCGTTCAAAGGAATCTAGAGCAGTTAGTTACTCAAGTTTACTTGGAGATTTGACTTGGAATGGGAATTATTTCTAAAAATATAACATAKGAAAGAAAATAATTGTTCTGACTAACTGTCCAAAATGTGATTGCAATTGTTTTTTTGATACAGGAAATAACATAAAAAACCAGACTTGAAACTCGGGAGAGTTTGGGCATGGTAAGGGAGAGTTCTTTTTAGTCTCCTTTGAAGGCTCTCGGTAAATTCAAAGTTATTGCAGTGTATAAGCTGGTCCAGATAACATCAGCGTATGATCTGGACTCGCCAATGCAGATTCACTTGCTAGCTGAAGTTTTTTGCAATAAACAAATATCTGAAGATTCCTTACAAAGTGGGAGCAGCTTTGGTATAAGGAGTTTTGCCATGCCTTAGAAATGGGAGGGAAGAGGATGGTGTCATATGCTTCTCTGCTGACCTTACATACTAAATAACTTTCTCTGGAGCTCCTTGTGAGTATTCAAAAAGTGCTATCTTGAATGCATAGTGGAAAAAGGCAAATTGTATTGTGGTAGTTCTTGTATTACTTGATCTAACTTTACTAACATTTGGGAATAAAAATGAATCCTTCAAAATGGAAAATTCACATTGTTTTTTCTGCAAGTTGTTCTGATAACTGTGGATTGCCTTATTTGTTGAAAATACATCTGATATTGACACTTCTCAAAACAGAGTTACAGTTCTCTGTGAATAGAGTTTGAAGCAAAGTTTTGCTTTTTGACTTAGGATATATTATGCAGTTGATGGAGAAAATTTAAATATTGTAGCGATGGCATATATTTGATGGAAGTGGAAGTAGAAGCCTGAACGAGTTTGTTCTCGCAGAGAAAGGTGAGGGTCTTTAGCAGAAAATGTGGAATGCTTTTTGTGCATGATCTCACCTTAAGTTTTGAGCATGTTCAATTTTCATATCATCAAGCTGATTATTAGAAAGGGCTTTCTTTGCCGGTCATAAGGGTATCAGTTTTGGGTGTGTTGCATTATGGTAGAGAGAAGAATGTACATAATATAGAATGGCTTTCTGCTCCAGCTTATTTTCACAGACATTGCAGTGAAAAAATCAAGCAGTGAAGCATACCAAAAGAAGCTATGCAGTAGAAGAATGGATGAGAGGATGGTATTGTATGGTGAAAAAAGCATGGACAGGAAGCTTAAAGGAATATTAATGGATTATTTGAGAGGATAAGAATATCTCTACTAAAAATGTAAAATTCAGTAAAAAAATCTCTGTAGATCAGTTGTATTTATCTAATAAATACGTTGTATGACAGTATGTAACGAGTAAAGAATTTTTTTTGACATTGAAGGGCTATACAATATTGAATCCATAGCAACAAGAGGAAGTTTTTATTTTCATTTGTCAGTAACAACAAAATATTTACATACCATGTTGTCTTGCTAGAAGATGTGGCTACTTATGGCATTACTTATGCGATTATGCACTTATGGCATTACAAGATGGAGAAAAGGTTGTTTTGTTTTCTCTATCTTATTATGGCACTTGTTGATGTGTTGTGGGGTTTTCATTGTGGTTTTCTATTTAACATTTTCTGTACTTTGCTGTATATCCCATTTTATTAGAGGTTTATTAGATTTGTCCAGTGCATTGGGCAGCTGATGAAGGGAAACAGACTATTTGTGAAAGTTACTACTTTTATTTAAAAAAAAAAAAAAAAAGAAAATCTCTACCTAACAGAAGAAAAGACAAGATAAATTAAAGTATGTATTTAATTTATCTGTGTTAAAGTCAAAGTTTGAAAATGGCCTAAGCAGTAAAGGTGCTGGACTATATTGTGTTTATCAACTTCATTGCAGGGTTTTTCATTCAGAAATCATAGCCGTTTATATAGGATATTAGGTATCTGTAGTACTCTGTGGAGAGTAGCTGGGAATGTTCATTAACTCATTTAAAGGGAAAAAAGCAAGTATAACTTGCTTTAAATTTAAAAGCTGTCACAATTTTTTTTAATCTGAAAGGCGTCTGTCTAAAATGTAGCCATTTGAAGAGAAAGATAAGGCCTGCTGTCAAGCTACTTCTTCTGGGCCGCTTGTGTTAGTGCTTCATCTGCTTTGTTTGACATCTCTAAACAACTCTTTAAAAATGTCGATTTTGGCATGCTCCACAAAGGAGAACTGAAGGGTGTTGTTTAAGTTATTTGGACCTTCTCTGTTTTTCTTTCTGTGGCACAAAAATGTGCATTTTTTTCTCCGCCTTTCCCCCCAACAAATGTGTGTTTTAGCCTCAAATGACCCTGGCATCTTAACATGTCAGAGTGTTAATAAAGCGCTGAGGCTGTCATAATGTGGGGTTAAATAAAGTCTTCATGAGCTGTCTATTAAGCTGATTTTTTGTTTGTCACTTTCTGTAGTTTCTTTATGGATGCAGCTTGTCTTGGTTTGCGGGCAGCCAAGCAAACGGGCTTTGTCTTTGTTCACTGCTCTGTTTAATTCTCCCCCTCATTCATTAATCATCCCTTTGACTATTTATACCAGTGGCAAGTATAGCTAACACACTTAACGTTTTCCTTTGTCTCAGTGGCACTCTTTGTGCAGGCCAGAGGAGGGCTAATTATTAACTGTAAAGTGACATTAAAAACCTGTAGATAAGCATACAAATGCTGCATCCAGTGAAATGCAGCTTTTTTTCTTTTTTTTTTTTTTTTTAACCTTCAAGTGCTTGTGGCCAAATGAATTTTTCTTGCTCTGTGTAGTTGGGAGTTCACAGTAGCAGTGCCAATGTCTAGATAATTAATGAAGAAGCTCTGTTAAACCCGGAGAGTCTGCCAGTGTCAGGTTTTTTAGTTTCATCTCTGGACAGCTTAGCTGGATAGTTTGTACCTTATCAAGCAAAAGCAGGGATTTAAATTGCTGCTATTTAGTTGGAGGCAGTTCCTCTTCTCTTTAAAGGTCTCATTCCTGTGTTTATTAGTATTCTGTATACACAAGTCTTGCAATGTGTTTTTTGTTCCGATTTCTTACGATGTGAGAGTTTTTAGCATTTTCTTTCCAGCTCCCTTCTATTTATGAGGTTGTCCTGAAATTAGAAGTTTGATCTTTGTTTTTTTGAAACACTGGCACTGATCACACCTTTCTTGCTTATTCAAAGTCTTTGTGACCCTCTTCCTTCTCACTCATGATTTCATGATATCAGCACGACAACTATTATGGAAAGACTTCTTTGAAAAGGTAATATTTAGAAAAGGTGTTATGTTCTAGCTGTTTGAGGGAACTCAAGATGTCACAAGATCTTTGGTGCAGTAACCATCTTTATTTTCTATTTTGTTTGTACTATAGTGTCTGCCTAATTCCATCACTTGCTATAGGTTTGAAACAAGATTTTCTGTTTTTCTGTGCCTTGAAAGTAAAGTGTTGTTCTGTGAGGTGGGTTCAGAGATGCTACTGCAGGATTTAAGTAATGTCGCAATCAGCTCTATTAACTCGGAAGTAGAAGTGACTTTTCTGTTAACTGATGTTGCGACTGGAGCCATGTGTTCATGATTCATTGTCATGAATATAACACATAGATGAGGCCTGAAGTTACAGCTAATACTTTCAATGGGTGAAAGAATATGGTCCAGTAGTGATCCACTGAACACAGTTTGAGCATTCCTGGCTTGTGCCATAGCTGACGTTTTTCTGGCTCTTAGCGTGAGCAAAGATCCTACTGAGTGAACATAAAGCATAATATCCAGATAGGTCTTTGATAACAGAGCTGGGAAGAGGTTATGCTCTCTTATTCAAGCCTGTATATAAATGAATAAACCTATTACTTCTTCATTCTATTGTTATTGCCAAATTGAATGTCTTTCAAAAAATTTCAAACAAGCGATAACGTTGTGAGGGTATGACAGGGCAGTCTGCTTCTGGCTAACTTAGGCAGATTACAGCTCTGGCTAAAGCAGTAGATCAATAGTTACAGATTGGTTTCTGCATGTTTCAGTTAGGAAATCGGTATGTTGAATACAGAGAATCCTTACTTAGGATGAAATTGTGAGTGGTGGGAAAATTTTCTGTTTAAAAAAAAGTATGGTGATACAGTAGACTGTGTTGCATAAATATATTCGTTTTCTGTGCTGTGTAAATGAATAGGTTTTAACATTTAAAAATAAACCACTTCAGAATGTTGTGGGGGTTTTTGTGTTTGTTTTTGGTTTTGTTTTTTTTTTTTTTTTGATTTTTTTAAGGACAGAGATTGCTTCTGTACCTCATGCTATTTTCTTGTTTTCACATGCACTAGGTACAACTCTCTCTTCCTCTGCATAAGTCAGCTTGAATGAGCTAAACAAAATGAGTTTTGCTGTGGTATTATGGAAGAACATCTACTTTTCCAGACTAAACTTCCAGCACTTAAATTCTTATGATTTTGCCAGCCTGAATGCTGATATATTTCATATCTATTTTTAGTAGCAAGGTCCTGAAAATAAGAATTGTTATTTAAGGAATTTTTCCTGGCATGTTGTATCAAATTGGTTTTCACATAGGTAAGTCTCCTGCTGCAAGAAAGCAAAGCTTATTGACTTTTCATTAAGGTTTTGAGTGTGTAGTTTACACAAGACTGGGCCTGTCTTTCAGGTAGACTGTCAGCAGCCCAATAACAAAAATGAGGTTAGTCTTTGATATTTTAATATACTAAAAGTAAGAGATAAAATCTCTGCACAAAGGGAGGTAAATACAATTAATTCATCTAGCCTGAATATATGAATACACAGTACTTCAGCCTATGGCATGCACAGGCAATCTCTTAGATGAGATCATACCAACTATGTGATAACTTGATTCATTAACAGAGAGCTGTTAGTTTTAGCAAGGTAACAGTTTGAAATAATCTTACACATTATTTTTTTTATGGATGTCGGTTACCAGAAGATGTTTGTTGATAACAATCTTATAGAAGTGTACAGTATTTTAACAGCTAGAAGGCTCTTGTGAAATGCTGCTGGACTTCTGGCATCAGAAGATGCTGGGATTTGATTGTAAGGAATGTGGAGATGGTCAAATACAGATCTGATCTTCTTGGAGAGAGAAAAGCTGTAATGATATAATAGGTGAAAATGACCATAAACATTGAGTTGAAGGAGCAGTATGTGATACTGAGTTTTTTACACATTGTTCTGTTCTGCTGACATCTCTGCTGGGTTTGCTTTTGAGTCAAGATGGATGAAGTCTGTATTCACAGATTTATTATACTTATTCATTTAAATGTGCTATGCCGTTATGGATCCCTTCATTTCCTATAGACTGCATTTTCCTAGTTGCGTTTATTGCATCAACACCACTACACAATATTGGCATTTCTGTACACTGAGAAAGCTGTATTGAGAGAGATGAGTCCATAACTCAAGTTACATCACACTGAATACTTGGTGCTGTAGTGAATAAATTTTTTAAAAAATGCAATCATTCTAATATGTCACCTTTTTGCTGAAGTGTTTCTCTCATAGAGAACATTTTTCATGTTAAAATTATTTGTGAAGTATTTTTAAAAAATAAATAACAATGATTTACACAATGTCAGCAGATGCACCCTGGGCATCCTCTGGCATAATCAAGAGTGTCGACTCCTGTGACCCAAGGGTGACAGTTTTGATCAGCTTTGCTTTACAGTTCTCTCATCCTATGCAAGTGTGAGGCAACACTCATGATTAGCCAAGAGGCACCAGATTACAGCTACATGCACACACATGTGCATGCAGAGTATTTAAAATAATTGCAAAGTGCCAGGATTAGGAGTTCCATAGATTTTTGGCAATAGAGGTTAATACTAATTTTTCATTGGAGAGCTTTTTTTATGTCAGACTTAAAAAATCAGGATAGTCTGGTGTTCAGAAACTGTGTTGGAAAGCTAGGGGAATTGTTTCCAGTTCACATTTCTGCCTTTGACCTGTTATGTAGCCTTGGGCAAATGATTTAATCACTGTCTACCTCTGTTTTCTGTCTCCTTTTTTGTCTTGTCTGCTCAGCTCTTAACTTTTAAAAGTCTAGAAGTGTTTTGTATTACACTTCTGTATTCTATTARGAAGCGTAATCATTAATATGACTAAACAATAATTTTATGTAAAATATTAAATCTTCACAATTGCTGTTGAAAATATTGCTGATAGTTGCTTTTTTAAAGCAAAAAAATTACTTTTTGCTATAAAAATAGCTTACAGAGATCAAAACTAGAAGCTGTTAAATCTTCTTTGGTGCTTTAATGTTACTAGAAGATGTAGTCAGAAGTTTTTGTGCCTTAAAGACACTAGACTGGACAGAACTATCAAGAAAGTGGAGGTTCCTTTTCCAGTTTTGAGTAACTGTTGAGGTAGAAACAGACACACATGTGTGAGATATGGGAAAAAAAACAAGGAAAATCAAGACACTTCTCAAATGTTTGGCTCTAAAAAGAGAGTATGTATTAGAAGATAAATTGGAGAAATGTATAAGGGAGAAAGATTCTGTCCAAGTCTCAGGTATATCCATTTAAATGAATAAACGATGACAGAGAAATTATAAGTTTCCTTTTCTTTGAAAAGTTTTTTCCTCTTCTGGTTCTTACTGAGTCTGATCCTACTTTATGAGGTAGAAGGGCCCTAAGCATTGACCTTACTTGAGGGCTTCCTTTCCTTCCCTGTGTAATTTTTTTTTTAGTTAAGCTATTTTCAAAATTTGCAGAACTGCACAGAGTGAATTGTATCTATGCACACAGGTTGCCAGCTGGGATTTAACATCTTTTCCATACACGTAAATCTTTACTCCTTTGTATTCCTTCACAATTCAGGCAGCCTGTTACTGTGACTTTGCCTTTATGGTATGGATATTTTTGTTTTTATTTGCCTGACTGTTTAGTGCAGTTATCTTTGACAACACTAAGAATAGGATTGAGTATAAAACAAATTAGCAGGTCACCATTTATGCCCACATTGGGGCAGAGAAGAAGCAAAGAAGCAAGAAATCTAACTACAAAGTAATTTCAGCCTTAAGATTTCTTATTTGTTGAGATGAGGTCACAAACCATGCCTTTTTAAAAATTAAAAAAGGGGGAGAAAGCACTAGATTTACTTTTCTCTTTCAATTGTCATACCCAATTATAATTATTCGTTTCTGCTAGTTGTATATGGATGCTCTTGAGCTTAATTTAATATCTTGAATCTCGAAAAGATTAAATCCAAGCAGAGACTACATGATTGTCCTTGAGTTTCATTTTCTATATTCAGTCTTGCAAATATTCCTTGTTGTTTAATAATAATCTTGCTTTCCAGCGTTTAAGGGTCATCATCTAGAAGGAGTTTATGCAARTAACTCATCTGAGTTCGAGGAGGCATAACCCTAGGCATCAATATTCTCTAGTTTATGGTAATTATTCTTTCATACAATCAGTTTGTTCATRTTTAGGAAAAGTGCAAAAATGAGATTGTTGATAGAGGAATAGAACTGAACACATACTAAGTGGTGCCCTGATGTAAGTATCAATGACTCTGTTACTTGTACATACATGGCAGGTAGATCTATGTCTCCTTGTAATACTGTCAGAGAAAGATAACTGTAGCTTTATTTTCAATATGTGTTACTTGTGTTGGGCTGCTTGTTGATGGATATTATGATTTTTAATTCCAATATCTGATGTCAGAGAAGTGAGCTGTATAGTTTAGATGCTATAGATCTCATTTATCAATTGTGAGTGCTGGGAAATTGAGAAATCTGAACAAAAATGTATCCATCTGTGCAGAAGTAAAAATATTGCATTAATTCTATTTAATATTAATACCAGTTACTTTAATTTTACTGTAAAGTTCCAATATATGGATCTGGATTTAATCATGAAGCACTATTGATTTTAAAGCTTATTGAATGGAAGTGCATTTCTAGAACTGAAAACAATTCCCTATTGAAGGGAAGTTTATGGTCAGGAGGGAAGGCGAAAAGTGCTATTGGTCAAGAGGAGTAACTAACTAGTAGATCCAAAAAGCATTGAATGTAGTACTTTTCAATTATAGAGAGAAAGATGGAAAATGTAATAAGCGTGTTGAGCTGCACAGCAGAAGAATCTACTTTTTAAAAGGTTTTATATGAGCTAAGATTATGTCTGTAAATTTGGTATTATTCAGAACAAATTACTGGCTTAACTTGCTTGATCTTCTGTCAGTTACCAGAGAAAAGGGCAAATGTCTAGATCTTAAGCTGGGACAGAGTGAGGACTCCAGACAGGATTCCTRTTTTTCTATATGCACTCTATAAAGAAGTGGATATTAGTTGCTTCAGTCTCTGAAGTAGATACCTGTTACTCCACATGGAAAGCTCTAAATGGTAACTGAGAACATCAGCAAAACTAGTAACTTATTTATTAGGTTTTACAGCCTGATATTATCATCACAATATACAATTGTGATTTTTTTTTTTTTTTTTTTTTTTTTTTTTTTCAAGAGATCTAGGCTTAACTTTCCTAACAATAGAAATTGCTGCTTGCAAATTCCTTTCTTTCCATAGTGCTTGTTTCTCATTCCAGGGATTTTAGCCAAGACTGTACACAAATAATTTCTGCTTACATGCTACAGAGTATTTCATAGATTCATGAAAGATCTTACCTAATAACCTACCCTGTATGAGAATGAAACCTCACATTTTATCCTGAGCACTTACAAACTGCATAACACCTTATTACTGTAATAACATTAACGTTATAATGTTCTTCTAAACCTTGGTCCTGCAGAGCGTGGTTGTATATTTATTTTTTCACATTCTGCATAATCCTAGTGCAGAGATCACTTCTAAGTATAAATCCTTGTAACATGATGCTTCCTGATGCACATATAGGTATTAAAACTTGAATCCCAGAGGAATCTAAAACACCAAAAGGAAAATCTGGCATATAGACAATAATAATTCATGTATCACTGCTGGTCAGCCACCACTGAGTGTTACCCTCCCTGGTTATATGGGGTACATACATAACAATAATATATCTAACATTATCATCTTCCAACAATTTTCCCTCCTTGTACCTTTTTTTCCCCTCCCAATAAGCTGAATATGGATGTCATCACTACTGTGTTGGCAGTGTTAAAAACATCCTTGGTTATAAAAATGAATGAAGTTTGTAATATAAAGGAGGAATACATTACTTTGACATTGTATCATATCAGGCTTCCCAGTTTTGCTGCTTGATCACTTGTCCTTACACTGAAGTACAGAGGGGAAAAAAATTTTACCATTGCAGGGGATGGTAGAGGCTAGGAATTGCGGAGAAAAGGACTGGCCACTGATAATTTGTTACCAAAACTATGGTGAGAAATATTATTCTGTAGCAGCCAACAGACTTCACCTGCTGTCTGTTTTCACAAGCCCCAAAAGACACATCTTTAAGGGAGAATGCTATTAGCCAGTACAGATTGAACATCTTCATCAGCAGTGCGAATGGAGGCCTATTCTGTAATTGAGACGCATGTGGCTCTGTCAGCAGGTGATGGCAGACAGACACACCTGAATGACAGTGTGACAGGGAGCAGAGACAGGGGGCCCCATCTAGCCATCCCTACTGCCGGAGTGATGAGCGCACGGGAACACAGTCTGCGAGTTATCAGCAGGCCAGAATGAGATGAGGCTTAGGGAGGGCTGCCAGACAGTTTGCAATGTGCTACACATTTCTTTCAGCAGTTACTATTTTGCTATGCATAGCCCCTTGCTATTAAGCAGACAGAACAGCTCATATCCTGTGGACGGATGATAGATATGTCATATCACTGAAAAATTGTTTGTCTTCCACAGGTGTATGGGATGCCTTCTAAAGCAGACAGAGCACATGACACTTTTCAACACTCTTTTCGATACTGATTTGGCATTCAAGGTCTATCAAAGGAGAAATCTTTCACATGCAATTATGACAGAAAATAAAGGTGATGAAGTGTTGTATACAAAGAATGGAGAGAGATCAAAGGACTGTAATGAAAACTGATTACAATAAAAGAGCTGCTTCAACCCTGAGAACTCCACAGAACTGCTTGGGGCATGACAACACACACACTTGCATACACAAAGGAGAAGTTGTAGATAAAATCACAGACACTAATTCATAGGAATAAATGAGGAGAACTGTACATAGCTGCTTGCTTGGATATCATACAGCATATTAAGACATTAAAGTGATGTGAAACCACCATTCTAACTTGGGAGAGTCTGATAGGATCCTTTTGTAAAGCTTTCTTTACTGTAGTATGGGCATAATGTGAAAGTTTTGTAAAGTTATAACCTCTGATAAGATTGCAGGATAGATGACTGTTTTCAATTCTTCTATTGTTTTCTTGATTAATCTCCTAGGGATCATACACAGAATAAGTCACTCATTTAAGTTTAAATATTAGCAAGGAGACTGTGCAGTACTGTTAGTTGCATAGAAATGAAGAAATTAATCAAGTTTAGTCATCTATCCTTTTGACTCCCGTTCTGATTTAAAGCCTATTCAAAAGAATTTTCATTGACTTCACTGTGTCTTTCCCAAATTCCTGAGTTGAGTATTGAAACCATTCATTGGCCAGTTTCAGTTAAGTGCCAAGCAATTTTGTTTCCTATCAAATTTAGGGAACTTTATGCTAAGCAGCTTTCACATGGCTCACAAAGTCTTGTGTGATTGAGTACTAAACAGAATTCTTTTTTTTTTTTCTTATACCTTTATTCTTTAATAACTTGCCAATGTCTTTGTAGTGAAAGGCCTATCATTTTACACAAGGTGAAGAATTGATACTCTCTGCAACTGTGTTGTTTCAAATTTTTATGTTATGCCAAGATTTCTCATAAACAGTGAGCTTAGCTTCAAACCCATAAGGAGGAAGCATTTTTGAAAACTCTGCAAAGCTTGCTTTTTTTCTCCACTCATATTCTAAATGAAAGATTTTACTTTTAGTCCCAAAGCAGAGAGTGTTACCTGGAGCAACATTGACTCAAAACACTTATTTTTGCTAAGAGTTTTATAAGTGATTTAGCTCCTTGACTTGTGTGAAACAAGAACATTTCATTGTTTGAAAACTCAGCTACAAAACTAGAAATGTTACCCAAAGCACCGATGAAATGTTAACAAAATCCAGAAAAGCAGCTTACCAGTCCTAATATCTTTCCAAGGTCTGGCTTCTCCTCTCAAAATTCTATTCTATCTCTATGAACATAAGGCTTACTACCACTTATAGCAATATATTTTGCCCACCAGTTAGTATTTTAAAAATACTGTCTCACATAATAAGCAAAACTACTGCTTTTTCTCAGCTCTTATGTCATGCAAAATTAAGTAAGGGCTTTGTAAGGCCTATGGTGCGTCCCAGAATGAACATCCAAAACATAATTAGAAATGTGCTTGTGTAAAGCTCTACAAAATTTCTGTTTCATTAGACACCTACTAGTGTGTTCTAATGAATGCTGGCCATATCAGAACATTTTCTTTTTTCTAGTTTATTTCTTACTGTTAAATACAACTGTTAAAATACCAGACTTAAACTCTGTTTATTGTGGTTTCTCTCTTTCTCTCTCAGGCAGCGTTCCTTTTTTTGTATTGCTGTCAAAGTCAAGAAAACCTCTCTCTAGAGAGGTCAGTTTTCAGAGAGGTGACCCTTGATGGTAAGAGTGTCTTTAAAAGTGATGGCAAAAACAAGCCCAGCCCGAAACAAGCCAGGGGACTTTGATAAATTCTCCTTTTTGCTCTTAAGTTATTCGAAACAGAATGATTGTAAGGTGACTCCCTCTTTCTATGTTGAATAACTTTCCCTGGCTAATGATGGCTACAGCCATTTTATATTATAAGCCCATGTACCACTGGCTGCGGAGAATGTCTGTGTCTGTTGCATCAGGCATTTTGAGTTTTATTATTGTATGTTTTTGGTAGAGCTTTCAATACTATTTAGACACATGATCTTAATTTCAAATAAGGAAAATACACATAATTAGCAAATGGACTGGGCTGGTTGGAAAGAGTTTTAAGGCATTTCATTTGATACAATGCTCACTCTTTCAAGGATAGTTATTTAAAATCACCAAAACCATAGCAATAGCTTATGCTGCAGAGAAAAGGACACAGCAGGCTAGCATTATCTTAATTTTTGTTGCCCTTTTCATGACCATTATATTAATATTTCAAACTGAGTATCATTTGGTTAATGAGAGATTTACAGTACAGGTTGTCAGAAAGTGGAGCTAGTACAGATTTAAACAAATTGACCTCCGCAAGATTAGCTATTTGAGCTTTGACTTAGCCTTCTGAGAGAGAAGGCATGTCTTAATTTTTAAAGGCAGAAGTCAACTTATTCTGCATCTGAATAGCACTTTTTTTTTTAATTTGTATAACATAAATCTGCAAACGCAGGTGTTACTGAGTTTTCAGGGTGAAATGAGTTGGAACAGATTTCTAAGTGTTGTAGCAAACAGTGTAAGCAAAAGTGTAAGCAAACAGTGTAAAGCACATCTACAAAAGTACACGTGAATATTCTGGGGTGGGTGTGTGCTCCTCTCCATTTAAACTGCATAAAAAGTTCCTGACATTGTCAAATGTTGTTGATCTGAAAAAATGCTTTTGTCACCTGTATGTGCAACGAAATTTTTGGAAGCTGGACAATCAACACTGTTCACAAAAAAAGCTAATCCACATTTCTTGTACTTAAGATACAGCTTCTACTACTTAGCACAGTAGAAGTTGCAATGCTAGCAAAAATGGGCACTCAGAGTGTTTAGTCTTTCCTATATCTTTAAAAGATATCTTTATTTAAGTTATGAAAAAAGAATGTTGACTGTCTAATGTACTTCTTGAGAGGGAAATCTATTGATGTTTTTCATTATTGTATGTATCAAACCAGCACAATAAATAGCAGAAAAGTCTTGTAAATTAATTGTGCTGTTAGTCACTCTTCTATGTTCCTAGCAARTTATAGTACTTGCACTAAAATGAGATTTCCATAATAAAGAAAATAAAGAACACTAATTCATTGTTAGATCTCTGTCCACTGAGATCTTCTTGAATTGTCCATATCCTTGTAGTAATGGTTTGAAAATCAGCGAGTCATTCGTTGAAATCTCTAAATAGCCTGTACAGATCCATTCCAAAGTGAATAGCTTACGACTTAATACATGTTGTTCAATCTTTGTCTACATTGTTCAGTAGCTTCAAAAATAACTTTATCTTTATGTGGAAAACAAAATGTGCTCAGAAAGTAATTTAATTAGGTGATTATGATGTACTAAGGTTCACTTATATTAGTAGATTGAGAATAATGGTCAGATTTTTTAAAAAAGACGACTTTTAAAAAATAGCCTTCATGATCTTTGACAGTGGTGGAGAGAGGCAATGAATAATTCTGGGCCTGTTGTAACACAATAAGATGCTCCTGTGTAGTTTAGAGCTGCTAAATTAGGTTTTAAATTACATCTGCTTTTGGGTATGGGGTGAGCTAAGGTACCTGAAAGCCTTCTCTTCAGCCCTCTTTTACAGTTGCACTTTTTTTGGAAAGCAGGTGGTCTGGGGACGTCTGCACCAATTCTGTGCTGCCATAGCACTCTCATGTAGCCCTGTCTGCTCAGTGAAGCTCCATTTTCAATTTCTTATAGTAGAGGTGACACAAAATGTGCCAACCACTGGATTGGGGCCTTTATAGTAAGTGTAAACTTTCTGCTAAATTTTGTATGTATTACTTTGTTACAGTTCCCTGACAACCCATTTATATTTCTCTGACAAATTCTTTTTAGTTAAAATTTTCTATTTTTGCACATTTATTTTTTGGTGTATGAAGACAAACTATGAATCCTTCTTGCTGTGAGATCATTAAAGACTATTTTTACACTCCTCCATTCAAAATTATCAAAATACATATATGAAGTTCATGAGCTAAACATTCCTCGTGCTATTTCTCAGGAGCCTAATGTCTGTACTAATTTTGGAAAAGGACTTTGTGGCAGAAGGAGAAATGGCTATTTGTAAAGGCAGAGTATGAAGTGCCCTGCAAGTATATTTCTATAGAGTGTTAACTTGGTAGTAACTGTATATTGTCAGCTTTTAAAAGTTTTATTTATGGTCTTCTGCAATGCCATATTGCATATATTTCAGATGTGCCACTATGTAATTGTAAACAATTTAAAGTATGCTTGACCTGTATAAAATACTCAGAAGAACATGGACTCTGAGGATCCAGTGGACCAAAGGTTTAGGAGGACTTGTGACTTTGGAAATATCAGTCTTCATCTGTTGAAGATAATGCCATTTGTGGATGTTTGTAGAGATGCCAAAAATTCCTTCCCAACCACATGCCTGTAGTTGATTTGGCTCTTCTGCTAAAGAAGCAGCATAAGGGTTGCTGAAGTGAAGGGAAAGTGCAGTAGTGCAAAAAGCAACCTAGTCTGAGAAACTGAGATCAAAGGATCCCCTGTGGCTTCTAATCCTGGCTCTGACTTCAACTTCCATTTAATTAGAGTCAAATCACTGAGGCCTACATTTTAAAGTGTCTGCTAATTTTAGTGAGTTATTTTTTGGCTACCTGACTTTGAGATATGTAGGGTTATTTTTCTTTGTGCATCTGCATCTTTCATGAACTACATGGAATTATGGATACTTAGTACCTTTAAAAATCCAGTAATATCTTATTTCACATTAGGCTAAGGATTGAAATGCTCTAAACCTGTGGACTTGTTAATGTCAACCCTCCCTTTTCTCTGGATTAATTTTCCAAAATGTGGGCAATATGTTACATATATCACAATACTGTGTTAATATCTATAAAAGAGTAGACAAAATGTTAAATTCAAGGGAATCCATAAATAAGCGATTGAAGAGTTATTCAAATATATAAAGTTTTTGCTGTTTTGTTTTTTTTTTTTTTTTTTTAAACGAACACTGGGTAAAGGTCATAGTACAGTTTCTAGGGCCAACATATGTTTTCATAGACGTATTATGTTTTTATAGTTGCAGCCTACAAAACTATTTATTTAACTTTGGAGAAAGTCACCTCTTGCCTTTGCAGTGTAATCACAATTAGTTATGCCTAGAGGGAGATTTTTTTTTTTTTTTTTAAAAAAAAAGAATAATCAATCATGATAAGGCCAGACTTGTCTGGATCTATATTATTGTACAATAGAACCACTGTATACTATATTGATGTATGTTTGTATACTGCATGGTCTATGCATAACAACTTCTGTGCATTAAAGTATAAAAATAAAGTTTGCTGCTCAGGAGTAAATCTAATTTGAGGGCAAGTTAGATCCTAACCATGCACTGTAGACAAGGTATCACATCCTTAGTTTTCATATCTTCTGAATTTGGCATTTAGAATAATAAATTTATATTCACATTAATGAAAGTTTGGGCACAGAGAAAGGGAATAGAGGTCTATAAACACACCAAGTTGCTTCAGCTCTCATTCTGCATTTGTAAGGGTTATTCCTGTACAGACCTCATGTATACCTGCTTCTGTGAACAATATCTGCATTCTCAAGTCTTATAAAAGTCAATTTTGTTTCTAATTAAAGTACTAAGCATTTAATGTGCTTAGTCTCCTCCTTCACCCTTAAAGAAAAAAAAAAAAGAAAAAAAGTTTATTGCTTCCTCACTGCCAGGAATACTAAAATATGTACAATCCTATAATATCAATAATACTAATGGCTCCTATATAGTATGACTTATTAAAATGGAATTTATTGTCAACAAAATACATTGTTTAATCGTATGCTCTGTATAGCTTTTACAAATACAATGTGCATCTTTTTAAAAATACCTGCAGATAATGTGATGTTTATTAGACAGATCTCTCTCATATTACTATGGAGTACTTATTTGTACTCATTGTCTCATCTGCCATATCCAGGAGAAATTTTGTAAATCAAAAATAATCTGTAGTCTGAGGTGTGGAATATTGTCTACTACACTGAGGCTGTTTTTATTGTGAGTCAGATGGGCAGGACAGGCTTCTAGCAGCACTCTCCTTTAGCCACTGAAAAGGTGTTACTAGGTCCTCGCTCCCATGTAACTCAGTCCAGATCTGGGGTAGGGGTGCCTCCTTAAGTGCCCAGACTGCTCAGTCCTCATATTTCTTTTGGTTTTTTGCACTTGGTCTTGAGAACACAGTATCCCTTGTGCTGCTGTTAGCAGGGCCTTCAGTGTATATATTTTTCATATTTTACGGTTGAAATATCACTCCAAAAGAGTGAAGATTAATCACTTCCTGGACTAATTGAGAACAAGAATTTTTCTTTGAAAAAGATCTAGCTATATTGGAAAGCCCCACTGACAAATATCAAAACTGCAAAAACCCAAAAGTCTTTTGTAACGGGGAAAGAGAAGTGCGATAGCCTAGCTAAAATACAGGTTGCAGGAATTTTCAGTCATCTCAGACGTACTTAATTTTCAGAAGTGCAGCCCAGCAGCACTGCTTAGTTTATTTCTGTCTTGGGTATTGCAATCTACATTTATAGGGAAGCAAAGTGGTAGTTTTCACTTTTTGTCGCAGCATGGCTGATTCATTGAGGCATTAGAAGTGGTTAATGACTATCAAGGTACCAACATTTTGTGGTTGGAATGTAGAAGTAAGCAGTCAGCAATTGGTAGCTCAAATGTTTTATTGCAACCTGTCTAGTTTAAATAGAATCACCTGCTTCTGTCAAGGAAACACCAGGCATTTTATTCTACTCAAATAGGGAACTCTTGGTCAGTACGAAAGTTACTTTTCTGCACCAGCAGGGTATGAAAGATTTCTCAGCTTTTATATGCAGTTGTCTACTGCATCCTTTCTAGGTTGAGTTGCTGTGATAAAAAGTTAAAGCACATTTGAAGAGTGTCCTGGAAAAGGGCTGTACTGATCTCTTTCAGATCAAAAAAGAAAAAGCAAAAACAGAACTGGGAAACCCAATAAAAATCTTAAAGGTCTGCATAGAGTATAGGGCTGGCTTTCTGGCACAGCTCTGTTAAGTTTTGGACTGCATCTTTTCACAGCTTCTGAGTGACTGGACAGAATAGAGAGCATCACATGTGGTGGTAGGAGCTCTGGCTATCGTGCAAAGGTCTCAAAACTGAGCAATTTAGTTCTGTAGCAAATCTGCATGGGACAAGTGTGTGTGTGATGTGGACCAGTGTTAGCATATGTACTTTCTCAATTTTTTTTTTTCTTAAGAAATGACAGTTGCCTTACATTCAAGGCTGTCTTGTGTTCAGACCCATCAAACTGTCTGTCTGTCTCTCTGTCTTTTCCTTCTCCACCAGAAGAGGAGTCGTCGACCACTGAGCTTTTCAGTCTAGTACTTGATTGGTTGATTCTTCATYGTCCAGGAGATAACAAAGACTTGATGCTTCAAAAGTAACTTTCTGGGTAGCCTCCACATGTGGTTTCTGAAACACGATTGTGCAGCCTGTTAACTGGGAGGATGTTTAAGAAGTTTTTTGTGTGTGCGTTGATCATAAAGCTTACTGAATTTGTGGCTTTGGCTTAATTTTACCTTGGTGGTTGAAAACTGTGCTGGTGATAATGGAGCTCCACATCATGCTTCCTTGTGCTCCAAGACAGAATTCCTTGGAAGCTTCTTCAGGAAAATAACATCCTTCCACACAGACGTGCTTCTGCTGGGAGAAGGAGCTTCTAGGGTGCTTTTGAAAACGATAACCCTTGATTTACAGGTAGCATATGGATCTGCTGCTGTACTACACCCCACACACACTCGCAGACTCTTCCTTGGAACTGCTGTAATCAACCCTTTTGTTTCAGAACAAATGGCTTCAAGCAATTAAGTTTTTGTGAGACTTTACTTAGTGCTTGTATGAACACAGTGACAGGTAGAAGCCAGTTTAAAGTCAAGAAGTTGTACAGTCAAAGCCACAGTATTTATTTGCCATGGCACAGTCTCTCTGGCAGTACAAAACTGAATCCTGAAATACTTGCTGCCAATTCAAAAGATGTGCTCATTCTGCTGAAGCTCCAGTATGTTTATAATGAAGGTATAAAGAATCTTTCCTCAGTTTTTAGTTCAGCTGTCTCACCAGGCTTGCTTGAGCTGTAGGCAAAGTAGTTACTTGCCTAGAGCAGCAGACAAATAGGGAAGGTAAAATCATAGCTTTAGGCATGTGTGAGCCAGGCACCCTCTCCTTGTTAACACTCCTCTCTACGCCACAGATATTAACTGTTTTTTCTCTCAGATTATCTCACTGATTGGCATAATCTGGCTAAATTCCTCGCAGCTTTTCTCAAGTAGTATTTAGATCAAATGCTGCTGATTCTGCTTCAGATGTGAAGAATGATATGCATGTCAAAAGGCTTGTCCAGTTTTCATAACTATACCCCCTCGGTCTAATAAGTTAATACCTCTACCATTCTTTGCCCTGCTTGTAGTGTATTCTTGCCTACTGTGTATCCTTGAGTTTACAACAACTCAGTTAGTTGCCTCCTGATATAATAGCAGCCTTGAAGAGGTGGGGGTCATCTTTCTTGAATTGATTTCCTTTGCTGCTCTCTATTTGAGAGCAGTTTCCTTGTTTTTAGGTTTGCTGTGAAAGCTTTGCTACCTAGTAGTTTTTGCCTGCTAGAGAATATACGGGCAGGAATTTAGTGTTCCTAAATCAAAGCGTGGTGCCCTTGGGCACAACGTGCTTGCTTTGAGTAATTAAAAACAAAAGTAAATTTTACTAAGTTTTTTTGTCTAGCTAACAACTGCATTGCTTGGTTGAATTACAAACTATAGTCAGTTTATCTTCCTGGATTTACACTGCTGAGCCTTTTGTATTTCAGGAGCTTCACATTTTCTGGACTGTTATGACTTTATATATATCTTGTTGCAACCCTGACTGGCTATCTATACCAAGGTTTTCATAAAATTTCTCCTTGGTGAAGCACTGCTATGGGTAGCAATGATGAGAGTTGTAGTATAGAAAAGGCATCAGCATTTTTACCACTGTGGCATCTACTGTTTCTCAGACTGACCCCGTAGTGATAATATTCTGGCAGCTGATGGTATCTTGTCTTTTTTTAGTATCTACACTGTTGTTCCTGTTGGGAGTGGTGCACTGGTGGGAAATTTCAAAGGAAAGGCTTTGTAAACAAGTTAGAAAAAGCATACTGTCAATCTTCAGAATAGCAAAGACAGTACTGCTGAAGAGAATGACTCCTAGTTTTAAGGACAGTACAACAAGTTTATATCCTTAAAAAAGGAAATGGTAATTTAAATGTCTATATTCTCTGAGTGGTTGCCAGAGCAAACCATGAAATCCACATCCACTGTTCCTTCCGTGGGTTCACACTAGTAGCAGCCTACTCAAGTGTTCAAAGTCTGCTCCACCTTTTTTAAGGTGTGCAGTAGAGGGAGAAGGTGGGTATTTTTTCAGTAGGCAAGTGACCTCTGTTTGGGTTTGTTGACAAATATGAGCAGGCCTTTTAGTATCCATAAACCTAAACGTAAAGGATTGGCTTCTTAAAGCGATTCTTGAGTGTTCATAGTCATTGGTGGGACTATTACAGGGTGGCAAAAGGTGCAGTTAATTGGTAATGATTAAAGCTGTCTGAAACCCAATTCCCTGAGTTTTTAGAACACGATTGTTCTATGTAATCCAGAGCGTCAGTACTCTTTCATCTCTATGAAGAGATCAGAAAAGAGAGATTTACAGCTTAGGTTGCCCCAAGCCACACATAGCTGACTTAATTTCTCTTTCCAAGGGAATTTAAAGATTGTTGTTGTGACTGGTTCTTGGTGGATTATGTGTTATTTTGAGGTCACCTGTGAGTTTTTGTTAAATGATTGATTGACTGAAATTAATTATTCTGTCAGGACTGTAATGGAGGTAAGATTGAGGACACTGATAAATACAAAAGCTAAAGCAATTCTTATAAATGCATTTATGTCTTTTTCAATTTAAATAAATCAGGCAGAATACATATATCCCTTATGGTGTTTTGTGTCCATATATCTTTTCCCTGCATAGCCAGAATGTTTTTTGTTTGGGGATCCCTAGCTTTGAAGAGCAAATTCAGCCTGCTTACAATGGAACAGTACTTAGCAGTCAAATATGTTCTCTGACATATCCTAAACATCTGAACTCAAATTCTCTTTCTCTTCTTTTTTTCCTCAGATAAGCCCTTTTGTTCTCAGTCACAGACTAATTTAAATTAAAGTTATGGATTAAGTGAACAAAGTGCAGACAAAACACACAAGATTAACAATTGATTTAACACTGGAAGTGATACTGGAAAAGTAGAAACCTTGTATGAGTTATATTTGTTAGATTGACCTTCATTTAAAAAGGGGAGAGGGGAGAAAGACAAGGAGGGACCTTTCAGCTCCTTATCCTTGTCTAAAATATGCCTGGTCAATTGACCTCTTTTAAACGTGTGGCAAGGTGAACGTATTTTTGTTGGCTGTTAAAGGAGATGGGAGTTAGTACTATATGGCAGAAAGGAACGTTCTGTGTTTCGCAGGTGTACAGTTCTGAGGTTGCGTGACAAGTGCGGCGGGGCTATCTGCTATTAATTTTTACTCTTGAATCATGTTGGAGATATCTAGGGTTTTGGATGAGAATCAGTTTTAATTTCACTGTGGACTGCAAGGCAGTGATTTAAAGGCAGGATGAAATTGTTCACCTAAGACCTTTTAGGTCTTTCAGAACATTCTGGTCAATGTAAATACATTTGTTCTCTTCTAAAATAATTTTTTTTTTTTGGAAAGTAATGTAAAGGACATATTTAAAGTGTGCTGCTATATATCTTACTTTATGTGAAGGTTCTTATTAAACAAGAGGTCCTGTTCTCTCCAGGAAGAATGATATCAAGAGCCATGCCTGTCTTTGTGAGTTTGGGTTCTGTGATTGGTTTACAGATAACTTTATTAAATCTTCCCATTTTGTCCAGTTTTTTCTAGCTTGCAGTAACAACTAAACCTAACAAGATCCTTTAATATGCTGTATATACCCCTGAAAGCGTTAAACTGTTAGTGAATCAGTGAGTTCATCAGATGTACGTATTTTACGGATTACTGACTGTTCTCTTTTGACTAATAGTGTTAAGATAGGAGGTCCCTAGAAGTGTATATCCATTTTAGTAACATATCATTGAAAAGAAGCTGTGTTAACAGTGTAATACTGCACAGGCACTTCCACGATGGCAGATGATCACATATGTGTTATCTCTTTTAATAAAGCTGTTTTGCAGCTGCAAAAACAAAAGCTTAAAGGGTAATAAAATGTTTTCTTGTACAAGTCAGTGTGTTTTTATGATTAGAGTGTGACCCACTTTCCCCTTGAGAGTTTCAATATATGTGTGGGCAAGGGTTCACTGAACACAGTAGTAATCTTTCTCATACTTGTGTGTAGAAGATGCCAGACTTTTCTTCAGTTCATAGTCCAGCAGTAGGTGAAAAGAGTTGATTCATATCTTGGTTCCTGAAGACATAGAAGCCTTTGTATCATGTAAATTTTTTTTTTTATTTTTTGTCTACTCAGTTCATCCTTATTCCATTTTTTTGATGTTCATGAAGTAATAGTTTAAATGACATTTTAGGAGGACAAGATCTAATGCATTGAACACATTCGTTCCATGAGATCTTGAATCAGGTCTGCACAGAATACTGCACTCTAAAATGTAATAAATGCTTTTCATATGAGATTAGTAATTTATTGTATACCTCTTTCCTTGAATTTTTATGTAAGTTTTGGCCATATTACTATAATCCTTTCTTTGTTGTATATTCTTTAAATTTATGTTTTGTTTAAAAATTAGAAAAAAGAAAAAAGCTGATCCAGTTTGGCACTATTGAAAAAATCAATCTTTATTGTATAAATCTACTGTAGTCTCATGTATTTTAACAGTATTAAATAGTTGTGTGGTAGTTAACTATAGTCAGGAAACCTCCAAAATTTGTTTCTGCAAATTACATTCATTGACAGAATCATAAATGGAACAATAATTTGGTCCAGTGTATGTTCAACCTAAATTGAAATTGATATGTAATTTATACATAACTAAGTTTTGAGTGATTGTGAGTATTAATGAAAAAGGGCTGCTTTTTTTGAAAAACAAGCATGAAAACTGAGTGTAAGTGCCCTATTATTTGTGACTCTCAATACTGGAACTTCGTTTTAAAAGCAAATCAAATGCTATGAAAAATATTTAAAACTGAGCTTTACTCTTTAATGTTTATTGCTGCTCAGCATGTCTTATAAAAAGCCTTGTAGGCTGCTCATTGTCAGTCTTAGATACATTGCATAAATATTTAGCTGTAGATAAGACTGTGTTTCTTGAAATCCAACATGGGTCTGGGTTATGTTAGCAATATTTTAAGTTTGCTTTATTTTTAAATATAGACTGGAAACAGTGAGAAACACTTGAAAATTTAAACACAGAAGGAACTTTTAATTTTTAAATACATTAATTGTGTTTTTGAAGAGAGGCCTCAGTCTTGGCCTTGTTTGCAGTTCCAGCAGCTATTTCATATATGCTATTTTATTTACACTGCATTATTTGCACTGGGTTTTTTTATTCTTGTAGATTCTGTTATAACTAGTATCTTGTCTAAAACTGGTCTGACTTGAATACGTCTTCAGAAAATTAGTGTTGGAGAATTTGCAGATGTGTCAGTCAGTGGAGGTGGATATGTGGTCAGTGCAGCCTTAACCAAGAAGTTGTTAAGATGTTTGCCTTGCACAGTCCTATTACGTTATCAGATCCCAGCCAGTTCCAGACTGGAGACTCAAAGAAACTCCACAGAGGACAGTTATTGAAATCTCCTGCTCCTGGGTAAAGTTTATACTTAACCTCATCAGTTAGTTGTTGACTGATGCATAAAAACTTATGTTCCCTTGGAGTCTGATCTAACCGTGCATGTGTTCAAGTCTGTGGGGATAGCTGGAAATGAATGATGTACTCAGCATTTGAATGTGTAAGAGAGACCATAGTTTAACAGTAATTTGATAGAAAGAAACTAGTGTTAGGGTCCCCACTAAAACTATACACGTAGTTAGAGAAACAAATTAGAATCATGGAATTGAATAATAGAATCATAGAATTACAGGTTTTCAGAATTTTGTGTCATTCTCAGGCATCTATCTGTGCTTTAGTGGTACTTAGCAAGCTTCACAAACCAATTGTATCACCTTCTGCAGAATTAAATAGATTTTGTTGCAGTTTTTTTCCTTCACGTGGGTAAGTATGAATTGTCTGGGACAAGTCACTGCAGATGTGACTTAAATATATTTCTTGATCTTAAAATTTGCTCAGTTGAAGCTCTGGGGTTTGTCATAATTGAGCAATCAGCTCACCTCACAAACTTCAGAGTGATCTTATGCCTTTTAAACAAAGTCCAGGGATATTACTTTTTTGAACTGTCATATTGAGCATCTGAAATTAGAACTTGAGTCTTTATGTATACCTATTACAAGACCCTTCAAATTCTTATGCTTGCCTCTTAATTTTCACCTGTATTCTAACTTCTGTTACCTGCAATTTTTGCTATGGGTTTTGTCATAAATTCTCAATCTGGAGCTGTAAGTCTGTCATTCTTCTGACACGATTCTGAATTCTTCTGACAAGATTCTGACATTCTTCTGAATAACACCAAGATGCTGTTATAAAACAGCAAAAACTTTGATGCAAGAGGAACCAGTTTAATGTTCATTGATTCATTTAAGACATTCATTTATTCAAAACGCAGAACCAAAATGGTACAGAATCTGAAGAACAAGCATGCAAGTTAAAGGACTGTTTTGTGAATCAACCCCCTCTTTTAATGCCCGCTTGGTAGATATGTATGACCGGTTTCCTGTAGAGTTTAATACAACTTTTTCAAAGATTTCACTAAATAAACTGGGATATGAAATTTGTTTTAATATCACTGTCAGTATTTCACTACAGAAAAATGCCATCCAGCATGTTGATGAGAAATACTAAACATATTCATGTGATGTCAATTAGTGTTTTGCTGAGGAAATCTTGTGATCTGTGCCCTGAGGTGTAAATTGCAAGAATTACTCAAGTGGTAGATGTGGTTAAGAGTGTTAACAAAGTGGGCCTTCAGGGTGAGGCCTTCAGCTTGTAGAGCTGATGCAGCAAACTACAATTACCAGTTGCAAAGATCTGCACTCTGTGGATGATTTGTCCTTCTTCCCTTCCTCCCCCCTTGCCCCCTCAAAATACAGAAGCAGGACCACAGTATCTTTCATAATGCCTCAAGAATTTTTCTTACTATTCACCTTTAGTTTGAATTGAAAATAACAGTGAAGTGTTAGACAGTCGTGAGGTCAATCCAGTGGATGATAAAGTACATAGAAGTACTGATGACCTCCATACATCTGGATTTGGATCTGTGTCTATTTGCTTCCAAAAACCTTTTTCTTTGGTTTTCTGTCATCATAAATATATTATTTTGCTGCATTGTTTGTTGAGTATAAACTCACATTCATTCCTAATGCTTTTCTTTTTTCCTCCTTTTTTTTTTTTCTTTTTTCATAAACTTCAGTCCACAAAGTTAAAGCACCATATTTTTGCCCGTGCTAGTTGGCCATTTTGTATATAAGCATTTCATACCAGGATCTTGATATCTTTTGGACATTAGCAATAAAGGCAAAATAAAATGCTTCACATGAGTGTTAGCCAAGAGATGAGAGAAGATTTATATTGCCATGTGACTTATGACTGTAAAAAAGTGGGGTTTGTGAATTTTTAAAAGCTCTATGTGAGAGACTTCTGGGAGAACAAGAGTTGCATCTTCTAAGGACACCAGGTGTTTACCATAAGAAGCAGAATAATACCAACACATCTGAAATTCATCAATTAAAGTATATATTCTTTTTTGAAAATGTGACCCATCTGGTGCATGGTTGAACTGTTTAATTGGTTTGTTTTGAATTTGATCTATGTGGACTATATATTCTATTAAAAAAACCAACCAAACAAACAAAAAAACCCCCAGAACAAAACCCTGTGTGGCTGAACAGAGAGAGAGGAAAGCTCTATGTTTACACTTCGTAGTGCTCCACTCACTGTTGGTTAGATGGGACCCTCTGGAGGGTAGTGAGAGATCTGTTCTTGCTTGAAAGCAACTGAGCTTGGTAATCAGAAAACCCACCTAAGCATAAGCTGAAGCAGGCAAGGAGCGAAAGAACCAGCAGGGATAAAGGCAAGGGAGGCTGTTGGAAGGAACAAGGAACAGACAAAAAGCGAGCCTTCATAAATGATGGAAAGAAGGAGGCTGCTTCTGAGAGAGGAAATTGTTTGGCCTAGAGGACCATTGATGCTGTCGGTCTTGAGAATAAGAAAGGAGAGAAACCTCACTTTATCCTGGACCCACATTGTCTCTATAAAGGAAATCAAGATTCATTGGGCTGAAGGTGGGGGAACTTCTTTAACATTAAATTAAGATGATACTTTTGAATGCCATGTATTATCTTTTAAAGATAGTTATAGTATAATGACTCATTGACAGGCGTATGGTATTTATATGTTGAATTATGCAAGGCTATTGAGCAGCCACTAGGAGAAACATGGCAATGGGTTTAGATAATTAACCCTGCAAAAGCAGTGATTATCCCATTCAGAAATAGTTGTAGGCTGTTAAAGAGAAGTTATGTTGGATGAAAATGACTGTTACTGAACCATTTTCTCCAAACAGGTGGTGGTCTTCTGCCTCTTGAGTCCTTCTGGCTAGAAGGATGTCTGGGGTGAGAAATCTGCAACTTTGAGCAAGAAGGAGTGGCAAAGTGATAATCTGTGAATATTACAACTTGCACAGAATGTTTCTCTTCTCCCCTCTAGGGAGACTTTTCTCTGCACGGGATAAGCATGCTTCTCTCTCTCTTCTGCTGCATTCTTATTTAGGTAGCTGCTGCGAGTACAACAGCTTTAGATGCATGTGGAAACCGAGACATTATTTGCTCTAATGTTTAAAATTCCACAACCCTTAATGCTTCTGTAATGCAGCTGTAACAACTGAGTGAACTGTGGTCACCTGTCTAAGCCACCGGTCCCAAGTGTTTCAAGGGAAGACCTAGAGGACTAAACTCATTGAGCCTGAAGAATATTCATCACTGGTGTATGAGTTTACAGGCTTGATGTTCTGCCCAAGTATTCATCTCAGTAGCAGCTCCACACCTGTACTGGGAATGACAAGACAGGTGCATTTAGAGAATTAACAGAAAATGTCAGTGGTTCAATGAACTGTTACTTTGACAAGTGTTACACCTATCTTTTAACATCTAGATAAATGTGGGTAGGCAGCCTGCTGCTTTACATTATCAATTACTACACAAAGGTGGTGTGGACTCCACCAGCGTTTTATGTTTCTACCATATGAAGCTACTGTGGTATCTGGTGTAATTGTCTGTAAAAGTGAAATTGTTACAAGTGGCCACCATACGGATGTATGTTAGAGATTATGGAGTATAATGTGTGCATATATTATAATATTGGTTTATAGGTGGTTATTCAATAACATATTTCTTAATAAACGAAATATGCTGAGACTTAAGAAGGGAAATAGTCTTCTTTATATGTTTTGGATGCTAGACTTGTATGTTGGGCATCCCTAGTTTTGCGCATTTCTCTTTACCCTGTAAGTCAGTAATAGGTGTATTTTGACAGCTGCATTTTTCTTATGTTCAGATTCCTAGTTCTGAGCTGGTTCTGAGTAGGAAGAAGTTTTCCTTCTGAGATGATAACAAGACCAGTGCTGACTGTCAGGAATCTCAATCTTTTGCTCATTTCACCTGGCATTACTAATTGATGGTCGTCCTTCTGCAGAAAATAATTCCTATCTGTCTTCCTTTGGGACCTCTACCTTTATTCTCTACCAAATGCCAAATAAGCTTTTCTTCTATTCCAATTTGAATATTTTCTGATGTTGCCGTTTTCCTCATGCGACCCTCTCAGTAGCTAATAACTTTTAATCCTGCTTGCCTTGAGACAAAATGAGTAGATGGTGATTGAAAAATAAACTTAAGGAAAGTGATACCAGTTCTCTGCCCATTACTTTCATGCCTTGGTGAAGGCTGTACCTTTATTGGGGAAATGAGAACACTGAATTGAACGTACTCAACATCTGTTTCTCAAGAGACATTTGAGCAGTGTGGAAGTAGTGCTTTTCCTCTGTGGTACTACCAGGGTCTAATCCCGTAACCGTGTCTCTGTCAGTAGCAATTATTCAGATTTTGGTTTACTCATCCCAGGGACTTAAAGGAATGGGCGAATGGGTCTTTGAACTGACAGGCTAACTAGCTCTACAACACTGAAGAGCAAAATTAATTCAACAATTTTGGAATATCTCCCTCTGTTCTGTTTTGTTATGTCTTCTGTTCCAGAGACATTTTCTTCTCTCTCCCTCCCTCCCACCCTCTCCACACTACCCTTCTCCCTCCCCCTCTCCCCCCGCCCCCTGTCTAATTTTAGATTAATTACTTGCATGAAAAAATCATTGGAAGTACACTTTGAACTGAATATTTTTTCCAGTTACTGAAATAACCATACAGTTAGGCTAGATACATTCCTCAGCTTGAGAGAGGTTTGCAACTAGAACAGGGTTTTTTTTTCTTTTTTATTCAGGTGTATCTGAAAGAGTTAACATGAACTGGTAACAATACCATTATTGAGTTACCAAAAAAAAAAGGCCTACATAAATAATTTATACAAAAGAAGTTATTTCCAGATGGAAGTTATTTCCAACTCCCTTCTATAATTTTTAGCATCTTGTTTTTGTCACTTTTCACATTTCAGAAGGCATTTCTTTACATTGAGAAGAGCCTGAGAAGCATAAATTCAAGAACATATCCTCATAATAGTGGTAAAAATGAAATTTTTTCAAAAATTAACAATCTAATTTTTGTCATCTGAGTTTTTGGTTTTTTTAAAAAAAAAAAAAAAACAAACCACACAAACCAAAACAAAAAAACCCAAAAGACAACTTGAAAAACTTATTAAAAGAAGATTTTGAGTATTCAGTGGCTGCTTCTCTAAAGACATCAATTGAATCTGGAGATTCAAAACACATCTGAGATCTCAGTTTAGGACTGTGATACTCATGAGTGATACCATCATTATCAAAGAAACACAGATTTCCTTTTGCCAGATTTCTGTGTGAAGGCAATGATATTTTCCTGCAAAAGGGAATGTTCTGCAATAAGATAGAAGAAGTAAAAAATAATCTGACCAAAATAATAATTATAATGACCTCAGTTGTAGGTGCATGATAAACAGAATCTCGGAAAAGGAGTGCAAATTTTGAACAGTGGTTGAATTGGTGAGGAGACTTTATGAAGATCTGGGACATGTGAGGCTTATAAAACCCTGAATTCACTGCAGTGAGATACCAGTTAGATAAATGTGATTGAGTAGGAAAGGATGTAAGCTGTGCTTGATTTGGATCTTGGGAGCTGTCATCACTAGGGTGGTGGTGAGTTTCATTAAGTTACTCTCCTAGCCATGTTCCCATGAAGACTACTGAATATTTCTGTTTGAGAGTTCGACTTGGTTGCTGGAATTTAACTTTTGATCCCTGTCAAAGTGGTCTAATAGGAAACAACTGTTGTGAAAAGTGAAAGGTTATCTTGTTGTCACCTTTATTGTCGCCTAGCTTTTATATCTCCTGCAAATAATTTGTCTTCCAGGACCATCTTTTGTTCACTGCTATCACAGAGAACTGAGTTCTACATTCTGGTTTTCCAGCACTGTATCAGCAGAATACTGACAGGGTCTGTGCCTCTGTAGCTTGTGAGGTTCATTATGCATAACTAAAATAACCTAAAGAACTATTCTTACAGTGTTCTCTTGTGCTTACATTAAAGAAAAACACAGTCTGGGAAAGACTTCTAAAGCCACCTGCCCCTTCCCTGTGGTGGAGGCATACTGGTAACTCAAACTTGTAGATACAGCTCTGTTGTGAATTTCAATATGAAAAATGTTTTGGATCTCTTAAAGATGGATACTGGCCTGGAAATTCAGTAGAGGCTCGGTATTCTTGCTTCTGATCATGCTTGAAGGTCAGGATATTCAGCAATGAAAATTTTTGTTTTAATAATTAATTGAAATGTTTTTAATCACACATTTGGTCCTTCTGTCATTTAGTTCCAGCCTAGGGGTTTTATTGTCTTACTTACACTCTTCAAAATCTTTTTTAAGAAAGCAGTTTTCCTTATATCACAATAACAATAGAAGCTATTTTTTTTAAGAAAAGGTAATGCACCTTTGAGTTGGATTATTGTCACAATAACCTTTAACTCACAGGGTATTAACATGGATAGTCATTTGTGCATTAGTGCAGTCAAAGAAACGCAGCCCCTAATGGACCGGTGTAATGGTGCTCAGCCCACAATGTCACAGAGTCGACAGGCAATTTTATTTAATTATAACATGGTACTTGCAAATTATAAAAAAAACCAACAACAAACCACTGTTTTTCTGTGGGAACTGTAACTGGAAAACATTTCCGTAATGAAAACCAAAGGAAAACACTCTAATCACAAGTAATGGAGTGTAATTTTCACTTGTTTGTTTTTCAATGTGACACATACTTTGTGAGTATTTATAAATTATTCTAGGTTTGATTTTATAACCTTTGACTATAGAATCATCCTGTGGTGAAGGTAGTATTAAATCCCTTCTGGCCCTTTCCTGTTACAAATTTCATGCATGAGGTAATAAATCAGGCCAGTTTGTACCATTGTGCATCAAAATTGTTTAATGAGTTCTTTGAGTTAGTGAAATCAAATAGGTCTATTCTTATATCTATCATTATATTGTTTGTTTATCATCAATTCAAAACAGAATTTTGAGTATGAAATGTAATGGGTTAACCATTAGAAGTACAAAAACATGATCAAACACCCTTCATGAATCTGGACCTTATGGAAAGGGGAAGTCCACAGCAAGGATGTTGGGGAGGTTATTGCCTCTGTTTATTTTTTGTAATGACAAGTTGCAGTGTTTATATTTCAGTTCTTTGCCAAGGTTTGTGAATTTTGTGTTAAGCTTTTTTCTTGTTCTTTTTAGTGCTCTTTGGGATTTTTTGTTGTTGTTGCTGTTGGTTTGTTTTGGTTTGGTTTTTTTTAATACCCTGTTTAAGTAAAGCTTCCTCTCCCTAGCACTTGGGAGGGAACTTTTCTTTAAAAGTATTGGCTTTGGATATTTTTTAAACTAAGATCAGCAAAAGCTTGAAAATAAAAACATATGTTTGCTTTTTTAAAGAAAAAAAACAAGCCCAAAAACTTGTCTTGATATTATGCTGTATATTTAATGAATTTTTAACATCCAAGACTATAGTGCCTGCTTCAGCGCTGTTAAATTTTATCATGTTAATCTTTTGCTGTGAATGCGAATATGCTAAATTCCATATAAAATTTTACAGACGGGAAAAAACTTACAACACAGAAGCAAGTATATTTTATGAAAATCATATTTCCACAGCAAATAATTCAATCTCTTTTTTATTGGTTTGTTTTTTGTAGCTCCCACAGGCACTAGTCTATAGTGTAAACATCCACCTTGTAAATATGTGGACTATTTTTAGCTGGTTTTGTACTTGTAGGAAATGAAGGTCTGAAGCTAGGAAATAGCATCCTCATTTTCTCTCATCACTTACAATTATTTCCTCTTCAATGTACTTTTCTCCTTTCCTATCCTTTAAATATTCTTTTAAGTCAGATTGATTAAAATGATTAAAAATAAGGATTCGTTCAGGAGTGTTCTGTAACTTTACTGTTAAAATTAAAGCCTTGACATCTGACATAGTAGTCATCCTGGTACATCCTAGCCTGTCATCCAATATGTAGTGCTGAAAAATATCAGGAAGGATAAGGTCCAGCAGCAGGACAGTATCAGGAGCTGTGAGGCCAAGGCTGATGGTGCATTCTGTGGGAATATACGGTGAGAGCAAAGCAGCCAGCAGTGTGTGCATTCCAGGAGCATAGCAGTATCAGARCAAATAGCTGGCCCAAGTTCTTGTGTTACTTTCCAGCACAGACAAGACTCAAATCGCATGTTAAAAAAGGACTTCGAAGCCTAAGTCCTACTGAAAGTTAGAAACAGCTTTTCAAATATCCAAATATATCTRTTAGAAACAGGAGTACACCCAGCTAATTTACATGGAGGGTTTTGAAAATATTTTGTTGAATTTGCTGATTACAGTAGTATACTTCTGCATTTCTTGTAACTCCATCATCATAGTCCTTATGTGTGGTATTTCACAGTGTTAATATTATGAACTTACTTTGTTTTACTGTTAATGTACTATTATGAGATCACAAAGAAGGCAGAAAAACCTACAGAATAGAACCAAACATATTTTAAGAAAAGCACAATCCCAGAGCAAGAAATTTCAGTAATTTAAATTAATTAATTTTATTGGTTCCCTCCCCCTCCCCCCCCCGAGCACTCCTCTTAGTAGTGTGGTTTTGTGTCCTTTTTATCAGTTTTCTTGTTTAGAAATGTGCTTGATCATATGAGAAAACAATGAAATGGCAAGTACTGGTTTTTTAGAAGATGGCTTTTTATTAAAAAAAAAAGCTAGCTAGCTTGTGGGTCAAAAATCACTCAAAACCTATAGCTAAACCCACTTAATGACTTTTTAACTCTTACGTGAAGTCTATGTTGAGGACTTAGGCTTATAGGAGACAACTGTTAGTGATGTGAAATCTGGAAAAAGAGCAGTGTATCAGTTGACTGTTTATGACTGCTTATTAACAGATGAAAAAGAATACTTTAAGTTCTTCAGATGCRTGTGAAGTCTTTGGGTACTACTAATAGATGACAGCTGTAACCTTTAATACCTAAGGGAAAATAATTCACTTCGACAGATAATTATGCCAAGAATATCTTGTCAAGTTTTCCCAAAACTAATTGCAAACACTGAATATAACTTTTTGATGACTGAAGATGAAATCTGTCCTCCTTTCTAAGCCATTATAATTTAGAAGTGTAAGTATTATCAACTGAAGAGATGTATGTGTAGTACTGTTAGGACATAGATGACTGGGTTTTGTATTTGGAGTAGAGGATCCTTGTTACATAATGCTGGATTTACACAGTGAAGCATACTGAGAGTTGTGCATTGTGAATGTCGAAGAAAAGCTTTTAAAAGTGATTTATCAGTCTATCCCATGTTTTATATGTAGTGCACCACACGTCTTGCCCTCCTTCTAGCTTTTGCAGACAGCACTTGCTCTTCTGCACTCTTGATTTTTGCACAAAAGAAAATTAACACCGGTAGATGGAATAAAATTGACCAGTCTTGAGAATGCATAATGGAACCACCAAGAGACAAGTCACTTCAGAAAACGCAGCAAACCATCTTTGCAGTTCTGATTTTTCAGTTTCCATGTCATGTGGAGCATCGGGCATCCTATTCTCTCACTAGTCACATTGACATATAGGTGATGTGCAGTGGGGGGATTTGCATTTGTGTATACCCAAAATTATATCAGTTTATGTTATTTTTTGGATAAATATGAGTCAGAATTGTCAGAGTCAAGTACACTTTTATGTCTGGAAAGATCTAGCTTGCTACATTTAACCTAGAAGAAATATTCCTCAGGTTGCAGTCCAGAGAAATTTGCTGAATAATACTTTGCAAAGATTGTTTGCCCCTGGGCTGCTTAGATATCAGGATCATAGAAAAAAAAAATCTGTATAATTCTATTTTCCTTTGGATTGCTTTGATAAATATTTTCATTGCGTATGCTGGAGATATCACTTGAAATTGGCAAAACCTGCAGTTTCAGTCACAACATATTTGTGTCTTAAGTTTATTGTTGGATTCCTCTGTGACAAAGCTTGACAAAAAGTTTATTCTTCAATTTATTCTTAGGTAGAGCCTTTATATTTTTATCAGCCAATTGAATTGTGACACGTGTTGTTTGGGGATACCAGAGTGCTTCTGATATGTTTTCTTACAAATTCTTAATGTGACTGGATGCAATTAAAGTACAATAACAGTGACAGAGATCATACTGCCTCTTGGCAGTGTCAAGTATTATACAAAATAGCAAGGTAATAATTAGCAGATAATAACATGTATATCTCTTTGTACAGAGAAAATGGAGTGTGAGGGCTACAACAAATGGTACTGCCTACTTTTTGTTAAAAGCCTGGTTTTAGTGCCAACAACTTGGCCAAGCATTGACCAAGCTGATTGGAACACATAATTGCAGCTTCATTGCACTAGGAATCTGCTTTTATGTGCACATTTGCTAAAACTTCTACTTCAAACTTGCTAATAGAGCCCACCTTTTTTGAGTCTCAGACATTTCCTTATGTCCTACAGCGGCATGTGCAAGCCACTCAGTAGTCTTTTGTCTGGTTCRAAAAATTGAAGCAGCTAGTTTTGCCTTCATGGTATACCTCTTGACTGTGCATATCAAGGTACTGATTATCAGGGCTATTTTTGACCTTTGCAAGACATCAGTGTTATAGTATGTAACTTAGCTTCTTTTAATCTAGGAAATTGCATATACTAAAATATCTTTTAGGTGATGAAATGAAGTACTCAATGTTTGTGCAATATTAGAAATATTCCTTCCTTTAATTTTTTACTCCTTGCGTGCATTGCATCTTATGTCCAATTTATAATTATACAGCTACAATTTTCTTGTCTTGCTAGGTCTAAGCATGATGCATTTGGGGATAGGAAGTAAATAGAATAGATTACTACAGAACCAAGGAGACTGTCATCTTGTATTTCAGATATTAACCTGAGAGAAAAGGTTTATACTCTGTGCTCTGCTATTAGATTTGCTAATATCACTGTCATGTGAAGAGTAGTTGTACAAAGGAGGTTTCAATTACACTTGCACAAGCAACATTAATCCTGGCATTTCTAATTGCTGGTTTTGGGGTTTTTTTATATATTTTATTTTATTTTGCAGCCTCTTATAGAATGTCTCTTTATGTGGATTCTGTCTTCATGTGTATTATTTAGATGGACAGATACAGGTAAAATTAATGAACACAACTGTAAACAGTAATAATTCATTTCGATGACAGTTTTAGCAGGGTATAATTCAAATTCTTTTTCCACCTCAAGCAATTCTTCAAAACTGAGGGCTAATGTTTTCTCTGAAAACAAAGTCTTCAATAGCCATCACAAGATCTTAGAGAAAATCACATGGGATGTTGCTGGAGGGCAGGAATGAAATTAAAACATGACACCAATGTATGACATGTAACAAAACTGTAAAGTAAATAAAAGAATCAAAACAAGCTCTCTGTCTTGGGAATAATTATTGAATAATTTTTGGTAGCATGAGAAAGGTGTGTGGTTGTTTGTTAATGTAGTGCTGAACAAATATTAAGCAAGATACAGTATCTAGAAGAGCCTGTGAGCTAAACAGACATATGATGAAATAAGAACTGAATTTGAGCTTTTAGCTGAGGAATCTTTCAGCTTAAATATATATTTCCCAGGGTGTTGGAGAGCCAGTATTATAGTTAATGCATACGAAATGTTCTCAGATTTCTTGGTGAAAAGATTTGTATGTGTGCAAAGGTTTATTTTGATTTATTATTTGTTTTATTTAGATAATGGTGACTCCTTAACACTCTTTCCTTGTTCTAGTCCTATACACAGTATTTCATTTCTATTAGCACATCATATAATCCAACTAACTGTCTTATTATCATGATATTGATGATTCTGCTGTGATATCAGCAGCGCTTCAGTCTTGAGAGTAACCAAACTAATACAGAATGTATGCTATTGTGCATGGTAGGCATATTAGACAAAGTATGTCTAACTGGAAAAAAGTGGTTTTGGAATTTCTTTTCCTGGCTTTCAAATCCATTGCTCAGAACTATTGAAATATACTATTTCAGCCCATTATTATTTTTCTCTGAGCTTATTTAAGAGCCTGAAGCATATGTAACATTCTAGCAGAAAAAAAACAGCGGTTTTACTTTTTGGTAACTCTTTATCATGCAGTTTAATTTTGCTAATTCTGAACTCTTCCTTTAATTCTTCATGTCACTAAATTATGAGATGTTCCAGAGCCAAGCCATCTGGCTTCTATAAAAGCCACAGAAAGATCAAGGACATCTCCAACTGCTTTTATTGACCAGAATGCCTCATGAGCCTTTAATGGGAATAGTGGGGGTGGGCAGAAAGTTTGGTTTTCTTAGCTTAAAATGCTCTTATTGATGGGCTTCAGAAGTGAAGTCAGCTTTCTACACTGTGTTTCATAAACCTTTTATGACTACAAGAGTGTAAACAAGGTAAGGGTCCACTGTGTTTCTCACTGAAAAAAAGGATATTCTGAAAGTTTGATACACATGTCTGTCTTTAAAAAAGTTATTCATGAGCTCCATATGATATTCCTACTACAGCCACTTTGAATTGAAATGTCCTAGACTTTAATGACTTGAAATGAAAGAGAAACAAAAAATCTATCTAGGAGTTGAAATACAAATGGTGATTATCTAGGACTTTTTTTCATGTGTTTATATCTTGTGTCTGTCACGGTAAATTTAGGTAGAAAATGCTCCTCGTGCTTATAAAAGGCAAAGCTTGTGAAGAAATTTTAGCAGTTTGGGGAACTGTGCGATAACTGACAGTACTGCTGCATTTAAAATCATTGGTTTATTACAAGTCTGTTATAAGTGGCTAAGTTAGCTTACTCTCTAGTCTCAACTTTACTTTCAGTATCATTTAGCAGAGAAGAGTTGGGATATTGATGGCTGTTCTTGATAGCATTTTGCAACTGTGTAGAAAGTTTTTATTTGTGAATTGGAAAATGGCTTTTAGTGTTATAGCAGTAAAAAAAATGCCATAGGTAGAAGAATACGAATAATAAAGCTCTTTATCTTTGTTACTTTTTGCAAAGTGCCCAAGACATATTTAGGAGCTTCTTTGTCTTTTGACTAGATGAAGGCTTGTTCCCCTGAGTAAGTGACTTGTAAGAATATAGTTATAAATCAGGGCTCAATAGAAAGATCACAAATATAAATCTTCAGTTGTTTCACTCATAATATGAGCCCCTTGCTTTCGTACTTCTTTGAAATGTCTATATGCCCTATGACATCTCGATGCAGCTGATAAATATGTAGAGCTTTATGACCCTGACTTTCTAGAAGCCAGGGCATGGCCTAATGTCAGGCTTGATTGCAGAAGGTATACCTTAAATGATTTTAAGACCTGTTAACTATTATTGGCTTGATCCATATATTTCCATTGTTTCTTTTGCTTCAGGTGGTTTTGGAAGGATGCTGAAGTTAAAAAAAAGAAAAGTATCATTAGAATCCATGAGATACGATACAAGAAGGTACAGCCAAATATCTTAGTCCCCTAGAAACCTGAAATTGCAGCATTTTAAAGCAAGTGTAAGAACAACTTCAAGCCTGCTGAAATCAGTTACAACTATTAATTTAACAAAATACAGCACATCCTCCAGATGAGATACTGATGTGGGCCAGTGCTGCTGACAATGTGAAGCATGTGTGCTCATTTCAGTAGTAGCCTCCAAGCATTAACATAATGGCAACCTTCACAGGAGGATGTTAGAGCTGCTGGGGAGTTCAAGAAATGTCTTCATTATACCAACAGATTACCTTAGCTGTTGTGGCCTGGCAAAAACTTGATCCAGGATTCTCAGGTAGGTTTGGCATCAGTTTCCAACTCCAGGATTGTGTGTAGAACAAATAATGCCAATCTCTTCCAAGTTCTGTATGCTTCAATGCAGTACCTGCCCTGAACAAGAGTAAGACACAAGTAATTTTTTTTTTCTAGAAGTAGTTTTGTACAGATATTGAGTGAGGAAGTAGAACAATGAGATAGCAGGCAGTTTCACACTGGTGCTCTGATTACCACAGCAACAGAATAAATTGCATAAGGACAAGAGTTCATCCATTTTGTTGTTAGATAAATTCAAAGCATTTTATTTCTGCAGCATAACCATCTATTCTACATTACAGACTAATAGAGAAATTCAAAGTATGACTACACTGATACATGGAGTACATGAATAAAGCATAATAGGAAAATACAACAGACAGAAAAGAGTGGGCAGATTTACCACCCACCACCCAGAACTATGAATCTGTCTGACATCATCATGGGTTAAAAGAGAGACAGATCTCTGCTTTGGCTTAATTACACATAATTTGGGTGACAGTTGAAATACAAACCTAAACAGTCAGTTAGCTAAAGATACACAAAATTAAGTATTTCACACAGTGTCCAACCCCTTCAATCTTTATTAATAACTTAATTACATTAATTACACCATGGTTTAAAGTATTGCTAGTACAAGAGGGGGAAAAATGATAGATCTCCTAAGTAATGAGCTGCATAGCAATTCTGTTAGAATTAAGACTATTAGCAAAATGCAAAGTAGCAGTAATTTGTAAATATATGCTCCACAGTTTATAATTCCTGTTGTTCCACCCCATAATTCTTTTCTTTAGCAAACTCCAGAAGACATCATTTTGGAGGTCAATACAAACATGCCAGAAACATTATGAATAGAAGACTATTTTCAGGCTGAGCAGATATCTGAATAACTCGGTATTTCCACTACATTTTCACTCCTTTGGGTTTGTTGCTGTTGTTGTTTAGAGGTTTTTTTTTGGCCCTATATTCAGCAACCATCTGTAGCACTAAAATAACCTGAATTTTCCTTATTCTGTTCCATTCTGTGACACAACACAACTGTCTTACGTTGAAGTACTGAAACCTTTATCTATCAAGTCACATCTAAAGATAGTGTGGTAGATCCATGTAGTGGATCAGGTTTACTGGCCTTTAGCCTCTTGTCTAGGTAATGCTCCCCTTGAACAGGATAAATACATAGGCAGTTCTTCAGAGAAGTTATGTCTGTTCTAACCTGTTGGACCAAGCGAGACTATATAAAATAGCAATTTGACAGTAAACTTTATGAGAGTTAGGAATTATAAGCACTCTTTTATGGTAGTTAGGTACATCTACATTGTACCTTCTTATGGAAGCAGGTTGAGTATAATCATATAGCCTTAATAATGATTAAGAGATATTTATAAATATAACTTCTCTATTTCACCTATATTACCGTACACATCTGACAATGCTGAATTGTAAGGGTGTTTGCTTTCTTTGTCATTGAACTAAAGAACTTACTTGAATCCTTGAAATAAAATTGGAGTATGTTTAATTTAAGTAGG
This sequence comes from Oceanodroma leucorhoa, assembly GCA_030449065.1. Taxonomy (NCBI): domain Eukaryota; kingdom Metazoa; phylum Chordata; class Aves; order Procellariiformes; genus Oceanodroma; species Oceanodroma leucorhoa. Next base: position 4,836,265 of record JASVER010000014.1, read on the forward strand.
AAAAGTAATCATTTCTGAGTTGTAAACTGTTTAAAATCAAAGGGATGGCACCTCCTTAATGGCCAAGTTATAGCTGACATATTTGATTAAGCATCTTTTCTAACCAAATTAAAATTTGCTTCTTAAGTCAGGTTTCTAACTTGAAAATGTCTTTTAAAGGTTCTTTCTCTGAGGCATTACCTTTGGAAAGAAAGCCGATATCCCTTTCAAGTGATTCTCTTGGAGTGAATTATTGTGATGGCTGCAAAAACACATTCCTATAAGAATATTCCTGTAAACTTTTGTAAATTGTTTCAATTGTAAAATTATTGAAATTATTTCTATTGTCTCCAGAATAAGGTTTGCCCTTATTAAAATTTAGAACCACGTGTTATTCATAGGGGAAATGTTACTATATCTCTTGGCTGCAACTGACAGGGACAATTTGAGAGATCCTGCTAACTGTAACATTTTAAAATGTAGAGGTACAACAAAATAGAAAGGTATTTAAAGCATTCGTATTTGGGCTTGCTTGACTAGTCATTCAAAGTTAAGGAGTCCATTGCATTTGCAGTTTGTCAATGATTTTGGTGCTTTGTAGTTTCCACGCCACTTCACTGAGTGTGTCGGTGTGTTTGCCTGGGAGACATCGATAACTAAATCACTGACGTGCCTGACTGAAGTGTTTGACTATTGTTCTAGTTACCATCTAAAGAAGCTGAGTAGGTCTATGGTATACACTGCATGAGCTACAGAAAGGTGCTTTTCTTATTCTTGCCATGATAAATTATGGAAGTGTCCACTGTAGTCACTTTATTACCATTCTTTCTTTTACTATAGTCACCTGTCATCTGCCTTTATCACTCAGATCAGTGATTTGATGCTTATTCTTTGAAGATTCCCCAGATGTGATGTTTTTATATTCTTTAATACTTCTGAACTTTTCAATACCTAGTTAAAAAGCGGTCAACAGTGATAGATATCTACATAGATGTCTCCATATTGTCACAATGGTGATTCTGCTTACCTTCAAAATTATAATGAAAATATTTTTCATGGTAGAACTGTTAGATTAAAACATGCTATCCAAGGTTGCATGTTTGGGATGGAAGAAGTCAAAGGCACGCTACATAGACTGCTTATTTTTCTAAGAGTAATTCAATGGTGATGGCAAGAAATAAAAAAATGTTCTTTGCTTATTTGTACCCCAAGACCCTAGATCTCATTTTCCTATATTTTAATTCAAGTACTCTTTATAAATTTGTTTTGAAACTGAAAAATGCAAATAATATCACATTAAAAAAAAAAAGAAAAAAAGGAAAGCCTGTTACTTTTAAAATTAACTTTCCTGTTAAGGAAAACTATTATTTGTTTAGCTTAGTTGTGTTTGTCTTTAGGAAATGCTGATGCATATCTGAGAATATTGCTGTATGTTCCCATTGGAAATCTTGAACTAGCACAACCATATGAACTAGAAAGTATGAATATGGGCCTGAATAGTACAGCATTACCTCTATACTTYTTTTATTGAACCCTGATTAATACAAACACAATTTTTATTTTTTGTTTGGTTTTGGAATATCTTTTTTTAGCCTTCTGTAGCCTCGGTCCTGGAAGTGTATATGAATGAATACAGTTGAGTGATTTGTTAGTTGTTCTGCCTAGTGAATGGTGCTACAATACATACTGTAGACTCTATAGGAGGTATCTTTTCTATTCCTTTCACGATAGATTCCTAAAATTTATTTAAGTTACTTCAGTATTGTTATTTTTGTAACATGGTAGAAAGAGGAAAACTCTGAGAAACTTGCATCTTGAGGCTGTTCAGTTTTAATTGAAAACTGCTATCTTTTTTTTTTTTTTTTACAAACTTAATATGCCCAGTTTAGAACTCTAGGCATAGAATTCCCAAAGGCAGTTTTTTATGCAGTGTTTTTTACAGAGTCCTAGTCTTTATTTGTTTTAATCAATGGGTACAGAGTTACTGTTTCCTGAAGAGTATTGCATGAGGACAATTTATACTGAATTATGAGACACAGCAAGTGTATAAGTTCTTCTGTGATGATTTTCATTCCTTTTTGTAAGATTGTCTTGATGATGTAATGATACAGGGAAATAAATATAGGCTAATAAATATAAAATACAGCTGAACATAACTATTTTTTATTAAAGAACGTTGAGTTTCTTTTACTTGCATTTTATTTTGCTGCAAAGGCATCTAATTTTGGACTTTGTAAGACATTCAAAGTGTAGTTAGGCCACTGTTTGGTGTTTTAATGGATTTGTGAATCTAGAGGAATTACGCCACAGAGTAACAGTCACTATATAAATCTGCATTATGGCTGGCTGTTAAAGAAAAGCAGTAGGAAAATAGTATATTGAGAAAGTATAATGACAGTATTTGCTTTCTCAGTTTCTTCTTAACTTGCTCCTTCACTGAACCTGTTGGGTATTTTTCTCTAACACTGATGAATATTTGAGCAGTGAATGTTCAGGTGTGTCCAAGGTTGGATCAGAGCTGTTTGTCCAGCCCAGAAAGAGCACCTGTATTTGAAGTGGATTCTGCTATTGTAATATTTGTTGAATAGGATTTCACTGGGAACTGATCTGTGCACAGTAAGAAATAGGTCCTTTTGCACACTATTTGTAATGGAGTGGAAAATTACATTTGCCATTGCAAGAACAGCCCCATTAGTGGGAAAGCAGATTCTCTTGCGGAGAGCTGGAAAGCACCTCAGGCAGTGTCAGGGTGACAGTCCAAATAATGGGAGTTTGGAATGAACTGGGAGATACTAAAATGAAAAAATGCTTCTCTTCATACATTGTGGTTCCTTCATAAACTTATTGCTACATAAGGAACAGTTTGGTTTAAAACAGCGTGAAACTAAAAAACCCCAAACATTTGAACAACTGTTTATAACTTGTTTTGAGGATGAAGCCTACTGTTGTGCAAAGGAAATGCAGTGATTTTATTCCTAGACCATTATCTAAACCAGTGTGAAGCTACTAGTGTAAACAGGAATGCTAACATGTTTTGTTAGAGTTTTTGTTTTGTTTTGTTTTTAAATAACACTGCAAGTGTTGCCAATTCTATCTCAACCATATCTCAACCAACTTTAGGAATTGAGTAAAGGATCTTCTGTGCAAGTGCAAGCATCTAAGACATGGTGCAGCCATCCCTGACCTACCCTTTCTGACACCTTCTCTTCTCAGTGAAACTGTTTTAATCTTACTCCACCAATGAATGATTAACTTCTGAGTAGGTATATAAAAGGAATGGTGTCAGTTGTATTTTAAAGTACTTACGAGTCTCTGGCAATGAAGATAAATTGCAGATGCTGGCAGTCCAAAGAGAAAAAATCATTTATATTACCTTGATGCTTAAAAAAAAAAAATATAGAAGTCTTAATGACTCTGAAATATGTAATATCAAGAACACTGGGGACTACTTTGCTTCTGTAAATGTGTTAGAGGGTTAGAAGTACTTCTGGTAGAGCTAGACTGTGTTCTAGAATGACAGACAAACTTGAATTTATTTCAAATCTGCCATTTCCCTATTGAAGTTGCACCCTTGCTGATTGAAATAAAAAAAAAGAAGGAAAAAGTATACACCAGAATTTTTTTTTTGACTGAACTGTAGTAACTGACTGCAAAGTAACTTCTGCAAAGTCCATTACAAACAGTTGTGAGGTAGCAATGTAGAGAAACAGTAGTTCGATTGTACAGACCAGGAGTTTAGAGAGAATTAAAAGGTCTTAAGTTTCATTGTCATTCTTCTGTCAGAGTTACCTGCTGAGTTTGTAGTGAGTAACTTCTCTAGGAACTGATCTAAATTGTAAAATTCATATTGACATTTGAATGAAATATTTGCTCTCAAAGACTGCTGCAAATAATTGAGCATATGAGCCTCAATGATTCACAGATCCCAGGCCATTTAGACTAAAATATCTGTTAGGGTTTCTTATCCATCCYGTTTTGCAACAGAATTTCTCTGTAGAGTATCTTACTCCCGTAGTAATTTCTGTTGGCATTTTTCTTATTAGTGTTATTATGTGATTATTCTGTGCTTTGAGCAAAAGCTCATTTTTATGTTTTGGATAAGAAACTTCAATCATTAGAATATTAACAAATTTGTTAAGGCCGGTATTCTTACCTGTGCTTAAGAGAAGTATCCATCGTGCAATTAAGTTGCAGCTTTTTAATTCAACTGAAAAGATAGGCATCAGACATTAGGTATAGTGAATTTGTAGAGGATGGATTTTGGATGGGGTCACCAAAAGTAAGAGAGATACTTGAGCTTCATGCCTGTTACAGGAATGATCTAATTTTTGCTTTGTTCCTCATCTGCAGCATACCTCTGACGTGTCTTTGTCTTAGGGATGGCACCTTCTAATTACCAGCTTAAATTTTGAATAGGTTCCCTATTCTAACACAGGTGTGAGAGAATTGAAACTCGGGGGTAGTTAGTATTTGTAGTCATTGTGGGGTCCATCCACCTTCTTTTTTGGTCCTCCTCAAGAGTGAGATTTGTATGTGTTGTTTACTATCCTCAAAGATATAAGGAAATGCTTAGTGTCAGGCTGTTTCTGATAAAAATATTTTTCATCATCAAGGCAAATTACCTCTGTGTTAGGTTTCCATTGGATTTATTCCAGCAGTGATTCTAAGGTGTGGTTTATGTAGGAGGGTCTGCAGGCTGTATCACTGAGCAAAGACTGAAGCTTTCCTTATCCAGATCAGATTCTTCCTTTGATAATTTGGGATAATTGGGATAAAAATACAATAAGTGAACAGGACCTGATACCCATGCCTTGTGAAAGGCTAAATATGGCATCTTTTGGTTGTTGCGATGTCTTGACAATCTAAGTGAGTGAATGCCAGTTAGTCTCTGGACCAATTAAGGCAACTCTTACAGTTCGTGGTGGACAAACGAGCAACTTACATAAATTTTAGTCTTTGTTGAAACATAATCAGTTTTTGAGCTAAGAAGACCTTTATCAAAGGGGAATATCCACAGCTGCACAGTGCAAGTCCCTGTACTGTAAGGTTTTAGACTAGAACTGTAATTGAAATACTTAAACAATCTTGTGTGATAAACATTTTTTTCCCAATATTTCTTCAAAAACTTAAAATCTTGAGAACTTTTAATTGAAATTATACATCCTGGTTTTATTTTCTCTGATAAGAATGTGCAAACTGCGTGGGGTGACATAAATATATGTTTCTGGATGACACCATCTTGGCATTTCTACACATTCTTTTCTAAATATATTCTTTATCTTAGCTGTCTTGAAATACTTTTAATATAATTAAAAGCACAGAATGAGTGCCAGACTTGTCAATTCCAACAACAGAGTGCTGAAATTTTCAGTGAAACCGAGAGATCCATCTCCCACACATTGTAATGAATAGGTTCATAAAAGGAAAATAGTTTAATTACATTTCAGTTCATGGATTGTTAATAGGCTGGAGTATCTAAATTGAATAATGTGATTCTGGTAATAATTATGTGTAAATGAACTTGTTTAAATGATATTTTACAGCTTCTTTATAAAATTACAGCTAGAGGCAATCCAGTGATAGACAGACAAAGGCCATGCAAAAATTATCATAAACTATTAGCTTGTTTGCAAAGGGTTTTATGTTAATCTTTTAGTACTTAAAGCACTCTGCAATTAACATATCACGGGGAACTGCCTTGCAGCAAAAGCATGCAAATTAAAGTGCTCAGATAAAAAGCCATTCACATAAAAAAAATCAAAGAAAGGGTGGCATAACACTCAAAGGGTACTGGTTTTATATTTGAGATTAAGGAGGTGTAATGATTGTGTTATCTAACTAGGGTTGTAATTAAAGCTTTTCTCCTGCAGACATGACAATAGATACAGCATTGATTTCGGTGTTTTAATTGTGAAAGTCATTTTATTTCAGGGCAGAAGATATGAATAGCCTAAATCAAAGGGCTAGAAGATTGCTTTGTTGATAGTACTTGTTCAACAGCTGCCTTGTTGCTTAATACACAAATGGGGAGAATGGTGAAAGAGATCCTGGGAGGTGATCCGTATTGTAATTCTCCTGCTGGTTTCCTTTCCTTTCATGAAAAAGGCAAGGATCTGTGTACTGATTGTAAACAAGTAATCTTTTCATACATCACCAATGTTTTTCCTCCCTTAGTTTCCTCTGAACAAAAGAAGTCATAAAAGCCTTGAACTAACTTTTACTACTGCTCTTTCCAAACTACAAAAGTTTTTGTAATAAAACCATCATCTGCTCTCAGAGATATCACACTTTTAGTGGGGAACAAAAAGTCTCCATGTGGCTGTAATTCCTGTTATCAGAAATGCCATTATAACAAAAGGGATGTGCTGTGGGGAATTGGATGTTAGATTTTATTTACATTATGTTTGTGGCTGTACAGTCTCCAGAGTGTTAGACTGGGAAGGAGTGACTTCTTTTTTTCCAATCACTATAGTAACAGAGTAGAAAATTAATGATCAAAATAAATACATCTGGCTAGATTCTCAACTGGCATACGTAGCTGTCCTGTCTGCTTTTGCTAGCAGGGAGTTACATGCTCAGAACGGGCAAGGCCCGGGAGCTGATGTGGGAATAAACTGGACTGGTGGATACAGTTGATCAATTTGAAAACCATTTATATCAATATAGCTTATTTCCTCTCTGGTATGGAAGGAGTTAACTCAATATGACATGTCAATGTAGCTGATTTCCTCTCTGATGTGGAAGAAGTTAACTCAGTATGTACTACATGCATGCAAGAGGAATTGTATCATTTTTCATTGTACCAATATACTTGAAGTGACTGCAGTCTTTCTATTACAAACAAGATGCAAGTAGTAAATCTGTGTGTTTTCTCTTTCCTTAACAGAAACAAAATAGGGATTAAAATGGTTCAGGGTCTCACATAAGAAGAACTACCCCAAATTCCCTTGGAGCCTTTCTGAGAGACTCAAATATACAGAAATAAGTTTGGCTTTCTTCCAGTAGACCTGCACATTTCCTAATTTGGGTTTAAAGTAGGAGCCAGTATGTTGCAAGAGAAACCATGCTCKTAGTAATTATAAGCAGTAAGGACTGGTGACACTTTGTCTCTGGGACTACACTCCACTGATGGTCCCCATCCTTATTGGTGCTGGAAATTGGGTTAAATTCATATTTTATCCCCATAATTTTCAAAACCCTTCATGGAACTGGCTCAAACTATCTAAGAAATTGCTTTTCTCCAACTGTAGTGACAGATTCCCTTGACAGCTACGTTTCACAGGAACTATGAAACCATCAACCTTGGGGATGATGCTTGTGAGAGCAACAGACAGAGTGTTCTCAGCGGCTGGCTCAAGGCTGTGGAGCCTAGTTCTGGAGGAGGATAGAATGACCACAAAACTTGCTCCTTTCAAAGCTGTGTAAAATTTGCTCATTCAGCTGATGTTATCCACAGCCAGAGGAGAAACAGTGATGATTAAAATAAAAGGTGAAGAGACTGTGGGCAGAAAAAGTTCCTGGGGAAAGTGAAGAGACAAGACCATCTGACAACTTGTGTAGCAGGGTGGTTATAGCCTTTGTTCAAATAAGACATACTGAGGAGCATGGCTTGCTTATTTTGGAAGCACTGGAAATAAAAATGTTGTAAAGATGGTCTGAGATTTCTAGCCTGACTTCTAAGCCAAGGGCTTCAATAGGTTCCATCTATATGTGCTGCCATAACTAAGATAGCATAGCGTGATGACATTTAGGAATACAGTGTGGTCCCTATTTATTTATATTTATGTATGTATATATAGACTGTTGAAATTCATCTGTGTGTGATATTGTTAATGGAAAAAGATTTTAGGTTTTGGGATTGTTATATCATTACTTTAAATCCAGCCCTGAATGGAAGAATCACACAGCTACATTTGCATAAGCTTCATTACTACCCCCTCCCACCTCCAAATGTTTAATGGGGTAGCTACTTCTTGCCTGAAATATTTGGAAAAAGTTTGAGGAGAAATAAAAAAGATCTTGTGGGTGTTTTGCAGTAGATTGTGTAAGAATTTCCAGTGTGGTTTTCTGGAAGGTAGAGATTTTTCTAGCTGTTATATAGACTTTATTGGATCTTACTGAGGTTTAATCTTTACTCTTACAAGCTCCCATATTTGCAGGCTTCTGCCCATCTAATTACAGAGGACCTTAAGGTAGGATACCCTCTCACTGGATCTGGCTCTTAATTCATTATGAACAGTCAGACTGAAGATAAAGATATGTCTAGATATGTTGTGGTAGGTTTATCTGTAGCCCTGTGTGGCTGTCCTCAATATTTACTTTTTAAGTGGGGAAGATTATAGGATAATACTGTCTAAGAAGACACACCAGATAGCATAAAAGCATTTTAGGAAACTACTTCTGTTTAAAGAATTGGTGTAACCTCTTGACATAGAATGAGATTATTTCTAAAAAGTATTCCTTGATTCTGGAAAAAAAAAATAAGAGCTTTTTAAAAGCTGTTAATTGCATTAAATGTATTTAGCAATGCAGTGAAACCTGTATCGGCAAGATCTTTAAAACATCTGCAGAGGTCTCTGAACAGGGCTTTATAAATTTGTTTTTTGTTTATTTTCAAGAGACTGTTTCCAATGTAACTCCAACTGGAAATGTACATGATCTGCATATTACTCTATAGGAAAGGGAGTTCTTGGAAGCCAAGTGCCTTAGGCTCTCAAGAACTGTACTGATGACTAGGAACTTGCCAGTAGCTTGAGTCTGTCACAGGACTAGACCTCTGAGACTAAAAAAAAGGGGTTATAGGTGCTCTCATTAGGATTATGTGTATATGGTAATTGACACAAGCAGATGCACATTTTGAAAGCATTCCAAGAGTAAACTCCTTTTGTTTAAGTGGTAAAGTTCTAGTCAAATAGTACTGTCTGCCTGTAACTTCTGGCTTTGGATTTCTCCCAGTCTTGAATGCTCATTACATTTAACCTGGAGTCGAAGATCTGATCCTTTTCAGACATTATTTCTCATGTAAGGCCTTTGTTGCTCTCCCATGGACGCAACTCTCCTTTTGGCTTGGTTGTTTCTCAGTTAAACCAAAGCCTTCTATGAAAGTGTATTCCTCTGTTATGCTCTCCTGATCAAATTTTCTGTGGTTTTGTTAGTGTCTTTAGTGGAACATACTGAATTCACTCCCAAATGTCTCAGGCTTGGTGCTTTTTCAAACACAGCATCAATTTGCTCTTAAATTTTCTAATGCGGAATTCTGCTGCCGAAGACACTGTTAGTGCACTGGGACTAAAGTTGTTTTGTTGAAGTTTCTTCCTTCCTAATAAGTGAYGGGAAGAGCACGTATTCAGTGCTTTGGTCAATGGCCATCTGTGCTTGTGCTTAATGCTTGACTATTATTGTCATGTCACTGCTCTGAATTCTGAAACTCTCATATTAATATATAGACTTTGTAACTGTGCACTTAGTAATAACTGTATTCTAAGTTATTGTAGGGAAAAAAACTAATGGATTAATAAAATAGCCACTGCCATCTTTAGCAGTTGTTAAAGATGTAGGATAAGACAGTGGAAGATTAGTATAATTCCAATTCATTCAGTGTTGCAGAAAGAATATGAATTCTTGAGGTTATGAAATTCCTGCATCATTGAACATCTCGGTTTATGTGGATCAAGTCATATGCCATATATCTCCCATATCAGGGACAATGGAAGGTCATCATCCATAATGACTCCTATTTGACTGGGTAACCTACAGAAATCAGTACAGCTAAACCCTCACATTAGAACACCTTCATCTCCAGAAAGCTGTAGTGGAATAAAAAAAAGGGGGGGGAGGGGGCACTGTGATTTTAAGCATGGTATTGATTCATTACATTCAGGGAAACGCTACTTTTTAAATTTTAGTTATGTGCTTAAGTTTCCGGCTGTCTCACAACTCTGGATCAGACTTTTGCTCATAGAACTGGCTTCAAGACGACGGCATCTCTGGAATACATCAGATAAACTTCTTTTGCAGGAGCCGACCCTATAAGTTATCCTTACTGATAATTTCCATTTTAGGGCTGAGCGCTTTTAGCTCCCCATGCATTAGAGCATCCTATGGAAGGAATTCTTCAGTGGGACTGAACTATTATTCACTGGGAATTGTGAGCTTGGAGGACTTACAGCACTAGATCCTGAATCAACAGGTCTTTGGTTTTCTGTCCAAGTTTTGCTTTACTTTTCTGAGCTTTGCAGACTGTCAACTTAGAAGTGTGTTTTAAAAAATATTTTCTCTGAATGGCTTGCTAACTACCATGTATTACTATGGGCTATCAATTTATTTTACAAGAAGTTAGAATGTCAGAAATATAAGATCATTCAGGGTTACTAATGGACATTTTATGTAGTACTGACACAGGGATTTGTTATCTAGCAGCAGAAGTGAGTGCCAACTTCATTAAAGTGAAAAGGAAAAAAAAAAAAAAGCGCACCCAAAGAAAAAACCAAAAAAATCCTATACCTTATTTATCATTTCTACTCTTACTTTTTAATGCTGGTGAGTTTCTTATTAACCTTACCATTTTTATTTTGCAATGTGTATGTTCATGCAGCAATGCAAATTTAACAGAATAGTTAATAGACATGATGGCCCTTTTTTTTGTTTGATAAAAAAGCCATTCTTCCTCCAGTATATATTGGGTTATGAAATAGTCACAACCATAGGAAAACTGCAGTCAAGGCTTGCCATGGTTTACATGATTTTTATGGTATTCTGCAATTTTCAGGCCTACTTTCTTTCCTCAAAAATTTTATGAACTGTCATCATCTTAGTTTTTTTCTTATGTGAATCTTTCTAGGCTTACACTGCTTGGTATTTTGAAAAATGCTGGTCTTTTTGGTACAGGAGATGGAAAGGATTGCAAAAAAAGCAGCTTTAAAATTGCTCGAACAAAGTCTGAAATTGAAAGCAGGAGCTAGGGCAAATATTAGGAGTGCGTGAAGTGGTGCTGGCTGGGGAAAGAATTGCTGGAGGACTGACCAGGCATAGCCTTACAGAGTGTTCCACAGTTTATGAGAATATGCAGTCATGAAGTCAAAGGCATCACAGATGATAGAGTCATCACAGACCTGCATGTGAAAATAGGAATAATCACTATCTCTTTCCCTCAAAGCAACATTAACAATTCTTTATATATTATGGTCAAAACATGATGTTTATTCAATACAAGTCTCTTTGGTAACTCAGTTGTCATTAGTCAAGCTAGAGAGTTCCCAAAGAAACTAGTCTTTCATTCAAGAGACTGTTTCCAGGGCAGGACAAATATGAAGTATGTTTGGGCACTGGCTCTACAGCTGAAAATAGATGGTCACCAAGACTGGAATACTTTATGTATTAGGAAAGGGTAATAATCTGAAAAGAGTACCCATTTCTAAAAATTGAGCTTATTCTTAATGATATATAATTACATATTGCATATCTCGGCCACGAGCAGACAGGTTTTCCTGTGCTTCCTCCAAATTCTGCTCTTGTAGTCTGTGTTTGTCCTGCCAGATTCTACATGTACTGCTACATTTTTCCAGTAAGAATTGTTGTTTCTTTTTGCAAGTAGTTGTTTTTTGGGTTTTTTTTGTGTTCTGTTTTTTTTTTTTTTTTCCTTTTCTTGTGGGCTAGGTGTCTGTCCACGACAAACACGGAGAATTAACAACAGCAGAAACTGGTCTTTGTTGTCAAAACAGGAACATATTCTTGGGCAAATGCTGGCCCAGTCTGTAGAGGCAGGTGTCTGAGAGGCACCTTTGTGCCAGATCAGCCCTTGGCATTGGATCAGATGATGTGGGCCCATCTGCTGTGTACTAATTTTCAGATAGAGGTGTTTTTTCTTCACTTGGTCATTTCTGAGTCTTCTGCAGGGTTACAGTTTATTTCAGCTTCCAGAAACCTAAGGCAAGCTGTAGTGCTGAGACAGAAATACGCAGTACACCTGCAAAAATAGGGATAATCCTACTCTTCGATGGGAGGTAGTGTGTTTTATAGCAGGGGAATGGAAGGTAGGGCCTTTTAGCTGATCCAGTCTGTCTGTGGCTGCTATGCCTTGACCAACAGAGACAGAACTAAGAATTTATGTCATCTTCTAGACAGCTGTCGGTGTCTCAAATGTATACATGGCAGCTAGAAGAGATGAGAAAATTTGATTTGGAAATTTAGCAGGAATGTTATGGGAGAAATGGAGATGTGGAATAGTGGATTGGCAGGAGGCAGTGGGGTGGAAGTCCCTCTAGTTCCAGCCCAGGCCAGAATTTTTGGTCGTTGAGATAGTTTGACGTCCTTGAGCTTGCGGGGGATGCTTCAGTTGACATTGCACTCTAAAAGACAAAATCTGAAATCTGAAACAAAGTGAGGGGCATGGTAATAGAGCTTCTGCTTTCAGGTCAGGGTAGGTAAGCAAAGGAAAAGTTTTCCCCACTTTTCAGTGTATCTTTCTTCACAGTCACTCTAGTAATGTCTGTTCATCTGCACCAAGAGAAAGAAAAACAACCTCAAATGAGGAAAATGAATTAAAGAGGGAAAATTGTGATCTAGCATTGGGCTCAAAAATGAGCTGAATGCTTAGAAAGGAAAAAGCTTACTAAGTAGTTCTAACAAGAGAAACAGTTCTATATGTTAACTTCACCTTGTGTTTAGTCTGAGAGGAACAAAGCAATCCCTGCAAAAGACAGACAATATCCTCTCCCACACTTAGCAGCACAAAAGATGAGTGGCACCATTATGGTGGGAAACCTGCTCAGCTCATGTAACACTTTTAAACTGTGCAGAACAGGAATCTCTGAATACACAGAAATGCTCTTTTGAGTTAAATAGCAAAGCTGTGCTGAATCCATCAGTACTCGCATTTATAACAGAAATAGCCTCCAGAGTCGACTGTTTATTTATCAATTGTTAATTGAGTTGATGTTTACTCATGATTGCAGACAGATGATTAATTTATAGCTGAGTGTTATTACTATGATAGCAAAGAGATCATTAGAAAGAAGGATTGTAATAGGGTTCTCTGCRCTTGTGAGGCTAGTAATAAAGATTGACTAATATAATTAGATAAAGCTTTGTAACAAATACTATTAAATTGAATCTGGACTTTATTTAAATGCACTGGCCTGTTATCTAAAATGTATTAGCAGTGTGTGTGGGTTAAGTAGAACCCCTGCCTACACTGTTTACTGTCTCCTTCAGAGATTAAAATGGCTCTATACTCAGTGGTTAAATTGCAATATTATGCTCTATGCATGAGTATTATTTCTATTGAAAACTCTAAAAAATATTGTAACAAAAGAAAAATATTATATTTGCTTTCAATTTTAACATGGGATGATTTCCAACTTTAATTTTGATGATAGGTTAACCAAACTTAATTCAAGAAGATAGTGTTAGGCTTCTTCATTTGCTGAGTCTGGTAACTCTTTTGCATAATTCTATTTAATGGAAGTCAGAGTAAGACTTTTGTGGGAATCCAGTGACAATCTTTTGGAGCATTTAATTTTTTAATTTTCATGGAAGCATGGAAGGCAACAACAGAAGCTGAAGTGGGATGGGATGAAGCATTTCAAAATGTAGATCTACCTCCATCCCCCTCATCCCCCACTTTCTTTTATCCTTCTGGGTGGTTTTTTTTTCCTTCCTCCCTTTTTGGAACAGTGTATATTATTTCATTGGCTAGAATTGGCTAGAGCTCTATAAAGATTTATCTGTTATGTCCCAGCATAAGTCTAGTATGGAGAGGCTCTTCTTTGGCCCATTTGTAGTTGTGGGTACAGAGGTAATGTGAATCTAGTGTGAACAAGAACAGGTGAATATGTTAATAGTATTTTAATGTAGAATGGGAAGACATACAGACAGAACTTGCAGCTGTAATGTAAACGTCATTCTAGCAGCAGGCATTTCAAATTGTTTGAAAATGCAATGGCATCACAGCAAATAGTGAAATAATATTACAGGGACTATAAAACCATGCAATTTTTTTAGAATCTTGATAAGTTACACTCTAACTACTCTGTGGTTTCATGAAAACTGAATGCAAAATTTGCACTCTTTATTGTCAGATTCTTTATGGGTAGAGAAACACAGTTCTCACCTTCTCACTCACTATGGCCTGAGTGCTTGAAGACTTAGCATCTTCTGAAGTTGCTTCAGCTACAGACTGCCAGATTGTGAACCCTCAGGCTATGCAAAAATGCTCTCATCCTGATAGGTGCTGAGTCTCAAATGAAGTATCTTGAGATCAGTGCTTGCTAAGCACCTATCAATATCTGTTTCCAAATGACCACAAAGCATTTCTGTGCTCAGCTGAGACTTGAAACCCTTATAATATTTATAATGGGAAATGAAAAGTTCTTGCCCTGTGGTTAGAAAGGGCTCCCACTGGGCTGTGCAATTATTGTTGTGCTGCGCTGCTAGCTGTGTGCTCTGTGCTCAGATACATGATACTCTTCACAGTTAGCAAAGCCGACAGGTCTACAGTCATGTTGCCACTCCCGTCCAAAAGTTACTCAACTATTTTTGTACTGAAAAAAATCTTTGGGTTATTTTCATTCTGCTTGATGGAATTTCTTTGTTGGAAGAAGAGATTTGGAATAGATTAATTTACATAAACTATTTGATTACTAAAAAGGCATTTAGAAGAAATGTTGAAATCCTGAGGTTCAAAAGTAACAAACTGGACAAATGCTTGAGCTACAGGTTCCTTACACAAAATATTGTCACTGTCAGATGAGTGGGTGGGAATGTGAAAAGTTTAAATGCTCTTCATAGAAATGACTCGGGAAGGATTAATAATGGCTCAAAATAGTTGCAGAGAGCCTCTGGACATGTTCATAGAGAGTTTCCACAGAAAGGGTCTACTGGTTTGAGCCTTGCACAGCAAGTGAAGAGAGCCTTTTAATCTTGACTGACTTAATGGGACATGGGATGAAGCAGACTTTAGTCACAAGTGATTAATAAATCACTCCCAAAATCTGATTTGTCTTCCCTAGAGAAAGTCAATTTTTTTTGAAACTCTGTGGGGAAAACAGAATTTTTTAATGCTTTGTATAAATCTGTTGGCAAGTTTTAGCATTATCAGTTTCACCAGCCCTCTGTCCCAGGGCTGTCAATTTGACTATGATGAAAAGTAAGTTGTCATTCTCAAACAACTCTTCTCACCTGCTTGCCTTCTGAAATAGTGCAAAAGGAGGTATTAAAAAAAAAGGTGGGATGAGAGATGAAGAGGGAAGCATCCAAGAATGGAGTTGAAGGCAAAGTAGAGAACTGTAGAAAAATAACATTTAAAGCTGAGTTTGAGAAACTTAGATGTTAGAAATACATTTGAGGAAACAAATGCAGGTTGGTAGAAACTGTGTCATCTATTTAGATTTTGTTCATTTATGAGAGTAAAACATGCTTTGTTTTCGCTGTGAAAAATGTGCAGTCTGAAGCCCAGCACACAGGGTGAGTTTTGAATGGGTCTCAAGGAAGCAAAATAGCCACTTGCAGGCAATTCACAGAAACACAGTGCTACTGAAGGGAAAAACTTGGGTTTCAGACCAAATTTGTATGGAAACAGCTCAAGGTTGTGTCTCTGAAACCAAACCCAGGGATAATTGTATTAAATGAACTGATGAAGGCTTTAGTTTTCAAAAAAAAAATGTAATAATATTGGTGGACCACCTTTCATAGAGATTTTAGTTTTCATTCTAGAATTTGTGTCTTCTTCCAATACCTGGTACTAGCAGTGCTTGTAATCAGGATGCCAGCTGCAATGGACTGGTAATTTGCATTTTACATTATTTTTACTCTTAGGGATCCTGTGTTAAGGTATAAATGAAAAGACTCCAAATTTTTCTACTATTAATAACATAGAATTGAACCTGTAAAAAAAAAAAAGTCATTGTTGTTATTGCTTTATTCAACTTTCTGCTATTCCTTTGGATTTAGATCCTTTATTGTTAGGTTATATAATCTGGAGACATTAAACAAGGGGAAAAAAAAGTAGGCATTCTTTATAGAAGTTTATGAAAGCTGGCATATAGCTGGCATAAGAAAAGCTGTCATGACAATAAAATCTTTGATACATTTGACAATGATATACTTGCATAGATAAATCCACGCAATCCCAAAAGACATCAAATGGGTACTTAAATCCTCTCAAATACAGACACTTTTATTCAGTTACTGAACATTAAGCCTAGAAGAATTAGATAATTTTAGCTAGTGTATATAGAGCAGCTACAAGTTGACTTGTTTTGTTTTCTTCTAATCTTCAAAGTTTCCAGGACAGCCTTTCACTGAAGAATATACAATATTTTAGTTGTTTGATAAGTCTTGCAACAAGAGAAGAAGAAAAGGCGGCATAGTACAGCTGGTGTTTTTAAAGTAAGTAGTTGTTTGACAACCATAGAGATATTATAATTGTAATTCATTGAGCAGGGCTCTGTGAGGAAGCAGAAGTCCCTGTTGGAACTACTCCACAGTTTCCCAGCTGTTATCTGTTTTCTTCACAGAAGGAGGGCTTGAATCGCATCTTAAGCCTTGAAGAATGTATGGTGCACTGGATATAGTGTGTATTTAGTTCTGGACTGGAAAATGAAGCCAATGTAAACTCCAGTTATTGCTGGGCCTTGTCATTTCTCTGACATCAGACACAAAAGGTCATGACTGCTTATGTCCCATTTAAGACAGCAGTAAAGATTCAGAAAACTAAAAAATGGCAGTGTCTTAATTAAGCACATCCAGAGAAACAGTCTGTTTACAAGTGCAACCTGTAGCTCTGTTTATGTTCATATGCCGTTTTTTACAGTGGTGAGATTTGGAGATATGTGGAAGAAAATGGCCCTCATCTCCAAAATTGAATGGAATTTGAACAGTCTTCATTCCACATTTACTGGGGAGGGCTTTTTCAAACAAACCATCTTGTAAGCCTGTTGTCTGACGGGTGGAACCATGGGATTGTGTTTTGCTTTTCTAGGACTGAAATTTGCACAAAAGTATGAAGCAGAAGTGATCAAAATCCCAAAACTCACTGTGAAGTTGTGATCCAGTATGCACTGCTAGCCCTGTTAAGCCTGCTATGCTTTTTTACAAATCAGAAAAGCTAGCTTAGGATCACTCAGTCTACAAAAGAACTGTGGAGCGAAGGATTAGCTCAGCTGATGTTTGTTCTTTCTAATACTTTCTGTTTATATTAAGGAAAGGAGGTTGTCATTTGTATTACAATCTCAAAGAGTGTGTAAGATTGAAACAAGATGGGTTTAAATGAGAAAAAGACAACCATTTACAGCAGAGAAATAACGTCAGATTTTTTTTTCTCACTTAAAATAGAGAAGAAAAAGAAACTGGACACAGCAGAGCTTCTAATTGATTTGGAAAAGAAAATCACTAAATGCCTATGCATATCGCTAAAGAGAGAGCAATCTTAATCAATATAGAATAAGTAAACTATTTATTCAGCCTGGTGAACAGTAGAAAAAAAATCCACTTAGGTTTAGAAAATTATAGTGAAATGTGTCCTGAAAATTATTCACTGGTGGTGCTGAAGGTTGTCATCTCTTATAATGAATTTGTAGTATAAATTTTCATATCTAATTCAAACATTAGAACTGCTGAAGAAATTTTCATTGACAACTTCTTCTTTAAATTAATATCATTGTGCAAGAGCTGTTAAAGAAGGCTGGAAAATGAAAACATTTATGTGAGATTTTTTTTTAAATCACTTGATATGATATTTTTCACCAAATGTTTGTTTTACAGTGTCTTACATAATTAAGTCTTATTGACTTTAGATTTATTAAATATATATAATAGCTAGAGGAACTGCCATTGTTAACTAACTATCCACAATGTAATGAAAATTTGGCTCAGGTGATATTTTTTGCTTGTGTTGGGGGAAAAAAAGCAAAAATTTGTTTCTCCAGGAAGACACATATGAGATACCTTGAAGTTAGCTTTTAATTAACATTCTTGCATCTGTCTCAAAACCAGATAGAAGTCCTGTATTACTGCTAAAAGGTATAAGTAGATATTCCATTATTTATCTTTCTTTTGTTTCTCTCCTTTCTTAACAAAGGACAAGAAAAAGCAATGAGCACTAAGTTAGAAAAGTCAAATGCCTTACAAGTAACTGAAATTTTTAATATTTCCTAGGATAAGGTTAACATGTTGTCACCTTCGACTGCAGAATTTTAAGACTTGTTTAATACAGAAAGCTGGACAAATCCTTTCAAGTATAGCCTGTGTGACCAAGTCTGCACGGTCAAAGGACTTGTTCAAGGAATATGATTTTGGAGTCTGTATCAGCTGGAACCACGTTAATGTTTTATTTCTAAAATGCTGGATCAGATTTGGTATTGGTGTCAGACATATTGTTACACCTATTTGATGTATTTAATCAATTTGAAAATACTCTCTTTGGTTTGGCGTTCATTTCTGAATGTCCCAAATGCTAAATAGGAAAGGAATTCCAAAAGAGGCTGAGTGGATAAGCTGTCCTCTTTGTGCTCATTTTCAGTGAAATTTGACTGTTCAGCTCCCCTATGCTCTTTAAAAATTCTAGTCAAGGTGTATGCATAGAGGAAGAAAAAAGCCAACAACTTTCTGATGAATACAGTGACATTTGGTTTTAGGAGGTCATGCAGTGGGGAAGTCACAGGACTCTGCCCTGTCTATATAAACTATGCTTTACTTGGGTTTCTGAGTGCTTAGCTAGTGATGGATGATTCAGTCCAAATGTTAGCTCTGTGTACTGACAGTCTGTCTCTCTGATATACTTTGAACTCTGGATGAATTTTTATATGGCTTTACATGAGTACTCATGAAAACAGGAGCAAGCTATTTCATTGCCAAATCTCGGGTGGCCAACCTGGTGCAACTGCTATAATTTTTGTAGGTGACTTGAGAAATATAGTTATTATCCAGCAGTGGGGAACAATGAATGTGTTAATGGCTAGACTGGCAGGGCTGCACTTGAGGTATTCAGAACAAACACCTTAGTCAGCAGTCACAGGTGGGAAAAAAATACCTTTGACTGTGAAAAATATCGCAAATGCTTGATTCAGTTTTTTACAGTACTTTGTCAAATAACTTTACCTGAGGCTTAGTCCTCAGCAGCTACAGGAAGGTTTGTTCAAAGAAGGCTGAATGGGTGTAGAGGGAAGAAGGAAAGAGTCTACTGAATCTTTTAGCATGTTTTCCAAACTCTAACCGTTAGCTTTCTCTTTGTAGGCAGTTGTTCTTGATCAATCAAGAGATCAGAGATATTTTCCCATCATTCTTAATGCCTGGTGTTTGCAGGATCTGGGCTTTCATGGTCTATTTTAAGCAGAGGTATCTGTAGAATGTCTTTATGAGAGATTTATTGCTGGGAGAGGGGCTAAAACTACTAAATTTTTAGCTGCTTCTGCAGAAAAACCATGAAGTACGAGACCTTTTTTCTTCAGGCTCTATTAAATCACTGTATACTTTGTTGAGGGAATGGTTGGTTATGGCCAGTGTATTACAGCTACAAGTCCATTTCCCAAACAAAAATCACCATGTGATGGTGAATATTTGACAGCTTTGTAGCACAGAACAAGACCTAATAAATGGTATCTTAATGCTGGCATATACCTGTGTGTTGAATGGGCTGTGTAAAGGAGAGATGTGGTGGAAGGCATCATAGACACATGATTTCTAGCAAAATAGCCGTTAGTGCAGAAGCCCTCTAAATAATGGAGATTTTATTGCAGTCTAGCCCTGGAATCTCTATAAAGCTCTTTTTTTTTCCCCCTCCAGTCACAGGTAAATAGTGAATTAGAAATTTTTTGGGGGCACTCTGAGATTATGCAGTGAGAGACGGACCTTTTACCTTAAAAAAAAGTGAGATGGAAATCATAGAATCATAAAGGTTGGAAAAGACCTTTAAGATCATGGAGTCCAACCATCAACCCAGTACCCACACCCACTAAACCATGTCCTGAAGCGCCACATCTACACATTTTTTGAACGCCTCCAGTGATGGTGACTCCACCACTTCCCTGGGCAGCCTGTTCCAATGCCTGACTACCCTTTCGGTGAAGAAATTTTTCCTAATATCCAATCTAAACCTCCCCTGGCGCAACTTGAGGCCAGAGTACAAGACAGGGGCTAAGTGAGTAAATCCCACATGAAAAGCATAGCACTGGAAAACCTTACTGTCTTGCCATTAACTGCACAGATGTATGGTCCGATGATTGGTGCAAACATGTTAATTACCATTTCCCACATCTCATGTGATAATGAATCTTTTTTATTTTAAATCCCATCAACTGTGAGTTTAATTAGACTTTTTTTAAACTAGACAGTTTTGTCAAGATCATGGTGGTTACAACGAGAAGAAAAATTTGAAATATATTTTTGAAATGTTATTAAAGAGGAAATACCCAAAATCACTGCTGCTTTAATTATCTGGGATGAACAGATGAAAGAAAAGTGGTTTCTAAGTAGATTACTTTCAAGATAAAGTGTTTCACTTTATTAATGTTTAACCAAGTCTGACATATACATTTTCAAATTTTTAAGGCATGTGAACACAAGATTTCTTAAGGTTTTAGGCAATGTGGTATGCCATGTGATCCTGTGAAATATCATTCGTGATTTTCAAGTTGACATTGAAATGAAAGGTAAAACAGCATTTGTATATTGCAGATTAATGGAATCAGAATTATCTCTAACTGTCCTGAACATGATTTAAAATCTACTGTAAACTGCATTCATTGATAGAAAGCTGGATCAATGTTTGATAAGATGATGATACTACTGTGTGTGTTAAGACAAGGAGTGTTTTCTATATTATAATAGCCTCTGGAGTTAGACTTAAGGATGAAACAAGTACTGTTTTCTAGTGCTTTTTTTACATTTACTATTGATCAGAAAGATTATCAAAGCAAACTTCTGTGGGGTTTAATACTAAATCTTCTTCAAAATAGTTTGGCAAAGAGTGTACAGATATTTAATGTCTTTAGCATACATCTTTGATTTCAGTGGGTTAGGGTTGTGGGACATGCTTGCCTGGTTTAGAGTCTTTGAAGATGCCCATAGGCTTCTTTCAGATCAAATCACACCTCACAAAAACACTTAATTGAGTCCAAGTTCCTCTTTTGTTGGTCTTCAAAAGCATTAAAAATAGTCACTGAAAATAAGCTATCCTTTTAGGGGAGATACAGTGTGAATTGGATCTCTGTGAAGCTGTTTAGAAAACACGCTTCCTATTTAAGGTTATCTTCACTTATTTCTTTCAGTATCATGTGAACGTTTAACAAAAAAGCTGACATTCCTATCATAGCGCTGTGTGTATTCTTCTCCGTGTGTCCTACGCGGCTATTTCCCACATTTGTCAAGGCAAAGGTTGAAGGGGGTATGGACAAGGGAAATAGGTCTCCCATTCATTCCTATCTGTCAGGAGTTCACTTTGTCATGATAACATTCAAGGAGTATATTTATCTATCCTGCTACTGGAGGTTAAAGCAAGGGTAAAAAAAGGAGAGGGGAAGAAATCATGTTTTAAAAGTTTACAAATTCTGCTGCAAAGACTGTAAACAGAGAGAGGCTTGCAGTGGAATGTGTAAAATACTGCTGCATTGATAGCGATGGGGCGGCTAGCTGCTACAAATCCGCTCGTATAAACAGAGGAACTCTTGCTGCAGATTGGGTCTGTTTTGGCTTAAAGTCTGAGGAACACATTGCTTTCAAAGTGAATTCTTAGGTGTCACTTCCCATAACTTATAGCAGAAGATTACAAAGCTACTGATATAACATATTAGTTTGATGGACAGAATTATACCCCCAACGCTTCCTGCTCTCCCCAATGACGCACACTAACTTAGTGTGCTGTGACAGCTGCCTTGATTTACCACCAGGCTGGGAGGCCAAGTGGGAGAGGGAACATTCACATGAACGCAGGGGCTGATACTGGCCCACAGCCTAGTTTATAAAGCTGCCCTGTAATTCACCACAAATGTGTCACCATTAAAAGGGAAAAAAGGATTGCAGATAATAAATACTCTTTAATTTATTAGCTAACAACAAAGAGATCAGAGCCAGTTGTGATGTGATTGTTTGACATAATATTGTCAAGGAAAAAAGCTAAGTTGACCAAAGATGTATATTACACATTCAAGCAGATGCATCAACTCTTGGCTTGTCACAAGCGGAGCTAAACAAAATGCCAAACAGAGGAGAGAACTGGCAAACAGCACAGTCATTTATCTCTGAAAGAGACATATTCAAGAGCAAGTGAAATAAGACATAGTTCTTTGGGCTTGGTCAAGGGCCAAGTTCTAACTATTATAAATTAAATGTTTTGTGTATCGTATTTGGCAACTGCAGCAGCTCTTACCATCTTGGTCATGGTAGGAGAGTGTTAGATTTTCCTGTCTCCTTTTGCCAGAATGATGGCTTTTGTTGTGGGAGACAATATTAGAATGTGTCCGTGCATACCAATAGCCACAATGCGTGCTATAAAAAAGGCATATAGGTTTTGCAAATACAAATAAGAGCTGTTAGGCTAGACACCCTATAGAATTCGAATTTTCCAAAGAAAACTTGTAAAAGTCATGACTCTCAAAATCTCGCTCTCTGGATTGTTTGAGTTCACAGAATATAGTCATCAATAAAATTATTTCAGGTTTGTATGCTTTTAATCTGAGTTTTGAACTTCATGTAGTTTATTTTGAGGAACCTTTTCTTTTTGTTTTATATGAGCATTGTTCATGCCACCACAGTTAGCTTGGTGTCAGCATTTCCATTATAAATTATGCTTAAGTGGTTTGGATGTCAGCTGTAAAAATTTTTGGCCTGTTTAGAAAACTGATGCACAGAATCAGAGCATGCAGATTACATGTTTATGCAAGCACATGCACATATTTTTTAAAAAAGAAAATGAATATTTAAAATTAGATTCATTAATGTTATCCCAGAACATGGGTGTCATGCACAGGTATAAAAATTCTCCCATAGTTAAAGGTCTATGAAATTATTTGCTTCAACATCAGAAATATCATCCTACAAACCTGAAAAGACTGAACTGCTGGAATTTTGTGTGCTTTTAGTACACTGACATTGTCTTACAAACTTTCACAGATTGAATTTAGAATGGAAATTCAAACTCCATATATATTCTTTAAGGACTTGCCCTTTCTCCATTTCTCCTGACAGCTAGATCATACAGTAGTTCTCTGAAATAGGAGAGGAAAGATATAATGCACAGTGAGGAGAGGACAGAGGCTCAAGTCACCTCCCCTCTGTTGGGAGGCTGAAAATTCTCTGGATGATCCAGGTCAGCAGCTCTGCAGGCGAACGTGCTTCTTGGCACAGTGGCACACAGATTGTGTGTGGGTCTCTACAGTAATGTGGCTTTTTGGATGTTGAGCAGCCAGGGAATAGGAGCCTCTGTGGAGGTATGGATGGAGCAGGGGGCCTTCCTACAGCAGTTTCTAGCACATTTAATAATCTCTGTCCTCAGGGCAACATATATCACGTGTTTCACCAACCTATCTGTGATGAGTAGTTAAAGGAAACTTTTCAGTTTATATCCTAAATTAAAAAGAGAGAAGGGGACAGGCTGTGCCAAAATCGGTAACTTAAATTGCTCCATTTTGATGAGCAGGGCAGTCAATTCCCAGGAAGAGGGAACCAGCATGTGCTAAACATGGAGAAGCATGATTTGGGATAGAGAAAGAGCAGTGTGGAGTCCACTTTGTGGCATTGCCCAGGATAATGGCAAGCCAGGATATATAGCAGGAAGTACTTTACTGTTTGTTAGAGGTAATACATGCAAGTGTTTCATATTTGTGCAAAGACAAGAAAAAACAACCTCTGATTTAAGAGTCTGATGGTCTTGCAGTCCATCTCTTCATTCCCAACCGTAGGGACATAGGTGCAGATAAGGCCAAAGTTCATCTTCTGCTTATATGGCAAATTAATCTTGATTTTATGCTGATTTTCATTATTAACGTCATAGTTTTTAATAATCATGTTGATAGTTAATAATTTCTTATATGCCTGTCTTCTGAGTCAAATTATTGTTAGAATCTCAAGAGCTTTTTAATAAAAAGAGGCAGAGATTTAAAATTTCTACTTCTCATGTATGCAAAAAATCCCTCAAATATGGCCAAATTTTCCCCCCAAAACAAAAGAAATACACAAAATGAGAAGGAATCTACATTTCACTAGTACTTAAAATCTAAAGGCTAAAAAACATAGAACTGTTTCAAAATCATACATCCTGATTTGCAGGGATTATGTTCTTCAAATGAAGAGTTATGTTCTTTAAATGCTTGGAGTTTGCTGTTTTATTTTCTTATGAAATGGAATTCCGCTTCTTAGTCCTTAAATTCATGAAAGAGAAGAGCATAGAAAATCTGAAGGTGAAATATAATATATAAGAGACTACTCTACTCTCCTATAGTTTTCAAAAGAAACATTATAGTCTTAACTCCCACTGAATATGACATTTAGAAATTCAGACACAATTCAAATGAATTCAACAGCACACCATGGTGTCTTCTAGGAATCATTCTTTATAAAGTTAAAGACTAAATTGTACGTGTTCATGCTTATTAACAGTAACCACATTATATTTTATCTCGCTGCTCTTTAAATATGAGGTAGCTTACAGAAAATTAATGCAGGAGCAGATGAAAAACAAATCACATTAATACCACACAAATGCTGTAAAAAAAAAATTAGAAGCAGGATGTAAAACCATATCAAACCAGATACGATGACAAAATGGATGTAACAGATGAAGGAATGGATACAACACGCTGAGGGCTTAACGTAACATACAGCAAAATTGATATAACTCATACTGAAATAAATAAAACATAGCATAATATATACGTTGTAATGAATTGAATAAAGCAGATACGAAAATTGATTAGAAAGTGTACTGAACTGAATAAAACGCAACAATATTATGGATTGAATCAAATGAAAACATAACAGATTGAACTATATTGAAATTACTAAAACAAAAAGGCTGGATCTAAACCATGCTGAGTTGAAATAAAGAAAATATGCGGTGTGTAGTGCTCAGTAAAACTCTGGGTACCAGTCTGTCAAGGTCACATGACTCATTTCATTGTTTTGGCTGCATGCCACAAGCAGAGAAGATCATTAAGGTACTGGGTTTTGGATAAAGAAGAGGAAATGGCCTCAAGTTGCGCCAGGGGAGGTTTAGATTGGATATTAGGAAAAATTTTTTCACTGAAAGGGTAGTCAGGCATTGGAACAGGCTGCCCAGGGAAGTGGTGGAGTCACCATCCCTGGAGGTGTTCAAAAAACGTGTGGATGAGGTGCTTCGGGACATGGTTTAGTGGGCATGGGTGCTGGGTTGATGGTTGGACTCGATGGTCTTAAAGGTCTTTTCCAACCTTAATGATTCTATGATTCTATGATTCTATGTTTCATATCTGGCTCTACCAGACAAACTTTTTATTTGATTTTATCAAAATATCTTATTTCCTCTTAGGTGCTTTTTGTTTCTCCTTCACTTCCCCTTCCTCTCTCTCTGCCCCCCTTTATTTCCCCCCTTTCCCCTTTCCTTTTCTCTCCTCCCTCCCTTTCCCCCTGTTACGCAGGTTTTCTCATCCTCACGTGCTCTTTCACTTGCCTACACGCTTTCTCTCTTTCACTTTTGCTCTTCCTCTCTCTCTCCTCTCTCTCATCTGCTCTCTCCCCCTCTCACGCCCTCTCACGCCCTCTCACGCCCTCTCGCTCTTTCACATGCCCTCTCTTTCTTGCACTTGCTTGTGCCTCTTGCTCATGCACTCTCTCTCTTCCTCTCTGTATGTTGTCTGGGTAACAATGATTCCTATATCCTGGTTTTCTGTAAATTTTGAATATATAAACAATTGAGATGACTGATAGAAATGATTACCAGATTAGATATAAACTTGATTTGAAGTCAGATATGAAAATCCCATTATTTTGTGTGGTGATGATGTACAGAAATGGAAATTGCACAAAATCCAGCTCTCTCTAGGCTATATTGTTTGCATCTGAGCAGCCATCCTCCCTGCTGCACTCTTCTCATGTTTGTCAAAACTTGAGTTTAAATTCAGATGTGGAGCCTGAGTTTGATTGGAGCACTTTTCTTCTAATTCAAGTCATAAAAATCAGACCTGAGGTTTAGATTTTACTTGCTCCATATTGTGAATAGATGATCCATGTTTTGGCTATGTTATTGAGTACAGAGATTCATTGATCTCATTGTTTTTCTTTGGTTTGATTATATCACAAGCTTTAAAAAAACTAACCCTGTACTTAAAGCTTTGCCAAGACAGATTTTAAAATTTAGGTTTTCTTTTCTTTCTTCTCTTCTTTCTTTTAAAAATTCACCCATTAAAAGTCTTAAAAGTTGGAAGGCCAACAAGCTCCTATCTTTGTAGTTTTATTTCTTAGCTATTAATCTCAGACTATAAATGAAAATTGTATTCCTGCCAAGGCTGGCTTCAAAAGTTTACCCTRTTAAGTTCATTTTATTCTAATCTTTATTCTAAATGAAGTGTTCATTCTGGTTTAACCACAGCTGATGATGACTTGATAGTTTTCTAGTGAAGTAATACTTGACATAGGAAGTCCTCAGTTAAAGAAAGAGGGACAAGAGAAACTTGGTTTTGTTTGTTTCATATTGGTGTCTGTGTGGAAGGAATTTGACTTTTGTAGCTGTTTGGTCATGAAGTGTTAAAAGGAAAGCAATGTTTATGGATTTTTATCTTCAAAGAACATCAAAGTGTGTATCACAGTAGAATACCTGAGCTTCTCTTCCAGTAACGAAGTTGGCATGCCGTGTCCATGTTGGTAAGTACCACAATGTAACAGGATATGTAGAGCAAAGTAATTGGTGCTTGAAGACTCAGTATCCCCACTGTAGGCATTGGAGTAACTGAGAGGTGGACGTCTTTGTTTTATATTCTGTATTTCTATAATACACGCACAGAGTAGTGTCTGGATAGAGAGTGCACCCTATTGAATGGCTGTTTGTTAGAATTAGCTGAATATTTCTTTCCTCTGTATACAGTTTAAAAATCACTTTATTAGAGAACACAAGTAGTTCTATAAATTCAGCCGGAATTCTTGAATATGTTTTTCAATAAATATACTCTTAAATAAATAAATAAATAAATACTGATTTCAACAGAAGCACGATGTTATTAGATGCTGCCCTGTCTTTCCAGGAACATTGTCAAGTATTTGAAAGCTGTAGTGGGTAAATAATTTGGAAGTGTAAGTGTTGAAGGTAGACAGATTCTAGGAAAAAAACATGGGGGTGAGAAAGCCATCTGTGTGCTTTTTTTATTTGGTATTGCACAGAATCCTCCTATATTTAGTATTTCACATAATTAAGTAGCTGGTTTCTAACTCTGTTTCATTTTGGGGTTGCACTGGAGAGGCTTATTTGAAAGTCCGTGTAGGATGTTAGTCAAGATAGGTACCTTCAGCTGGTGTTTTCTTGTGAATTCTTAAGCTTAACAGTAGCTGCATAAGGAAGCTTGAAGAATGCCCTATATGCAGTAATTTCTACCAGCTCAGTTTTTGTTTTACTCCCTAACACTTTAAAATTTTTTCTTATGAGCCCAGGTGGGCTGTTATACAAATGAAACAGCAAGAAATTTTGAGCTGTGAACCCCAGCTGCAACTCTGTCTTTTTCTGCTAGGATGTCCTGAGAGTCTTCTTTTTTGCATTGTATTTTACTTCATTATTATTTTCTGTAAATTGTGTATTTAAAAGTTTTCATCTCATTGCCCTTCACTATTCTTTCTGGGGGTAACTGACAGCATATCAACAGAAAAGGGAATAAATACCCTACTCCTAACTTAACCGTTTGTGCTTATCTCTCTGACACTTGTTGACCATGCCAATCCATTAAACAAGCATTAGTCAACTGTATACTGAAGCAGCCACAACTCTCTATCAAATGGAAAGACATTAAGCTTTCACAGCAGGAATCAGACAGCCTTCGAAATGTAAAGGAATCTGTTGTAAAATTTAAACATTCGAACTGTATTAATTCCAGTGACAGTTATCCCTTAAGTCATTTCAGGCAGTTGCACACTTCTCAACTTTCACAGCTTTCATGTGGAGATCATGATTTTTTTCTGATTGAAATATTTCCCCCATCTCTCATACTAGTATTCATACTGGGAATGTTTTGAATCTGAAAAAAATACTTAGTAAGTTCACAGGTAATGGATTAAACAACTAGTAGTTCCTTTTAATGGCACTTTAACTGTGACTCTTATGACATTCTAATCCTCTTGATTTAAATGGATTCACTGGCTGATACTGAGTAACTTTCAAAGATAGACCCACCATCTCTTACTTCCAGTGCAAGTTTATTGGATATTTTTTAGTAAATTCTTGAGGAAAAACAAGTAAGTGAACTAAACAAAAATATTTTTTTCTGGCTTGCTTGCTCTCTTCAATGTCCCTTTCATAAACTCTTACTCAAAAGCTGTTAATTTACATACAGAAATTTTAAGAAGTTGTCTGCTCTGGATTTGGAAGCCTAATATGAGGAGTGTATTGTTTGTGTCCTGATCTAACTGTTCTTTTCTGGAGCAGTTGAGGGAGTAAATGAAAATTTAGTGTGGTTAAAGAAAACAAACAAACAGAAAGCATATGCATAACCTCAATGTAATGCATCTGCTGTAATAATTTTTGTGAGCCAGTCTTACAGGGGCTTTGACTGCTGACCTCTGAAGACTTAGCCATTATGTATTACCAGTTGTGAATTTACTTCTCCAGAGAGTGTAATCTTTGCTTGCACTACGAATCATTTTTTCCCTTTGCCCTTTTTCCCACTGGGCTAAATTATCAAGGTGTATTTAATAATTTTCATTTTTTTTCATAGTTTTCATTTTTGACACTGTGTCTGTATCAAGGACATCACTTAACTTCATTTCAAACTATGGCCACAATGACTATGCCCATTTCCAACTACCATGAACCAACCATAAATCAGGAAAAAGTGCCGTGCTGCTTAAAACTGCTGAAATGAGCTTTTGAGCGCTATGCTTACAAGAATGTCAGCTTGTCACAGAGTAAATCAACAAAGTGTCCTTAAACCTTTGTTGCATCAGGAAAATCTTTGACTTCATGGCTTGAAGCCTGTTTATTCATTTTACTGCCCTATTTCCTCCCATTGCAACGCACACATGTGATTATTATTTTGTTTGGACACTGCATTGTGCTTATTTCTACTTAATTTATGGCCAGTAATTATAGGTTTTATTGCTTACTCCTCTTTAGATTTTGTCTGAAAATATTAAATGAAACTTCTGGTGACTTCTAGGCTCTGAAAGGCCACAGATTTACATTAATGCTTTAGGAACTGTGAGTTTATTTTACAGTATTACTAGATGCTAATTCTACAGATTTTTACAATTCCCATTCCTGCCTTTCTTGTAATGTTTTATCTCTGCTCTTTGAGGTCAAAGTTCATGTGTTGAAAGCAATCGTGCCTGGAGATTGCCACTTAATACTGATGCTGAGTAGTAGTGCAACATACACATCAGATTTATTGGTTATATTTGCACTATTTGAATCTGGCCTGCTGTTATTGGGCTTGTCATTCATCTCTGAATTACTCTGTGTCCTATGAAAATTTGCATGAGCCCAGTGTATTTCTTATTATTTGCTATTCACTGCCATTGAAAATCACTTTTGTTATGTCCAGCTATTGTTAATCAATCTCTAAGACTGATTTACCCCTGACAGCCCTGAGCTTTTGTAAGAATATTCTAGGAGTTGAGTTCTTCTCCAATATAAGAAGAGGCTGTATTCCGCTATAATCTTTAAAATAGCCAAAAGCTGAGTAGGAGTATGCAGCAGAGTCAAAAATCCTGGGTAGTATTTCCATTGCCAGGCAACAATTTATTCCTGTTACTACTGAATCCCAAGGAGTTGGGAAAAAGGAGATTGTTCAGAGGTAGTTCATTGTGGCTTGAAGTAGTTAGGGGGGTGACTTCAACACAGTGTAATTGATAGTGTTTGCTTAATTGGGTTTTGAAATTTTCTTTTTTTTTTTTTTTTTTTTTTTTTTTTTTCTCTCTGACAAAGTAGAGTTGAGAGTAATTTTTTTTTCATCAATCACAGAGCTCATATAGCAAGTCCATTGCATCAAAATAGATCAGAATTAAAGTTTGCATTTTCATGCTTTACAATGTTTCAATTTCTGCTAAGCTTGTGTTTAATCTCTGAGTTTGTTTATGAATGATCAGTTTTAGGAATATGTTGACATTCTTGTGATATATATTATTGTCAATTGTTAATGTTCAAGTAATTTAATCTTCAAACATAATTTAATATTAAATTAGATTTTGCACTGGGATTTTTTTCTTCTTCAGTAGGATTAAAAAACCCCACCCAAAACAATTTCAGAAAATTTGATTATGAAACGTGTTCGGAGAATCTTCAGATGAAGACAATTGAGAAACAAGATAGGGAGGCTAGAGCAGTAGAATGACAGGTAATTATTTAAAAAATCCACTCAATTTATAAATTGAACAGCAGTTTACCTGTACATTAATAACCAATTCATTCTGTGATCAGAGTATATATTTGAATTTTATGGAGTATACCTTACATTCTTCATTAAGAGCAACATATCTAAGTCCGGGTTTCATGAGTGAAAATTTCAATTTATCCTTAAATGTTGTGCTCTAAGTAGTACTTTGGGAATGTATTTTTCTACATGGAGAGAGAAAGAAATGACCTGAAGGCAGTGGTATTCTGAGCTGTAATTGTGAAATGTTAGTTTATCTTAAATCTGTTTAAAGTAACTGCAAAGTATTCTTACAAAAGGACTGCAAGTCAATCTTGACTTTTTTCTTTTTTGGAGTGTCTTCTTTTAACAGTCTTTTGCCTGTTTCCTTATATTTGTCAATTGTCTTTGTACAGGTGGATAGGGTTGTCATACAGGGTGCATAAGGGTGACAAAATAAATCAAGTGTTAAGTAAGCCATATTAATTTGCATAATCCTTCTGCAAATCCTTCTAGGTGCATATTTGTTAATGACTTAGATATAATATTAGGAGAATATGGTAGAAAAAGCGTATTAATGGAAGCCTAATATTTAAACTTTTTAATTTGTTCACAGCTAATTTTGTTTTAATTATAGATTTATTAGCAAATGTTATATTGACAAACAACTTTTTAAATCTGGTAACATTAAAAATGAAATATAATAAATAATATAATGAATACAATTAATAAAATATTCCGAACAGTACTATCTGAAATAATTAATAGGTTATATCTTAAACTCAGAGAGAATAAGCAAACGCTATACTGCCTTTTCTGAGTTTATATGGGTTACTCTTTTACCTCTGTCTCTAACTGTTCCTCAGAGAAAGTTCCTCATGGCTCAAATCACTGAACTTAAACAAAAAAGCAAACTCCAACATTGCTTAAGTTATTTGGAAGAATGTTTTTGTTCAATCTCCTCCTCCCTAATCTGATGTCTTTTTTTTGTATTTTGTACTAGTATTTTTTCCTGGGAAGAAATTCAATTGTAACTTCTTCCTAAAACAGTTGTTGAAATAATTCGTGAGCCATTGCTTCTTCAATATATATCATGATGAAAAAGGAAAAATATATGTGCAGTAGTTCAAAAAGTGGCAGTTTCTGAAAATGTTTTGTTTGGGCTCAATTAATTTACAAGCTTAAAAATAGATGTGGTATTTACATAGCAGCATTTGGTTTCTAGCTGGTTTTGATTTACCATATATCGTGGTGATTTTTCAGATAGAACCTGAAGAAATCTTCTTTTTCCTAGTTGCTTGCCTGTGTTCCAATGGTTGTACGTACTTTGTCAATCCTAGTTATAAACTTTACACAGGGCTAATTAGATGCTTAGAATTACATTTTAACAATCTGACAAATGCAAAAATGTATCATTTAGGCAATTTTTTTCTGATGTTAATCAGCAAATAGTTTTTGTTGTCATTCATGTGTATCAGTACTGGGATGATCAGTGAAGTTGGACTTAACTTTCTGAGGAAAAGGCAGTTTATGTACACTTAAATGCTAGTGAATAGGACAAGACTATACTTAGTGGTTCTCTATCTGCACCAGTCTCCTCCTTCTATGTCTCTTCCACAGTTTGTCTCCCCACATTTTCTGAGAAGTCACTTCACAGGGCCTCAGTGAGGAATATATCAAAAAATGTTTTTAGAAAAGATGTAAAAGTTAGGGCCGACCTATCTTTGCACAGCCTAGTCCAGCCTGGGTGTCTGGTTCTGGACTGTTTTTTTTGGAAATACCCCTGCCATGATGGCAGAGTCCCGTTGTGCCACCTGTAAGGATACTATCATGTTGCAATCCTCAAGGACGTAGCTGCCTGGTCTTCTCAGTGGTTCAGAAAAAAAGAGAAGGGGTCTGTGACGGTGCTAGAACATAAAATACAACAAATATGAACACTATGGAAAGCAAAAGAATACTGATGATTAATAATACAGCGCAAATTACATAAACTGTCTAAAGTATTGCTTCTCTATTAGTTCAGGCGGTGAAAGGAATTTCTGTGTGGTATATCCCACCTGTCTCCCCTCCCTTTTATTTTTTATCTTGCACAGTCTGTGTCTGAGCTCTGGACTATAATGCCAATTTTTGATTTGTACAATTTGTTTTGTGGGTTGAAATTTATCCACTCAAATGGAGAAAGATGGGATACTGCTGCTTAATTAAGTAAATTTACACCTGGAATGAATTATTCTTATGTATAAAGAAGGAAGTGAAGCATTCTGAAAGATTGCTTATGCTCCTTTAAGCTATAATTTTACCAAACTGAATAGTTAATCAAAACAAGATTGTTCTGCTCACAACAATATCTCCAGAAATGGAGTTTTGTATTACGTTACCGTAGCTCAAAATAGTGTTCTTCAGTGGAATGCAGCTACATTCTAGAAATAAGTATTTTGCCATTTTTATCAACTAATTGTTTTAATTCTTTATAAAGATGGGCGTTACCTGTGTTACTTCCAATTAATCTCTGRCATATTTTACTTGAGGCATTAGGACACTAATGAATCTTAAGAGACCTTCAGTAAATTGATCCGGTAACAGATCACATCAATAGTTTCTCATTCTGTGTTTTTCTTGTTTTCTGCCAGGACTTTGAGCTCCGTACTCCTATTTTGAATATAATTGCTAAATGGCTGTTATGTAGTGTATTATCTTATGCTCCTGCATGGATGGACTTCTGTACGATGAAAGGAGATTTAGCTTCTAGGTCTCTGAAGCAGACACTGTTTTCCCTTCTGTCTGTGTATAATGGTAACCTAGTGAAGGCATGGAAATTTTACTGGTACTTGTAGGTGATCTCACGATCCACGTACACAGTGATGATAATCATATGATCTCATCGTATAAGTGCCTCATTAAATATAATAAACATGCTCAGAATAGAAAAAGATGTGGCTCTTTGATGATTTTATCCAGTTTATTCAGTAATATTACTGTAGTTTTAATTACACTTTAATAACATTGCTAAAACCTGAGAAGAAATTAATGGTGTTCCACGTAATATCTAGAACAAATATATTTTCAACTCACAAGGAATGAGTACTTGCCAAAAACCTGTATATGAATAAGGTCATATTTCTTGTTCCTCATTCCTCTTTCTGTTGTCTCCTAATGGACAAAATCAGTTATGCTTATTCAGCTAGGAAGATACCTAAGTATCTGGGCATCTTTCTTATTTTGGGTCTACTTTGTATCTTACAAAACAGGGTTTACGTGTATGGGAATTGAATTTTTGCTACATGCAGTTTAAATAAAAATTTCCTGGCAGAATTAATGCCGCTGCCATAGTAAAACACCCAGATGTGGACAAAGGAGAAGAGTGAAGAGCAGAGGAGAAGAATGTTTCACAGAGATGGTAACAAGGAAAATATAATACTTCAAACTGCAAGTATAGATGCCATTTGATTTTGGTTGGTACCTTAGGGACACAGCCTTGTAAGTTTACCTCATTCTTCAAGAACATAAGTAGCATGAATCCTCTGTAGTCATCTTCTAGTTTAGGAATGAGGACTACTAGTCAAAGTTGGGATGCTTTTGCTATCGTATAGATACGAATTAAATACTGGAATATAGAATTTAATATTTTTAGTGTTTTGAATTTTGAGTGAACTTACATATGGCATCATTAGAAGTGAATATGTAGATTTTCCTCAATTGTTTCATCATTCCATTTTTTTCTTCTCTACCTTAAAGAGTGGTGGGAAGGGATTAGATGATTGTGTTCATATGCTTCTCTTTCTTGACGTTTTCACTTTGTAATGGGAAAAATAGCATCATTCGTAGGAGATCGGTTAATAAAATTTGGAATTTATATTGTGGTTTGGTAAGTACAATTACTTTTGATGGATCTCATGACTATAGTGTGAGGGGAAGACACCATGCAGTTTAATAAAATTTCAGCCAAATTGTTATTTTAGAAAAATATTGTTAAGCTAAATTATGTACTCATTCTGGCAAGTAGAATGATCCCAGATGTAAATATGATGCAGAATATGAAAATTTCCTTTTTCCCCACTTCCCAAGGAGAGGACATAATAAAGAACATTTTTCTATGAAGTCATCTCCAAATTATTTTTTTTTCCTGCAAAGTATTTAAGTAGCTCAGTTTAGTTGTAGTAATTATCAAATGCACAGAATTCTGCATCTTTTCCCCAAGCATTTTTTCCCAGATTTCCTTTAAGAATTTCACAAATCCTTTTGGAAATCTTGAATGCCCAAAGCATTCAGTGGATGCTCAGTGTCTCTTGGGATACTCAAAGCCTAGTGAGTAACATTGTATCAAGTTGCAGATGATATATGAAATAATAATAATAATAAAGATTATTCATTTCACAGAAAGTGCACAAGAAGTACTTTAATGTTTGCCATTATAACTTAGTTTGGATGGAGAATAACGCCCCTCCCACCCGACCCCCCTGGTTTAGAAGGTTTAGTCTGAAAAGTTGGGTTTTTTTTTTTTTCCCTTGAAGCTAGAGTGTGGTAGTTTGTTGTCCATTCCATTTCACAGTTGTTTTGATAAAAGATTTCTTAATTATGCATACCCATTCTTAAGCAACCTAAGATATTTTTCAGCGTAATCACTCTGAATTAATCAAAGCATTTTTTCATGGAAATTTTGTTCTCAATTTTTGTGACGGGTTTTTATTGGTACTGTCTTCCCAAAATTCTGTGTCTGTTTTGTTGTATAGTTTCAATCTACTTTTTTTGCTCCTTTTTTTCTTCTTTGGCCATTTCTCATTTTTTATTGAAAAGTTCAATTTTGTCCATGTAGGAGAGAAGTGTAAGAAAGTCCTTGACACGGAAGTACCTGATTATTTGATAGTAACTAAAATAAAACTTACCATGTATTCTTTTGCAACCAGTTTTAGAAAATTGAGAATAGTCACATAATACTCTTGAACAACTTTCACAACTAATTTCAGAAATTCAAGTTCAGAAAGATATTAAAGAGTCTGCTTGTTTTTAAGCATGTTCCAAAATCTTACTTTCTTCAGAAAAACATCTATCTACTTTAGAAATAGGGATAGACAGTGAGGATTATTTAAGTGTTTTATTATTCTTACATTATTCTTTGCTAAATGGAAAATACTTTGAAATGTTTTTCTTGTATACTATTTGAAGATTGTTCCAAACACCATGAGCCATCTATCTCCTTTGTGTTTGTTTTTTGTTTTCTTTTTTTTTTGCTCTCTTCAGAAAGAAAAAATGTCTTGAATCAGTCATTAGAAGAGTTCACAACTCATGTCAGACTAGTGTAACTCTCAGGAAAAGGTCTAAAATAAACGAAGCTGACTCCTCTTCAAAAGAAAATGAAAACAACAGCCCTTAAAATGAAAACAACTGTCCTTCAGACTACTCACCCTCCACACATTGTCTTTGATCAGAACCATTAGACCTCCAGTCAAGGTTAAGGGTATAGCTTTGTAACATTAAAAAGAAAGCACAAAGCCAAAAAATAGCCCAACAATCTGCAGAAAGTTATAGTTTTACTTTAGCTTTAGTTCAAACTGCAAGAAAAAGCTGTACAGTATGGCTCTTTGTCTTGTGAGCCTGTGTAGGTGCATATGAATGACACCGTTCCTTTGTGACTGTGCTCTCTGGGTGGTGTGGAAATTAATTTTGGTCGATTCTGTCATCAAAGACTCTTTATTTTTGCAACATTTTGCACCATGACATCTTGTTTGTTGACTGTGATGGGACCTTAACTCCATCAGAACTTTGAGGAAAATTTTCCTTTCTTCCTTTCAGATAGTGCCCCCCCCCCAGCCACTTATCAGTTTGTGAATCACATGGTTTTCTTAGGTCATAAGTTAGAACAATGAACACAGAATAAAGAAACTTGGGAAGCGAACCAAATAAAATTAGATGAAGTTTGTCTACATATTTCTCCCTATGGCCACCTCATTCTTTGGAGCAGGTCCTTTTCTTCAGGCTTGTTCCTTGTCACAACTTCTTGGCTTTATAGATTCTAGAAAATCCATACAGTCCCCCATGGACACCTTAAGGGCTGGGGTGGAACTTGCTTTCTGTCAACTTTAAGGCCTGGCTAGTCTTCTCAGTGATTTGCCAATCTTTTTGTGTGGCAGATTCACTGATGGCTGWATCTCCCCCTCTCCTTCACCTCTAACCTACATCCCAGAAAGTTATCGCAGCTATGCCTTCCTGAATGAGCTCAGTTGCCCATGGCAGTAGTGGTCTTCTCCACTCAAAAGGGTCCCATGCTGTTATCCAGAAGGCTACAGCAAGAACAAATAAAAGTTCTTCAACTTCCAAGCTCCCCAAATAGTTTTGATGTCACCCTTGAGTGATCAATCTTTCCTAGATATTTCCTACTATGATTTCCCATCTGCCACAGGTACAATTAGTGTAGGTTTTATAGCTAGAGTTCCCCTGGTATAATTAAGAGTACTTTTTTTCCAGGACCTCTGGCCGGTGGTGCTTGCTTCCTGAACTGCTCTGCCATAATCGTACTTCAAGTTATTCTATAAGGCCCACCTATTGACTCAAACCCTTTGTAATGAGGAGAATAATGGGGAGGTGGTATTTGCAGGTTTATTTGAATCTTCTTTCTTAGGCATTTTTTCCTCTCTTGGAATTGTATGATGAGGAATTTTTGCTTTTTTTATGTTGATTACACCATTAATTATTAACCTTTCAAAGATTTCTACAGCTGATTCATTATATATTAATGAAATATATAATATTTATATCTTAATTTTACTGAAGACAGACTAACAGAAATGCATGCAAATAAAAAAAAAATAATTAAAAAAGTCACATAACCACCACTGTCAAACCATTTTGTCCATGTTGTTACTTAGGGTCATTGCCTACCTCTAATAATAAAGTGAACCATCTACATAGAGGCAAAAACCACTCCGTATTTTAATTAATACTCTGATTTTTATCTCTTGGAAAAGGCTATTTCATCTCATAGTTAACTGTGACATATTTGCTTTTACTTCAGGAAGAATGTGTGCATGGGGGAAGAGGGTGAAAGAAGGTTAAAATAAAAATTATGAAGTACTTACAAATGTGCATGTTCCCATGCAGACCAGTTTTATGTCTATAATAACCCAAAGTAAGTAGCTGTATTCATGCCTCTGTCAATCTGCCCTCTTTGATTTGTATGGAGGGCATAGTTCTAAATTTTCTCTTGTATTGCACTGCTAAAATGGTTTAACTGATGTGAAGACACTTTGGAAAGAATAACTTTTATTCATTGTTGGGGGTGAGAAAACACCCAATTATCTCCACCCACTAGTTATGACTACCTTATATGTTTTTGTGTGTATGTGGTAAATATGTGTGCAAAATGCACTTTTAGAAGTTTGAAAACAAAGTAATTTTAAAAGCGTGCCTAATCGACAGTGTTTTACTTATTATAGTTCTCAGCTTTGATAATGAGTCATTTTTTCCCCAAAAAACGATTCTGTATCCTTTTAAGCACTGTTCATGTTTAAATACAGTGTTTTAGAGGAAAACTTGCATATTTTTAAAGAGGAAATTTCATATTCCTGTGAAGCTTCTGTAAATGTGTGAAGTTTATATCTGTCCCCAGATGTCAGCAATCAAAATCTGCATAAATATATTTTGTGTAAATCTGTTGGCAGCTGCTCTCCAATCAGGTTCCTCAAGATATTAGCCTGTCTTTGAGTTTATGACAAAGTTAAAAATTATTCATTAAACTGACCTGCAGTATATTCAGTAACTGTAAAATTGCCTTGCAGTTCTATTTGGTTTGTAGATGTGATCACGAGTAAATTTTTAACTTAATTAATTGGCCGTTTCTGTTGACAAGAAATTTATGTGGTAATAATTTGCTCGAAATAGATGCCGACTGTAGGAAATGAGATATCCATCATAGGCTTGTGTTCCACCAGCTGCACAGTGGCTATTATGAAAGTATTTCAGGCTGCGACGACCCCACTGTTTGTGCAGTCAGGATTATATATACCCACGATCCATTGCCTGCCTGAGAGGCGCTCATGGAGGTCTATGATAACAAAGACTTTGTGATTTATGGCTTGCTGTGAAAGCAGAGCTTGATGAGATTAAACAATTTCATAGCACAAGTGTTTCTTAAGACCTGATTTGTAGTTGCAAGCTGATGGTAAATCACATTTATATATCTGAAAGCATGCTCAGCAGAGGAGTGCAATTACAGTTTAAGACAGCTACTTTTTATTTAATTTTTATCCTGGTTTTGTCTCTTTTATATCCCCTTCGTCTGCAAACCATTCACCTTCACAAGTCCTTTCTTGGTTAGAAGGCCAGAGACTGAAGTCACTGATGTTCTTCCTGTCTTGTGTGCACTCCTATTAAAAAAAGAAAAAGAAAAGAAATCTCTCTGAGTCTTTTCACAGTAGCTTTTACTGGTCCATCTTGGCTGACCCGGGTTATTGGGTTCGGCTGCAGTTCTTGATTTCCTTGATCATGTTCAAAATCCAGCACACTTTTAGGCAATTTCTAATCATACAAATACATTTAAATTTTAAATACAATGGTTAAAATATAGAAAAGTAAAAGAAACCAGTTTTAGTATCTTGCACTTTGTATTTTATACCTAATAATTTTTAGATTCCTTTTTTCTTACAGACAATAGAAAACAAGACTATTGCTAGTAATATCAAGCTGCTTTGGGTTTGAATAGATGTTGGCATTATCAGTGGCATCTTTGCTATGCTTCATAAGCAGCTCCTGCTAAATATTGCAGCAAAGCTGTTTGCATCAATACTAAACCATGATTTGTGGGGCTGAGTGCTTCAAAAACGAAATCAAATGCTTATGATACACTTGGCTTAGATGGATATGTTTTGGAGTCTTTTTTTATACGGAGTCTCTTTTGACTCAAGATCAGGTTGGAGTCCAACATGAAATCCCCAATAAAACTGAATGGTTTCAGCTGTTGCTACAAAAAGACTTTCATGTTGGTGAACACACTAAAAGAAGAAAAGCAGAATAAGCCATGAAGTGAGTTATCATTCAAGCTCTTTCTCCATTCGCTGCTGTAATAGAAGACCTAGTTTCTCAATATGCCAAACATTTCCTGTGGGGCTGTGAGCTGCTCCTCAGCTCCCATCTGTTCTCCCCAAAGGCTCTCATCATGTCTAGTCAGCAGGCCAAGGTTAGTTTTGTATTGAGAGAGGTGGTGAAGAGAAGCTTTTCATAATGCAGTTTCTGCATTCTGAAATCTTTTGATTATGCATCACATTCCTTGGAATAAATTTCTGTGCCACAAATAAAAACAATAATCCTATTACAGGATCAAGTAGAGGGAGAAGACTGAATTTCAGGAGGGATTTATTCTTTAAATTGCTTTGTAATAAGTCAGCTCTCAAACCTCATAAGGCACTTGAGAGGTAAATGCATGCTTTTACAGATGTTTAGATGTTAGAAATCCTAGCGGTGAGAAGTATAACTCAAACAGGCATATTGTTTTTACGGTCAGTTTTTCACACCCGTTTCTCATCACAGACAGTCCACTTGGAGTTAGCTGTTGGAATGATAGAAATTGAGAGGTCTTTGCCATAGCATCTAGGGAGCATTCATAAGAGACTAAGCTTAAAAAAGAAAGTGACTTACAAGGAACTTTTCATTACTTTGCATATTTTTTTCCCCAAATTTTCAACTGAATTTCCAAGTTAAAAATTTTAGTCAGGCTGGAAAATGCACAAAAATTGAATGGATATATTTCAAAGCTAAATCCTCTGTTTCATAAACCTCCCCCTCCGTCAACATATTAATTGTGAAATAATAGGATGGAAGACCATGTTCATGGAATGCTTACTTTTTCACATTGCAGTGATAAGGTTTTGAAAGTATGTGGGGTTTTATCCAAAATCATTTGAAATAAAAAGCTCATATTGCCTTTTGTGGATTTTGGATAAGCCCCATGATGATTCTTGGCCAAAGTTTTAAACCACAATGTAAAAATTTGAGGAAATAAAACCTCATGGCATCGCTGTTAGACCAATACCTGTTTTGCATATGCAGTGACTGAGATTACTAATCCATTTTGCCCCAGATGATGATAAATTTCTTCTAAATAAGACAGGAGAGTCGGCAAAATAGGATTTACAATAACGTGTGCATGTGAGCTGTAGAAAAAAACAGTTTCGTAGAGAAAAAGATGGGCAACTCACCACCACTGCTATTTTTTATCAGGTACTGAGTACCAGATTCTACCTTCTCTCTTTAATCAGTGGGAGAAAGATGGGAAAAATTTATTTCCCTTGCTTCTTGCAACCAAAGTGAATTACCAGCCCTCTTGCTAGTCATCCCTGCCAAGTTCCACCCCAGGGTTACCTTTCCTAGAGGAAGCCAGTGTACCAGAATATGCTATGAGGGTTTGAAGAGCTGGTGTAAATGATACTATACAAGGTGGAGTTAAAGAAAGGAAAAGGAACGCTTGGCTTCTGCTGAGGCAGATGCCTTGGGTTCCTTCAGGCTGTACAACACAT
Organism: Oceanodroma leucorhoa; assembly: GCA_030449065.1. NCBI lineage: Eukaryota > Metazoa > Chordata > Aves > Procellariiformes > Oceanodroma > Oceanodroma leucorhoa. Next base: position 4,877,261 of record JASVER010000014.1, read on the forward strand.
CTGCATTTGAGATGATCTCTTTATTACCAGGTTTGACTCTCCTATTTCATTTTACACTCACAGAAAACATGCCATGAAAAGGCTGCTCAGTGCTGCACGTGTGTGTTACCTACTGGAAAAAAGTTTAATCTATTTTATCCCCTTAAACTTAGGTTAATCCACTTCCAGTTAGGCTTTTCAAAGGACCTGACATAAAAAATACACTCAACATGCATTCAGTCCTGTAGAACTTGAATTTTGGCAAGAATTTTRTAGCTTAGGACAGTGAAATTTTAATTTTTGGGGTATAGGCATTAGTGTTTCCTTGATTAGGGTTCTGACAAATTGTGGTATCACACAACTATGCTTTTTGGAGAAAACTGGTTGTGGGGGATGTTTGGGGGCTTTTTTGCTTTTGTGTCTGCTTTTATTATTCATATGTCTGCCAAGAAGTGTGGCCAAGAGTATATGGTGATTTGTTTGGACCTTTTTCTGGTGATTGGTGTTTGTAGTAATTTGAATCTCTGGATTATTTACTTATGTAGTTTTAAAAACCACACCTACAATATTATTCTCAGTCATAAGGATTAAGACAAAATGTTGCAGGTGAAATGCTACAGGCAGGTGCAGTGTCACAACTGATGAAAGAAATTTTTTCAAGATCTTATTGGTAAGCAGTAGTATAAATGCAATTTGCAGAATGGGCTGTAATAATATGGTTCCAACATAATTTTGAGTTTCAAATCTATTCCATTTGGCAAATCTACCATTTTCTTGTGCCTAATTTCTCTGGCTGCGAGAAAGACTTAAGAAATTCTTATTTGTGAAAAGTTCTTTCTGGATATTTGAGCCTCTCATGAAGCTCATGTTGAAAACTTCTTAAAATGTTTTTTTAATTTTCTTTTTTCTTTTATTCTTTGTTCTTTTTTCTTCATTCTTGTTCTTCCTCTCTTTTCTTTTTTCTTTCCTTTTTTCTTTGTTTCTTTTTTCTTTTATTCCTCTTTTTTTCTTCCTTTCTTCTTTCTTCTCTACTATTATCTTCTCTTTAATTATGAATTAGTTATTAGATTTGATTCACATTATTTTTCTTTTGAATTAGTTTTAAACAAAACAATGTGTTCAGGTGGGGTTTAGCCTGCAGAGTCAAAGTTTTCTTCTCTGAAGTGAATAGCAGCCTCAGCCTAGTGTATCACAGCAAAGAAAACATTAAAAGAACATGACAGAAAGCCTTGTAAGAATGGGAACCCAGAAACACCTGAAGCCCAGATGGCAAAAGCGGGTGTTTGGCAAAAGCTGTGTAGATTTCCAGTCTTTTGAAGTCATTCTCATTCTAACATTCCTTGAGAGCAAGCTAATACGTTTGACCAGACATGCTAGAATGGATCAGTTCTCATCCTCAAGCACAGGAGAAAGTAATTCCATTCTTTCTTGCCTGTCTCTGATATAAATAAAAATAATCTTGTGTTGTATAGCTAGAATACAACATTTATGCTAGAAAGGATGCTAGAAAGGATGTGGTCTGGCTAAATTATTTATGCTAGAAAGGATGTGGTCTGGCTAAATTTCATATTTTTTAACTCATTGTTTACTAATATATTTTTTGAAACATAAAACCGTAATGTTTGCAGCACGCTGATACTTTGGTCTTGCCTGATTTATTTATTACTGTAGAGTTGTTCGTGAGTTATGAACTTTGGTGACAGCATTTGACATAGTTCATATTCAGCAAATCTCGAACATTAAAAACATTGAAGAATGAAATCTGTTTCTATTGGAGTCAGTGGCAAAACTTGCGGCATTTCACTCCTAAAATTAAACAAAAAGAAGAAAAAGCAAAAAGTTGGGAAAAAGCTGTGCCTGGAAATAGGGTGACTCAGGGAGATAAGTTGCTTGCTTTTTGTACACCTGGAGACTGTGGCCCTATTAGAAAATACGTTTGTGTGCTGTGTGTGTAGATAGTGTATATGCACACAGTGACAAGCAATCCTGTACAGAGAATTCAAAAGACAAGACTGACAAATGCTGGAATGGCGAACAGACATGCAGAGAGCTGAAACAGTGACTGCGGGGTTAGTGGGAATGCCAGGAGTGGAGTGTAAGACTTGTGGTTCTACATCCAGTCACCAGTGGGTCGACTGCTGGGCAACACACTGCCGCATCGTGCCTTTCCTGTCGTTCCTTCAAACAAATACTAGTCTACCTTGTTGGGTGCTCTAAGACTATGCTGCCACTGAAAGGAATGGTCCTCTTCTCTACCCGTGTTTTTGGCTGATGACTGTACAGTGGGTCAGTTTAGTTTGTTGACCTGATGGAAAATTAACCTTCTTATTGGTGTACTGTTTTTCTTTGGAAACCTTCAGATGGGTCAGAGAGGTCATCCAACATGCTGTGTGTAAGTGCCAGCGCATGGGAGAGAATGGAAATGCATTTCAGGCATGATTGAGAGGGCAGGAAAGCCTTTTTTCTTGGTGGCAATGCATCTTAACTGGCTTAATCCAATAGTGAAATTGCATTTTTTCTTTTTTTTAGCACAGAGCATGATTGTGCATCTCTAGCATGACAGTGACTGTCCAGTACAAACTTTTAGCTCATAGAAAATGCAAGGTAATTTGATTTAGATCAGCTGTCTTCTAATCTAGCTTAAGTTGACTCAAATTTCTTCACGCTGACTGTGAGTTAAGAGCTTGCCCACTGACAGTTATGGGGATATTGSTGATTAACTCAGAAATTTGATCATGTGTCAAAGCCAAAGGGGGGAAGTAAGTGAACTGAAATACATTTTAATAATAAAATTAAAATCTTGTTTGACACTGTAGATAAAGAAATAATAAATAAGAACAGAAATTACCTTTGTGTACACAGGCAACCAAATTTGTGTAAATAGACAACATACCATTAGAAAGAGAGAGAATAATATAATTTGAAAAGTCCCTCTGTATCTTTTGTTATTAAAGTTGATATTGAAATGTGCAGTGTTTGATGTTCATTAAATATTTCCTTATTTGGAACACAGGAGTTTAGGAAATGTAAGGTTTAAAAATCTTTGATTTCTTTTACTATTTCACATTCATCATGTGAAATAGTAAGGCTGACTTAAAGCTTACAATAAAAGGAAACAAGACCTCATTTTCAGTGATATAATAGTAAATGAATGAGCATCATTACAAATAAATTTGAAGTTCTCTCCTGTCTCAGAATTGATATTACATTTGCTACATCTGGCTTTGTCTTTCTTTTCCTTAAGTTCTTAGAACAAATAATACATGCACTTCATCTTTAACTTCAGATAATCAGAGTTACCGACACCTGGGATAATGTGATGAGCAATGTAAATTTTATACACATTTAATAATTTAGAATGTCATCTTAATCTATTTATGATCGGCTAATGACTGAAATGTTTTACCATTGTGTGGGATATTTTATAACTGAAGTTTTAATGGGTGAATCAGTAACACCTGGCTGTCTGGAATGCTTTTCTTTTCCCCTTGTTAGACATTTAAATACATCTCTGCAAGGCCCAAGGGGTGTGATGTGACATATAAGCTCTTAAAAGGAGGAAAATTAGTTCTTGATACCATAATGATCAGTGGGATGAACGTTTGCATACTTAGCATTAATGCTGTTAAATGTAGGASTTTGATTAAGACTTAAGAATTTTTTTTCTTCCTCTTTTTTAATGCCCTTTCTAGTTTCACTTTGTGAAATTACAAAAGGAGCTGATGTTTTTGCTTCTGCCTCTGAAGGAATCTTGAATCTTTTTATAGACTTTTCTCTCTTAGTGCCATTGTCTCTGTTTTCTTCTCAAATCATCTATAACACCAGCAGAACTTCTTAGCTGGTAAGTATATTAGACACCTAGGTGCCAACAATGCAACAATGCAAATTCAGTGAGACACTGCTCCTAACAGAATATCTAGTATTGCATTCTTAAATCCAAAAATATCACGCCAGTGACAGTCCACTTTCTATTATTGCATGAAAACAATGTGTTTGTAAAGTTTTGATCCTCAAACACTTCAAATATTCAAACATTTCCTCCACAGAATGACCCTGTAATTACAGTTACTTTTAAGGGAAAAGTATCTAAACAGGGCAATTTTCTATACAAGAATGAAGATATTCTATCTGCTCTTACAAGGGTAATATATAAGCTTTATTTCTGTTTGAATTCAATATACCCTGGCCCTGTTCATACTCACTACTGTGGCACTATTTCCCTGTTCCTTCTCTTCCCTGCTGTTGAAGAGATAGTCTCCAGTTTGGAGTAGAAATGAAGGGGACCTTTGATTTGTAGAAACTCTCATTTGCATATTTAGTCAGTATTTAGTCAGATAGAGAAAAGAGATAACTGATGTATGTTTCAAAAGTCATTTTGACAAAAGTCATTTTAGGTAACAGTTATCTAAGAGCATGTGAGCACCCAAGGAGTGAGGCTGCCCAACATCACTGGTTACCTTCAGTGTAAGACACTGGATTTTGGCTCATCTGTTGTTAAGTGTTAGATTGCTAAGTGCAATGGAAGGAATAGTGTGATTGTGTGATTAGTTTCCTTTATTCTTGCTGCATGGGATAGATTTTCTAGGAATCTATTAATTTGTGGCTACTTCACGACAGTTAGAAATCCTGGGATGTTAAGAAAGGCTGACAATTTTAATTCCTCTTGTGATGTCTCCTGTTGCTATCACCTTAAGTGTTTTTATATGTACACCACTTAATTTTAAGGTTCAACATGTGTTATAAATTAAATAGATGTGCTTCCAGTGTACTGATTTATAATGATCAGCAAAAAAAGTTAGGCTTTTAGTCTTTTCTGTAAAGTAATGAAAATAACATTTCTTCTTCTTTTAATTATATTTCTTTGGAAGCACTACTTCTGATCACTGCAAATAGATAGTGAATTTTCATCTTTAGTTGAATGACAAGGGAAATAGTATACTTCACATGGGTCTGGAAGGCCAATGTATATTATGTATCTTAATGGATTTCAAAACACTTTCCGAGGCTGATTTGGAATCCAGAAACACCACAGCCAGGGAAGCCTTAGATTTACAGAAGGAAAAGAAGAAGGAGCCAATGATTTAGTAGCAAGCTAGAGACAGAAACCAGACATTCCCTTATATTAAGGCTCCTGCTAATCAACAGACATTCCCTTTCTAGAGAGATGCTAAAACAGTTGTGTTTCGTTTTACACAGAAATCTTATGCCCACGAATACTGCATGTATGCCCTCAGGCTCTCACAATTGCATATTTGTTTTCAGAATCAGCCCCCAAACACATATAAGGGAATAATTTGATCCTTTTCCAAATCAAACTCAACCTGCAACATTTAATATTTTTAATAGTTTAATGTGCAAATAACTATACAGATGTTGTTTTTCCAGTCTTCTTTATTATTGGGTTAGGCTTTGTTTCTGAGTCTCAGTTCAAATTGTAAACAAATTATTTTTGCATATGGATCAATGTAAATTTAATACACTTTATTAAAAATTTATATTAGAACCAAGCCACTTTTTTTCTATATCATGGTATTTTCTAGCTACATTAGAATGATAAATGTAATTTAAATATAAGGGTATTTTTTTTCCCATTAATACTGTAAGTATCAAAAAACTGTGGATGACATCATACAACAACGAGCAAGTATTACTTTTGGTTATTGAGTTATTTGTACAACTACATTCAAATAAATGAATGATTTTAAAATGTTATTTATTTCTGATTATTAAATGTGATTTTAATTTTCTTTTTGGAATGTTTTTAATACACGTGGTAATTTTAGGGATTTTTACATCATATCTTTTGTATTCAAAGTATATTCAAATAGTTTACAACTAAATAGAAAGTAAATAATAGGATGGCTCAGAAAACAGTTAAGTCTGTGCTCAAATTCCAGCAGGTTCTCCTGATGTGAAATATTGCTATCAGTGTTAGATTTTTGCCTTCTGTCTGTTACTGTTTTTGTTGTTTATGTCTTGTACAAGGGCCTTTCTGACACTCAGGGGGGAAACTCCTTCTAGATCTTGGTTCTCATCAAAACAGCTCCTCGCAGAGAGTCTTTGCAGCTTTGCAGGAGCATTCCCTGGTTCCCAGGTACCCCTACAGGAATCTTGAAGTGCAGGTGCCCCAGGGTTGCCTGCAACACTGCTTTTGTTGAGTTTTTCTTTGATTTGAATTTCCTCCTTCCCTGAAGGTATTATGAGTTTGACAGTTACACTCTGATTTACTTATTCCCCAACATCAGACTGTCTTACTGGTAAAACGAAGATCTGTATTAAGCAAGACTTAAGGCTAAGCATTTAGGTACCATGTTGGAAATGAAGTTTACAAGTGGTGCTAGTACAGCCTTCCCTTCCTCCTGCATCACAGTCTGTCCTTAGCTTCTGAACACTCTTCCCACCGTTATGAGAAGTTCCCAGATGAATCTAGTCAGGGCTTTTGCTCAGGGGTTCAGGTACACACTCCTTCTGCGTGCTATATTTTGCCTCGTCCCTAAAGCTAGGTTGGATCGCTATTACTTTCCAAATTCTCCCCATCTTTCTCTTTTATCCTAATCATTGTTTCTACTTCATATCTAATACCTCTGCAGCTGTGATGACTCATGTTTCTAGTGTCTTTAGGAGTTTAGGCCTTAAGCAGAGATGTAAATGATTTAAACATCTCTTAGTAAAATGGAACTGTTTTATTTTGGATGCTTTGTGACTATGAGTTCTTTGTTCAGCCTCGTTTGTCACACAACCTGGACAGTCTTCCAGGCCCAGTTGCAGCCTGCCGGCATAGTCCTATTAAATCTGATGCAAAACATCAGTTAAGCATATAATCTTGTCAGGTTCTTGATGTCTAGACAGACAGTTTCTAATGCACACGGATAATAGGTGTGGCAGCAAGTTGGTTTGCCTGGGCTTGCTTCTGCGAGGCAGTTCCTTCTTCCCCCTGTATTTCCTGAGCTTTCTGTTTTGCAATGATCATAAAGCACACGGGTAAATGTTAGCAAGAAGCAGTATCCAAATAGGCCTTATTTACAGTAGCATTTTAGCAGAATGTTTCTTTTCAAGGGGATGAACAAAACATTAGAGGTTCTATATTTTGTAACACCTTTGCAGTTAAAACCTGTCTAACTTTGGTGAGACTAACATGTGAAGGTAAAGTTTTGAACTGAATACTGTTATTCTTTTCAAGTTGAAAGGCAGTTAATAATTCTTCATTTTAACATGTCTAAAATCTACGATGTGGTAAAGTAGTTTTAGACAATCGAAGACAAACTTTTAAAACAGCAATTATATTTTACTAAAACTTAAAATTCTTTAGGGAAGGCATATTCTCCTTAGATTTTATATAGTTGGACACAAGGATCTCCTCACTTGTCTTTTATTCATATAGTGTCAGAAATAATATTATTTGTGTTGTGGGTTTTAGGTGCTTGATTTTGTTAGGTACAGATAATAGATTTTCCAAGAATGGGTTATTCCCTTTGTAGGTTGCATTCTGGAACAGACATGCAAGATTGAAGAGAGGAAGGGACCGTTCTATTCTGCTACATGATCGAAATTTGAACACATGAAGTACAGGTCTGTGCTCCTTCATTTAAATGGGTGGTGTTGTCTACTAGATTTTAAGGGTAATGAATGGAAGTTTGATGCTCTTTTTGAGTTAAGAAGTCAGCGCAAGATACTGGCTGGTTTATGATGGGAGATGGAGGCATCTTGTTGCTGCTAGGTTGAATTCATGGACGGAGGAATAAATAGAGAAGAACTTAAATTCTAGGGTTTAGTGCCTCTACTTAGAGTGAAGAGAAGGTTTGACTTCGTAACATATGGATATTAGCAAGCCATCAAATGTCAGATCCTGGACTGTCATCTAGAAAATAAACTGAGAGCTGTGAAGTGCATTTTTGCTACCATGCCACTCAACTGAGATAACGCATGCTGCATAGTGGCTGAGGGCTACATCCCCCTTGCCCTTCCTTTTCCTCTCCAACATCTGTTTATCATTTATCTTAAAATATATCTATCTGTGCATATAGAAGAATACTGGGCAGCTATGGAAGCTATGAAAGTGTTGGCATTGTTCTTCTGTTGTCTACAAAATAGATGAAATATGGGTCGCAGGGAAAAATGACAAAGTAAACTAGGGATCCTAAAAAAAAACTTTTACAGGATAGTACGCTAAAATTCATGTGGAACAATCTGTAAAAGAGTAAGAAGTCTTTAGCCCAGAAGTTGGTTTTGACCTTGAAACCTTTTGACCTTCCTCACATAGCCAGTTCTTTAAACTATGAAATAGCCATACTTGACAGAGAAATGTTTCAACAGCAGTACTGAGAAAAATATTAAACACTGAGAAGAAGGCACAGGGCTGAGGATCACTGCCTTATAATGTCCCTTACATTTGGACATCACTTGTGTTTTCTGCAACATGAACGATGAACATTTTTTGTCGGGCTCAAGCTATGTAACTAGCAGTTTGCTGATCACTTATTCTTTTAATTTCATCTACACAAGATGAACCTTTCTGAGCTATTTTGGTTTATGTTGTATTTGCCCTTTTTGCTGTGACTGTTTCTATCATTTTTAGAAGAATTCAGTATTTTTTTGATGGCTGAAGCACTCATTAGAAATGGAGGGTAAGGCAACGTTAAGTTTAAAATTAATGGAATTGTTTATTGCAGTTTTACCTTCTTCAGTTGTTACCTGAAGCAGAGAATATTTTGTTTTGTTTTGTTTTTGTTTTGAGTCCATTCATCCACAGAGAATGGGGATTAGCCTTTGGCTAAAATAGTGCTTTCAGGCCCTTTCAGCATTCAGTAACTGTTTACTTATCCAGGTATAAATGGGTAAAAATACAGTTAAGGCTCCCAGCTGCAAGGTCAGCTACCTTTTTAAAATTCAACCTCATGAGCTCCACTCAGTTGAGGGCTTGCTGGTATGAGCCATTAACTGCCTGTTGCATGTAACCTTCTCTTGTCTTACATAGAGCTGCACACGAACCTCTGGTACTGTACAACAGACCCTCGGTTCATGCCATGCGAGAAACAAAAGCAGTTTAACTTGTGATCAGTGATCATATGATCCACTTACAGGGTGCAAGCTCAGTCAAGTAGAACTGAGTAAATCATTAAAAATTCACTCAACACCATTCCTGCTTGAGTAGAACATCACAATAATATCATTTTCTCTAAGTTGCCAGTCCAACTATTAGCAGCTTTGTTTGGTATAACAACAAGCTTTTCAAATCCTAAATTAACTTTAAATGTATAAATTCCACTGCAAAGCACAGGATATTAATTAAAAGCTATAATGCATGGCAAAAAATAATCTCTTGGACTAAAATTTTCTGCGGAAGCTAAAACACCGGAACACGCACACTATAAAATGACAGTACCTGCTATGACTGTTGCATCAGGCTACTTCAGGAAAACACTTACATTCACCTCAGTTCAGAATATCATGTAAAAATGTGGTTAAATGATGGCCTGAACAAAATAAAGCTATGTAGAGGTCTCCAGCCCTGACCAAGTGGTTTCTGTATGTTTTACTTTTGCCAATTATCATGTGAAGTTTCTTGCCCTGTGTTTTTTTTTTTTTTTTTCTAATTTTTGCAATGCATTTCATCCAACATCTGGAATCAACATTTTTCCTTGTTTTTATTAGCTTGGTTAATTTTTCTTTAAGTTTGGTTATTTCAGAAAGCAGCTGCTGTGCATGAAAAAATAACTCTTTTTCATCAGCCTTCTCATGTTTGTAGTTATTCGGGGAAATATATTTTGGAGCCATATTAACTAGTGGTAGATGAACCTTGCTGTTTTAATTCCTCTTAGATGAGTATCCAACATTCAGAAACATATTGAGTGCTCCTGTTCTGTACAAGTAGTAATGGTGTGTGATGGTTGCCTTTTTATTTTAAATAGCTGACCTGGAAAAGATTTTTTTCTGTCTCCAGGTAGATTTCTGATGTTCCTCTATTTGTGGCTGTTCATTTCAGAGAGGGCAAGTGTGGTTACAAAAAGATATAACTTTGGAAATATGTTAAAATGTGTAACAGGGTTTTTTTTGCCCCTCAGATGAAAATTGAGGTTAAATTGTTCATACATTAAGTACGATGTTTACAGTATCCATTACTTAGTTGGCTGTTTCTCTTCTTTAAAATTATATCTATAAACTAACAAATGGATTGAGAATGCATCTGTATTAGCTTCTTTCACTAGTACAGAAGCACACTTAGCAGTTCTGTTTCAGAGACACACTTTATGGGGAAAAAGAAAATAGTTTTAATATCCACAGAGCACTTTAAAAAATAGGAGCTTGAACAAAATAAGATACAGAATAATTTTACATATATAATAATGTTTTAGACAGAAAAAAGAGAGAGAGGATGGAAGAGTCTTAATCAAGTCAACATTTTAACCAACCTAGGACATGACATTTTTCTCATATCGATGTACTTGCAGTTCTGCTAAGTACAAATGCCTAAATCTCTGTGTGGTAACATGGGAATAATTTGCTAAATGATGCAACAGTTTAAGGATCATGCTAATGGGAATAAACTTAATTCCTCTGGTGTTTCAATAGGAAATTAATGAAGTGATACTAGCCTACAGGTGTCTGCCTGCAAGGGAAAGGCATATGTCTTCCGATCTTCTCTAGCCAAAATGCATAGAAGTGAGACTGCTAAAAAGTGACCATCTGTTGGGTGCTTCTCATGGGGAGCAATATGAAATGGCAAATCTTGGGCATTTTATTTGCTACATAACCAGACATTTCTCAGGTACTGTTTGTGATGATGGCACTGCAAGAAAAAAAATGTTAAAAACAGAAATTCAGTACATATAACTATGTAAACTACTGGAGACATTTTTCTTTTCCTGCTGTGTTGTATTGCCCTGCCCTATTAACACGTCATCTTCTGCATGTGGAATCAACAGGAGCTTTGCCTTCAGTTTTTTGATTTAACATTCACTATTAGGTGAGACAGTTATTGAAGGCACAATTTAATAATATATTTTGCAGTGGAAAGTGCAGTTTTATTGCAGTAATAAAGTATTTCTGAGTAATAAAATCATATTGTATCTAAAGTGCTAGATTCAATGGCGAAAAAAAGAAAAAGTGTCCTTTAGCACAAAGGTGCTTCAATGAGAGAAAGTAAGTGAACTCCAGATGCAATAGTTGTACTTTAAGGAACTGAGCAGTTTCAGATTTTTAAATAAGGCTGTTGGAGCAATTGTTTTGCAAAGTGTAAAACATTTAGTGCATCAGTCTGTTTCTAATAATTTAGTCTAAAGGTATGAGTAACAGAAAATGAGTTCTGACATGAATAGTCAAAATATGTCATTTTCTTTTTAACTTCGATACTTTATGCAGCCTATAGATATAATATTAACAGAAAGAGTCATGCCAGGAGGTAGATGCTGAGACCAAAGTCCAATGTTGAAACAACAGAATGTTATGAATGATCTTTTTTTAGCATTTCTTCCAAAAGTTTCCAAATAAGTGTAACTGGAAATAAATCCTTCATTTAAATCGGAGTGTCTGAAGATATTTGCCGTGGTATTTATTTCTGTTATTCCATGCATGAAGCCAGATAACTGGAGCACAGGAGTCAGAATATGAAAGCTGGCTCTGTTTGTTTTGTTTCATTATGTTGTCTGAGAATTTATGGTTATAGAACAATTAACTCAGTGTTCTAGAAAGTAGACCTAAACATTAGATTTTCTACCACAACTGCCATCTTCCACTTCTGTGTTAATAGATTAAAATAAATAAATAAATAAATAAAWAAAAAAAGAGCTAATCAAAAACATCCAGGTAAGCATTTTGGAGTATAATTTATGTAAATTCATAGACACAACTTGAAGAATTTATTTCCATTCCTCCCCCCAAACTATTACTACCAACAGATGCCATAGCAATGGTATATTTTCTGTTGCTATGCGAGAGACTTTTATTTGGGCTGTGATCTTGAGGCACTTGTCAGAATGGAAGAAAGTGGTCAGAATATGATATGCTGCTCTTGTGGGCAGTACAGAGCTGAAAAACTTTTTGCATCAGGATTGTGTTAAAGTCTGCTGCGAGAAGTTCACAGATACACTTACCAATGCGAAACTGAGAGAGCGTCTAGAGTATCACCTCTTCCTCTGTGAGGCTACCAGTCCTGCTTCACATGGGTATGCAAATTCTGGTTCTGATCCCCCCTCTTAAATTCTGACCCTATGCAAACAGCAAAAACCCGCAAACGTGGATGCAAATGGAATTGCCCTTTGTAAAGCTAATGCAATGTGGGAAATGTAACTTCTGAGGAATACATGAATCATGTTCAAACAGTGGTAAGGACTGTATCTCAGAAATGCTGCTGTGCCCTTAAGAAACCACTGTCAATGCAGAATTGCAGACAATGATGAATCTTTATATTTAGCTGGCTAGCTGAATTTTAAACTCACAGTATCTCTATTGATCACACAGAAACAGTAGTTTAGGAAAAAGGTAACTCCATTTATGTAAGTATAGTGAAATAATTTTGGATCATTTTCATTTTATGCCATTGTTCTGTGCACTTGGTTGTTCTCTAAACATGAATGCAAGCAGCTCTTGAAATTGTCCACTGTATAATCAAGGCTTATTTTCTCTTCCTGTTTAATTTCAGTTCCAGAGTAGCTTTACTTTGTCTGAAGTAATTCTGAGTTGTCTGCTTGTGTTTCTACCCAGTTTTGTATATTCAGGGTGGGGAAAAGGGAAATATTCTTTCTACTCCCTCTACCCACCCAGTTCAATAATCCATGCTTTTATATCCATAGTTTTCAGGGTTCCTTTGATGTTTCTACTATTATAAAATAAGAGTGCCTCCAACTTCTGTGAACAGTATTACAATTCACAATGCATTTGTTACATTCTGTGAAATGTGTATGCTTTTTCTGAAAGTGTTTTCTTACTGACAAGTGGTAGATTCAACTGCTGGTGAAAAGAAAGAGGGACAGGAATGGAAGAAGGATGTCTTGTTCCTTTAGTCCATCTTCTCTTTGGTCAGCGCAAGCTGTGGGCTTCAGTATTGATAACAACAATGACTTTCATTTGTTTTTATAATATAATTAGGCAAATATGGCATACATTATTTTGATTAAGAAGCCAGAATAGTACAAATTCAACATGACAAACATTCAGTGAATTAGGTACCAGTGAACAGGTTTTATGTTGATAAAGTAGACATGCTTTCATGGAGATCAGTTCTTTGCCTGGTGCTGTGTAACCTTTTTATTAGTGAGAAGATAAAACATAAAATCATTAAGTTTTAGTACACACATCTGATACTTCTTTAAGGTATCAAATATGAGTAGAAATTTTAATATTATCATTGCATTTGTTAGTGGTACAACTGCTACTAGAACACCATGTTTAGATTTGGAGAAGCCTGTGGTTCTAGAAAGTTGCTGGGAGACTGAAAAGAGAACTGAGGGGGACAAGGTAAGTGATTTCTTAGAAGACCGGATAACATAAGTTATGGTGAGAAATTCCAGGAAATTCTGTCTATCTTGAGTAATCAAGGGAGTGTGAAGAAGAGAGTTGATCACAGTATGTCAATAGCATCACCTCAAGTGAAGAGCAACATGAGGAATAAGATTCAGAGGTTTCTGGGCAGTGGATATGAAAACAACAGCTGTTGTAACTGAAGCTTATGCACCCAGGGTAGAAAAAAGGAGAATTTTAATGGCAACGCTAATTTGTTGGAACAGATTTCCTAGAATTATGACAGACTGTACATAGATGGCAGTTTTTTAGGCAAGACTGGAAGTGCTCAGTACATGTCAGCCGTGTAAGTAACCACAGGAACAGGTGAAACCAAGAAAAGTTCAATAGTCCTCTAAATGAGCAGTTACTCTGTCTGTCTCACAAAAACCTCTCCCCTCATACCTGAATTGGAGTATGTCCTGAAGTTATGCAGATTTGGGGGAATAGTTTCTAGAGCTGAGGGGATAGATTTTGTCAAGTGCTTTCTGCATTTTATGGATAGGGACCACTAGTTAGAGCATTTCTTCAGTGGGAGCATAGAAAGCCTCTCAATGAGGCAGAACCCAATTCATTAAGTCCACCACCTCAAGAAACAAAAAGTTCTCACTTACCGGTGTTTCATGGCCAGACTGAACTACAAAAATCCACACAGAGCTTGGAAAAGGACTTTTGAAATAAAACAACTCTTCCGCTGTCTTTTCTCTCCTCTCATGCAGGGTGAAGATATCTTCCAAATAAAATTAAAAAATGGACATCACTTTTATTAATAAGTTCAAGAAAAATAACTGTAAAAATTAATTAGGTTAATTATGTTGTGGAGCTCACCTCCCTCTTGTTATGCCTTTCTGGTATATAAATATGGACAAGAAGACTCAGACAGCTCTGAACTACTTTATGTAGGACACTTCTTTATTTTAGATAGACTTAAGAAATCCTAAAGCATTAACGCTGCAACAGTATTTCTTGTGTACTCCAGTTTTGCCTTAGTGTTTTTTGTTTTTTAAAAATTTATATAATTATATTTTCCATAGCTATTTTTGGTTGCCTCTCCCTCTTTTAGTGTCTAGTGTCTCCCATTATTTTTTGCATCACTAAAAACTAGGTAAATATACTGACGTGTTACTGTCATATGGCACTGCAGTTTAATGCTTTTGTATCTGAATTCTTTACCTCTCATGCCTTAATTTGTGAAGATCCTAAAATTACTTCCTGTTCCTGTGGTTAATCATTCCCATCAGAGTTTGTTTTCTAAGCAGGTGCTTTACAAATTAATAATATATTGGTTAACCACATGATTTATATCCCCCAAATTCCTCTATTTGTATTTTACTGTGTCATGTAAGTCATAAGGCCTAAATTTCCATTATAGGTCAGCTTTAAAATTGACTGTGACATTGCCTTCTTTTGGCTATCCACTGTGGAAACAAATCTGAACGTAGACACACTTTTAAAATCATCAGCTTTCAAGAAGGTTTTACCTATTGACAGGTGGTAGCTGAAAAGAGGTAAAGTGTGTCTTGCATACATGCTGGGTCTTCTGCCTGGGAAAGAAAAAGTCATAGAAAGGGAAAATCTCACTTTACAAACACATGAAGAGTTCACCCTGCCAACTGTCAGGACATGACAGGGACTCGAGTTCTTCTAATTGGGATCCAGATGTGAAACCTTCCAGAAGATATTTTTTCTGCCTCTTGCTCCCTCCCCCCTCCCACCCCCCCAAACCTTGCAAAGTTTATCGTCAGTCAGGTCATCAACTCTATTAAGGAAGACAGAAGTAGGAACAGAGACAAAACCAGAAATCTGTTCTATATTCCTTTTTTTTTTCCTGACAGTGCCGTTCATCAGTATTTCTAACTGGAACAACACTAGCTTCATTTTTGCCTCCTCTCTGTTTCCTGTGCGCATGCTCAATTAAATATTATTTTTCTTGTATCTGGAAAAAGTCCCTTTAAAGGTTGCCATTGTAGACCAGTGCTCCTATTCCTATTTTATTGCCTGATGACTTTGATGCAGTGGTCTTGCTCTAATATTATCATGATGATACAGCACAAAACTATGAGGCAGTAGGTCTTTTTTCACAGATCTGTTTTTTTCAGTTTGCTCATGACGAAAAATACTTCTAAAACCCATTGGACATTTGACAAATACAGCAAATTGCACATACAAGCTATCTCAGCAAAATTATCCCTAGAAATACTAGGATGGATGTCATGTTTGAATTACTCTCATGACATTTTCTAACTGGAGTAGAGTTTTGGTTTGGTTTGTTTGTTGGTTGGTTTTTTTTTTGTGTGCATGTGGGTTTTTTTAACATAATTTTGTACCCCGTAGTACGTTCTAAAGGAAATGATGCTTCCATAGTTAGCCCCCATAGTAAGCAGTACCCACACTAGCTTTAAAATTCAAACCTTTCATTAGACTACCTTTTCCACTGGCAGCTTTCCTTACATTCTGAAATCCTTCAAAAGACACTGTAGAACATGCAGTTATCACATAAAGTTAATTTTTTGTTTTCCCAGTCTCAAGCTACTAAGTGCAAATAAAATGTTGTGCCAGTCAGCCCAAGATGTGTTACAGCACTGTTAAGGCCCAGCCTGTTAATTACAAATGCTTTGCACTGTTTGTGTGATGCACAGATTTCTTGGAAATAGGCTTCCTTCAGCAGTATGTAGTTTTACAGTACAGTCAACAGAATGTTGCAGAATAGCAATTATGGGAATAAGGGGAATGCACAAGTTATTGGAGTGAATGCTTTAATGCTGATACATTTTTTCTGATAAAAGCAACTCAGATAAGAGGATATTCAAGTTATTGTAGCAATTAGTTTTTCTAAGATGTCTATCTATATGAAATGTTTCATGGTGGGAAAAAAAACAACCAACTCTGTAGTAGAATACAAAGTTTATTACATTTCTAGACTACATTATCCTTGTCAGCTAGATTAAAGCATTCTCCTAGTTTCTGTCCTATATTACCATAACAAGTGAGGAAATAATGTAGTGTTGTTACACAGAGCAGCTTATAAATTTTGACATAAGTGTGAGACAAATCACTTGAAATGTGAAGCAACCAAGAGGAATAATTAGGAACAGCAGAATGATCTCAGTAATATGACAACAGTTTCTAAAGCACCCCACAGGATTGAAATCATCAGGTTTGCTTGACCTATATCTTTAATAATACAGCTCATTGCCCTTGTATTGAAGCTAGAGGGTAGGACAAAGTATGAGCTTTATCATGTTTTAGGAGAAATTGCAAAAAGTTTATTTATTAACACAGCACAAAACGGTCCATTTCTATGATTACCAAACAGGAAAGCAAGTTGGGCCACAGTTCACCACACAAAACACTATAGTCAGGCTTGGCTGGCAAAAAATATTATGTAACACTCAAATAAGATAAATGGCTGCATTGGCAGTGGAAATAACCTTCTGTTTAATTAGAAAATAAGAGCTATATGGGACAATAAAAATGGTTACTGCTACCCTCAGTCACTGTTTAATAAATATGATAGTGCTGAAGATAATGCTAAGTGTTATTTATTTGTGCAATATCATGGGCTCAGTAATTGTTCATGTTCTTGATAGTTACCCTGCATGTAGAATGAGTCCATTTCACATTTTCTTTGTCTAATTCTTAAAAAGGGAAGAGGATTTTTTAAACTTTTAAACTGCTTTTAAAAGCCAAAGATGTGTGATCAGAGTTCATTCACCTCTCACTGGTGCTGTAACCAAACTACTGGTTTTCTTAGCTTACCTTCAGGATAATTAAGCTTTGAAACTAATTGTTTCATACTTTTCAGGCTGGATTGTCTATCTGCCTTGGATATGTTTCTATATCTGTGAGAGGAGAGCATAATTCGAATTTTTAGCTGTCCATTTCATCATGGCTATGTTTATAATTAGCATAGTTCTAAGGTCTGATTTTAGCATGGTTTTACCTTCCTTTGGCTTCATTTGGAGTTTTAAGCACTAAACATGTACAAATCAAGTCCTGCAGGGCATGGTGTGGAAGACTGATGATTTCAGTGAGGGCTTCTCTCTAAAGGGAATAGTTTTTACTAGTAAATTGAGCATCAAATTGTGTTACATGCATATGTATCAGAAGTGTCCTTTCCCTGTAGAGCATGTTTATTAGATATGGACATTGTTGCTGGTTTCACGTATTTAGGAACATACACGTATTTATCAAATGCTTGACAGAAAAGCAGGGCATGGGATGTGTTTCACAATATACTTTTAACAGGCTTGGTATCCCAGCCCTATTGCTTTTGGTCACAATCTTCCTATTTTGAATCTGCAGTAAGTACAGGGATTTGAAAAAGGATATCAAAGACTTTGTCTGGTTTTGTCCAAGGGGAAAATTCAGAATATGTTTCATCAAAAAGTTTTAACCTCTCCTTCCTCCCCTACTTCCCCCCTCCCAAATGTAGACTGTATGTCAAGAGGCAATACAAAACAAAACAAACCCCCTTTCCTTCACACAATTCACTCTAAGCTTCAAAATCCTCCAAAATCCCCAATCTCCCTTTGCAGTCTGGTTCCCACTCCCCAGCTTTCCTCATCTCCCTCTGAAAGAAAAAAGCTCTTCTTTAAGGGACTGATAGGTTGTAGAGCGATGCTTAGCAACAACATTCCTGTGCTTTAAGTAGCTGCAAGCCCCTAGCTGAACCCTTTGATGTGACTGTCAGGGCAGATTTATTTTGTTTTAGCACATTGTCTACTTGTCCAGATGTATCAGGAGATAAAAAGGAGTCATGTTTACACTCTTTAGGGGAGGGGGAGGGGGGGGAGAAGATGTAATTAAATCGCATTTTTGATGAATCTCTGAGAGATCGAGATGAAGAACACAAGAATTGGCTTGAATATAGAGGAGAAACCCACTTGCCTGCCCTAACACCTGACATTGTAGGAAAATGAAGTGTAAAGCCATAGCACAGTGTGTTGATTTGGTTCTGCTGAAGCCTTTGACTTCTCAAGTGCTGGTAATTCACGAGAGTCCACAAAGGCCTATTAGAAAGTAGCGGTTGTACACCATAGACTCTTTCCTGTGTATCTTATTTAATAGATTTATTTGTCCAGGTTGAAAATAATTCTGTTTTTCTCTAGTATGTTAATGTTATAGATCACATATCCCAGAACTTCAGGCTGTGGTAAGTGGCTGTCAATCAAATAAATACTTAAAAAAAAAAAAAAATTGAGCCTCAGTGATCTTGGATAAACAAATATGCAGTGTAAGGCAGGCCTTGCTGTATTCTCCTAGAGAACAAATACCACAGATAAATCCATTTTTGTTTATTTGCTTTTAACTTGCACATTTAGCAACACCATTCTGAGCTCTATTAATAACCTGCGGTGTGCAGTGAYGAGTCTGATTCCAGCATTCAGTATGCTGTGGGTATGCCAAGTGAATAAAATGCTAGTTTTAATCTGCTGTTACAAAAGTTACTCTATTTGCATTTTAAATAGGTTACACTACAGCACCCCCTTCTGCTGACTAAGTAGTGTGACAAGAGGTTTTAGCTGCAATTCAGTTTTATTCCCACATGACAGAATGAAAATGCCTTGAAAGCATTTTTAACCTTCCCATTTCTTCATTCCTGTGTCTATTAAGCAAGGAGATCAGTGCAACTCAACAATAGTCATTAAACTACTGTTCTCTTACAAATTTGAGGATCTAGCTTTCATTTTTGCAGCATTGTCCATACTTCTGAAAAAATTAAGCAAGCAGGGGACAGCAGAATGAATAGCAAAGCAAAGTAAACCCTCTAACGTTGCAAACAATTATGCTTGGTCAGTGAGACATATACACAGTCCTGCATTCCTCTGATTGTCATTGAATGTGTTTGCAAGTGATGATATTATGTTACTGATTCAATTTATGGAACAGTCCCAGAGGTTTCTATCCAAAAAAAGCAATTTACCTTGCTGATTGTGTCTTTGCTTTTGAAGAATCTATGGATATCAGATTGGCAAAAACAAGCGTAGAAGTTCTGAATTGTCTTTATTTAAAAATACAGGTATATGAAAAGTAATAAGTAACTGTATTGTATGTAATGTGTATGTGAGTTCTGCATCCGTGTTTATATGTAGCTTGTATACTTTTGCTATGCCATAGCATACTCCAGTAGTGCTGTGTTTTGCAGTTGTGATATAATTGGTTGAAAAATATTGCAGGCAATGACTGAAAGAAACTTAGAATCTAATACACTATCAATGTACTTCCCTTCACATAAGTGACTTACCTGTGCTTTTGCATACTTCTGTTGAAGTTGTAATGTCTGAAAACTCAGTATTGTTCTTTCACTCCTTTGGAGCTGTTGGGTGATGAGTGAAATGCAATAAATGACATGTTTGGGCATTGCTGAGGTGGGAACTTAGAAAAAGGTTAGCATCTGTTAGCATCTAGAAGTTCATTTGTGGTTCACTTTACAAGACATCTCAAAGAATAGTTGTCTATGACAACTCAAAATTCTCTAGCAAGAGTTGCAGAGTTTTCTGGTTTGGGGTATGACAGACTTATTTATGTTTTTTTTTCTTGCACTTTATTTTACTAGAGTGTAAGCCCATTGAATCCTGCATACTGTAAATGAAAAGAAGGTAGCATGTGCGTTCTCAGAAGGTGAAGAAAGTAAAGATGCTGGTAAAGAAATGCAAGATAAAATGTATACTTCTTGCTTGGACTTACTTTCTCTAACTCGGACCAGGAGTCAAGACCAGCAGGTTTTCCTTTATTGTTTTAGACTTTTGGGGGTCTTTTGTCAATTTCCTAATTTTCATTAATACCAGTCTAAGAGAAGAAAAAGCCTTCAAAAATCTATTTTAGGGGTGAGTATGATTTAGCAACTTTAAATTTATTTTGTACTGTGATTTTAAATGGATTTATTATTATTTTAAAACCTAGCATTAAGTTTTACAGTGTATAGATTGCTTGTTGGAAGATATCAGTGGGTATTCCTTTCATTCACTGTTGTGTTGCTAGAATGTTTAAGTGCTCCTTTAGGGACAGCTCCCGTTACCTACCATAATGAAAGATACTGAGCCACTTGAGCAGTAAGGTTTAACTCATCACAAATGAAAATATTAGAATATGGTATATGATTAGGGAGAGATGGTAATAATGAAGTTACTTTCCTTCAACTCATTAAATGGAACTGAGTGAGTAGCAGAATCTCTTGCATCCTTCTGCTTTTAAATGTAGGTAGCTAAGATACAATTTCTAAAAAGATACAAGGCAAATGTCATACAATAAGAA
The DNA here is from genome assembly GCA_030449065.1 of Oceanodroma leucorhoa. Taxonomy (NCBI): domain Eukaryota; kingdom Metazoa; phylum Chordata; class Aves; order Procellariiformes; genus Oceanodroma; species Oceanodroma leucorhoa. The sequence continues at coordinate 4,897,991 of JASVER010000014.1, forward strand.
GTCACTTTTTTTTCTACTGAGCTTCAAAAAATAGTGTTAAGATGATGCTAAAATTCTTGGCTTTGAGTGATATAAGTTGAAAAGGAATGGTCTTGGAAATCAAAAAACCTCACGGGTGTTTTTGTACGCTATATGTTACAGTAGAACAAATCAATTCAGGCTCCTTAGATGCAGTCATTGCCTTGTGATTACATTTGTGTAAAGTCTTGGAGCCTTTGATCAAAGAAAGGCATTTGTGCCTAGGTCTAATCCAAGCTCTTTAAGGTGTTTAACTTGCAGGGGCGGGGGGAAGAGGTTGATAACAGCTGGGATTTAAATTTAGTTTTGCTGAACTTTTGTTTTGAAAGGATTTCTATTATACACTGCTTCCTTTTCCATATAGAAGATGGATCATTGAGTAAACCTAAAAGGGAAAGAGGATATGGGAGGAAATGGGTGGGGACTTTGAATTAATCTTCTGAAGAAAAATGTTTGATCAGCGGGTAGGAGAGGATGAAAACCTCTGATGTTGACAGCAGGCAACTTTCTGACTAGTGTGTGATTGACAACTTTGATGCTCCAGTGGGGAGCGAGTGTCCAGCCGTGCTCAGGCATCCTCTGTCTGTGGGTGGTAGTGTTAATAATGTGGCAACTGGAAAGATTAATTGTGGACAAGCAGCAGGATTACGAGGAGGGCTTCACAGGTCTAAAAAGAACAGTGGTAGGAAGGCCTCTGATCTGTCAGCCCAAAAGGAAATTAGTTAGGGCAGGCTGGAGCAGGCTTAAAAAAAAAGGGGCAGGGGGAGGGGGAAGATGGAGTAATGGAAGAAGGGAAGCATTTAGGATATTAAAGCAATATGAAGAGGATATTGAAAAAGGTCATAAGGGGATGGGGCCGATGTTCTTGAAAGACCTTAATACACTACATCCTCTTACAGTACATGCAGAGTTTGGCTTGTTTTGCAGGGAACTGCAAAGTGACTTTTGTAGAGGTTAGAGCGGCCACATAAGGTAAAACTTGTTACTTGTTTTCAAAATGAACCTGAGTGTAAACTCAAATCAAGAATTTTCATGGATTCCTAAATGCAAAATATATAGGAGAGAGTTTACTTAAGCTGTTTCTGCAAGTTACTAGCTGCTGTGTGTTTTACTTCCCACCCTTTTTGGTAGAAGTAGGGATTTTGCCAATAAATTCTGTGTTACCATTAAAGAGGCCATTCATCATGCTTACTAATGTTATTAATCAAGATACACCACAGTACTCTTAAAATGAGATCATTTTGATAAATCATGTATGACATGAAAAGACTTTATTCCTTTTAAGTGCAATTTAGACTGTAATTTTTTCCCTCATTTATGATTCATGGGAGAAACATGGATAAAATTCCCTTGCACATTTACACCTTATCTTCAGTAATAATTCAAAACTGCTCTTAGATGAAAATTCAAGGACTGATTCACCAAAGCTGAATGCCAGCTCATTATTTTCTGGCATTCAGTAGTCCAAAAATAATGTCCATACATTAGGTGCTTTTCACAATAGTTGAATTTGGCTGCGCACCAGACATATCGATTACAATCAATTAAGCCTAAATGCATAAGAATTATCTGATGTTCATTTACATTTTTGATCCAGTTGCACCCTGCTTTCAACCTTGCAATTTAACATTAAGTGAAAACCAAAAGGTAAATTCAAGTGAGAAGTGATAATCTCTCTTATATGAGAATAAGAGAAATATATTCTGAAATGCTTTGAATCTTCTTAAGCTCCACTACTTCTGTTAAATAAGCAAAATTCTCTTGCCTTTTCTTGTTAAAGGTCATTGGAATTGGAAGGCCAACCAAAATATAAGATCACTGTTCTCCTTGTCGTCCCAGTACTACAATAATTTGGCCTACTCTATTAATAGCATCACATATGAAAATAGGCTGCTAAAATGTCCATAATGAGTATTTGCTAAATTCAAAGTCACAGTCTTGATTATAGCTGAAACACTTGAGTTATTTATTAAATTTAAAAATGTCACAAATGGGTTGCAGCATTTTTTGCTAACATAGGTGTAAATATTAGATAAATTTTTGTTTATTCGTGTATCTAGAAGTATAAAAAGGAAATGCTGGTAGAGAGATTTAATTTGGAAAGCAAAGTCATTTAAATTTTACTGTTTCTCAAGCCATGATTCAAAGAGGATTGGCTTATCTGAATTACAGTTCCCCCTTTACTTCCTTCAGCAGCTGAAAGTATTTGAAGGAACGTGTGTGGTTGCCAAAAACAGCAGACCATTTGTATTTTTGAATCATTGGTCTCCACAAATTTGTTTTGAGGTAGCAGATGTACAGTATATGCTGATATACTGATATGTTCCCTTACTAGTACCATCCAAATATTGGGGGTTTTATTCTTTGAAAAGTGGAATTTGGGGATTAAACAAATGAATCTTTTCTTTAGTCTAATTAGATTCCCAGACTCCTGAGAGCCAGTTGCCGGTGTGTGGCTGACTTAATTTTCTTCTAAATATTACAAAGTGTTATTCTTTTTTTCCCCCTTCATGATTTACTTTGTGTTTGCTTACTAGAAAAACATTATTCACTTCCACATCATACTAAAAGTTACGCATCACAGACTTAGAAGGTCAGACTCCTGATGATTTTTTGAAAAACTATTATTATGAGTATTAGATTAGTAGGCAAAAGAAGCATAAAGCCAAAAAAATCCCGTATCCTACCAATACCTGCCCTTAAGTTCCTTTCTCGTCTCATGAATTCTCTTTATTATTAATAAGAAAAAAAAMCCCACAAACCAAACTTGGGAAAAAGATTCTCTGTATTTCCCTAGGAAATTCTTTCTAATGAGTCTTATAAAAATAAATTAAAATGGCATATAAGTTCACAATAATCAGACTGTGTTTGTCTTCTTTATTAGGACTGGTTAAACTACTATTTTTAATTTTTAAAAAATGGCTGCTGATGAAAGAAAGTAATTCAGATCTTTGTGACATTCAGCAAAATATGAGAAGGACATATAATTTAAGGCATGAGATTGAGACAAAAGTGGGTGATACCCTTTTCCTTCCTTCCCACCTTCCACCCAATACTCATCTGCTATGTTCTTCTATTTTTCAGTACCGTGGTCAAACATCTAAAACTGGATTTTATAATAAATCACTATTTCTATGACGGGTTAAGAGGTCATCTCAGTAAGCCTCTACAGATCAGGCTAGTTGTGATAACACCACGCATTTTTTTCCCCCTTTCCCCCTTAATTAAAGTGACTCTCATTTATGCTGGAGGTTTAGTAAAGGCAACCGCTAACCYGTAGTTAACTATGCTTGGCTGTGGAGCAGGGGAATTGGGAAATCCGATTTCACCAAGGAAAGCTGTCTCTCCCACGTAAGCATGCCATGCCACCTGTTGGTTTTCCGGAACATAACAGCGTGTTTGGATCAGTTGCAACCTCAGGCTGGCCCATTTGAGACCTCTAGGCTAGTTCACTGTTAGGGAGAAGAAAGCAAGACCTTTTGTAGCCTGCCATATGTAGTGGTCCTGTCAGGTCCTGCTTTTGCATATTTTCTAGTCTCTTTATCCCTTCTTTCACACTTTATCCCTTTCTTTCACTGGCTGTATGGTTTCTGAGTTCATAGAAAAGCAAATACATTGTGAATAAAGTTGTTCTTCCCTAACCATTCCCTGGGTTGGAATGATTAAAGACCTGATATATTGTTGCTTCCGGTAATGTTTTCTATCACAAGGCTCTCAAAGACCTCACAGTAAAATCAAAGCCCCATTGTGCTTGGTGCTCTGCAAACTCATGGGAAGAAACAGTCCCTCTAAAGTAGTGTTTTGATACTCTCTGCAAGCATGTAATAAATTCAACCCAAAATGAATACATTTAATTCTTTTTTCTGTTCATCACACATTTATACATGATTTATATATATATTTAATCTGTAAACAATTAATTTCTAGTTAGTTATGTCTAGAATTTGGGGGGAAAAAATCTTGAGGAGGAGTTCCACAGAAATTTTCTGTACATTTTATCACAAATGTGAACAAATCACAGTGTTCTAATATACTCATGGGTTAAGACATGTGAGTTGCTGCCATCAGTGTTACAAAGGGGTTGAATTGACACATTGCTGACGTACTGGTACACAGATATATAGGCAAGTTTTCAAAATATATATGAATTATTGAAGACTGTTGCCATTGTGTCTCTTGGGGAAGATATTCCCAAGAGATCCAAAATAAGTCCTTAGCCTAAGTAGCTGTTTATGCAGATATTTCTTAAAATTATAACAAGCCATGTATCTGTTAAAGTATGATTAATTTTAAGCATTGAGTGCATTTGAGACAGAATAAGCTTATCAGGAAAATATTATTGTTTGTTTACATAAAAGGAAAAGTTTTTCAAAAGCAAGTATGAGTTGATCCTTCAAGTTGGAACTATACCACAGATTGTCTCATTAATTATATACCTTTCTGGAGAAATGTTTTTGTCAGTTTAAAAAATGGATAATGCAGTGATTTCCTTCATTCTTAATTGTAGTTTCCCTGTGGATATATTAAAAATCTTTTGAAATAAATCATACTTTCTTACTAAATCCAAGTGTTGCATCTGATAATGTGATATGTACCATTGGGCTGATCACTGCAGTGTCACAATATGGTTTTCCGTTTTTATTTGAATGTAAATCACCAAATGAGAAGCAACGAGCTTTCAAATTGCCAAGGTCATTTCTCTGTGACCTTACCAGATGACTTTGACAAGTGTTAAAACTGTGATGAATGGAAATAAACAACAGTATCACAGAACACAAGATTTATTGATAATTGTGGGTCAGACTTAGAGAATATGTGCTGTCCCCAAGAAATTTGCCTCTTCATCAGTTCCCCCAAAAAAATGAGTCACATCTGAAATGCTGAAGATTTGAGATATGTTCCCATACTAGATGAGAAACATGTTGCAAAGGAGAAATCCCAAACACTTAAAATCTTTCTAAGTTAACAGATACAAGAAAATCCTTAGTCTATGCCTTGAGCTCTATAGTAAATAAATTTTCTTAAATATTTTGGTTTTTGTTACCACACCTCATTTTGCACTCTACCACCTCTCTTTTGGATGATGTCTTGATAAAACTAAGATTTCTCTCTTTGATGTTCTCTGAAAATATTTTGGAATTAAATGTATTTAGGTAAGGAAATCTTCCTTTGCATGTATGTGTGTATTGAAACAATTTTACTTACCACATCTTTACATAAGTGCATTGTATATCTATTGAATCCTTGTCAGGAACATGCCAACATGTTGCTGTTCTTCCTGTATTGTAAAATTTGTCAGGTATAATACATTAATGGCTACTACACTTACTGATGTGTGTAGATGTGTAAAGAATTTGTGGCATGCCTTAGAAATAAGGGTAAATATTAGTAGAGAAATACTACGTTACAAATACAAGCTATGTGACACAAGTAGAAGAATATCAACTATCAACAGGTATTAATGATATTCCATTATAGCCAATATATCCTAATATTAAGCCACATCTTACTCATCAACAGAAAGTAAAATTTCCTAAAGAGTAACCATTGCTTTAATTAAAATGACTCAAAGTTTAGGTTTTGGGGGATTTCTTGGGGGTGGGTTGTTTGGTTGGTATTTGTTTTTTTTCCTACTGCAGCATCTACAGTATCTGTAATTTTGATGAACATGGTTTGAAAATCTGGTACTCTCTTACAATCTGTCTATTTAGTATCAAGTGCAACAATTCTTAGCTCGGACAAAACTCACAGGTTAATATGAAGACAGAGATACCTCAATTTAGCAAATGTTTGGTTACGTGCATAACTTAGGCTGCGAGTAGTCTAAATTTATTGGCCTTGTAACTTTTATACCTTATACTATCATATACTGCAAAATTTGGATTACTATAATGCTTGCAAGAATAAAAGCTTCTCCTATAATAATACTGTTAGAATTCCTTTACTGAGCTATTTGGTGACTTGTTCCTATAAAACTGAAGCTACTACACATTTTAACCAGCTTTCCTCAAAGCTACTTGTATTTGTAGTTACTTTGCACTGCAGTAAGAACCTCTGCTGATATGTCACCAATACTTGAAAACATAACTGTCACATGTMAATGCTGTCACTGTCAAAATATTTCTGTGAACATTAAGAGTAATACAATCTATACAAATCTCTTTGGAAAATTGCTTAGGGCCAAACGTCAGTATGTGGTAGGGAAAACAAATAGCTGTCTTCCTGCTGGTGCACAGGCTTACTCAGAAACGTGATTCAGAACTCCAGCCAGTGTTTGTGCAAAACAATCCTAACCCTGGATGATATTCCATAGAATTAAAGTTGCTCTAACTGAATGCTTAGCTCAAAGGTAATGAAAACTGTTCTATATTTGACAGGGAATTATATACTGTACATAAAATAACAGCAAAACACCAATAAACAAACCCTCCTGTTCTTGCTTTTCCTAAAATTGGAAATAAAGCTAGATTGTCCCTTCACTCCAATATCCTTTTTAGAAGCTCTTGAATTTTGCTCACTCAGTGGTATATTGCTGAAAAGGAAAAGTGTCTTCCAGTATTTTTAGGAAAAGCTATCATCAAGCTGTCAACAGTATAAATTGAGATTAAAAGTACCAAAGAGAAACCTTCACTATTATCAGAGTCCCAAATAAGTACACTTGAATAGGCAGATAACATCTAGAGTGTACAGTATGAGGCCACTTATTCCTCCAGCTTTTGGAGTGATTTACAGGGATGAAGTCTTATATTAAATAGTTAGTGACTTTTTTCTTCTTGTCTTACCCAGAACAACTAGGCCCAAAGAAAACAAATGGTTCTGAACAGATGCCTGTTCTTAGAATTCATTTCAGATGTTACATTGCTGGGTGCTATGCTCATCTATCTCATCCTCTGAGATGTTATGTGCCCTCAGCTCACATTGGTCATCAGAGGGAAGACTTCCAATACTTCATAGACCGGGGTAGATTGAGCTGCATGTTTACAGTTTGCTAAAATCAAAGCATTGTTCACTCTAGCTGAAGGTGAGAGTTGTCTATAACATTACCTCTCTGAAGATCCATCTAACTTAAGCTAAATTTTAAAAACTGTGACGATGATTCATATTCATCAACATGATCCTTTATTTTCATATCTCCTCCTAACAGTGCAACATTGCTGCTCTATAACTAAAAAGCAAGATGGTAAATATGGCTTGTCTTGGCTTTATATTGCTCTTTCTTTCAGGTGAAACCTCCAACTCGATGAAGATTTGTTTATCGCAAACTTGAGCCCCATAGTCTAATCTTTTTAAATTGGAATCATAGGATCTTGACCTTTTTATTTTGGGGAAAGATTTGGGTTTCCTCTCTTCTCCCTTAACATTTTGCTTTTAAGGATTCTGAGCAAGTCTTCTTGGTATTTACTTCTTTAAATGCATTAGACTTCTGGTGTGGGTTTTAAGTGTTTATTATTAACAATTCTATGTAGTTTTCCACTTTTTTGCATTATAGGCATTATAATTTTTAAGAGATCCCTTCATTTAGCTCACAGGACAGTGGAATGGTAGAATCTGTTTTGTGCTTAGTTTTGAAAAGTATGGTATCTTATTCCCAGCTTTCTATTTTCTGTCTCCTTTCTTACGTATGGACTCACTCATAACTTCCTTCAGGTAAATATTAATCTGTTTCACCAATAGAAACATTTTTAACATTGCCCAAAGATTTCTTGATAAAGATGGTAATTTTTTGAAGCTGTGAGCTGTATGAAAATATTCTTTTAGTGACGATACCCGATATCATCATGTAAACTCTTGTGAGTACAACTACCTTGAAGTATTGCAGGCAGCCTTAACAAAAACAAATTAATCCTCCACGGCTGGTGCTCTGTGCACCTGTAACCACATCATAGAACTCATCTTGCAGGTGCAGCCTCTTTGCGCAATCATTGACTTTCACTCAGAGTACTGATAGCATTTGTTTTATCACACAGGCCTCTAGTGATGCTGCCTCCACCTCTCCAGAGATGCACTATACACCTCTGCCTTCGGGATCCAGAGACCTCACCAATCACAGAGGTATGAAGGAAACTTTTTTTGGTATAAACTGCTGCAAGGTGGTAAGCTTTGCTGTAAGGCCTTCTCTGTATTAGTTACTGCTGCATTGGCACTTTACAGAGAACACTGTGCCTTTTAAGCACTAGATGAGAAAACCATACCTGTCAAGACTACAGATCTTAACTCGTATTAAATAGGATTTAAAGGTAGTCTACTGGGAAAGCAAATAAATCTATGGATAATAACATTCAGTGATATTTTTGCGTGTGAGAAAGAAAAATGTAAAGAGATTAGAGTACTTAAATATTGCTAAGTAGATCATTACATGCAGCATTGGTAATTTTGAGAGAATTTGTAAACTTTCTAATATTTGTAAAGAGAGAGCTTTTTGTCAGTTTAACAATTTAGAGCTATAATTTTGAAATGTGTTAACATGTTGTCATCGCAATAAAAAGGGATTCTTCTCTGTTTTTCAACATTAAAGTCAGATCAGTGTTCAATTTCCTTTTTCACCAATCCTTAGAACTTAAGCAGCACCTTGGGCAAATTCTCAAATTCCTTCTGCAAAAGGTTCAGGGAACAGGTGAAAAACTGAAGCAGTCAGGAAGGGTGCATTCCAAGCTCTTTCACCTTTGTTCTGAAAAGGAGACATTTATAAAGCTTGCAGCATTTTTCAGCTTAAAACCAGAGCAACAATACTCTTATTTATTTCCCACATTACACATTGATTCCATGTTGATCATGTAAACCATTTGCGTAGAGGCAGGTTTTGTATAGGATACTATAATCAAAGTCAGTCTTACATTTATGAATTCATGGTAGCTTAGTTTTAGTGTATGTTCAAATTCTGCAGCACTGCAGAAGTTTGAGACAGCGTTAGTAGAATGCCTTATTATTTGAAACCTTCTGAAAGAATCAGGCAGGCAATGCAACTGAACAAGGATCCATGATTCAGGTGGGAAGGATGAGGAAAGCAACTGCTTAGACTTTCATTCACTGCAGCCTGTATCACTGTCGTTGTGCCAGGGGCTACAGATCGCTGTGAAGCTACATCCTGGTCTTGGTGTAAATTGATATGGTGTACTGGAAATCAGATATCCTGAAAGTGCTGTAGTGCGTTGTGTTCTGACAATGAGCTCATGTAGTAACTGGTCCTTTTTAAAGAGAAAGGGCCAAACCAAAATCCTGGATTTGAGCACACACCTGGTCTTCAGAGATTAAAACAAAAACAAAAACCAAACCCCAAATAACTGCAACCCCCCTGTCCCCCTGTCCCCCCCCCTCCCCCCAATTCCCAAGATATGTGTTGTGGCTTTGATTTTAAGGTAAGCATATGTGCTTTTAGGTTGGATTTCTGGTGTTGGATTAAATGTCTAGGATCTAGTAAGACAGTAAGTAGAATGAGAGAATGTTGTAAATTCTTAAGTTCCATAAAAATACAGAGAAATACATACCATTAAAAGTCAGGTATCCTCAGATCTGTTTATTTAGATGATAGTGAATTAGAAGTGTGGTTTCATGGCTGATTTTGGAATCTGACATGGCAAAAAAAATGCCAGTTGCAGTAAGCATCAAAAGTTGTGTGCCTGCATTATTGATTGACTTCTCTTGCAATAAAGCAATTGTGTGGCTCTAGTAGGTGTTGCAGACATGTCCATATGGGTGTCCATTCAGAGCTGGAGATTACCAGGTTTTAAGTACAACTGTCTTCACTAGGGTTTGAGAATGCCTGCTCTCTTACTATAAAAGGGGAAAATTGTATGCCCCAAATTATCAACTTTTTACCCTTGGCTGTTCACATAATTCTTTATTACTTCTGTCTTTACTCTTCCTAGAAATATTCTGCTTTGCATGCTAAACATGTGCTGAAAATTTCCTTGATGATTGAGCACAGTTATAAATAAAGTGAATGGAGAAGAGAGTGTCATCCAAAAAAAAGGGTGAAATTGGCCCTAAAAGAGACATTGTTAGCATGATCCAATAAGTTTATATATATATATATGTATATGTATATAAAATATATATTCACAGGGAAATAATTAAGAAAACTTTCCAAAATTCCAGGTGTTGTAAATAAAGCTTGGAACAACCTGCTGGCAGGGCCCATTAACTCAATCAACTACTTTTATACAAAGAAAAATCTCTAAGTTCACAAGCCCATAAAAGGTTAATTGGAGTCAATAGAAAAATCTCCACGAAAAGAATGAGATACTTAAACGTGCTATTTTAGGTTCTGAATATCTTCAATTTTTTTTCTCCACTGAATGCTTTCAGTGTTGTAAAAAATGATTGAATCAGCTGTTCCATATGTAAATATTGGCAGTTTTCAATGCAAACTGGAAAGAAGAATGCTGTAAGTTTGTGAGTGCTCTTATTTGTCCCTGGAGAAACTTGTGATTACCAGAATCTGAAAGTCTGGCAAATGGTTTGGTACAGCTGTAAATTGATTTTTGGGGTATTGGTAGGGGGAGCAGGAGCAAGCTGAATGTGTTTGAATGGTACAGTTTTACTTGGACATTTCTCACCCTATTTAGCTATGAATTTTGCAGGGAGTACAAAAGCATATAAATCTGCATGCGTTGCACCATGCATCTTGTAGCTTTCGTGTCCATGCATACAGTATATTATTTCCAGACAGGATCTGGTCTTTTTGGATTGACTCCATATAAAAATCTCTCTCTCACTTTCAGAGACCACAGAAACAGCATATGACAGTGTGGCATCAGCGTGGAATGATATGGAATAATCACTGTAAATATTATATCAAGTGTTATGACGCTTGAGTATATAAGTACATGAAGAAAGCGATAAGTATTGGACACACATTTTTAAGCTTCAGAACATTTCTTGGGAAAGTTGTTTTCCCTTAAATTACTTTGTTGCTTAGACCCACTTTTCTAAGTTGAACCTTCACTTGGTCCCACTGTTCATATTTCTTAGCAGAAAATATATTGGCCTTCTATGCAGGTTTTGGGCACCTGACAGCAATATGACTTGATTCTTTATGAGATCTAATTGCTGTCCCATTAGCCAAGCCTTCCAAAGTGGTAATTTTATAGCTAGCTTTATTTTTGTTTTAATTCCAAAACAATGATCTCAAACTCCTAAGGGTCTTTCCTTGGTCTTTGTTAAACTAGCATTTTGTATTTCGTTTTATATGGTTTTAGACACCAGTGATTTACTTGTGTAGAATTTGTACAATTCTCTTACCCAGATAAAACAAGTCAAAACAAGATAAAACACGTCCTCCTGTCATACAACGTGCTTCATTTATTTTTATATTCCATTGCTTGTATTGTTCTAGTTTTCAAATTTTCTGATGAAACAAAATAAAATAGGCCCCACCTTTCTTTCTGCTTCTCCAGATCTTTCTGCCTTTAAGAAAAAAAAAAAAAAATCAGTTCCTTATTGTTGTTTTTAAATAGAAATGGCCATGCTTCCAATACACAAAAGTAATGAAATGTAGTGCATCTTAGTAGAAACTTGCTCCAAAAATTTTATGTAATTTTTTTTTTTTTAGTGGTTTGTGTGTATGGCCCAAGTACCCTTCTGTTCCTTATYAACAATTTCTTAACTGGGTACATATCAAATCTTAAAATAGAGCTTTCAATTAGCATAGTTGAAATTGATGGAAAAAGAAATTCTCAAACTATAATAATGTAATTTTAAGGATAATTTGCTTGATGTGTGGCAAAAGGCTCCCCACCCTTCACCCCCATCAGGTTGTATATTCCTTTTTCATAATGGCGTCTTTGGTAAGGAAGTTCCGTTTTTATGTGTAAGCATTCAAACTCAAATTGCCTTCTAAAAAGAGCAGTGCTTTCCAGTTGGTGGGGAAAACAGTAATTTATCATTCTGTCTCTTGAGAAGCAATATTACTAAATCATGACTATCATGAAAATCTGTTTCTCCCATATTAAAAAAAAAGTGCTGGATGCCCTGTGTATAAACAGATATTTTATAACATTGTCTATTACCTGATTTGCTTGAAAAGCCATTCATTTGCCAAAGCCTTTTGGTTTCCAGTAACATTTTACAAATGACTCCTTTTCTTGCGCTCTTGTTTCTGGGAACAACCAGTGGTAAGTCTGCCCCATAGCTTACTGGTAAGAGTACGAAGAAGCAGTTTCTATTAAAAACTACGCCCGTATTTATGTAAGTAGTTTTTAGAGCCTTAGCTTGGATTTATGCCAAGGTTTAATAGTTCCAATCTATTCTGGCTTGTAAGAACTTCCTGAACAAATCCACTCTCCTGTTTTGGTGTCTATTCAGTTAATTATCCAAGTGTTCTGGTAAGCACAGACATTACATTTTCTCATTTTATATTTGAATGATGAGTACCCAAATGAAAAATGTTATTTATTCTACCAATATGTTTGAGTCAACTGACAAACACATTTTCTTATTTTCTGAAACAGTCTAATCTGAGTTTGAAAGTCATGAACTGCATTCAGAAGCAATGCCCAGAAATCCAGGGACAGAATATTTTTAAGCTTCCTATTAACCCTCTGAAGGTAATTTCATAAAGCATTTTTGAAAAAAGAGAAAGAGATGTCCCTTCTGCTCTCAGTTTCTCATTTTGTCTAACAGGGGTGTGCTGAAGATTTGTTTTGGAATTAAGATATTTCTAAACCCTTGCATTCCTAAGCAAGCAAAAGCATGTAGGCATATAATCTGTTAGAGAGACACCTGAACTTGATCTGTCTGGGTTTTCTTCCGTGATCATTATACTGTGCTATTGTACTCAGAGTGTTTGGCATATAGAATTTTCAGTAATGACTGCTATGACTATAGAGAATGCATTCTGACTGATTTTTGGGGTGTACCATACATAAAAGCCAGCTACTAGCTTTGTAGGAGTTGAGATATGCACTAGGTCAAGAGAGAAGTGTACTTTAGGATGCACAACAAGCATTGGGTCGCCCAGTTGTGCTTGAATTTACAGTCCAATAGATGTCAAAGGAGACCTACTACTTTCAAAGTTTGGTGTTGAAGGAAAAAGGTAGAATTTTTGGAGACCCAGAGGGAGCAATATAATTAATGTGATAAGTGAAAGCCCCAAACTATCCTCCGGGGATTTACCTGTTCTACCTCAATTTGCTCAGCCTCCTCATACTTTAGAAATAAATATTCTCAGGTTCATCTGGAACTAATAATGCCTATTGATCCTTCAAGAATTAGGTCTAGAGTTTTAAGATAATACTTTAAACTTTCTGAAGTAAAATTATAAAATTGACATACACTTCTTAATAATAAATGTTAATACACAAAGTTCTTATTTTTGAAGACTTTCAACTCAATACACATGCACTTTGAAAAGCCATACTGTCTTTGAATCACAGACATAAAAAGAAAAGGAAATTGGTTTGCTTAAAAACTTACTTCCAGAAAGATAATTATCCTGTTTATATTATCATTGCAGTCTTCTCTGTTGTTGTTATTGACACAGTTGTTAGGTACTCATTGTGTTTTCAAGCCTGAGGCTTATTTAGAGTTTGAAATTGATTGCTGGGAAAGTCACAAAGTAATTTATGTAGCAACTTATCATAGTTAGTTTTCTTAATGTGAACTGCACTTTATGCTTATCAATTGATTTTTCTGTATATCTGCATAAAGCAGGTCATTGTGTGCTGTCCAAAAAGAGAATAATAATAATAAAAAACCTGCGGGTAGTACTTTATCATTCAGTTAATCTAAGGAATCCTAAACAATTTTTTAACAAAAGGTGTCTATATAGGTATATAGGAAGTATTTGCTTTAACTTGTCTAATAACTAAGAATAGGATTAATAAGAGAACTGCAAGCAGATACAGAACTTCCATTTTTTTGCATCAGGCAGAGATGCTGTGAACAGTGAGTAATTTTCTTTGTTGGTTTACATGAGGTGTCCTTTGAAAATACCGTATTTTTTAAGCTGCATGATGTTATGGTGAGTGATAGACTGCATACCTCTTAGGCCAGGATCTTCTGACCATGAGATGAATAACCTTAAAACAAACAAACAAAAAAAGTTCACAGTAGCATGGAACAGACAAGATCATATTTTCCAGGGGCAGGAACACTCAAAAATAAGCTGTGACATTTCTTATTAATGCCAGGAAATATGTCCCAACAGTGAGTTGTGCTGTGCTCATGACTTAGCCCCAAGGGGAGCGGGTGGAAATCCTCTTCTTTTGGCACTGTGGGAGAAGACTAAAATAAGGAGTCTGTTATGAGGGGGGGGGGGGGGGGGGAAAGAAAAGAAGAAATCTCATTTGGCTTGCCTGTATGAAATGAGAAATTGGGTTCTAGTGCCTTGCTTAGTTTTTCAGTTTGGGAAATGAACATTAATGGAAGAGTGAGAGACATGGGAGAAGCATGGAAAGCAAGATGATGGTAAAGATGAGTGCCAGTGTGAGGGAAGACTTGGTTAGGAAAAGATTTTTTTTTTCCTGTCTTAGCTAGTTTCTCTTAGTTAAAGGGATTCGAAAGAGAAAATCTGTCAGAGGTGGATTGGAGTCCTTGCAGTCTGGAGGTGTGAGAAGGTAATGTCAGATGTTTAAAGAACTCTGTTGTGAGCTGTTTCTGGTGCAGTTGAGAGAAAGGCAGGCCAGGCCTTTCTCATAGCCACTGCTGGATGGCCTCTGCTTGTGCCCGTAGACCTGCCAAACCTTAGACTTGGAGAAGAGATGAACGATACTGACCCATGTCTCTCTCTTCAGTGGTGCAGCTAATTTCATACCTCTATCTGTGACTTTTTCCCTTCCAAGCTGCACTCTAGTTTACTGCCGCCTCAGTTTTTCTGATATGGTTGCTTTGCGAGGAGAAGAATAGGTGGAAGGGATGAGTGAAACAATGTAGGTGGGGAGAAATGCTAGAAGGCACATTTCCTTAGAGAAGCTTACTGCCATGAAATGCTTCCACCTGATAACAGAAGCCCACCTGTATTGGTGTTTGCCCCGAGTCTGCAAACGCATTAGACATCTGTCCCTGTTCTGTGAGTTGACACACAGTCACAGATGTTGCCTTTCAAAGGAATCCTGAGGTCCGGTACATATACACATGGTCCATTCAACTCTCAGCCATAGAGTAGTTTATTGCTGGGCAGTAATGAAAGAGCAGCTTAAGGAGGGTCTCATGTAGTGCCTCTCTTGAACCCTAATCTATTTGTTTACTGGAATCTGTTTGTTTACTGGAACCACCACCAATAGCAGTGGTCTTTTGCGGACAAATTTACCTCACTTGTTCAGTAGTGATAGTCTTCGCCAGCGCCTGCGTGTTATTCTGTAAAGCACAAAGACTTACCCAAATGTGGAATAAAGTGTGGTTGGATTTGAGTGTGACCTTCACTAATATGGTTCAAGAAATGCATTTTGTAGGTCATTGGATTCACGTTCTTGTCACTTACAGGGTCCACAGTTTCTTGTCTGTGTATACAAGGCATGTTGTATTTGAATCAGGATACTGTAGATTATTAAAACTTCAGCATAAAAATGTACTGTTATCTTGTTGTATATTGCAATGATGAGAGTAACTAGTCATGTGTAATTAGGGCGGGGTGAATGAGTTGGGGATAATACATAAAGTGACTTGCAGTTTTGTGCAGTCTTTCTTGATGGTCAGAAAAGTTAAGATTTGGTTTTAAATGACAGCATATTTTAATTCTCTGTGTTCTGTGGTTTGAAAGTGAACCCAAGGGGTGTGACCAAGCTGACCAGCTGTAAGTTCTAGGAGGATCACTCCCTGGAGTGCTATGTCTCTGTGGGAATAAAATACGTGTGTTTCTCTGCAGCAAGACTTTAAAAGACAAAACCAGTGTAATTACATGGTTAATCAAATTTAGATTAAAATTTTATTAAATATCTAAGGAGTTGGGCACAAAATTCCCATTCTGCGTCTAATAGGAATTAGGAGTCTAAGACTCAGGCAGCCTTTCAAAATTGTCAGCACTTTTTTTCCAAATATTACAGACACTTTCATTTTTCCACAGTGCACATTCCCCAATCTGACTGTTGAAGACCTGACCGTTTTCCATATTTTTGTCACTATTCCCATAATTTCTGAGGTTTTCATTGCAAGTTTTCCCATATTTGCCAAAACTAACCTAGCAGCCTGGGCCCCAGTCACACATACAAATGTCACATCAGAGGGAATATGATTAATGAGGAAAAAACTGTAACTTCATATTTTTGGGTAGACTAGAAAGTGTCTGATGTTTCACAACATAGCTCATTTTGTCATGCTGGCAATAAGAAACCATGAGAATGCTCAAGCTCCAARCAGCGTGACTATAAAGTGGCAGAAAAAACATAGAAAACATTGGCTTCTATAAGTGGAAACTTGGGATCCAAAACCATAAACCTATCTAAAATCTTCTTTAGATATGTAGGAGAACTAATGTTGCAAATGGCAATTAAAAAGAAAAAAAAAAAAAGGTCCAGTGAATTTGCCACTTGGCTTTATAATTTTTTACAATAAAGAAGTCCAGCCATGGGCCGCAGTATTACAGCCCTTCCAGAGAAATCAGGTTCAAAGCACAGGCAATGCTGTGCAAATACAGTCTCCTGAGAGATCCCCATGTTTAGTTACCACTCCAGCCTAGCCTGTTTTTGCAGGAGTCCTCCAATTTTATCATTCAGGCATTTTTACAGCCTCATTGGAACAAATAAACAAACATCTGGAATCATGTGGTATATTTAATTAAAAACTTTTTGTTTGGCCAGAAATAGTAAAATCATGAAAAATTGCCTGTCTCCAAGCTCAGAAAGGCCAAATGATGAAGCTGTTGGCTACAGACAGTTTTACAATGTATTGAAATTCATAGATATGCACACCTGCTACAAGGCCCCCCCTTTATTTTGATTCATAACCATTAATGAGTGTTTAGTGCACAGATTGTAACCCTTGTTTAAATGGGAATTTACTGTTTTTAATAACATATAGACACGTGTTGCTATATCCCATACAGCCTGTACTGTTCTGTAGTACACAGACAGGATAAAGCTTTATACTGTTAGTTTTTTAAAAAAAAAAAATCTTTACAGTACATGTTCCATCTCAATATTCTGTCATGTGAGCATGTTTTAATTCCAGAGGCAGTAAATATCTGCCCCATGCTTAGAGCCTTTGTATCAAATGTTGGAAATGTGAAAGATGGTGTTTTCTCATTAAAATTAGAGCCTGTAATGAAAATATAAATTTTCATTGTTTCATTTAATGCACTTTTTGAGGAAAATTTCAGGAGATTCTTGATGCTTTTGCAAATGAAACTGCTTGCTGTCATCTGAGGTATTACTGTATGGTCACAAAATAGTTTTCATAAGTAATAATCCTGGTCTGTAGAATGATTTGCCTAATGGACTGCTACCATTTTGGATACACAAATATAGGCCTTTGAACATACAGGACATAGAATCTTATTTTTGAGTTTCTACACCTCAGTTTCTAAACAGCTGAACCCTCTATTGAGAAAAAGTAAATGACGTGTGCGGAAAGTACTACTGCATCTGAATATTGTTCACAATTCTTCATATTGTTTATGATTAAAATCATTTGGACATTCCATTCTGAGCTGTATTTCTCTGAGGATTTAGACTACTTAGCAGGATAGGATGCTTATGTGACCTTGGCCGCTGTCCTGTGGTTAGTGTTACTGGGCTGAATGAAGAGGACGTGGGTGTCATCAGAAACAAAGTACTAATTCCCACATAGTGAATACATGTAGAAGCCTACTTTAAAACTAAGGGGCGGGGGGGGGAGAGGGGAAATTTCCTGCACAGTCAGAAGGGCAGCTATTCGTATAACAGCAATGAAACTATTTTATCCCTTTGTGTGTTAGTTCTTTATGGTGCACACATCTTGCTATAACATGTACATTTCTTCCAAACTATAAACAGCCAAAAAGATGCAATGTATTTTGCATTTCTTTGTTCAGTGTGTATGCTGTGCTAGGAGTGGATGAAGGTTCCTTTCTTTAATTTTGCCTGCAGGAAAGATTTCATTGTGTGTTCTTATGCAAGAAGAGAAAGCTGTCAACATTTTATAGGATATGAATATCTGTATTCATGATCTAATGATATGTTTGCTGATCAAAGTTCCTTTCAGAGCTCTGAAAGCAAATGTTAGGTAGGTTGACAACTTCCCCTTTTTTTCTGTTTTGTGATATTTTTGTGGTCTGTTAGTAGCCTCAGTGCTCGAAAATTAAATGACGGGAAGTACCATGATATCCTTCATTAGCTTTGTGTGCCCTTAAGCAGAGAGATCACACCTGGGCAGAAGAAGGGGAGGAGACAGAGAGGTAAGCAATAAGTATAAACAAGTGAAATTGTTTTGTGTCCCTTATCAAACAGAGGATGGCTGATCTTTATTTTCTTGATATTCATTGTGTTGCCTTTTACAGTTTGAGAGATTTTGAAAGTTATTTCTATTTACGCAGGATGAAATTCTTTTACTGCATGATTGACAACATTGGTGTGGYTTGTAAGACCCTCTTAAGAAAGCTTGTTTATGACTCTAAAGTGCCTAGTAAACGTAGGCAACCACCTGAAAGACCCCCCACCTGTGGCTGCATAAAACTGAAATAAAGAATGGAAAATAACCCATTGAGTATGCACTTTCCCACCTACTGAGAGCAAAATGCAATGCAGGGCAATTTCAGTACTTGCATGCCACTGGGGAAAATAGACTCCTAAAATCACATTGTGAAGCACTGGAAAAATTCAGCGAATTTGTACTAAGTGCTATGTTATAAAACCTAAGGAACCGTAGACTTTGTTTCTCAAGTGAAACAGATTTGTATTGCAGTTCTGTTAGAATGTCTACCAAATGTAATGATGACATTTAGCACAGTAGCCTGAAAAAATGTAAGGCTAGTGAATAAGAGTCCTTTCTCAGGAATGCTATACAGAGAGGGGTGCAAGCAACCCTTGTGATGTCTAATTAAAGACCAAGCAAGACTGCAATCCCTGAATCTGTTTTCTTTTACTTTTGCTCAGTGTTAGGTTGCGTACAGAGAGGTGGAAAGAGCCCATGGCCCGAGTTAGGTCTTTCAAAACCATTTGTAGTAGTAGACATGGCTTCTCACAGTTAGTAGAGAACTAAATTAATGTTCATGTCTGGTCTGAGTGGAGTTAGAATATGTGCGTACAAAATTACAGGGCTACCACGCCAGCGTGCTGGATTTCCCCACGCTAGCTTAGCTTGCTCGCCACCAGCTGCTGCAACAGCGGCAACTGTAGCAGCTTTAGCACTGTATTTAGTCAGAGATGTACTCAGAAAAACTGCACCGATCCCATCTCTACCTCTTCCTCATAGGAGGGAGGCAACTCCCAGATAGTATTTTTGCTGAACTGTGAGTGGGAACAGCCTGTCTTAACAGTCTTTTTTGTTTGCATGAAATAAAAGGAGCAGGCTCAATGGAAATAATCCCTTGGGCCCTGATGGAAGAGCTAGAATCTATCTTAAAGGCAAAAGGTTGGCAAACACCACCCCCCCACACACACACCCCGCCCCCCAAATCAACCAAACGCACCCCACCGCCCCTTCCAAACCCACCCAATTAATTAAGCTGACAGATTGTCTTCTTCTTCTTAAAGACAGTGAATGATAAATTCCATGAAGGGGAAAAAGAGAGCAACTTTATAATAAATATATTAAATATAAGCTATTAGATCATTCAGAAGCAATTTGCTGCTGTCTAATGCCAGCCATTACTGATGTAAAATACATGATGTGTCAAGAAAAAGAAATACCAGGTGAAATTACAGTAAGGTAAAAAAGAGATATGTAGACATCCACTCAGCTGCTAATTGTGGATGTAAAGTTTGCCTCTGCCCTGTAATCTGATGCTAGATAACAATGACAGTAGAAACGTGGAGTATAGCTGAAGGAGTCCCTCTCCTAACTGTTAATCATCACACTGCTTTCTTCTCACTTTTGTTCCACTCTGTCATTATAAAAAGTAATCCCTTTACCAAGTTGAGTTTAATAATGAAGTGAAAGAGAAGCTGTCAGCTAAACTATTTTTTGTGTTGAAAAATCTATTTGCAATAAAGGAGTTATAATGGTTTTATTCAGTGGTCCCACAAATGAGCAGAATTAGAACATCAAGAGATGCTATGAAGGAGAGAGTGCTTGAAATATTGTTAATGTCTGTAAATTCTCTTATTCTGCCAACCCTTATGTGCTTTTTTTCTGCTGTCTGCATGTTTAGGTAATATAGATGTTCAGATCTGGATGAAGTGAACTAGTTAAAATAGATTGCAAGACTTGTAAATGGCATTCATTTGGGAGATACAGGAAACATAATTCAGGCAGAAAAAGTTCCCCTGAGAAGCTAAGATATGAATTGCAGTTTTGTAAATAAATAAAGAAAAAATGCAAAGTGCAGGTATTTTCTGCAGAGTACAAAGAGAACTTGAAAGAGTTCTAGTGGTGTCAGTGAGAAAAGACGCCAGCTTGCTGTGGCTGATACGGTAGCTAGAAATGCACTGAGTGGGAGATCCATGTAAGAAAAGTCACAAGCAGGAATGCACTTGTAACCTTAAATCATCCATCCAGCAAAGAGACAGTGTTTTCCTGACAGATTAATATTTAGGATCTAGAATCATTCTTTGTCAACAAATCCCCTAAAGAAGCTACAGTGTTTCACCATGGAGTTGAACCTTACTCTGTCATTCTTTTTTTCACTACCATGGGCAGGAAAGGTGAAGCATTAATACTGCTACCGTGAAGTTCTGGAGGTTGTTGGGGATTTGTTCTTGTGTATGTGAGAGACCAAATGTAGACATATTCTGCAGAAATTTTAGGAGGTGCCAGTTTCTAAGTTAGCTTAAGAAGTTGTGCAGTACTTCAATCCCATGTAGAGAGTTTGGGAAGGCAAACAGCATCTGATTCATAAAATGAGGTCTTGACAGTAAGGAATCCAGTTTTAACATCTATATAACTATTTTGGTTGATGTTATAGAAGTTATTTAAAATTCAAACAGAATTATTCTGATAACACTGAGTTTAAACTGGTTCCTTCTTCAGAAAGTACTTTTAAATAAATAAAGGCGCAACAGCAAGTTCTAATCATTTTGATCTGTGACATTCAAACTCACTTTACCTTTCATTGTAAGTATTTTTAAGTATGGTGATGGAGCAAAGAGTGAAATGCAAAGCAAAATGCAAAACACAGATGGTTGAGCTAACATTTATACTTTTAAGTAAAAGAAACTAGTGCACTTCTTAAGTTTTTACTTGTTTTGTTTTTGTTTTTTCTTCAGGGATTTGGAAGATTTTTCTTAAGTTCTAAAGCAAACTATTTAATACCAATTTGTATGTATTTTGAACTGTCCTAATTTATGGACTTTGAGATAAATTTTATTCATTTTCAAATACTATTCTATTATTTCCTAATAAAAAAAGACATTTTTGTTTCTTGTCAATTCCCAGATTTCATAAACTTAATACAAAAGATTTTTCAATCAGTCTAGGGAATGGTTTCTCTGATCTGTAGGTTAGAAGTACTGTGTTGGAAGCAAATATGTTAGTACAAGAGGGGAATCTCTAGGCAGTTTCTCCCCCTGGCTGTAGTTAAACCTGCACAGATTATGGGGAGGAAATCCAGACACATGCTAGGCATCTCTATACTTTAAAACAACTACCTGCAGGTGTTTTAGCCATGCACATATGGCTGGATATATGATGAGGCTTTTCAGATTTTCAGCCAAGTCTTCACTTGCAGGGTAATGTAATGTTGAGGGAGGCGGGAAACAAGATACGTACACATGTAGAGGTTATGATGTCATATGTAGTGAGTTATTGCTGCGTTGATACTTCTCATAAGTTCATTCCAAACCAATTGCTGAGCAATATTTTTGTACTATTAATTTAAAATCTTAGAGGATGAGAGGTGCTATGTATGCATACGTGTAATATGCTCTCTGTATTAGTCGGCCATTGTCTGCTGAGCTTCTGAGGAAAGCACCTTCATCTCTATAGAGCTTCCCCACCTACTCACTAAGCTACAGCTATATTCCTTACTACTAAGCTCAGGCATCTTGGGAGTAAATTTAGGTCAGTGTAGAAGCATCTAAATATTCCTTTCCCTATAGGTAAAATGTAATCAGCTGGCCACAGATTTTTGAGCATCACTAGACAATATGTCAGTTTTGTATCACATCCTAAAGTGTAACCCCAAGTAGCTTAAAAGTTTGTTGGCAGTATATTAGGAGAGTAACTCAGAAGGAGAATTACTTCTTCAGAAGTGTGAACATTTCCTGTAGTACCTAGATAGATACTAGGAAGCCTTCATCCAAATATTGATCTTGGGTATTTTGATCTTGTTTGCCAAGCTCTACATGGCAACAGAATAAATGGAAGCTTATGCGTGAATTCTATCCAAGACATATGCAAACTTTATGCTCCTTTTTTAGTAGTTTAAATGTTTTGATTGACCATCATCAGTACTAATATTTTCATGATTCTTGATTTGGAAATAGACTTGGAGACACCTAAGAACAGCTTGATGAGATTTAACCTCTCTAATGAGAACTTGATAGATAACATCTTTAAATTAGAAGGGGGAGGGGGGCAGCGTGAAATAGATCATGTTGTAATTTCCGTAATCAAATGCACTGAAATATGTAATTGAGAAGATACTTATAAATCTTAAATCTTAGGATGACTGTCAGATTTCTTTTAGTCTAGGAACAATGACAATCATAATTTGAAGATGTAATATGGTCAGAGCTTCTGTCTCCTTGTCAATCACTCCAATATTTAGACAAAAAAAGCACGCTCTTACAAATTTCATTAATCAACTCATGCTTTTTACCTTTTCCCTCATGTAACTCTCATACCCTGTGAGAAGCCTAGAGAAGCAGAATTGAGTGTTATCTCATACAAACATAGAAGAAATTACATATGAGTATGTAAAGCCAGAGGAACTTTAAGCACAATCCCACAGATTGCTTGTATGACCCAGGAAATAATAGGGTTGCATTTGATGAGTTTGGGCGTGCTTTTGCACAATTACAAAACCTTGTATAACTGATTTAAAGCCTTCTCCTACATTTTCCTGTGCTTGTTGCATAGCTGAATTAAGTTTATTAAGTTCATTTTTTCATATGTTGTTGCCTTGATGCTTAATAAAGAAAAGGAGGGGAAAAAAAAGAAAAGAGAGAAAAACTAGCAGCACTGGGAAAGGCCTGAAGAGCTGCTTTGACTAACAAGCCAGAGAGGAGAGATTCTGATTAACAAAGCAATCTGCATTTATGAAGTATCTTTTATGTAGAGTGTCTCTGGGCACTTACAATGCAATAATCTGTAGAGTTTGGCTAAGCAAGTCAAAAAACTTGAAAGAATGGGAATTTTGAAAGCAGGGAAAGAAGGGAGCTTGATCTAATGTCATAAGGCTTTGGAGCCTTGGGGCACAATCAACAAAGGGTCTGGCACCTGCCGTCTCCAGTCTTTGTATTTGTTTAGAGAAAGATTTAGTAATTCTGCTTATGGAATGTGTTTCTTTTTCTTGACTTCAACCCACTGTGGCTCAGAATCTATCCGAATACCTGTGTGGTAATAACATGTCATATGCATCCTCGACTTGGTTGAGAGTAACAGGGAAGGGTTACTTACTGAAGCTCACGAGAGAATTGCCTTCTTTTTTGTCTTTTTCCCCTCTTTTTAACATCAGAAAGGTGGTTCTGAGAGAAAACAAAGGAAGTTATGCTGCTTTTCACAGCAGGATTACTGCGGAGCTTACCAAGTTTATTTATTTATTTATTTTTATCTGCTGCTGATGTAAATGGCATGTCTACTGAAAACTCAATGCTGGCCACTACTGCTTCTTACTGAAACAGGAAGAATTTTAATGACATATATACTGCTTTGGAGGAAAGTTGAGGTGTTTGGGTAGTGCTATGTTTCCTTTACTGTTCTTGAGGATGTTATGCTTTCTCCTTTTGAATGTAAAATATATATTGTCACCTTATTTGAGTATCATGAAATCTTGTATGGGCCCATTATCAAGAATGTGTGTAGCAAAAAGTTATCCATGGCCCAGTGCATTTACTTAGTTAATGGACAAGATAGGGAGTGAATAAAAGAAAGAAAATAATGTTTTCCTTATTTTTATATTTGAGAAGGTGAGGCAGAAAGCACTATGTACAGTGGTTATGCCAAAATGCCTTTGGCAGTGTATGGACTTAAGTATTCTAAGTCTTGGTCCGCAGCTTTAATAACTAGAACACCCCATCCAATGCAAATATTTACGTCGAAGACATGCATGCTTCTTAGGTAATTTTAATGATATGTCCTTTACCACTGCTGTCTACAAAGTGCTCGTTTTCGTGGTATCAAGAGTTAGTTTTCCTGTCTGGATCATTGTGATTTTCCCATGTCACTTATCTTCTATTTTTGCAATCTGACAATATATTTGTACATCTTTTAAAACTTCCCACAGGATAAAATGAGCATATTAAGCATGGTCCGAAGCACTGTATAGTCATTGCAGTCTGTGTAGTTCAATACATAGTTGTTAATCCTGATTAATAAATCTCATCAAGTATAAAAATAAAGAAAAGAAACAGGTGAGAGGGGACGTAGACAGGCAGGTGAGAATTAACAATGCTGGCTATCTGACATCATTATCCTCCTGAACATGTCAAGGAACCTTCAGTGCAGGTAGGCTACAGTTTTCAAAGTAGCCTGTAGAGGTTAGTTTCTTCTAAATCATATGGAACTTTCTAGAAGAATCTCATCTGTAGTGGGTTGTTGGGGTTTTTTTTTGGTGATATGCAAATTGCATTTTAATAAATGGGTTTCATTTGCATATGTGATATAGTTCCCTTAAAAAGATTTTTTTTATTTTATTAAAGGATCCCTCTTTTTGTAACAGCCTCTCTTTTCAGCAATTACAAAACACAGTTTCAGGAAAGGAGCAATACCATATCATTTAGTCTGCTCAGACCCACTCTTCTCTAAAGGTACTGTGAAGAGAGTGACAGCAGCCCAGCTCAGCTTTAATGGGTAGATGATGAGCAAGCCAAGGGCTTTTTCATCAAAGCACAAGTTTTTTCCTGTCCAGTAAACCCAAAAATCGAAATGATCCACACTATACTTTTCTGAGTTGTTCACAAAAATAATTAAGTGTTATGAGATCACTTCTGATGCTGTGTCATTTCTTTGCTGAAGCTGATGCTATTATGGCTATAAACTACTGTAGCATAACAGCTGTTTATCAAAATATTCATGAAAATTTTCTGTGTCGGGAGAAATGGGCATACTTGTAATACTGTTTCCATGGAAAAAGATGCATGTCGTTAGATTTAGTCAAAATTATGGCATACTGTTCTAAACTTGACAGAACTAGTTCAGCACATAATCCATAATAAAATAGGAACTGTGGTATTTAAACACTAATTCAGTGCATATCAGTTTGTATGCAAAGACTCTGTTTAAGATATTGCAGAACAGATCTTCTTAGTAAATGCTACCCAAGCTATGGCATATATCCCAGTCCTGGGATATGAGTAAGGTCTTTATCTGGGGTCCAAGCTATGGTTCCATGGTTTGCTGTCTCTGCCCAGTATAACAACTAGTGGATGTTACATGCATTTCTGATTGATGAGGTATTGAGGAGGATTTGGAAATCTAAAAAACCATATTATTATAAAGATTACAGAACAGTGGGAAATGAAGCCAGGAATGTACCTATAATTTAGGGTAAAGAGTAATAATGAGTGCCCATAAAAATAAATAACCATGATGTTAAATAGACTGCAGATCATTTGCACCTTGAGGCTTTTCTCAGATTTTGTGCCAGTAAAGAAATGTGGTAATAAGCCCTCATGTTTTTAGCCAAAAGAGTTTCTTATGCACAAATTTTATTTGTTTTAAGTCATTTGAATAGTCCCAGAAATATTTAGGAGCATGGAAGGGGAGGAGAGGAGGAAGATGAAGGCTGAAGTCATAAAAAGCTTTCACTACTATGAAGAAGTACTTTACGTTCAGAATGCCCTTGACCATATTTTTTTTTATATTGCTTCTGACTCCTTCATAGCTGATAATGCCATTCTGAAATCCATTCTGAGCAGTTGTAATTATTTCAGTTCTATTCAATAAGAAATCATTTTTGATCATTGTAGACATGCAAAATGAATCTGTGTGATTGCTGGTCAATTCCTATAAAAAATCTTGAAAGTTTTCTCTTAGCTTGTCCTCGTCAGCCAAAAAGAAAAATACTTTGTGTCTTTCTTCCCTTAGAGACATGTTATTGCATGTAGGTACTTTGGCCTACAGAGTGAAGGTTAGCTTTTCCTATACTCACGAGTGTAGGAGAAAGTGTAAGATCAGCTTTCATAGCTGAGGAATTAAAAGCTTCTGTCCAATGTGTGGCCTTACTCGTTGCTTCTGCTTTATCACAGAAGAATTTTTCAGATTAAAAATTGCCACACTGCTCATTTTTAAATAACATTCATCCATGTCAATATTTATTCACAGCCCGTGTTGTAATCAGATTTGTTTATAATATAGTAGAGTCTGTATGTGCTAATCAACATTGGAAACACATTTTGCAGCTTCCCTTCTTTTCATTCTTGAAGTTTCATAGAATTTGCAAGTTAGTTATGTGTTTAACATTGCAGATCAGTGATTTCCATCTTCTGTACAGATTCAGGCAGTTTACAAATCACTTGGTTGTCATACTGTCATGCAAGAATTTTTGTGGACATCTTCTTTCTTTCTGAATAAATTTATTGAGCCAAAGAGAAATGGAAATTTGGAAAGCAACGTATTTTTAGTAAAAAGTTGTTAGTTCAGTAAGAGGTGGAATGGTCAACAGCTTTCTCTATACTTCAGGTTCCCAAAGCAAAAAGGAAATTTATCCTTTCCATTCAGATATAAACGAGTTTATTTTCAGTCAGTTATCTGCAAAGTTGATG
The DNA here is from genome assembly GCA_030449065.1 of Oceanodroma leucorhoa. NCBI lineage: Eukaryota > Metazoa > Chordata > Aves > Procellariiformes > Oceanodroma > Oceanodroma leucorhoa. The sequence goes on from JASVER010000014.1 coordinate 4,924,942, forward strand.
CTCACCATAGTAATTCATCAAACATTTTTTGTGAAGTGTATTTGGCAGGGCTTCTTGGCCCTGCCAGCCTTTGAAATTCTAAGAGTTCTTGCATCCTCTGGGAACGGAGTGACTCTCTCTTCTTATTGCACATCTGGAAGGAATGTTGCTGCCTTTTTGTTTCAACAGGGAGAGATTGTTAGGATAGTGATTTCACCTCTCTAAACTGTGTGCTAGTATCTTCAATTTTTTGAAGATGAGGAAAAATTCTATTATTTATAAAATATATTCACATTGCAGTTTCTAATTGCAAACCATAAAATAATAATTATTGAATAAAAATAACAATGGGAGCATAAAAAATAACAGGAAAGATTTATTAAGTGTTGTCATTAAATTAAAGACTTCAGTGACTATATTAGTACTTTACTGGGCCTTTCATGAGGAGTGAGAGGCTAAGTTCTGTGGGTATATTTATTTGATGTAATGTGTGTTAACCCTATTGTGTTATTTAAACTCATCAGGCACTCTGGTTAAACAAAACATAGATGCTTACTTCTGTTGAATATAATTGTCCTTTTTAATGATCTAGAAAGCTTAGTAACACTTCAGACAAAAAAAGAATGTTCATTGTAAATTTAAGATTTTTTTAACAGTGAATTTAGCTATTAGGAAAAGTTCCCACGTAGCACTCAATTCTACAGCCTTGTCTGAATATCCAGAAGTGTCTTAATTCCTTGTTGCAAATAATCAGTTGTGAATGTTTATGCTTAATTATTTAAATTATTTATTCCAATTAAAAAAATCTTAATTCAGTTTGCTGATGTAAACATAATTATCTAAAAGCTGATCCTCCTTATTGTGAAGGTGTGTTTTTTTTTTTTTATTTATTTAATGGGATCAATTACATTACTTACCCTAATCCAGCAAAACATCTGAACTGTCACTTAAATTCCATTATGTGCTTTTGTCTTTTACTGAATATGGATAGTTTTAAGTATATGCCTAAAAGACTTATTGAATGAGAGACTATTTGTTGGAACAGGGGTTAATGCTGTTTGCAAGCTTTATGTTACTAAAAATCTAGAAAAGATTGAATTTGGTTTAATATTTCAATGAAAAATGGTATAAGGCAGAATGCCAACAGGAGATGCATTAATAATCCATAAACCTGTGGTAGCCAACTAATTTGGGACATTATAGGAAATCTTGGCTTTATGCTGGCTGATATTTCTAACATGAGTTTCCATCAATAAGTGCAGGATATACTAAACTGGGTTATTAATCTGCAATGAAGAAACTAAAATTCAGAGAGATCTGATTTCTGTTCAGGAAGAACTTTTCTTTTAGGCATTAAATTTTAATCCAGTTTATTAAAAAAAAAACCAACCAACACAACCCTAAACCACTACAAATTATTTTACTTTGCGATAGTTTGTTTGGTTTTTTTTCTTCCCAAAACTTACTATAGTTGGCTGGTCAGGTAGCAACAAATCCAAAAAAAAAAAAAAAAAAAAAGGACTTCTATATTGGTATTGTGGACTCCAGCAGAATGTTTTCACATTACTGATTAGTGGCAAAATGTCAGATCTGGGTTTCTTTCTTCTTTTGTCTTTGTTAGACCAAAGCTTAGTGGTCTCTGACACTGTATCCTGGATTTTCCCTATCTGTTTCAAATGACAATGTTTTTCATCTAGGAAGATTTGGAAGCAGCACCACTGTGATATGTAGCGTGATCTGACAGTGTTCGGAAACTGTCCCCGTGGAATTGTATCCATTAGGCCATTCCTCTGAGACTTTCATTCCCAGGCTCTTAGTCTCTCTCTGAACATTTTGCCTGAACTGACTCATCTGAACTAACTTCTGAAGAATTTAATAAATCTGTCCTCAAGATTAGTTGACTATCAATGCATCAATATTAAGAATATAGCCAATATATTAATTGTTTTGAGAAGAACGTGAAATCAATAGGTTTATTATAGTCCTTTTAGACTAAAAATTCTTATACAGCAGCTTGGTCACTATGGATTCCATGACTGCCGATCTCTTACAAGACACTAACTAATATTTTGACTCTATTCTGCACTACTGCAAATAACAGATTTTCAGAAAACACTGCATCATTTGGTAGAAATTTCCTTTTCACCTGTGTGAAAGCTTATTAGAACCTTGCTGATGGAAAACTTGCACTGGAGTCAAAATTGATGATTTTACAAAATATTCCTATACAGTTTTATTAAGTTTATACTTGGGCTTCCCTCCTGCCATAGCAAAGTTTTCTTTTAGTGGATTCTACAGTGCTAATCTCCTTGGAATTTAGTGATTATCACACTCAAAGTAGATATCAAGTGTGACATTCCAGAAAGGATTATCACTGTCTATCATCTAGCTAAGCAGGAGCTATGAGTAGCACTTTTCTTTTCAAAGGGGATGGACAAATGAGGCATTTCTAGTTTCAGATCATACTGCAGCCACCACCACTAGAGAGTAAGGAAGAACTTTCTGCGAACATCTGCAGGCAGCAGAACAGAGATACCTCCAGGGGTGGGTTTTGCTTTTTCCAGAATTCATACTTACAAGAAACAAATGGAAAAACAGTGGGATTAACGATGATATTTATTACTAGTTGTTTATGTTCTTGATCTGTATATAACTAATCAAAGAAATTATATACCTTTCCCTGCTTGATCTGAAGTAGATAGCAACGTCTAGGATAAAGATAGTGTGATACATTCCACTGTGAATGTAATAGTCCTTATTCCATGAAGCTTATAGAGTTTTATGGTTTCCAGCAAGGGTTTCCAGCCTCCAGCCATATGTGGCCCGCTAGACCAATTTGTCCATCCTCTGTTCTGTTTCTGGCTGGTCCCTTTCTCAAGAGCCCCTCCAATGCTGGCATGGAGTACGCTGTAGCCCTGATGAATTGTTCTGGCAGTGACAGTCTTTTTCCTCTGAGCCCTTCAGGAATGGGCAAAGACTTAGCTGTGTAAATGTGCTATAAAGTTAACACTTAAAGTCTGGATCTGCTACTCATCAAAGTACCATATTGTGTATGTGCTGTAGGTCTGGTCACTCGACAGAGAACTTGATCAAGGTAGGGCTAACTGCTGCCACAGGAAAGCTGGATGAGTACTCCTAGTTTAGGGTGTGAATGAAAGCTGAACTTTCTAGGAACACATTTATTGTCCTCATTTTCCATCTTAATATGAGAATTCTGATGTAGTGTTTGAAATTTAAACAACTATTTAAGATTTAATTATAGTAAGTTCTTAAAACATTAAACACAATTAAAATCAAGTTCAGTAGCATTAAAAATGTAAATAATGAAAATTTAAAACAATGAAATTAATAAATGGTAAAATTTAATTTGGAATAAAATGTTTTAAATTTGATATGGAACTCTTTGAGTTCTTGGCTTGCTAATGTTTTCTTGCAAAAAATCCAAGGTTGTTATCCAAATTTTTGAAGGGATCTTTCTCAGTCTTGAAAATACCCTAGGCATGTAAGAACTTTATCATACCCAGGCATCATGTGAATCAAGAGAAAAATTCTTGACTTTTTTCTGGTACTTTTACATTATTATCACAGTAAAAAAAAAAAAAAAAAAAAATCTTTTAAACCACCATTTGGGGATTCACGTAGCTTTATATTTTTGGTGTAAGGGCAATCTTAAAATTATTTCTGAATTACAGTACCAATGTTTACAATTTGCTTTGGCTTTTACCTCCTTAAGGGTATTAAGCTAAGGGCAATTTCAAATATGTTCTTCCTATAGTAGTATAATGACTAGTTGGCTGTCCATCTTTTACAACAGTCAATACACTATGAAAGCAAATTATATTCTTATTGGATTTTATACTAGATAATAAACGTAAATAAGTTTAGGTTTAGAACACTCAAGAAATTAGTACTACTGATGGTATGTTTTGTACTCAAACAGAGAAGTGATGAAGTTTTACCTCATATAGCTGCTCCAGCCACTGTGCTTAGTTATAGTCCAGCAAAGACTTTGGTAAAGAACTTTTAGGTCTTGGTGAAACAAAAAGTGAAAATTATCCTTCAGCTCTAAATGCTGAGATGCTTGGTTTTTTGTTTTGGTTGGGTTTTTTTGTTGTTGTTGGTTTTTTTTTTGTTTCCCCCCCCCCCTAGGGATTTATTTAATCTCATTTTTTTGTGGTCCAAATTATTATCATAGTTCTGTTGTGTGGTTAATTCTGTCATACATTCGTCTGGATTTTTAGAGAACTGCTGGAGGGATTGGTTGAACATGAAGTGATCAAATATTAGTGAAAGTCTTACAGTAGATATTTCAGTAAATGGAACTTATTAACTGCAAGTAGGAAAAAGTAGAGTTCTATATTTCACTAATAATTTTTCCCACTTTCAAGTAATGATGCCTATAAAAGATGCAATGTATTGAGCATTTCATAAGATATTCAGAAGTCTATCTATAAAGTATAACATAGTTTGGATACTAAAATTTAGACTGGATTCTGAAGCAAATGAAAAAGCTCAGGTCTTTACAGTAAGATAAAAATGTAAATTTTATAAAAAAGCATCAATGCAAACATTGATCTCCTGTCTCTTTATAGTCTAGTTATTGCTAAGGAAAAAGTGTCTTCCCATTTGGATTACAGCTTTCACAAGCATGCTGTAATCACTGGAACAGAGTAATGACTTAATCTCCCTTAGGAGTTATCCCATTGTAGTTTTCTGAGAGATATTAGGTATTTACCCACATGGTATACACCATGAAATTTGAATTGAGCAATGAAAGAGATGTGATTCAATTCTCCACTGCCTTCTGCTGGATGCAATTCCCAGAACTACAGTACATGTAAAGAAAGAAGTAAGATAGTATCACAGTTTGACTGAAGTTATGTGCTTCCTGCTGGAATGCTTAGATATTCTGATGAACATGAATTGAGTGTGAATTGCATGTTGACTTCTTCACTTGGATCCAAAGGAAAAGTAGAAATAAATGATGGGAACATGAATGGATCCTCTTGTGAAATCCCAGATGCTGCCTAAATTTTCTGCACACTTGTCCTTTCCCATATGCTTATTTTGGTATTTCTGTCTGCCAAAGTAGTGCAGAATACCCTTTTTTAGTTATGGGCCCTTTGGATTTGCTCCACAACCTTTTGTCTTGATGGCATTTCCTTAGTCCAGTCCCGTAGCTCTGCTTCTCTGTTTTGTCTCTGCCAGACCCTTACTACTTCCATCTATTTTATCCCTTAACATTGTAATCCGTAGTGCAAGATTGGAGTGATGCTAGGAGTCTCTTGTGATTTTTTTTTTTTTTTGTTGTTGATGATGGGGAAAATTATTTGTGAGGATATAGGGGAACTAAACAGGCTAAAAGTAGCATTACTGGAAAACAATGCAAACTAAAATTTTGGGAGAAAGTGCATGGTTTAAATAGATTCACAGAGACAAACCTAGAAAGTATATGAATGTGTCATGACACCCACCAATATATGTGAGAGTGAATAGGAAAATTAGAAGTTTATAGTATGATAGGACTGGAAAATAAAGACATATCAGTTGGGGACTGGACATGTGTAACCCCTATATTRCCCTCCATAAGTGTCTCTGAGAGATCTGAATGTTGTAGTAACTTGAGTAACTTGTTTGAAAGATATCTGTAGACTGTTAGGAGTTCAATATATGGTAAAGAAAATGGTCAGATGTCTAGAAAAATTGCCTTTGTACAAAAAGAAGAGTTAAATACAAGATACTTGATACATCTTTGCTAAGCAACAGGAAGAACATTGGTTAGATAGCAGGCAATGCATTTGTGAGTAATTAAGTACAGTATATATAGCAAGGACATTGAAGAATCATCCACATCTTTCAGTACTGATGAACAGCTGAACAGTAGAATGGAATAAGAAAAATAAAATTAATATCCAGAAACAGATGGGGAATAAGTAAAAAATGCAGGGCCTACCAGAGAGAACTCTTGAAGAAATGTAAAAATAATATCACTGGCCAAAAAAGAGTCTGTAACTGTCTAGTGAAAGGCGACAGAATTATCACTGGGATGAGGAAATGGAAAGAAATTGAGTGAAGTAAAAGCAGAAGCTGCGTACTGGGAAAAGCTGTAATGTTATTACCTGGAGAAAAGCCTTCTAAATTAGGTTATAGAACCTTTACATCAAAATGGACTTTAGCTAGCAAAGGTCAATATGTAAGGGAGAGGGAATTCAGAGGTGACCATTTAAATGCCTGAGACATTACAGAGAGAAGTTTTGAGAAATTATAGTTCCTATCTTGTTGGCTAAACAATGAAAAGGAACAGAAATACCCTTTGCAATCCATAGGATTGGTGAAATGTTGGTGAAAATGTTGAAAGATTGGAAGATTTTATTCACCTTTGTTGCACTTTACCAAATTTTGAATTATGCCCCAGAAGATTTTTCTTTTTAAAAAAATTTAATTAAAATTGCCCTCTGCTTGGTTGAGGTGCATTTGACACTTTTAGGTGTCATCAACTGGAGTGAATAGAAGGTTTGGTATTTGCCCTTTTCTATATTAGAAACATTGGCATGAGAAAACTAATGCAAATTTTATACCAAAACTTGGTTTTGTACCTTTCGGTAAGCGTGGAAGTTTTATGCTCAGATACGGTAAATGTATGTGACTTTTTATCTGCATAAAATTAGAACTGTTTTTATTATTGTCTTTGCCATAACCCCTCAGATTTTCCAGTCTAATTTAATCTATCCTTAATAATCGTGACACACTGACAAAATATGAATTGAGTTATCAAAGGATGTAATAATTTCTATCAGGCCCATTTCAAGCTTTCTGCTTTATCTGGATGAAGACGGAATTGTAGAGATAAAAACAAACAAACCAAAAAAAGAAAAAAACCCTAACCAAACGAGACAACAAAAAAACATGCTCCAAAGGCGCCTCTGGAAAACTCAGGACCTCTAGCTGCACATCAACAAACTGATCTGAAGCCGTATATCTGGTAAAAGGCAGTAAAGAAAATTAATTTCTTTTTTGTCTCTTTCTCTGGAGGAAATTCTGATGACTCCAAACCTCTTTTTTTGGTGCATTTTTTTGTTGGTGTTTTTTTTTTTTTTTTCCCCCCAATCAGTTTTTCTCTAAATATACTGTGCCCTGCAGGTCAGAATGATTTACTTCTATATTTTGGACATCTGAGTTCTATTCTACTGTTGCCAGTGTGTTTTCAGCTGTGCCAAAACTGAGCAGGTCTGTGGTTCCTTTGTAACATCAAAATGAAGACATTTATCATTGAGATTTATCATGGGACAGCCAGCCAGATGGTTTGGTATTTTAAAGGTGAACTGTTTGGGTCTTGATTAGCTCACGTGATCTTTTAGTTAAAGACAAGTATATCAGCTGCTCACTGGAAAGACTTTTTTTTTTTTTTTTTCTCCTTTTTAGTAATGCGGAAAACATTAATATAATAGCAGATGTGGCATAGATTGTCATTTTAGAAAGGAAACCAAGTCATAACCGATTCTACTGATTGCATTCCAATTATAATGTGACCTCCTGTTGCTTTGCATTGAAGCAGCATTCATTTCAGACACATGCTGATAAACAACATGCACAATAAATGACCCTTTAGAGGGGCAATTGCAAGACTCAAGTTTGGAATTTTTGCTCATGCCAAAGGCATTTCTTTTGCCAAGTCTGTAGTACTAGGCCAGAAGGAATGCATTTCATTATATAGAGACCAGACTTATTGGGAACAGAGCCCTGTGAGCTTTGAAATGCTTTCATTCAAACTATATTCAGATTTTAAGTCATTATTGATTATGATATAGAGTAGCCATTGTAAGGCACTGAGAAGACAAATAAAAGACTAGACTCTTGTCTATTTTCTTACTAAAGTTAGAAGAATCTTCAGCTGTTTGTGTGTTTTGGTACTTATTGCTAACGAAGATAAGAATGCTTATTTGACCCTGAGTTGTAAATCAGTTTGGAAATCTCAAGCGAAGACTATTTCCCAAGCGATTTCTAGTACTTCCTGGTGCTTGTCAAAGTGGAAGTATCATGACAGTATCTTTTCCTATAGCATTTTGGTACGTTGGATTCTGGTCTTTGCATGAATAAACAATGCAGAGACAAGAGGAGAAGCAGATATTTCTTCTCTTGCATCTGAATTACTTGAATGAATTTTCAGAGTTTGTGCAGGATGTGAAGAGGAACTGAGGCAAGATTTATAATGACAGGTAATACTTTTCATTAGAGCAACTGATGTAGAAGAAAGAAATGTTTAAACTTTTTGGACACATATGCCCTTCTTCAGGTCTGTTGTCAGGCCACAAAACTTACCTGTTTGATCGACTGACAAAAATGAGTAAAATAGACAAGGTCTGGGAGGAAGAGCAAGCCTGAAGAAGGGCATATGTGGCCAAAAGCTTGTCTGTCTCTTTTCTCTACATTAGTTGCTCTAATAAAAGGTGTTAGCTCCTGCTACAAATGCTATCTTGCCTAGATCCTTACACATCTGCAGCCACGCTACTGTTACAACAGGCAATGGTGACATATAAGTGACAGACGAAATCTGATTGTTTCTCCCTGCTCCTCCCCCTGCCCTTAATTTTACCTGATTCATTGTTCCTTTATTTTCTATTCTAATTCTGGTATTCTCAATACTCGGATGTATACTACAACTTAACAGCCTTGCAATATCTCTCAGACACGCTTCACAGTGGAAATGGGACTGTTGGCTTGAGTGGGTTTTGTATAGCATGATCCCAGACTAGAAATTAAGGAAAGGAAGTATGAAGTCCCAACTGATGTCTAAGATGAGCTGTATGTGGCCTTAAGGGTATTGTTCTTTCTTTTTTATATCCAACAATTGGATTTACAGAATCTTGATAAATGGTGTCAAACAGTGAAAATAATCTGGCAGCAGACAAATTTTTAGTGTCTTTATGGGTGATATTGGATTTTTGTTTCTATTTTTTTGCATTATTTGTCTTTAGAGTTGAGAATGTGTATTTATATAAAAAACAATATTATTTCTATAAAAATAAAATAAAAGGGGCATGGTAGAGATATTAGATTAATAGATCTACTATTATAAAAGGTCACCTGGCAGTATGAAAGGGGAGTATCAAACTCCTCTTTTACCTGCCACCACCACTACTTGGAAAGTAAAAGCAACAGCAGGTTGATACATTCTGCAGCTGTCACTCTTTAATCAACATTTCCAGTCTTGGGTACCATTGATGACATATAAAGGCACTGATATATTTTAGGCCTAAACCACCAGAGCAGTAGCCTTTCCCACTTACTGTCTTGTGTTTGCATTGTTTGCAAAGTAGCTGAAGTCCATGGGATTTCTCCTGCTCACTCTTGCATTTTTCAGTTCTTTCTCAGTTGGAAGCTTTTGCCATGTAAGGTTTGACTGCATTCAAGTCAGAGTTTATGTTTGTTCTAGGCATATCACTCTTTGGTCTCTTTTAAGAGTAGTTTAAGAAAATAGAAAAATTCTTGTTGTTTTCACCTCTCATTAGAATCTTGAGTTTCAAATCATTAAATGTTCCTTTTTATTTCACCATCTCTTTTTGATAATATTTGTCCAGTTGCAGCCATACAGTCTTCAAAATCATTTGTTCCCCCAAGCCCCATTATTTCTTTTTCTGATTTCACAAGAAATTTGTCACATGAACTGAGTCTCAACTAGTCTATGAGATTGCAAAACTGCACACAGTCATAGTCTGTATTGTACACAGTTGACTGAGATTAAATCTGTTCTTAATCAAAATTACTTCATAGATCTCCAAGCTTCTTATAAATACTGTGGTCTTGGGGAGTAAAGTTAGACTGTATGTAAAATCTGTTGCTGGATCAGAACCAGCATGAAATTGATTATTCAGAAAAATGCATATTCCTTGTTTTGGAACAAATATGGAAGAAATGATAATACATTCCTATAGGTTGACTATGTTTCTTTAAGTCAAAGCTTCCTTCCAACCTTAATATTCAAGGACCAAATTTTTTTTGACTCAGAAGAGGCAGCAGGATTTGATGATTATTTTCTTTTCCAAAAAGCAGGCATTCTTCTTCTGTGTATATCAGTGGTATATAGTTAAATATGTTTTGGGAATTGAAGAATGGAAAATCAAATTATTTTCTGCTTAATAGCAAAAATTTCTTATTCCAAGAAAATAAGAAATGTGCTGATAAATTTCTGATGTAGGGGTGGTTTTTTTTTAAGTTTTAACTTTCTGTCAGACTGCAAAACAAGAGACTGAAAGGAATGCTTTATTGAAATAGTTTTCACTGTTGATAAGTCAGAAGTAGAAAAGTTATTTTATTGACATTTCCATACTGTTTATGTGTGTTAAGTCTGGTTCAGTAGCAGACACTTCTTTTAGATGATGTTCAGATCATTTTATGCTTAGGACTAGGGCCTTAATTCCACATTCATAAAAAAAAAAGGCAGAAATTTCTCAATTTTTTACATGTCTGCTTCCTGTCAAGAATAATTGGAAAACTTTCTGCATTGTTGAGTCAAGATGGAGTACTATGGAGCACAGTACTGAAAAGTCTTTAAAGTGTATACTCCACCCTCTTTACTCATTTAATCCTTGTTTTTGCTTTCTGACATGAGTTCCTTAACAGGAGGAGTTGTGTCAAGTTTTTTATGGAAAAGTCTTTCATTTAGCAAAGAATGAAAGAATCCTAATCCTAATTTTAGCAATTTAAGGCCCTGTTCTATGCGATGTCACAGCTCTCTGTAGTTTTTAAAACTTGTGATGTTTGCTGATTTCAGTAACTGATACAGGTATCACTTTTATAGTATTTAGAAGTCAGACAAGAATGAATTATGCACAACATTGTCTTATGACGATAGTGTAGCAGAGCAAGGATGCAGCAATGCCTCCTGCAATGTATGTTAGAGGTGAATTTGGCATACGAATAGCAATCAGGAATATCACGTTAGATAATCATGTCAGGTGTATATATATTTAACACATTTTAAGAAAATATCAAGTAATATTTTATTTCCAAGGGTCTCTTCATTATTCCTTTGTGGCAGCTTGTATCACTATGTGTGTGTATAAATAAAAGAAAAATGGAAAATAAGTTAGAAGAGATGGAAAACTAATGATTCAAGAAATCACATAGCATCAGATAATTCTATTTTGAAATCACAGCAGTAGCACCCAGAGGCATAAACTCCCCAAATTGTTAGTAAAAACCCCCTTTGATATATCCAGTGCTACAGAAGCCTGAAGGCACTCTTTTTTATTAGTGCCTAATGTTTCTTGAAAGAAACATTTAGCAGACATTAAAATCTATATATACCTGTTTAATTTTATAATCCACTTTCTTTGACATTTATTTACTGATGCTTCATCTTGCTACTTGGCATTAATGTTTGGTATTATCTTTACAGCTTTGAGTATTTCAGGATTCTCTAACAGATTGGTATGTGTAATTTAGGAAAGCAATTTTTATCCTGTCTTCAAGACTGTCTTTTACCTTCACCTTTCCATGCACCTTTTTAAGCGCCCCTTTCCTACCTACTGGGCTATATGGGTCTCGGTAGAGCAAAGTGAAAGCCTGGGAAGCCCATATCCACATTTTTCAGCCAGGTCTCTAATATTTGCAGTGGGATTTCTCTTCAGCTGTAGATGGTTATGCTAAACTCCCTTCCCTTTCTCTCCTCCAGTCCCATGGCACAAAGATGGATTAGTTTGTGTTTCGACAAAACATTCCTCATGCGTCTTTTCAGCCTTTTCTCTGCTATTGCATTTATGCAGAAATATGTATTCTAGGATTGTTGTTTAGAAATGCAATCGGTCTTAAGAGTCTTGGACTCAAAACATCCTGGTCACCACCAAGCGAAGAGGTGGAGAAACAAATTAAATGGACAGACATTACTAAACTGCTCCTTTTGAAGAATCAGCTGTTGCTCCTAATGAATTGGGTCCTCCTCTAGCTTTGCCCAAAATGATATGTAAGTGTAAGCTCTCTATACAGGAAAGTATCTCTTCAGAAGTGATACATGAGCATATGCTTTCATCCTACTGAAGTGAGACTTAAGCACAGTTTTCTGGCAGACTGGATGGAGGGTTGGGATCTCACTTTTCAGAAAAGTTTTGTTTGGGCTCCGCTAACTATACTGAAGAAATGTTGTTGGGAAGGGACCAGCATGCAGGTCTGTCATTCTGCTTACAGTAAAATCTCCATCAAAGAGAGAATTTTGTAGCACTTTTCCTTAAAAAGGACAGAATTTATTGCCCTGAAGTTGAATATGTGAGCATGACTGGGAACAAGGGAAGAGCGATTCCTGAGGTTTCAGAAATTGGCAAGAGTTCCTCTTTGTTTCCCATCTGGTTTAAAATGAAGACATCTTAGAACACAATAGAAATATTCTCACCTACTTTGTCATTCATTCAAATTGTGTCAATTCGTCAAAGAGAATTTTGATTACATACCCCCTCCACCTCACCCTGTGGAAGATTCAGGGATAAATTCTTGGATTGTGATAAAGTTCCTGAAAACGAAGTTGGTCGTGATAGAAAAGCACAATGCAACTTTTGTATGGAAAAATCGGGGTAAAGTATCATTTTAATTTGAGAGGACAACTCACTTCAGTTTAAGAATTTGATTGGCTGATGAGCTTTGACAAGCAATGTCACTTCAAGAAGATGCAGATGAGTGAATTCCAGAGGTCAGATCTAACAGCTGACTCTAAAATAGTGTAACTTTGCCTAGTAATGGATTGATTTGAACCAGGAAAAAAAAAAAATGGTATGTAATTATGTGGTTAACCTTAGCACTTAGGGTTTTTTCTGTCTTTCCAAAGCCAGTAATTTAAGAAGGTGATCAGAACAGCCAAAAGCCTCAGATTTTCCTTTTTTCATCCTTATAAAAACCCATCTGATTAATGATGGAACTCAATAAATTATGAAATAAAAAATCAAGCTGGTAGATTTGGTTTACAGTCTCATGTGTTATTTATTTAAAAATTGGATTGCACTGGAAAACTCCTGACTCTGTGGGCAAAGGAAATATTGGTGGAAGGTTCAGAAAAGGGGGAGATGCATAACCATATATTTCTTTCTATTAATCTGATATATTGAAAAGGAGAAAGTATCAGGAAATGGCTTCAAGTTGCGCCAGGATTGGATATTAGGAAAAATTTCTTCACCGAAAGGGTAGTCAAGCATTGGAACAGGCTGCCCAGGGAAGTGGTGGAGTCACCAACACYGGAGACATTCAAAAAACATGTGGATGTGGTACTTCAGCTCATGGTTTAGTGGGCGTGGGTGCTGGGTTGACGGTTGGACTTGATGATCTYAAAGGTCTTTTCCAACTTTAATGATTCTATGATTCTATGATCATCATGTTTTTGCAACTGGAGGCTGGATAGGTAGGGAAGAAGCAGCTTGATTCCTAGCACGCTTCCTTTAAGCTGCTGCAGTAATTCTGTGTGTCAGTCTTTGGGCTTGCTTGTGTGACTTACACGTACTTTTGTGTGGTACCTGTTCATTCAAGCTTTAAATTTGTATAGAAAAGTTGTTTTACATGGATATGGAACAGTATGATAAATGCTTCTCTTGGTCTCTATTCCTGTTTAGGTTTGACTTTGGATCTGTTGTGGTTAGTCTGTGACAGGGTAAATAGGTGTATTTTACAGCAATCTGAGGAACAATCCGGAAACAATTTACATCTCCAGATTTTGGCAACAGGGGGTATTATCAGTTTCATTCGCAATATTTTCTTTTATACTGTTTGGTTATTTATCTTTAAGATCGCTTTCTTTTTCTGCCATATCTTTATTTGAATTTTTTTACAGTTCCCTACTAGTTTGTGTAAGGCAAACTCATGAAATAGGCACATGGCCCCCTGAAGCCATGACAAAAGGCATCATTAGAGTCCAAATCCTAAAAGGTTGACAATATTTGCTGGACAAATTTTTAATAGACTATAGGTCACTAAAACAATGTTTCTATTTGTTATTTATTTCTTATGGCTTTTGGTTTCCCTACCCTTTTCCCAAAACATTATATCCTCGTTTAACGTTCTCTCTAACAAGCTGTGACTTGGGAAATGGTTTAAAGGGAGGAGTTATTGCCAGAAGGGTTCCAAAAATACAAACTGGTGAAAATATTTGAAGTAATCATCATAGCTCAAAGCTTAGATTTTCCCTCTAAAGTGCTTTTGAGCTGGAATCTGCTGTCTTTGAAGTCAATGAAGAGTTTTGTTATTGACCTTATTGAYTAGCCAATTGGTCTGTGTTTCCACAGAGTGGGGATGGCAAAAATGCATTGGTTACTATTTTTAGTATTACCAAAATTAAGAAAATTTTCAGTTTAATTTATTTGCAACACTTTCTTGATAAGCTACGATTGGCATTACTGATTAACATGCCAATTTTTCCTCTTTCTGGTAAAAGAATTTAGATGCAAGCTGTAATTCAAACAAGAACTTTGTGCCATTGTCGGGCCTTCAACAGCGACATGTCAGATACCCTTAGCTCCCCCTCTCTCCCACGCCACGTTAGTCATTTTTCTCTTTGGAAGTCTGCATTTCCAGAGATGCATCCAGCTGGCAGGCAAGTTTTAGGTAAGAGTTGGCTGAAAACTATTTTCAACAAATAATAACTCTTATTGGAAACTGTGTGTTTTCCACAATGATGGTTTTAATATCTCTGTGTGTGTGTGAGATGGGGTGGATAAGGAAAGTGGGGCAGACCAAGATATGCATTAAGGTATGTTGGAACAGTGCCACATGGAAATTGTAACTCAGTTCCCTCCTGTCCTCATTCTCTTTGATGGTCTATGAGTCTCAGCTGGACTAGAAATCTATTTTATAGACACATTTCTCTCCTTTGCAAGTCAGTAACGTGTCAATAAAGTAACATAGTACCTTTTCAATTCATTGGCAATTAAAAATAATTGAACAGCCTGGGAAATTTCAAAACTGCTTTAAACCAATATTGAAAATAGTTAAAAAATAGTGATACAAAACATTGGGGTTTTTTCCAAGATTTATTTTAGGGTCCCTCCCTCTTTTTACCAAATTTAAATCAAACTGACGCATTCACAAAACACTTGAGTGTCACTAAGTCTCCATTTTGCTGCCAAAGAAGTTTTGTGTCAAAAGTTTTGCTTGGCATTGAGCACTATCCTGGTGACACTTACAACAATTAATTTTATAGAAAATAAACATTAGGAAATGCATTGAAAAAAATAAGCTGTGCCTTACTCATCTCTTAGTTTGCTTTTAGTACTGAAAAGGAGAGCAAAAGGCCAACTTTTTTTTCTTTTTTCTTTTCTACAGTACCAGTAAATTGTTTGTTCAGTTCTTATGATGTATTGATCATCACTTGGTAGCCAATGTTACAGAAAAGTCTCATGTCAGATGCTGAATTTTGCTACCACCAAATTTTACATCCTACATAGGAGTAGCTGATAACTTCTTTACAGCTAAAAGCTGAAAGATTTATTTTTCCCCCTAATCTTCTCCTTTTCCTTAAGGAAAAGTTTAGAGAGTATCCAATATTCTCTAACTATATTTTGAAAACACTTTTGTATTTTGCACAGTATGCATGTTCAGCTAAACACGGGATTTCTTATTTACTACTTTTCCCCCACTGTAGATTAAGTTTTTTATAACTGGGATAGGCTAATCCATTCTGTACCTAAACAGTATTCCCAGTTTGTTTCTCGTTGACATGTTCTTGCCAACTTCCAAAACTTTCTTATAAAGGTTATTTGTGCTACCAGAAGAATATGACGAAGAGTCTTTGTTGCATGTTTCATTCAGTATTCAATGCTGAATATTTCATTCACTGATAGTATTTTATATTATCTCATATAAGTGCTGAAAATCCGTGGAAGCGATTGTATCTTTTTTTTTACCTTGTTCTTTATTTCACTGTAACAGTTCCCTGTTCATTTATTTGTCTTTCAGGTCATCCCCTTATTATAGGTTTTTTGTCTTCAAGATTGGATGCACAATATGGGGATCTCATTTCCCCTTTTGGCTACTACTCTTAATTGTTATTCATTTTTTTTATTATGTTTTCTGGAGAGTGTCCCAGTTCCATCTATTCTATGGTTGATATTATCAATGTCATGTTGTCCACATTAATTACTGCTAGGTGGAAAACACCTAGCCATGTGTACCTCACATTTTGTTACTTGAATTAGGTGCCTTGTAATGCATAGCTCTGAAATATATTGAGCTGATATCATGTGCCTGGCCCTGTTAGTTTCAAAGCAATTTTGGCAATAAAAATGTTTTGTGGTTTTGGGCATGACATTAACATTTGTTTTCCCTTAGTTCTTGCTCCATTTCCTTGATAAAAAAGTCTTTGATGCCCAAGGGGGTGACCTTTTCCTTCATATTTCCATAAATTGAGTATTCACATAGTTGCTTAAGAAATTACATGTGTAGCCCGCCTGTTCGCAATCTGCATTTTGGTCTCTGTGCTTTGGCTGAGTTTTGGTGGCCCTGTTTTCCCTGCATGCATGTTAGGGTCTTTCCATGTCACTCATATCTCAGTTACCAGAAGCTTGCAGGACAGTGGGAAGTTTTAAATTAACAACTCATTTTAAGAGGCAGAATTTTACAGCTGCCACACAAGACATTTTGCTTCTCTTTCCTAGTTTAATGGCTCACTACCTGACTGGTTTCTCATCAGCTGAATAACTGCCAGTCTGCCAGTTATTGCTATACTACTCTAGGGKTTTTTTTTCTGGTGTATTTTTTTTTTTTTCCTCCTCGGGTCTTGATTACTTCCCTGTTTCCTTTTTGCTGCTGGAATCTAACCTCAGCAAAAAATGCTTTTAACCATGAATGTTACTCCTGGAGAGAGGCAGGGCCTAACATCTTCCTATTTGTATCTGCAGTCATTTTCCAAGAACTTTTTTATACCCCTTTGCTGATACACAGGTGAACACTTGAATCAAATTCTTTTGAAATATCACGCTGTGGAAGGTCTTAAATACAAAATCATATAAGCTTTCTGCATGCTACCTAACTTCAGATGGGATTCTTTCATAAGCAAAACACAGTAGACATAATTAGCAAAATGTAAACTTATAAAAAAGATGGGCAGACTAAGCTATTGTTAAAAGGATGGCATAATTTCTGACACAACAAAGTCTGTAAAATTTACTACATTTGGAAAAAAGAGAAGATATTTTTAGGAGTGCACTAACCAGTGCAGTTAACTTTTTTCTTTTTTTTCCTTTTTTTTTTTTTTTTTCCCCAAAAGGGTAGCCTGTAAATATTGTTATGAGTAACTTTTTTTTTTTTTTTGACAAGAGAACAATTTCAGTAAATTAGATAACTGAAGCCACCGAGATGTGAGGTCTCAGTCTGGCAATATCCCTCAATTTACACGTCTATGCCCATGCTGAATCTCACTGTAGTCAAACAAGGGTGCACAGACTTGCTGAGAGCAAAGATGTTATTTGGAGTTGGGATCCATTAATTGGGATGGCTTCTGTACCTTACTTTCAAACAAGGAAAATGCAGATCCATGTACAACATGATTTACCGTAGAATCATTGTGTCATACTGATTAGTGTAACTATTGTAAGAGAGAAGTTTGCGTTTCCCACCTGAAAGGTAGACATGAATAAAACTTAACAAAAAGTTAAAAATAAATTTAAAAATAAACTTATATGCTAGTTTTAAAAAAACAAACAAAAGAAATCAAAAAAACCCACAAAGACCCAAAAGAACAACAACAAAACCCCCAAGAAGCCTGCTAGTTGTTCGGTGTAGTAGTTTAGTAATTTATATTGATTGTTTATCTAAAGACACAATGCATTCTTTTTTGGCTGTTCTCTCTTTTAATGTAAGGGAATGGCTAGTAAAGGATTAGGAGTTGCAATTGTACCAGTCATCCTAGACCATAAATGGACTGTGTCTAAGTGCCAGGTGATGGAGGATTAGTAGGCATTGCATAGAGTAGGGAGGTATATTGGGGAAAGGAAGTTGCTACAGAGAAAAACAAGATGAAAATTAATTTATTTTGCAAGATGAGAGGTTTGGAACACTGTTCTAATGTGCCTTGCTCAGCATTTCACTGGAGGCTTACATGGCTTTGGGTATGTAGAAAATACTGTGGCAGTACGTATTAGCTGTGTTCAAGTTTTGGACTATCTTTCGGCATGCTGTGTGTATATGTATAGATACACTTTTGGGGGGTGATGGAAGGGCAGGGAAGATGTGATTTAAGTCTTACAAGTAAAAAGGACTGCATTACTATGGATTAGCCTTTAGTTTCTTCAAAAGTTAAGTACTTCCAAATGGAAACAGAGTTGAGTTCAGAAATTCTCACTGCTTGCTTGCTTATGAGGAGTGTATGAATATAATATGTATAAAACATATAAACAATAAAAGTAATAGCCTCTAAGGGAAAGGGAATTATTTTCTTTTGAAACCATGATGTCATGGTCTTACCTCACCTTTAGTTTCAGCCAAGCAAATAATGTGTACTGAGCTCTCTATCATGTACCATTATAATTAGCTCTGTCAGGTCTTAGCCCTGCAACCCTCATGCAGATAATATGATAATATGTCTTCATAACCAAGTGACCTTACATGCACAATATTTCTCCCCTTATGAAGATTGCATGTCAATAAAGTAATTGAGTCTCAGAGGCTGCAGCGAGTGAAGATTTAGATGATTGGACTTTCAGGGCAGTGATGTATGACYGTTATTATTCTACTTGTCAGAGAGCTGCGTACAAGCGAGGATGGTCAGAAGATGACAGGGATGAAAGGTTGTGTTTCATTAAAAAAAATATTGCTGTTAATCACCACTCTATTCTTTTCAAAGTCATGGAGGAAAGAAACTCCTTTTTCATTTTAGCTCTGGTTAAGAATTTAAACATGAACATGTAGCAGGCTTTCAGAGCCCAGTTATCCGGCTTCATTATTGCTTAATTAGGGAAATAAATTATTATTTCAGTTGATAAAATACAACAAAATGCTAGACACTGAGACCACCTGTATACTTTTATGGCACCATTTTAAATTAACATTAAATGCATCATGCTAAGCTTTAAATCACATTTTGCCTACAGCTTTAAGTAATTATAACAAGTGCTGTGAAGCTGGTACAAAATCAAACCATACTGAATTCAACTATTTTTGCTTGTACTAATTTGTTTGGACAGTTGCAGTGCTTGAAACATTTATATTTCCATACTTTGTAAAAGCAAATATTTTTTTTCTCACCAAGCTGTTTTGTAGCTGTAAATTTATCTTATGATATCATAACAGCTGGAAACTTGTAGCTTGACAAGGTTTTGTTTCATATTTAAACAGCTCAGAAATTATGTTTGAAACATAGTATATTTCTTTCTCTCTGTGAGACACTTCTCATTTTGTTGCACATTATCTTGGAAATATCTGCAATATATTTTAAAACAGATTATTTATGCAATCGTTTAGTTAATAATTCCTAATGATTTATATATGTAGCAGACCTTTCTTATAAATAAATAAAWAAAAAAAAGACCAAAACTAGCCCAAAATAGTATTTACTGGCAAATGCTATATAATGAAATACGGATGTAGGTTCTGGAAGGCTGATGAGCAAAGGAGCTTGACAGTGCATTTAGTGAGTGGAATATTCTAATAGAAGCACATCTTTTTTGAAGAACTAGTTTCAGAAGTCTTTAAATCTTCACAGTTAGGAAATTGACTGAGATATAGCAGCTCTGATGGAGAAAGAGCTTATCAGATGATTTTTGGCTATATATAGTAAAGCAATAATTTATTAACTAAAATTAGCCACTGCATCTTTTCAGGATTTACTTCCATAAGGACAATTTTATAAGCACAAACAAGAGAAAAAGAGAATGAAATCCTTGTATGAAAAGTAAAAAAATAATGAAGTTCTTTTACACTTCCTCCTGAACACATTCTTAACCTAGCATGTAATTGTAAAGATGCAGAGTCAAGTTTGTTTGCAAACTCATCTTCACTATTATTAATGATTTTTTTTCAACAGTAATGTTCCATGTGATACAGGGCCTGTTTTTCTAGGCACTGTAAGAAAAGTGATAATCTCTGTTCCAAGGCAAAATGGATATTTGAGTAAGAAAATAGAATCCAAAAAAATTACAAGTATTTAATATCTGTATTACCATGTTGTTGGTTAGTGGCAGTCGGGAGCACAAGTCTCAGTCTCTTGAGTTCTCTGTTAGATAAACTGACCGCTTCTTCTCTTCTTCTTCCTGCATATATATGTAGGATTAGGAATACAACTGTTGGTAAACCAAGTAAAATTCACACTTCATGCATAAAACTGGTGTCTCTTGACATAAGCTTTCTTGAGTCAAATCACTATACTGTTAAGTCAGCCACAGCATTAACAAAAACGTTAAGTTGCTTTCACTCATGTGGCTGTAGAACAAAGTCTTTAAAGCCCTGAAAGTCCTGAAGTGTTCAAAATGCACAGGGATGACTAAGGAACTGGAGGGGAATGAAGAACTTGCCAAAACTAACTTAAATAGCAATGCAAAAGGAAGAGTTAATGGCCCATTATATTTTTGTATGTCCTTTTAGATAAGGGAAGAAGACTGATACCTTCCAGTCAAATGGAAGACTGACATGAGTGATCTGACTCATCTATCAATGTGACATCTGACTCGCTGTTAACAGTTATTGGTGTTGATAGGCACACCCCACACAGAGAGCCAAACGCAGTTGTTTTGATCCCTTGTTCTTTTAGTTCTAGCCCTTCTCCCTGTTTTCTGTCACAGTGTCATGTTGAATCATTGTTCAGTGGCACATGCAGGACCTCTCAAGTACCGAGGTATCAGACTTCAGGAACCGCATTGAAATGAATATAATAATGAGAAGCAGAAGGCAGCACAAACCCACTTCTTAGGGAAGGAGGCAGCTAATAAGTGTAGTTACTGGATTCTGAGGAGAAGAACCAGAGGTGCATCCTGTGGACAAGCAGGTGTAGACTGGCTGGTCTCAGGCTCCAGTTACAGGCACGCCAAGATGATCAATGCTGATATCTGTCACTTTGTACACATCAAGATGCTTATTTGAGAAAACAGAATAGTCAGTGTTTATCTTGTAATCAACCCTAGTATGAAGAACAGCACTATATTAAAAAAAAAAAAGAAAAAAAAAAAAGAAAAAAAAAGAAAGAAAGAAGTACTGTGCTTTTTAGATTTCTCTGTATGATTTGCTAGCTCAGCTTTCTGTATTGTCTTTGAAGGGAATGGATCTATATCTTCCTCCCCTGTTGCTTTTACTAGGCTTATTACCTTATGATCCCGAACTGTCTAGATCTGTGCATATGTATTCAACATACATGCATAATGTGTGCTCTTTACTCACACTGTTTGGGCATTTAGTTGGGACTCAGCTTTCAGGTCAATGAATGGTGCTTTCTGTGTATGCCTGTTTGGAGGGTAGATTACAAATTTGCTTTCTGATTTTGTAAGCTTTTAGCTGGAACTTTGGATACTTGTTCCATTTTGTCTGAGTCAAAAAGTTTGACAAGGATGAGGAGTTTGAATAATATTCCAGCTATAGCCTATTTTTGTATGTGTTGATGTATATATATACATGCTTGCATGACAATAATTCTATTTACAGCAACAGCAATGATTGATGTGGCCTAAGTGTTTCCATTTGCTTGTAATTATACAACATTTTTAGCTATATGAGATGATTTAGTGCCTTATTTCTGTCCGGAGGAGAAGGTTCTTTCAGTATTTTTTTTTTTTCTTTTCTAATATTTAATCAGATAATCCCATTGTTTTTCACATGTTTATAGATTCATGTGTAGTCCAAAGCTATTCGGACTGGCTTGATGTTCTGTACCTCACAGGCCTTGCATTTCACATAATTATCCCTTAACTGCACTCAGTAAGTTGTATTTGCTAATGCCTGTCTTCCACAAAAGCACTAGCTTGATTCAAAAATGTAGACTCCACCGATTTACCTGATGGTCTGTTCAAATTGTTAATCACCATATGGTAAAAGATGTGTCTAATTTTGTCTGGCTTCCACTTTCAGCCTTGGGAGCTACTTTTGTAATATTAATACTGAATATTAGCCCTTTAATATTTAGTATTTTGTCCTTGTGTAGGGTAGTTATGCAGTATAATGAAATAGCCTCCCAGTCATTTTTTTTATAAACTRAAAGCATTGTACTGTTGAAACCCCTCATTCTGAGGTATTTTCTCCAATCGTTAAGTATGGATTTTGGCTCTTTTCATCACCTTTCCTAATTTTTCAACACGCTTTAAAAAATAAAGCCATCAGAACCATTTGTGCTAATCTAGTCTCATGAATGAACAGAAGTAAAATGATTTTCCACGCCTACTCTGTTCTTCTATTAATCTCCTCTCCCTATCTCTTTAACCCTCAAAGTAAAAGCAATTACTTTAACTCGTCTTGCTTTAACATCATGTTAGGACTTTCTGTTGAATTGCTTGCCCACCATGCTCCCTAAAT
Organism: Oceanodroma leucorhoa; assembly: GCA_030449065.1. Classification (NCBI taxonomy): domain Eukaryota; kingdom Metazoa; phylum Chordata; class Aves; order Procellariiformes; genus Oceanodroma; species Oceanodroma leucorhoa. The sequence goes on from JASVER010000014.1 coordinate 4,947,382, forward strand.
TATTTTCAGAGGCTCTGCTTTGTGTTATACAGTCTCACATTTTATGGATGTGGCCAGTCCTTCCTCAATCCCTGATAAACACCCTTAGATGATGATGACATGTTGAAGTCTGGCATTTCAGCCAATTTCTAATGTATTTAACTTTTATTTTATTGCTAATGCATGGTACTAATTTATTATTAGTTATTTGTTACAAAGTGAATCTGTATCCCCTTTTTGCTTTTTCATCAAAACTGAAACTGTCCATTACTAGTAATTTGGACAAGGATCGCTTTTGCTTGTAAATGAGTCTCTACCAGATGCTTCCAACACCACTGGATCCTGGGAGGTATTCTGTGCCCAGGCAGAAGTAGGAAGCGGTGAGATGTTGGCGTAATGCAATCGTAGTGCTCATTCACCCACCTTCCAGAAGTGCCCAAAGATTGTGCCAGGAGGCTAGATAGGTTGTGCTGGGACAGAAAGTGAGAACGCCCTTGAAGTCATTTTTAGTTCCTGCCTCCTCTTCATTTTGAGGAAGTGTATAATGAGAATCTGCCTTGTTTTGTCTCTAGCAGCATGTATCTTTCCATATAAGTATATACTGTACCATCTTTACTTAAATTATGAATATATTTATCTGTTTTTCCTTAATGAAACAGCTCGCTCTTCCAATCCTTTCTGCGTCTCTTACCTTGAACTTGCAGCCTGCCTTGGGTTTAGTCTTTAATGTAATTAGTTTGTAACAGAAATAAAAGTGATTGGTGGCTTACCAATGTTTTCTTCACACCCATCTGTTTTCTTTTCTGCCTTTTAGTACTGAGGAAAGAATGTACTCTTTCATTAAATCTAGCACAACTCAAAGGTCACTTTTAATTTGGATTTTGAAAAAGAAACTGTATAAAAATTAATCAAATACTCCTGGCCTAGTCACAGACAAGTCTAAGCACAAAATGTCTTAACTTTTTTGTTTATCTTTTCAAGATACAATCAATTTACTTATAAATTACTTTGCTTTGTAATCCCAATCTCAACTCCACTGCCTTTCACATTTCAGGAGTTATAATTACATGCAGAAATATGCAGTTTTCAAGGTGGTGACAGGAAGTCAGCTTTACAGTTATTTAATATTAAAGAGAAATTCTCTATACGGTCCAAAAGTGTTCCACCTGGAGATATCTTTTAAGTGCCACTGCTAGAAGACAGTGGAGACCTTGCAAAACTGAATGACTTCAGTCAAATGATGGTGATCTTGAATGGAAAAAAGACTAGTTGGGGAAGTTATTTACATTTCCATATTTATTTCTTCCTCTAAGTTTTGCTTATTATATCATCATTTGTATTTTAAAATCTCTTTACGACTATCATGGAGGTTACCAAAAGTATGATTTCCAAAAACATTGAAAGTAGTGACATTTTACTAATCATATGGTAGTTAAACTATCTGAACTACGGAATGAAATCCACAGGACAAGACAAGACACTGAACAATTCTTTCTTCAACAAGAGGATATTGGTTGCCAAGTGTATATCTGGATTTTTATTTTTGAGTATGTCTCTCATTTAAATATCCTCTTCTGACCAAGTCTTAACATATGCAAAAACCAGCTGCTGGACTGACCAATTAAAGTGTCTACAGGAGAATTGTGGATTCTATGAAAGAAAACTTGTAGATTTCTTCAGCTGGGTCAGCTTCACATAGGGCCAGTCACAATCTTTTTGTGTGATTCAGCATTAGAATTCAACCATTGACCAGGAGCATTTTTTGGTGGCTCTGACATATTTTGTTGATCAAGGTATCCCCATGTAGTAACAGTTGTTGACTGGAATTCAGTACTATTTTCTTTATCAGCCTAAGTGCTATTTTTGAAGTATTTAACTGTGTTAAAAACTAGCTAACATTCTAGATACAATTCCGTTTCTTTAAGAAGTTATTTTTATTGGTGTTTTGTGTCCCTCCCTGTGTTCTTCGTTCCTCATTTCCCAAGTACTTCTGTGGTTTAAAAAGAAATAAAATGCAAATGTTCCTACTATATTGCTTCCTTTTAAAATCTTAGTTTTTAACCAGTTTTTCACATATAGTCTTTGATACCTGCCGGAGTAGTTATCATCAGAAAATGGATTGTGTGAGTATCTGATTTAATGAAAACATATGCTATAACTGTAAGCTCCTGTGGCCTGCCAACCATAACATTATCCAGATCTTGCTCATGTGTTTGCATTATTTGTCAAATTCTTTGATAATAACGTTCCTTCACTCAAAAAGATATGAAGAGCCCCCAAAACTGCTTTAAGTGGTAGCCAGCTGAAACCAGACCTTGAGCTGATCAATATTTTAAAACCTGCAATGTACCAAGCCTGTGGCTGGCCACAAAAATATGCTCCAAGTTTTTTCTCTTTGCATGCTGTCTTGGGAAGAGGTGTCATAGTGAGAGCAATATATCTGTTCACAGCAACTCCAACCTTTAAGAGCTTCTGCTCTTCAAGGTGAGTTGAAGCTCATGAGAATAAGTATTACAATAGAAATACATGGTTGTTCAGTGTGTGTTTGGCCTCATCAGTGAGGTGAATCAGTCCTGCTGACGTTTACAAATAAATAATTGGAAACTATTTATATGTAATCCTGGAATCTTTTAATGTAACTTTTTTCTTAGGTACACATCTGACAAATCTGGGTGGCTTCTTGTTATTACACAATTTTAACATGTAGAACAGAATATTCACAACTTCTTTCAATGTTTTCAAGGGCCTGTGTTAGGGCCCTTACATGAGCAAATAATACTTTTCACTTGTAAGGCTCTTTTCATTTAGAGTTCTCAAAATACTTTACAGTCTAGAAATAATTTCTCTAGATTTGACATTGACTGGCGTTGCTTCTGGTAATTTTGTTTTAAAGCATATAGCATGTCAGCTCTGTGCCAATGCAAACTAAGACTTGTAGCATGAGTCCTGTACCATCGACCTTTTGCAGAAGGTTAGTTAGGTTATAGGAATAATGTACCTTTTTTTTTTTTTTTCAGAATAACACCAACTGGTATGTCATCATAGTACCATAATATGTATGCACAGAAGTAGAAATCCCTGCAGTTTATGGGGTATAGCTGTTATCTCTTTTCAGTGGGGTTCTGTTGTAACTATGAGTATCAGGAAGAATGTTTGCAAAATGACTTGTGAATGTGCTGTGCTTAAGCTTCAAAACTTGAGCTGAAACTCTTCCAATTGTTGTTTCATCAGCATGTGCCCTGTTGTACTCACTGTGGACCTTCTAAACCACTCCATCTGAATTATTTTCTGTCTAGGAGCAACTGCCCCAAAGGGGAGAGTGATTCTGTACTCTGGCACACGAAGATTAAAAAGCTTGCTCCAGCTAGAATTCTTAGGCTTTCTGACCCAACATCCAGCACAGCAGAACAAAGCACAAGTACAAAGACATTTTGATGTGTGATTGCATGTAGCTTCTATATTAAATCAAAGGCGGGTGGTAAAGTATTCTGATAGCCAAAGCAGAAGTAGCAGGGTTGGGAGAGTGGAGGGAGAGTGTTTCTTTGCAAAGCTGATGTTTGCAAAAATAACAACTTAGATCCAGCCTGTTTACTCCTTAAACCTAGAGTTTTGAACAAAATTGATGCTAATCAAATACAGTAAAACAGCAGGGTTATCTTAGTGTATGAGGACTGTGGGTTTTGTTTCATTTATCAGTACCTGAGGATAGTGCAAATAAGCGTAACAAGAGGATGAATATGACATTAAGTTGCATGTTTTAGGCAGATTAATTGCAAGTGGGAATCGGAAGAAAGAAATCTTATTTTATGTGGCAATATCTTAAAATACAGGGCTCTTTCAGACAAGAACAATAAAGCGCAAGATTTTGGAATGATAGTTAGAAGTATGCGTCAGCAATCACTGTTTTATCATTGGATTTATGATACATTTTGTTATTGTTTACACCAATGAAAGTACCAAATTATTCAATAAAACACTAGTACATATTCAGTTAATTGTATGTGTAAAAAAAAAAAAAAAAAAAAAAATTAAAAAACCCAAGCCATGATAAAATTCAGTGCTGGTTTACAGTAGAGTAAAAAATGCAGTGTTACCAGTTCCTGAAGGTAGCTGAATTTCTGAATGTGACTGAAAACTTAAAAAGACTATTTTAAAAATTATAATGTTAATTAATTGTTTAAAAGGGATTTGAAAAACAGGCTTCAAAAAAAGTGTAGATAAATAAACTCTGCTAAGAAAATCTGAAGGTATTATTTTATAAGAGGAAATGGAGACGAAGCATTCTGTCAGGGTTGGAAAGGGGGCAGTCTCCAAAACAGAGCAGAATTTGACCAAGAAATTCAAATATAAAATTGGAAACAGTGGAAACAAATGGAAACAGTGCAGCAAATAACTTTTAGTTAATCTTCTGGTGCTAAATTCAAACTAATGAATACTTATTCTTTTAAAGTCAGTGATGTGAGTTGGATGAGATGATGACATTTTTAATGATTTCTCTCTTTCTAACTAGCTAGGCTCTTGCAAGCTAATTTAAAGGGTGTGAATGTTTTTTGTTTGATGTGTATTGTGGATGTCTAAAAATGTAACATTTTGTGGTCCTTTATTCTACCTTCTTGCCCCATGTTTTCCTTTCCATAATATTTCATTTGAAAAGTCATTAGTGAGAATGATTCCCAGCCAGGAGGGGTGTGGCAAACCGTTTTCTCAGACACTATTCAGTCCCATAATATTGTTTGTGGTATACTGTGTGGCTGGGTATATTGCAGTTGATCCTCCTTACTATAGGCTAAGCACATTAAGGTTTCTGGTAAAGATGAGAGGGCTCTGTCTGTATCTGATGTATAAACAGGAGAACTTAACGTGGCAACTCACGTATCAGGTCTTGTAATTCACCTCAGATATAACGCAGTGTTTTTTGACACTTGTCTTTACTTGTTATTGGAAATTTGTAGAAAATTATAGTTCTGAGCAAATGGAGTGTCTGGGAAACTATATTTGGAAATTTAAATTTTGAAATGAAATGTAGTAAATTCCATATATTTACTTACAATACAAATATAAAAATATATTAATATTTAAGCAGAAGAGGTAAAAACAAAAGCATGCTATCCTAACAAAACAATCCAYTGCAAAGGTGACTGTTTCCTTAGTTGTTTTAACTTCTTCATAAAATATCTGTCTTGGACAAGAGTTAACTTTATAGCCCTTTCTAGATGTCATAAATTGAAAATTGTGTTGCATTATTATTATTATTAATCTCTGCTATGTAAAGAAATACTAAAACCTAAGAAGCAAAGGATTTTCCATAAGATAGAAAGAAACCTGATATTGCTTACTGTTCTCTAGCTACTGACAGGTTACTACCTTGACAAAGAATTATATTAATAGACATCTTCAACTAGGAAACTCAATGGGAGACAGCACACTGAAAGGACCTATAGGAAGGGGGGATATGAGCCAGGATTATCATCCAGAATTCAGAAAAGGAAAGAGAGGCCTAAAATGATCTGACATACCTCTCAAAGGGAAGCTGTATCACTCGAGGGCTGATGCTCCAGCCTCCGTGCCACACACTCTTCTGTGCTCCACCTGCCTGAGATACAGACAGGGCTTTTCACAGAAYCAGTCAGAGCATGACAAATGCTCGTTAGGTTTAGGTAGCTAATGGGTCTGGTGCCGCATGGACTATTTCTATTCTTGTGTTTCAACTAAGTCGTTCTGCATTCAGATGAACACCTGTGTAGACTGCTGTCATTCAGGATTTTAAAGGACACTACCTTTTTTTGACGTTTTGTTTCGGTAGCAATGGAGCACAGTTTTTTTGGGACCTATTTTCAGCAGCCTAAGGCTAGGAAGCTCAATTTTTCAACAAGGTTGTTTACTGGAAAGAAAAGGCTACATGATCTTGGTGACAACTTGAAGACCGTTGTCTCAATAACTAGTGATAGGACTCTGTTACAGACAGAGCTGCAAGAAGCAGCTCTTTATTTTTAACTGTGATGCTGTGATAGCAAGCTTGTAAAACCAGGATGGCATTAGAGAAGAATAAAATGTATTAAAAGAATTATAAAGTCCAATCTTGTGTGCTACACTCTTTCTCATGTCAGAAACTGTTTTTGAGAATGCAAGAAATGTAATCTGTGATTTATGCTAAATGACTTTTAATGAGTTCTAGTCCTACTTTTGCCATCGAGACATATGACTTAATCTCTCTGAGCCTTTGTTTACTCTTTTAAGCGAAGTTAAAAGCTTCATATAGGAGACCTGAAATGGACATTTGTTTAGTAAACATGTATGAAATACCTGAGAGGAGGTTCTGGAAAATGGTAGGTCATTTTATTGCTGTTGCTGGAGCTGTAAAGCAAACAATAGTTTCAGGTGTTGTGAAAAGTTAAAAGTTATTTAGAGATTTCTATTACCTAATTCAGGTTCATCAAAAATATTGACTCAAAATGCATGTTAACATCAACTTTGATTAGTTTTTACCTAAATAAAATCCTAGCATCCAATAAAAATTTGGACATTTGGATGTCTATTTTATTATTCAGTGTTTATTCCTAATCGATCTTGGCTGATTAGAAGCATAGCATCCTTAGCCAAAGAAGACAGTCCTCTATAAAATGCTTTTTATAATAGTGGAGTCAAGAGTTAATGCTATCATTTTATCTATTTCAGAGCACTGATTACTTCAGCAGCTTGGGGAGAGATTTGCTTGACCCAGGACTTCCCTGGCTTTCAATGTTTCTTTGCTTAAGAAAAATGTTGATTCAGTGATTGTAGTCTTTTTTACGCTTTCTGGGAAGTTGTAGCCCAGAAGATTAGTAGTATTGGCCTTCATATAGGAAGAATAAGATGGTCATCATAATTATTGATATTTCTCTTTGGTTACATGAATCTTTCTAATTCTTGTGCTATTGTTGCCTTCCTTAACTCCTTTCTTCTTCTCATTCTGTCTTGAAGCCACTTTAGTCTGATGACCATACTGCCTGCTGTTACTTCAACACTACTTTTTTTTTAATTTCTCTCTTCTGAAACATTGCTCTTGGTGCCACCCCAGACTGTCTTGAATCTTTCATGATCAGTGGCCATCCAGCTTCAGAGATGAGCAAAACAGTGATGTCAGATCAGTACCAGCACTGTGTTAGCCCAGCTATTTGTTTTAAAAAAAACCCAACACCTGAATTCCTTATCAGAGAGAAAAATAACAATGTGTATAAACGGTATATATCATCCATTTATACTAATGAGAAGAGTTTTCTAAAATTCTGTTGATGCACGCAGCAATTTAGCAATTTCATGTCGAGCGCAAGTGGTTTTAAATAATATAAATGTCACCCATGGTAAACCTCATCTGCTTTCACCATAGTATTGCTGTCACTTTAGTCTGGCCTAAATGATTTTATTGCATCATTTACCTTTAGCAGTAATACTGCTGCTTGTGCATACTACTGTAGCATTACAAAGACTCATAAATTAGTTTGTCCACCAYATCAGTATCATCATATCTACTAAGTTTAAGCTCTATAGTAGCATTAACAACAGTACAGGAAATGAAAGGTCATATCAAACTGAATATAGATAGCAGCATAATAGGGGTTGGCAAAATAAAATAATTACCTGAAATCTGATTTTGACACTATTTCAAAATTGATGAAGAGGTCATTAGCCCTGAGATCCTGAAATTAACCCTGAGAGTTTTAAAACAAAATTATACCCTCTCCCACACACCCAAAAACCCTCTTATGTAGGATTCTTTCCTTTAGATTTCTTTCTGAAATTGTAATACAAATTCAGGTCAATTTTCAAATTTTTGTTAAAAAGCAGGAAGGCTAAAAGCTTACACAGATACCTCAGAAAAATGATGTCTTGATTCCAGCAGCTGGAGATTAAAGACAAACACAGACTTAGAAAAAAGTAGGATTTACAATGCTACTGTTTCAGATACATAACCATATTAATGACTTAGTAACATTAATACGTGGGTTTATTGACATATTTTATAGAATTTTATTATTCAAATAGGTTAAAAAAAAATAAAACATGCATGCCTAGTTTGTGTAAATAAGGAAGTGGTTCATTTGGTTTTTTTTACAGTAATGTAAGCTTAAATTAGTGCATATAAATAAAAATAAGCTTTTGGAAATCATAGCAATATAGCTGGAATTCTGAAATTCAGAGTTAAAAATAGTGGTATCACAGTAATTAATTTTGTGTTTAACATATCTTGAAATAATCATCTTTGCCTTTTGTCCTTAGCTGAAATTTCTTAAGCACCTTATTTTCACAGGAAACTAAAATCCCATCAACTTCCAATAAGACTTAGGTTGTACAGTGCATTGGAAAATGGGACCAATGAAAAAATGCCTTGATAGTTTTAAACATTTTTTTTCCTCATGCCCTCCTGGGGATTGGATGAGGTTTGATTTAATTTGTGCATATATAATCAATTATATTTTAGGATGCATAAATAGAAGAGTAAAGCAAGCTTACTGGTCTTGTGTAACTGACCTTCAGTGTAACATTGGAGCTGCTTTATTTTTAACCCTGAAAATAAGCTTGCCGAGATCAGGAATTCTACACTGCAGCTGCTTCTTTTCCCTCCTAGGTAAGCAAGCAGCTGCAGAATTGAAATGTTGCAAAGATATTTACTTGTGCAAGTATTTTAGGAGACGCTGACATTCTTACCAGGCACTGAGGCTCAGATAGACAGGCTCTTCTTATGCTGTCGAATACCAACCAGAAGATTACCTGGCTGCTGACGATCATTTTAGGTTATGGCAGGAGGAGATTAGCTCAAATTTATAACAGCTCACATTTTCCATTTTTTCTCAGTTTTCAGAGTGGCATGGAAATTCTATTTGTGAATCCTTGGGGACTCTTACATTCGTGTCAGTTTTCAGATTTTGCCAGATACATCTAAATGTGGACATAGAATATAATGGAAAGAAATTGGAAAAAAAAAATATCTGTTTCTTGATTCTTTATTACTGAGGAGTTAAGAAAGCAATTCCTCAGGCTATTACACAAATCTTAAACTGGGAATAAATGTTAGGATGAAATCAGATTGCTTAAGATTCTTTTGCCTGTGCATCTTTTTAAGAAAATCATAGCAGGCACATGTGCTTTGACCATTTTTTGGAAAGGTTGTACCCCAATAAGAATTTGGATAAAATGTTTATTTTAAGACCAATTTTATAACAAAAGCTGAGTTTATTATATGCATATGGTGCCAAAGAATCTTTTGTCACCTCACTTACACATTCAGCAACTCTTTATCCACCTCAGTATTAACAGCTGGTGAGCAAAATATATTGAAATAATAGAAAAATTAGAAATTAGAAAATAGTCATTTTAAATTGGCAGTATACAGGAATATGCTGAATTAAGCAAATAACTTACATAAAGTTATCTCTGTGCTACATTATATACAAAAACCATGCATTAAAATGGAGCTGGTTACCCTCCTTGGAAAGTACTGTGTAAGTGGTACATAACATCAGTACGTAATACAAAACACATCAGGTACTTTCTCTTGCATTCTCATGATATGTCTCCATGGTTGCTAATATTGTAAAGAACCTAGATAATGCTGCTGCCTATGAATTGAAGGGACAAAAAGCATTTCAAATATTGAAAGTGAAGATTGACTCAAACTTCATTTTTCCAATATTTGAAATCACTCAAAATGGAGAACTGGGTTTTTCTAAATACTCTTGGTCTTTATGTTGAGCTGCATGTGCTCATGCCTGCTCCTGAACTTTGAAAAGTTTACCTTCAGATACTGATGTCACCACTTTGATTCTTTCTTAGAAATTTTAACGTGTATCTGAAACTATAAAAGGAGAGAGCTTTTATCATTCTTAAAATTATCGTTGCAATTTATATTGCACTAAATTTTAGATATGTTGGAGAAGCCAGAAGGAAGGAAAAGGCTTTTTATAATTTCAATGGTATTTAATCAGATTCCAGCTGGCCAAAATGTTGGAGAAGTGTCAGGACTTCTCGAGTACGTATGGAAATTCAGAACAGATAAAGGAAATGTTTTACTATACAGCAATCTCTTAAAAAACACCAGAAACTTGCTGAAATGGAGACAAAAGGTGCCAACAAGATAATTACATTATTATTTATGTACCTTTTCAGTGTCATTTGACAAAGAGAAATTTCTTATATACAATTTAAGTAGTTCCCAAGAAAATTGTTTTGAGGAATGGCCACATTATACTTTTACAAAGGTAAGGCTTCTGGTATGTGGGTGAGGTCAAGTGGGGAGGATCCCGGGTGACCAATCTAGAGCAGGTTAGAACCTCTCTCCTATCCTTTCTTCTCCTTGCTCTGTCTTTCCGTCAAAACTTCCCTTCATCCCTCTTGGAAGAGAAGGATCTTCTTGTAATCAACTTCCCTCCCTCAACCTCCCCAATATAGTCCTGCAATAGTGATCATAATTTAGTCCATGTATATGTATGTATCTTTCTTTTTTTCACTTTGTAGTATCTCTTGTAGTGTATTAAGCTGTGTTGTAAGTGATTGATTGTTCCTGGTACACTGTTACTGGGAAGTCTGGACTAATATTTGACAGCTGTAGCTTGGAAATGTGTCTGAACTTGCTGGTTTGCGTTAGAGCTTAAAGGGGATTTGTTGTGTTTGATTTTTGAAAGGTGCTACAAGAAATGGTTTGATAAACAATTGTTCATAGCATGGTGATTAACAGAAGATACTTTTCAGTTCTGCTAGATAGTGGTATTGCTATTCCAACTTAAAGATGCTGACTTCATTTCTAAACTATGTGTATGCCCTTCAGTGTCTCTTTTAGTAGGAGGATATGTCAAATATTAAATCTTCATCAGTAGGCAGCTGTGCATTATTTACAAGTTTCTAGCTGTTAGAAACATAATTGACCAGTTCAATCCTTACAATATTTTGAAAAGTGAAACGTGCTGGTTCTTCTAAAATGTAGATGTTATTTTATATATTAAATAAAAAAATTACTGATAGAATTATTAACATTATTATTATTATTATTACTTAAATCCTGTGTTTTACAGTTACACTACCATGATTAGACTGTTGTGCCAGTTTGTAGTTGAATCTGTGAAAACTTGTTTTGATACTTGCAGAGGACAAAGTGGTGACAGTAACTTTAGTTCAGATTCCATTATATGTGGATTTTCAGTTGAACATAGCTAAAATATTTACAAGCCTGGCTGATTCTTTTAGTTACATTTTCTCCAAAGGTGAGCATTTTTTTAAAACAAACATTTTAAAAAAAGTTCAGTGACATGGAGATGTAAAGAATTTAAGGTATAAAAAGAGAAGGAATACAGGGTACAGAATGAAAATCCTTTTTCTTAAGAGGAACACATTTGGAAGTTCCAAAGTTGGTTTGTATTTGATTTACTACACACTGAAAATTCAAGTCTCAGGTCTTTGTGCCGGATTTCAAAAAGCATTTTCATGAAATCTTATGTCATGGAGGTCTTCGCCTGAGTTTACATGCCATGCTATTTCATGAACTTGCTAGAAATTTGTGCTGAGTCATCTACTGTATGTCAGTTTGCACCCCTCTTTGGGTGTGGGGTAAACCAGCTGTCTCTCCAAGGAGAGGAATTCTGGTAAGAGGAATTAGCTTGAATTTGAACCTTATCTTGATAGGGGTCAGGGTGGAACATAGTTGCCTTAAATCATATGGAACCACACATACATGCCTGGTCTTGGATTCAATAAAAGGAGTGGATATAGATTAATCTTTAGGACTATTTACATTTCTAAAAATGAACTTGCAGTTAAAACTCTATTCAGGAGAAGACTGCAATTATTATTATTATTTTAAAATGGCATTTGTGTGGAAACTTCCCTTTTGATTCCCAAACTCAATAGTCATATGTGCAAACAGACAGTAACCACTCAATTCTCATGAATTTCAACAAAGAACAGGTTTTGTAGCAGTCAGTTGTGGATGTTTCAATTGCATTTTTCAGAAATCCTTTAAGTATGTAACCCTTACAATAAGGATGTTAGCTGCATGTGCATACCTAACTACCTGGTAAAAATTATCCAAGAAATATAAGTTGAGACAAGAGGCTTCTTCCTATGATCCTCGCTCTTTGCCACACAGTAAACATCTGTATAATCTAATGTGTTGGGCCAGGCATTCCTTTGACTTTTAGCCAAATATTTCAAAAGTGCGGTGTTGCAAAGTGAGCTTTTCTTATGAACGTCTTCAAAGTCTTGCAGAGTGCAATTCATGTTTTGTTTTTTGAAAATAAACAGAATAAAATGTTTTTGATGGGGAACTCTTTAAAGATGTTAATGTTTCAATTTTAATCTAAAAAAGGCTCTATCATTTAATTGTTCAAGTAGGAAGAGCTATGTTAAACATAATATTTATTCTTAATTTTCTGCTTTTGCATATACTCAATTACAGTTTTTTAAATGAAACTTTTCCCCTGTAACTTTTCACTTAGCCATGAAAGATCTTAGAATGTTCTATAATAGTGAGATTTAAGGTAAAGTTATTTACTAAATAACTTGGGAAGCATTGTAAAAAGTACGGTGAAGTCCTTTCACTTAAAATTATACCTGTATCTAAGTCTTTTCAACTTGAAGGGCAGATTTATGGGATTTCCTGCACAGAGATTCTTTTCTGACACGTGCTAATAATTTTTATGACTTTTTTTCAGAAATTCTAAACAAAACAGAGTATAGCTTTTGTAGACTGAGTAGTAATGAGATGTTATCATATCTGTATGTTACTTTAAACGAATGAATTTTTGGTTTGTTCTTAAGATCATGATCTACATGGACACTAGTAACAAAACTTAGTACTCACTTTCTTCTCTACACAGTGTGTAAAGAGATCACTGTTACCTGTCAGTAAGAAAAAAAATTAAATAGTAACAAATGCAAGTAGCAGGTATTTACTTAATATATTATTATTGTTAAATATTATTTGTATAATTAATTAATTATGTAAATGCTAATATTAAATACTATTTAGRTTGTTAATAAAATAAAGAAAAAGTTTATGTGAAGTAGCTGGAAAGTAACTTAGTATTCAAACGATGTACAGTATTATCAGAGAAATAGTGTGGTATCACTTGGCCAAGATGTATGAAATCAATTGGCCTGGGCACACGGGTCATTAAAACTTCAGGCAGGGAGCATTAATTTGGATATATACCTTTAGTTTGTTATTTTCCTCTTTTAATATTTTCATTGTATTCGCTATTTATGTGAACTATCCACACATTGAGTGAAGTGTAGAACTCCGGAAGTGCTCATTTGGAACTGACTTCAGTTTTCTTTGCATTCCAACAGCTTCGTACTTTTTAGCCAGAAATAGAGCAAATGACAATATCTGCATGTAACTCTCAATTCTATAGTTTCCTGGTATTTTTAAGACTTTAAGGTATGCAATTGCTAGTTATAAATCTGCAGCTTGGATTAAGTTACCATTAATATGAAGATAAAGGACACAGATCTTGATGGGCTGATCTAATTTAAGCATCTTAAAGTTTTTATATCTGAAAGTAATTTTAAGTGTCTAGAAGTTCTAACAATGGTCAAGTTTCCAGTGTATATTGCATAATTTACTAGTGCTTATATTAAATATACGTACAACTGTCTCAAGTTTTATCCCATATCAATAATAGATGGGGCATAAAAGAACTTGGATCAAATTAGCATTTTTGTCTAAGTTTTTCATATAGCTTCACTATCAGGATTCTGCTTGTTTCATTTCCATAGTAAACTGTCTTTCTCATCACAGCTAGTTTTATTTAGCCTCTTTCAATCAATCCCCCTCCTTATTTTATAAAGGCTTCTTGTTTTGTTTTAAATAATGAGATTTCTCCTCATTATTTATATAACGTTGCCATGATTGTGGTATAACTTTGTATAGTACTTATTATTCACAGTTTTGAATACTTGCTCTGATTACTTCCCAAACTGGTATTTTAATGCTCTATTTTCTAGTATCCACTGGAGATGCTTTCAGCTAGGGCTGTTGCCTTCAGGATCTTGCTGTCTCAGCTATTCAGAAAAGCTAAGAATACTGAACACTGTACATCATCTTTAACATCAATTCTCTGCTCATCAGTTCATTGTAGAGTCAAATGTTTTATTATTTCTGTTTATTCCAATAAGTCCTTTGCATCTCCTTATTTAGYTGAGTTGGTGGCTCCACCTTCCCCTCCAGCTCTACATTTTTTGCTTCTTGTTCTCTTCTGGGTACCTGAAACTGGTCAAAGTTTCGTAGCACCAAGAAGGTGATTTTAAAAAATCTGAGTGAACATTATTATTTTTATATTTTTTATGTATATCTGAACTGTCTCTTTTATACAGTGTTGATTTGGTGTTTAAAGAGTGTATGTAGGCTTGGATTTTGAAAACTGACAACAACTTATACAGTTGATTATAATTGTATGAATAATACTGCACAATTCATATACTTCTAGTGAAGCATAGATGCAAGGGCTGATAAGATTCATTTTAATGTGCTCACTAATAAGTAAAAGCTGTATTCATGCAGCTGAAGGCTGATATGGACCCTGATAATTAATCTGCTACATATTCTTACTGCAGTGTAAGACTTATTGCTAATACTACCTTTTATGGTGCTCTAGTTTTTTCATTCTTTCAGTTAGCTAGCACACTTCTGCCTGATGGAGGTGGTTTTTGTACTGTAGGAATAAGATCTAACCCATACGTTGTCACCTCAGCACCAGTTACACTATAGTCGGTATCCTGAACAACTGCCACAGTAGCTTTTGCCGTTGGACGTGGGGACATGAAGAAAGCAGAGACAGTTTTGGGTGAGGAGGTGTTTTAATATAAAGGTCTCGTGGGTAACTTTCTATGACTTTGTTCTGTTTGTACCCATCTGTATTTCCACTGAAGACTCCTCCTTTCCTGTGAGGAATCCAAACAAACCTGGCACTTCAGTATTTACCATTTCTGTCAGTATTGGTAAATATGTAAGACCCCTGATTTGGAAAATGCAATATCCTGTGTGCTTTATAGCTGTGTTAGAAACAACAAATATTTCTGTATAATTAGCTTTATATATAAAGTGCATGAGGAAAAGAGAAGAGTTGCCTTAGGTACTAATCTTTCATGCCTGGTCCTTACAGCTTACCCACAGTGTTACTGCTACGATAGCACTTGCTTTTTATCCCTTTCTTGCTGTTAGAGTTATGGGATGCTGTATCAAGGAAATGCTTTTTCCCCTTTCTCTGTCAGGTCCTCTTCATCCACTGTGGTCATGTTAGAAAGCCTTTGCTGTCTCAAAGGACAATTATTTCTTTTCTCTTTATTTCAAGGCCTTTATCCAGCTCAGACTGGTAAATTAGTACAAAGTGCTTGCTCAGAACAAAACTGGAATGATGTGATTTTATTAAATGGGGTTTGCAAAGGCTACCGTAAAAGTGAGGAATGATTTTTCAGTCACTTCTTCTGGACCGTGTTCAAGTTCATGTCCCTGAGAGAGCTTAAAAGAGCTGCAAGCAGTAATTGTTTGTTTAATTATTTGGCCACCTTTATAAAAACTACAAAACTGAGTTTTTCATTACTGCTTTGGGTCATTGCTCTAAAACCTCTGCGTTAAACAGTTAATCATAAATCTTAAGTCTTTATTTTTGATGGTACTTTTTGATATTTTCTAGTACTTTCACAGCCATCCACAATTGCCATTAAAACAATGATTATACTGGTGGAGATGCAAGCCAAGAATAAAACATAACTGATGGGTGATTGAAATGATTAATTTTACAGCCTTGTTTTTGATTAAAAACATAGTGTTTCACATAATGCTAATAAATATTCAAACTATTACCTACTGTAAATTGCATTTTTTTTAACCTGTATCCCCAGGATTTCAACAGTGGAACATCTGTTTTATTTTGAGAAAAATATGATAAGCATCTGTTTGCATGGAAGATGTGAATGAAACCAGACCACATTTGTTTGCAGTATTATGGATTATCTGGTCTTACAGTGATTATGAATAAATCATGCAGGATGGATAGCGCTGGTAACCACCACAGGATGTTTTATACTTGGTTTAAAACATAAATTTATGTATTTGTGATTTTTCCTGTAGACACTCAAAAAGTTTGTTTTAAATGAGGAGGCAGCCAGTTGCATTTCTAGGCCAGTATTTAAGCTCATGGATACCAGAAATTCTTTTAAGCCAAGCTATGCCCGCTGCTGTTAGTAGGTATGAGAATGTAGGGCGAGACTTAAAATAAATAAATAAATAAATTACCATGATGTGAGAAAAAAATTATTATTTGAGAAATAGTGTGCTCTCATGTAACTGGATTGTGACATAATGTACATGTGGATAGAGTTAAGTTTGCACGTGTAGCCTGGAAGACACCTCATGCCTAGTTGTGGTACTTACTGTCATGAATCCTTTGTACAGATTCCAAAATAGTTTATATTCAAGGGAGTGGGTGGATGTACAAACATTTTTGTGTTCAAAACAATGGGAAGATGCTCAGGTTTGAACAGGCCCGTAGTTTGTGCAAGTGTTTGTGAGTTGTGTCCACTTGTCCGACAGTGTCTGTACTAACATGTTTAAAGAGTTCAGTCTACATTTGGTCATAGCTGTCAAACTAACAGGGTCTGTTGGTTCTGCAGTATGAAAACATATGTTCTACAGGACAGTGTGTGGGTTGATTTTATACTTAGTAGCCTGCCAATGTCATATGGATGCTTTGGTATTGTTCTTGCTCTACCAGTTCTGACATTCCTTGGAGCCAGCACTGTGCTGGGCTCAGTGCTTTCAGGATACCTTTACAAAGGCAACCCAGTGAAGCCTTAAAATACCTTGTAAGAATATGTAAACCTTTTGGTGCATGTGTAGGCTGAAGTCCAGCATGCATGAAGGATTCCAGTGTAGAAAGTAGATCAGGACTCTAGACCTAATACTAACCACTGGCTTTGTGAATTGTGGACATCAAGTTCAATGCTTAACTGTTAGCTTCACCCATCCAGCTCTGAGGTGATTTAAGGCAACTGCTGCCTCTCAGTGGTTAGTTACTGTCTCTCCTTTGATGTGTTGCATGTGACTTTGTGTGAATGACATGGTACATATTAAGATGTCAAACGTTAGCATAAATTTGGTGTGTTAGTGTGAATGCTGGAATGCGTTTGGGATTGAGTGAAATCTCCTAACCATGTATGCACACTCTTAATCTTAGCCACTGATTTATCTCTTTAGCTGCTTGGCTAGAAGTGGAGATGGAACACATATTTCAATTAGGCAAGTGTGTCTATATTATGTATTAGTTAATTGAGTTTATCCATCGGGAGTCATTTTTTGTGACAAGTTGAATCTTTCATCTTTCCCCTTGTTTTGGGGTACTTTGGGTATCTTTCTTGTTATGGTTCTGACTTTGGGGCTTTTTTCCCCTCACTTCTCATAGTTCATCTCCTCAGTCAATTCACCTTCAAAACAGACTGTGCAAAATCTAGYGCAATATTCCTCCAACATTGTAAGTTGAATGCAGATTTCTTTATCCTGTCTTTCAGTGATGTCAAAATACATTGCTCTTTTGTAGTCTGTTCCAGGTAGGCTGAAGTTAAAAAGCCAAGTGGAATAATTTATATGCACCTATAGGAGATGGAAAAAGAGGTTTTGAATGGAAAATTTGTAGGGGGAGATACTGGATAACTTCATATCATGTTCCCTGTTAGGTTTTTTAATCAATTAAAACAAAGAGGGCCTTCCTTCCCCAATAACTCTAGCTGTTAAAAGCAGCTGAATCCTTCCTGTAAAGGGCCAGTGGAGTATTCCTTTTATGGGAACACTTGTTGATGTAAAGTGGCTGGGGTCAATGTTCAGGGAAGCAGGATCTTTCCCTCTTCTGCCACGGCTTTCTAATAGCAGGAGGAAGGGGGGTAAGGTAGAATTTTACTGTGCTCTGTCAGTTCACAATTGATGTAAGGTTCCTAGAGGAACATGTGCTAGAGAAACAACATAGAAAATACTTATGTTCTGACAGCTTCTGTAGGAGCAGAATAAAAGCTCTCCTTACTGCATCTTTCCTGTGCAGCAGCCCAGCTCAGTTGCTCAGAGGATCGAGACAGCTATTTTGAGATTCTTTCTTAAAAGCTGCTGTGTAGATATAAACAAGTGCTTAAATTATATCAGTTTAGATAATACACAATAATTACTATAAAGTGTAAGTCTTTATAAAGGTATAAAGTATCTGTGATTTAAACTATGTTTTTTGAAATGTTCCTACATATTTGTTGTTTGGGAATAGGAATAGGAGCAAATAAAGTAATCTAAGAAAACATTCCAGACTTTTTTGTTTACTTGTGTGTACTACTTAATTTAGCTGGATATTTAGAAGTTTAGTATGAATTTATTACTGCTCTGTACTTACCGTTTTGACAATACTGTTGCTTTTTAGCTAAGATAACTACAGACTGGGGGCGGGGGGTAGGTTATATCGGGGTTGACAAAGCAGTTCACTAACAGTGATCTTCAAAACATTTTAGCCAGACTCTTGAAAATCATGGCTTTAAATTCCTGAGAGTTAAAACCAGTGCACTTGGAGTTTCTTGTATTTGGTTACTGGGTCTTGAACTTTTGGGTTCACAGTCCTAAAAAGTTTAGTCCTAAAGCATTTCTAGTGAAAGCAAATAATTCCTTGTTACCACATGACTCAAGAAGTTGAGGTTTAATGAGGAGCACTAAACTGAGCAGGAATTGACAATACCAGAACTGCTTCCTTCCCAAAGGAACTTTGATGAGATGAAGTGCAGAGACTATGTTACAGCAGAGAGGGAAGATTGTTGCCCATGGTTGAATACTGAATGGGACAGACTAATCATCAGCAAATACCACTTTGCTAGAAAGGTCACATCTCTTTTCCCTGCCATGTTTTTTTCATTGGTATTCCAAGTACTTCCCCCCGCCGCCCCCGCCCCCCCTAATCCTTAGGAAAAAAAATAGATGTGTGGGGTAATTACATTTCCAGTGCTTTAATTTAAGCCAAAAATCAAGTCCTGGAACAGAAAACTTCCCAACACATACATCTACTCTTGGAAAAGTTATTTCATGAAAATCAAAGCTTTCAGTCAGCAGATCAAGTTTTTGACTCGTGATGCTTTGAAGTAGCAGAGGTGATGCCTCAAGCTCTTAAAGTGTAACTGCTAAAGCAATTATAGAGCAGCGTTAACATGATGAGAAAAAAGATCTACTCTCACTCAGGCCAATTTGGATGAAATTATAAGAATAAGGAAAATTCCAATAACAGTTTAATAATAAAAATTGTTGTTGAAGTAGTGATCAGTGTTTGTTGTTTACCCATCTATATTTTTTATATTCTAGATATAAACTATTTCTAATATATTATAAAATATTATAATGTGTTATAATATATATTTTTATAATACATAAAAGGAAAATAACCCTGATTAAAAAATGCCTTTTATTAATGGAATGACTTTTCAATGAGGTTCATGTTACAGATGCAAATGCATGGTGAGATATCATTTGAGATGGAGTAAAAGAAACACACACACAGTGCCTGTAATAGTTCTTGTCAGTAATGATGGTTTGTGTTTTCAAGAGCTTCTTTTGTTGTTGTGATCAATGACATTTTTCTCTCCTCTTGGATCTGTTGCTGTAGCCGAGATGTTCAGCTGAAGATGTTTGCTTAGTGCCCTGTGGGATGGTGGAATATTGACACTGTAGGAGGTGTATTTTTTACTCTCTTCAGAGTCTGTCTGTCTTTATTCTTGCCATTTCTATGGCAGTTTTGTGATGGGACCAGTTCACTTTTCCGTCTTGTGTAGGCACAACTCTTCTACCTGGTATGCACATAGAGAGGGAATGGAGTGACGACAAGGAGTTGTGTATTATTACAAAGCTGCTTGGCCTGATTTCGTGTTCTAATTCTTCCTTCCAGGAGTGTCTGGCAAATGTGCTAGAGTAGAACAGTCCAGGCAGAAAGTCTCCAGGCTGAGGTTGTGAATGCTTGGAAGCGTTTATTCACATGTTGGACAGAGAGTCTGACAGCTCATGATTATGTCTGTGATGACTTAATTGCAGGTGTAGAAGCCCTTATCCATAAAGCCAGTTACCACCAATCATAGACTTGCAAGTGTGGAGGTGCTTAAGTTGACAGAGATGGTTGTGGTTGGGTTGGTAATATCACCTGTGGTGGCACTCATCTGCACCATGAGGGAGGCACTGATGAGGGTTTTTACCTCGGAGAGGATACAGAGCCCAGGCATTGCTTCCACCTCTCCAGCCTGTTGTGCTGTGTCCCAGAGCATCTGGAGTAGGAGCTCAGAGGGTGCCAGGATCCCTGCTTCCAGCTCAGGGCAGAGCACAGAGGGCCAAGGAGGTGCTGAGAGCTACAAGCTGTAGGTGACAGAGGAGATCAGTGACCCAGATTGGGGCTGTATTGTAGGAAAGGCATGGGGGCAAGCTAGGTGGAGTTATGTGATACGATTTTCATAGTGGGGGTGTACCTGGAAAGTGAGAAATGCAAGATTGTAGGAGCGGGAGTCATTTTGGTGGCAATTAAAGGACTGGAGAGAGGGAATAATATTTGTCTAGGATGCATCAGCAGAGCACAGGTGGGTTGGCATCCCATTTTGAGTGGTACACAGTAAGATGCTAGGAAATGAACATGGAAGCCTATCACTTCCAGTAAATGCCTAGCCAAGAACCAGAAGCTGTCATTGCTCCAGCTTGTTATCTGTACTGCCGGTGGTGCCAGGGCGAGTCTTGCGAGCTGTCTTCACTACAATTTCACTTGCTTTCTAAGCCAGACTTACATATCTTATTCTTAAGTCAATGTTCTTGTCTCATTATGGACAGTTACATGTTCCTCAGCCAGGCTTTGGCTGATTTTAGCAAGTAACGTGTGGGTTCAGCCTTTTCTCCCTTTTCTGCAAGTAAGCTAGTGCAATACAGTTGAAACAAGGTGAGTGAGCTTCGTGTAGGCCTTGGCAGTCCCTTGCAAAACAGGGGGAAAATGGGCATTTCCTATAACAATACATATCAGAATGGGGGAAAATTTTGCATGATCAACGCTCCTACCCTTTTATTTAGCTTATTGTTCGCTTTCAGAAAGGATTGTTGCTCATGTCCAACACCCAGACCATGTTCAGGACATATTTGAAACCTGAATGCCAGGAAAGGATTATAAGAAGATAATATGGATTTTATTGAGTTCTAGGTTAAGGTTCAGACTGCTAAAATAAATCTTCGGAGTCAAAGCCGTATTATCTAACATTCAGTACTGTTTGTGTTTCCAGTACTATCAGTCTTGAGACTCCACTGTGTTTTTTACTTACATGTAAACATTTAGATAAACATTAAGGAGCTTATTGATTTTCTATACACAGAATGATTTATTGATACTTTTCTCAGATTTCATAATATTCATTTGCTAATAGCTCCATTGATTTGTTTTCAGCAAAGAAACCTCCAAACAACAAAAAACCAAACCAAACCATCCAAATCCTGAGGAAACTGAAGATGTTCTTTTTCCATGTAGTATAGCTGTGTGCAGAAACATGTACTTAGAGATAATAGGAACGTAAGTATTTGTAAGCCAATGTAGTCAGTTCTGAATATGAAACCACAATCTCTGCTAGGTGCATTCCCGCAAAGAGTTGCCAGGAACATGTGTCACTGTTCGTAACGTTACCATAGGCTGCACTGATGGCTTTGCAATTTAATTGTTCACATTTAAAAGAACATTTAATCTCCTTTGGGACTGAATGCTTAAAGGAGACTGATCTTAATTTGTGGGTTTTTTTGTGTGTGTAGATGCGCTGACCTGCCTGTGCAGAACTCTGTTAATGTCTGTGAGATTTTGGGCAAGTTCTGCCACCTCCCTTTCTGTAACAGCTTGCAGCAGCCTGTAATATATGTTCCCCCACTTCAAGGCAGCTGCCTCAACTTCACAAAGTATGTGAAAGTTGCAACATCCCAACTTTGTTTCGTCTTTACTTGAAGAATACCTTTTAAAACATTTTCATTTAATCTTTAGTATATTGAATAAAGAACACAACTGGCTTGTTACCTAAATCAGCACAGCAATGACCCATTGTTACAGTGTCTTAGGATTATTTATTTATTTATTTAACATATGTTAAATTCAGCATTTCTGAATTTCCCATTTTGTATTTACTTGCCAGACAAAATAATAAAAACATTTAAACACACTTTGAATTTCCTTTTGTTGCTATCTCAAAACTTCCTGAAGGAGACAGTGGAGCTGCAAGCTTCAAAACTTTATGAAAGTTTTTAACCTCAGGTGCAT
The DNA here is from genome assembly GCA_030449065.1 of Oceanodroma leucorhoa. Classification (NCBI taxonomy): domain Eukaryota; kingdom Metazoa; phylum Chordata; class Aves; order Procellariiformes; genus Oceanodroma; species Oceanodroma leucorhoa. The sequence continues at coordinate 4,969,659 of JASVER010000014.1, forward strand.
GAGTTAACTCATCTGCACTCACGGAATACAATGAGTTCAAGGAGATGTAAAATTGAGCATGTACTTTGCTGTTTTCATAATTAAGGCTAAATTGTGTGCTGAAGTAGTGTTTGTCCTTTAAAGGTAACACACTGGAGAAGAGAGGTTCCACTGACTGTTAAGTTCCTGCAAGTCAATATTTTGTTCTTCATATTAAAAAGAGTATATGTGGTTTAATATTGGGACCAAAATAGTAGTAAAAAGCTCGTTACTGTCTCTCGCAGAATGTACTGACTTCTCTTATATTGCGTCGTATGAGCTGGAGTAGCATGGAACTTAACTAAGTGGAGCATTTTGCCCTTAGTACTGTATCACTCTGTCCCACAATACAAAACCTAATTAGTGCGTCCAAAGAAGCGTTAAATAGATTTCATGCTGTTTAATAAAGGCATTACGTGTTTTTGTCTCTTGCAAAACATTAGAGGGAATGTTCATAGTGCATGTTTCTGCTGCCTCTTTCACAATTAAGGTGCAGTTTTACATTGTATCTGCCTCAGGAAGGCTCAGTAACTTTTTTGCTCATCAAATCTTTCCTCTCATTGTTATGCTCTATTTGTTTTGGTGTTATTGCATAATGGTATTGAAATAGACTCTTAATGAACATCTTTGCTAGTCATTTCAAATTGGGGGGGGACAGCTCTTAGCACTAGAATATATCAGGCTGTTGTGACTTGAAGTTCAGTAATTCTTTTTTGGTGCTGATCTTTAACTAGTAACTGAGAAGGAAGAGTTTACTTTGTGACATCTGTAGCCTGAACCTTTTCATTCTTGTGAGTTCTCATTAAAATGTGAGATTTCTTCCCGAGGGTCACCATTACTGTCAGGTTTACACAGCCCTAATGGTGACGTTTTGTTTCTGATTTCATCCCTTAGCTGGCCTTGTCTGGCGTAGTGTCTGAAGTGCAGACCTTCTAGACTATATACGCTGAAGTTCAAAAGGAGAAAAATACCACCTTAGGGAGGGGTAGAAAGGCTTCTTGAATTCTGCCAGATCTTGCCTTGTTGTACATGAACCTATAAAACTATCTGAGCAACTCATTAAGGAATATCTCATTGCGTCTAGCTAATCTGTTGCGTGCCTGTTGGCAAGGTCTCCATTTGATGTTTTTGGTTTTGTGGGTTTATCTTTGGCTTTAGCTCAGTTTCTTCAGATGTGTTTAAGTGGTCTGGTTTTGGGCTTTTATTGGGAGGTTTATATGAAATGTTATACATTACTCATCTAACATGTTTTGCAAAGCATTTCTAAGACTTTGCAAATTGTATTGAATTGTTCTTCATAACCTGTATTTTATTTAGCTTCATGGCAGTGTGACTTGATGTAAAGAGCATCAGTGATAGAGCTGTGAACTGACTCTAGAGCTTTGGTTTCCCCTACCCCACTGCAGACATTTGATCAGGATTTAGTGATACATGAACATAACTACCATGGCATAACTTCTGCTTAGAGTATTTTGAGAACGGGCACTTGCCAGCTCAATACTTATCTGGAAAGCAGCTAAAGCTGTACCATAGCACTTCAGATCAAAATGCTGTGGGAACTGTTCCATCATTATGCTTTCAGCTGTTGATGTAATATATAAATTTGTTCAGGCAGCATTTTTCTGCATCTTGTTCAACTAATCAGCGTAAAATAGGTCTGAATTTTGCAACAGTCTTTATTCATAGCTAGCACAATTTCACACCTTGGAGTCACCAGCTCCTTAAATGTATGTCGTTTCAGGAGTACAGAAACAGCTAGCCACTCCCAGAAACATTGAAAACATAATAAAGGGCAACACAAGAAAGCACTTAAACAAGTCCAGAGACAACCTGTGTCCTTATGTTGTTACTTTGTGTGAGCCTACAAAACCGCACAAGTAGGATTGTGATCTGAGGTCACTGAGTGCAGTGAATTTTCCAAATGTTATGTAATTAAACAAACACCTGTGCCCCAGCCAAATAACTTCATGCTGATCTGCTGTGAAAATGTTGTGCTTAATAACCCTAAAAATGTCTAATTTTTTAAGCCCGGTGGAGGCTGCAAACAGAGCATCAGTATATAAAACATAAGAGACATTAGTTCAAGAAGTCTTAAAGGGTCTCCTAAGATTGATTTACTAGTGTCCCAGTGTGTGTTTCTTAGTTTCTGCAATTATGTTTAGCACACTTCAGATGGGATAAAATGGGATTTAAGACTGTTGATGATTTATGAAGACTTAAATTCTACTCCTGAACTCCTGTTCTTAAGCCAACAGAGGTTTTAAAGGAGATCACAGGTCACATATCCTTTCCTAAGGAGAAGGCAAAAAATCCATATTGCTTGATCTTGGTCATGATATCAGTGTCCTCATTTTGCACTAAAGAGAGTGCTGTTGATAAGACATCTGAATGTTATAGGTTCATATCAGGAGGGAAGAAAATCCGTGCCAAATTTCAGAGTTTCTTGGGGGCATGTAAACTGTTCTATACGGAAGAAAGGAAAGAAGAGGATGGAGGGATGATATTGTTAACGTTTCAGAACTATGAAGAATCTGCAGAAAGTTGGAGGGAAATCCTGCATTAGTGAAATAAGATTCCAATGGGAATGGAGTACATTGAAAAAGCAGGGATAACAAGATAAATGAAGACTAATAAGCTGAATGGGTATTTTTCTGTCTCTAAAATTTACATATGCATTTCTTTGAAACCTTCCCCACTCAGTGCCAAACTACTGACTCCTAGGATGTGCCACCAAGCACAGGAGGGCAGAACAGTAAAAGGTGTAGTGACAGTTCTTTATTCATAGTCATTTCATCTCAAGGTGCACATATCTGTGCATGTTATAGGTGTAGAGACTTATTTTGCTATTACTGACCACATTCCAAATTTTAAAGCAGATTTGTAAGGATAAATTGGCAAAGGATACTTCTGATTTCACAACCAAGAAGTTTTGCCCATGACTGACAACAGCACTAGTTGGAAGAGAAATGCAGATCTACCTCTCTACCTCCCCCAATCTAGAGCATGTCCTTTCTGTTAAGTTCAGAAAGCACTGTTAACTATCTGCTTAATTGTAAACGGCTAAATTGTACAGACTAGGTAGTTTGTGGGAAGTCAGTGAATGACTGATCTGGGCTAATTAACTGTTCTCATTTAGTCTCTGGTTACTTTTGACAGCAACTGAAAATCACAGTGTGTTAATGCTTGCTAACTGGAATTTATTAAATGAGTAAAGGCCATAAGCCAGTGAACAGTAGTGATATCCAAGTGTTCATATCTCTAAACCTGCACGTCACCTGCTAAGACGATGTTTGATACCACTCTTGTGTTTGAAGAGTCAGGGGTTCAAATAGCTACAAAGACAGTTTTACAGTCATTACTAGTTCCTAAAATGTATGGTATGGTATGGTATGGTATGGTATAAAGGCCCATTGAAAGATAAATGGTGGTAGCGGTATTGAATTGGGCAAGCAGAAACAAACAAACAAAAAAGGAAGGTGGGTCCCAGATCCCTAGCAGTGAAGGTGCCTGTCCTGGTTTTGGCTGGGATAGAGTTAATTTTCTTTCTACTGGCTGATATAGTGCTGTATTTTGGATTTAGGATGAGAATAATGTTGATAACACAGGGATGTTTTAGTTACTGCTGAGCAGTGCTTACACAGAGTCAAGGCCTTTTCCTGCTTCCCACACYGCCCCACCAGCGAGTAGGCTGGGGGTACACAAGAAGTTGAGAGGGGACACAGCTGACCCCAACTGACCAATGGGATATTCCATACCATATAATGTCACTCTCAGTATATAAACTAGGGGAAAAGCTGGCCAGGGGTCTGCTACTCAGGAACTGGCTGGGCATTGGTCAGCGGGTAGTGAGCGATTGCATTCTGCAAAGTGCAGATGATTCATTTGTGTAATTATTTATTAATTCAGTAATTATACAGGTAGCCTACTTCCACACAGTCTGAAGTTTCTAGTGGGTCCTCTTGAGTACCTCTTGGGAGGAGCATGCTGAGGTATACATTCCTGAAGTTACAAAGGTAGGAATAACAGTAGCAAGGTCTGAGGGCACTGTTAGCCAAAGAAAGATAAAGGCAGAAAAAGTTTTTTGATATCTAACAGAAAGCAAAAAAGCTGCAGAAATCCAATGCTGCGTATGCCGTTAGCCATATTATAATAGAGAGCCCTTTAAGCTAGAAAAATTCAGTATGTCCCCTACGCTCTCCATTCAGTTTGCTAAATCCTCCAGTGTGCTGCTCTTCCAATGATCTGCTTCTCTGTATGTAAAGACGACAGAGCATCAGGGTCTGAACAACTGGCCTCTTCTAACAGTTCTAAATTTGTCTCAAAATCTGTATATTTACTGACCATTGTTACCTGAATACTAACCTTTCCATGTTTTCGAGTTATCTCAAATTTAGATATTCTCACCCGGGATATATTTTACTCTCGCTATCATTTTGTTTTTATGCATTATAGGAATTTAATAGCAGTGTGAATATTTCTGATTTACATTCATAATTGTACAGATTATATTTACAATTTATCTGTTGATTTACAATTCTTTCTTTTTAATGTTGAAACTCTTTGTCATAGCTTGTTTCACTGTCTCCCTTATTAGAGTATGGAAATGTATGACCCTTCAACCCTCTACTGCTGTCACCATGTTCTTCCTCCTTTTTTTTTTGTTGTTTTTTTTTTGTTTGTTTGTTTGGGGTTTTTTTGTGGTTTTTTTTGTTTTTGTTTTTGTTTTTATTCTGCCAACATGCTTCAAGATACATAGCAAAGGTGTGAAGTCATTGGGGATATCCATAACATGGATGTGTTATATCAATTTAGTACACACCTCATATGGCTTCCTTCTGTGGCCTCATTTCAGGATGAGGCCTCTTCTAGCCTGCCCTTCCTATCAAGACATGAGATTTTTGTCCAAACCATAGCATAGTTTAAATCAGTTTGATACTTTCTTTTTATATTCCTTCATCTGACAGTTGATAGGCAACCATGTCTGGCCCTGCATCTGGGTGATGTCACATCTGTTTCCTTCAATTTTGTTCTWATTTGTACCTACAAAAACTCAGGGTCTGATTATGCAGTGGTCTGTGACCACTGCGAAAGATTGCCACTTTTCCAGAGAAGTTGGAACCCAAACTGGCAAGATGTAGGAAGGATGCAGTAAAGTGATTATATTGTTGCTCTGTTGATGTGGTATAAAAGGGGATATTTTAAAAACCCAAATGGAGTTTGGATATTCAGCTACCATTGTATCTAGCCTTGGTCCATCTGAAGACTCTTCTACCAGTGACTTCTTAGGTGACAGAGAAAAAATGACTCACTGAGATTCTGCTCTCATTTTTATCTGGAAGATAGTTATTTTTTCCTCTACAGGAAGGGTTTTTTGCTACCTTGTCCCTCATGCTTATCAGATCAATGCTATGTACAGATCAATCAGGGAGAAACGTCTTCCTTCCACACAGGAGTAAATAACGCAGCCACACTGCTCTGAGCAGTTTTCAGTGCTGCATGGTGAAATCTGACAAATTTTTAAGTTGGATCATATGTGTACAGGCATGATTGTCTTCAAGGTATATAACTAGATCTATATGTTGAAATTGGTTGGTTAAAAACAAGTCCATACTTTGCCTTAGATCCTCACTGAATCAGGCCCTAAAAGGTGAAGCATCAGCATTTATAAATAAAGTAGGTGATTACAGTTTATGCTTATTTTAAAGGAATGTTACATATTAGTTTAAGAAATCTTTATAAGTTATTTTACTCCAGAGAATTAAATTCTTCCAAAGTTATGGTGCTTTGGAAACTGTTTGTTTTACCTAGATTTATTTCCAGAGCAAAATGTTGAAATCTATTTTGGCATACTTTGAAAGCTAATTTTTTTTTTTTTTTTTTTTTTTGGTAAGTGAAGCTTTGACTTTGACTTCTTTGACTGGATTACAATGCTAATTTAAGAACGATGAAATTTAGAGAAGACAATCTAGTTGAACACAAATGGATTTGGTTTGGAATTTTCTCTCACGGAAGGTATCAATATTATAGATTATGTTTTCAGGTGGACTGAACACAGATCTTAGGATATTTAAATCCTTTCTAAGAGTTTTTGTCCTATGTAAGTAGTTAAGCCGTAGTAAGCTGTTAATAGAAAAAGTGCCAATATATGGTGTTCAGGAACAGGGAATACATTTCTGAGTTTTGTAGGATGAATAAAATAGTTTCTATACTCCAAATGCCTTCCTCCAGCAACAGTTTTCATCAGTTGTTGACAACTTCTAAATTTTTTTTTCCTTTTCCTTTTACATACCTGAACAAGCAGGCTGATTTTCAAATATGAGATATTCAGCAGCTCATAGTCGGTTTGGCTAAGTAATTGAAAGTTGCTGGACACCAAAACAAGGATTTAATAGCTTAGTTTTAAGCACTCAGTTTTGCAGTGTTGCCTAACAGAGAATAAATATAATATTTGTAAATGAATAGCTGTTCAAAAACCAAACAGACTTTGAGTACATCAGGAATACATCAGAAATAATAGAAAGCTGAATACTTCAGCAAAATTAATATGGTGACTAGTTTTAGTGTTTAAGAGCACTTAGGTCAAGTCAGTATCTGCAAAAACATTGTTTCTGCTGCGGTTGGAATAGGAACCATGCATTTGACTAGTGTTCTACAATGTTCTGAAATGGACCTTGGACCCTGAGGTCTTGAAAGTTTTATTCAGAGTGTATTTCTTAGATGATGTACTTGCTGCTTGGAGGACAGATATGATTTATGGCACCCAGAGATTTTGATCTTTGTAACATTCATGTAGGAAGTAAAGGGCACTGGTAATAGTAACAGAAGGAAACAAAGTGCTGGGGAGGGAAAYAGCAGAGAAAGAGAAATTTCTGAGTTCTGAGGATGGGGTTTATTATTTCAGTATCAGATATTAGCAAGCGTGTTTTCAAAATGACGCCAAAGTGTTTATTTAAGAAAGTGGTTATTAAAGAATGATGGATAATCAAACATTGGTGTGGCTTCATGCTTTTGGCTCAGATACTGTGCGCTGATGCATGAAAGCAATTTTTAGATGCTACCATGTTTTTGAACCAAGCACAGGAAATGTGGTTTGCCCTGAAAAAAACCTTGATTTTTCCAACATACAGAGTTATAGGCAGGACTGGTATGTGCACATATATGTCACTGTTATAGAAACCAGAATATTGAAGCTATAAGGAAAACCATTTTTAATGCCCTATAAATTTGTAAAGATTGCTGTGTTTTCGATTCTATTAGTTTCTAAGAATAGAAATTATCTATCCAAAGGATAGATAGATAATTAAAAATCCATATAATAGGATAGATAATTAAAAATCCATATAATAAAATAATACACCATACTCTTCATTTTTCTCTGGGCATACCATGTATTTTTGACACACATTTGGTAATTTCTGTTTAAGGATTGCATGTTTACAAAAATTTCTTTTCCCCTACTGTAATTAAGGATAGTAATTAAAAATTTTGATAGATACTAATATGGTATGCATTTTCTCTAACAGAGAGTTTCTTAGTGTTTCTTTGCTTTTATTTATTAAATTGAGAAAGAATACTGCAGTAATCTTGCACATTTTGTATTCTGTTTCAGACAATAGTGATAAGCTAGGGTTTTTTTATCCAATCAAATAAATTGATAAATATAGCTGATTCAGAGCATTTACATAATCTTTCCAATGTCAACAGTCATTTAAATTATTCTAACTTCATACTGACTCTCCAAAATCCAATTACCAGCTAATAATAATTGTCAGTTTTACTCTAAACCTTTAATGATAGGTCACAAGGGATGTTGTACCAGAAGGATTAAATCGTTGTAGACTGTAGCTATGCCCAGCCTTAAATTACCAACCTCTTATCTCATGGTAACAGAGCTAGTACATGTTTTGTCGCCATTTTTGCTAAATAGAATAAACGTCACCAAAATTAATTTCATCTTTCTTAAATTAGCTTCTTAGTGTGATTTCTCACTTCAGTCAAAATTTATTTCTTGAAGAATTTAATTTCCTTCTTAATCTATTTTATTTGAGAAAGAGCAGGAAGAACATTCAGGAACAAATGCCTTTTAAATCATTCTGTGGCTAATTTTGAAATTTACCCTTCATTAATAATTGCTGACCCCTGCAGGATTGAGTTTTTTAAGTCACTGTATACTTAAAATCAAACTGGTTCTGCCTAGTTTATCCTGGCTATATTCAAGGCACTAAAAGATAAAAGGGGGTAAATCCTGCTTGTAAGGAAAGGTAGCGCTTAATCATGTGAATACAAGATTTCCCATGTGATGGATGATCCAAGGGAATGTTGTAATTAGATGGTTTAGTTTAGTTGCATTTATTAGTTTTTAATCATATTAAGGACACATGCAAGTGAAGGAAAATATACTTACTGTAAGGAATAGTAGAGCTGGAAGAAATGCTGCCTTGAAAAGAAGGCATTGAGAGTTGACATTGTCGTACAGTATAGTGACAGCAATTTCAATCTGAATTGCTGGCATGCTTAAAAACATTTCCAATGAAATGTGTATTTTAAAATAATTGAACAAGATGCAGCTATTGGCTTTCTATTACATTTCCCATTCTTTTGGTTTTGATGAGCTCAGTCAAAAACTTTATAGAAAGTTACGATGTAACGGTTCTTTTAAAGAAAAGAAACTGAAAGGATGGGGCACTTGAAAAAAGGAAGATTCAAAAGACAAACTTTTAAGTGTCAGGCTCTGTCTGAAATTATCACTCAGCTGATGTTAAGTAAAGAACACAGTATAAGGCAAAATGGGGTGTGCGGGAAGGATTTTTAATGCTCATAAATTCTATTTGAAAATATTGAAATCTAGAGGGAATATATTGGCTGGAATAGTAAAATCTATTAAATGCCTATGATTTCCTTTTGGAAATATGTTCCTGTTTAAGAATCTATAGCATAAAGAACAGGGGTGACTAGAAAAAAAAAAGAAATAATTTCTTCTGTCAGCTGCACATGATTATCAAGGTTTTGTAAACTCAATTAGTAGGAAAGAATATATCCAAAATCTGATTAAATATTAGTGCCAGCAGGGCAGAAAATTAAACAGAGCATACACATTAATAATCTATTAAATGTTCTATCAACTTTGAACAGCTGTAGCAGTTGTCATCAGGCATTTCTCTGTGGCATCCTACAGATTCATACAGGACTAGGAAGTCACTGCTGGATTATTGCAGTGGGTGGAAAGTCAGAAGTGTCTGTCACTCTTCTGACTGTGGAGGGTATCTGTGTATAGGAAAATATTGCTTTTGTGTTTAGCAGAGCTGTCATCTCCACTTTTATTTGAAGTGTTGATATTTATCTGTGTCATGGCACTGTCTCTGTATCATGATATTTGTCTGTAAGATGGCTGAAATACAACCTCAGAGAAGAGCATTGGAAAATCATTAAAACCTAAGCAGAAATATGGCTACTGTTACTACCTTTCCACTTCTAAAAAAGAAAGCATACCAGTCACGTTGGTAAAATGGTAGGTTGCTTTGCAAACAGAATGATATTCTGAGGAATTAAGCTTTTAATTCTTTCATAGAAGATGGATGATACCCACTAGCCAAGATAAGTGAAAACAGAAATATGGATAGTCTCCAAAAGAACAGAATTAATTGTAACTTCTTGAGTTAAAATAGGAAACCAACTATGACTGATAATTTCAATGCTTTTGAGAAAGCATTATAGGGACTACAAGTGGTGTGTTCATATCGGTAAACAATCCTGTGCATCACGGGGAACTGCACCAAGAAAAAAGAAATAAACTGTCAAAGAGTAAAGGACTTCAATGATCATGTGCTTCCCAAAACATAACATAGAACATGTAGAGTGCTCTCCCTGGTTCAGACTAGCAGCCCAACTGGCCCAATATTCTCTCTTTAAGTGTGGCCAGAAGCAGATGTCTGGAGAGGAACTTAGCAAGTGTACATGATCCTTCTCCTTAGTACTCTTCCAGCATTTGACATTTTTCAGCTAAGTTCGTTTACTAACCTGTAATGGATCTCCACTCTCCCTTGGAGTTCATATGAGCTTCTATGTCTAGCAGCGTCTGGCAAGAAATTTCACAGGTCTACTACTCGTTGTGTAAAGAGCCATATCCTTCTGTTTGTTTTGAACCTGTTTCCCATTGCTTTCTCTTGATGAGCCCCAGCTCTTGATCTGGAAAAGATAGTTGAAACTTAATCTCTCCTAACCTTTTTTAAATCATCTGAAATTCTGTAGGCCACCAGTAATTTTAAGTCTAAACCTAGTATGGCAAGATTTTTGCCTGTTAATCATGAAGCAAAATTGAACATGTGTATGCCTAGGTTTCTGACAAAGTTAATGTATGTGTCCTTGAACAATTTTTATATGACGTAACCCTATATGTACAATTCAGAAAAAAATATTTAATTTATTTCATCTTTTATTTGTTTGTTGCTTGTTTTATTTCAGACTGTATTTATGTAAAAGAGGACTGTGGTCCTAGAGTACAGTCTCCAAAATAAGTAATTGATCTGAAACAATCCCTACAATTGCTGGTACTGCATGTGGTAGAAAGGAGGGCTCTTTTGTCAGTCACTACTTGCTCTCAAGTCCTTCTTTCCCTGCTTTTATATAAAAACAAAAATGCAACAACTACCACCAACAGATTCTGAAAATGGAAAGACGTTTCTCCCTTTGTAAATGCCTTTCTTTGTTGTTTTGTGTGGTTTGTTTTTTTTTTTTTTTTCTTTTCTCTTGGGGGTATTGCTTTAGTGTTTCCTTGGAGTTTGTTTGTTTGGTTGCTTTTGGCTTTTTCTTGTTTTGTTTTGTTTTGTTTTGTTTTGTTTTTTTTAATTTAAGATTTGTTTTCACTTAATAAAGTGGAAGGAGACAGTATAACTTTGGAAAAACTGAAGTCTTTACCATTTATGAAACCACAGGAGTCTCTGTTGGAGTAAGAACCTAGAAAGGCTACAAAAATGGGCTGAGGCCAATTGCATGAGGTTCAACAAGACCAAGTGCTGGGTCCTGCACTTGAGTCACAACCACCCCAGGCAACGCTACAGGCTCGGGGAAGAGCGGCTGGAAAGCTGCCCGGTGGAAAAGGACCTGGGGGTGCTGGTCGACAGCCGGCTGAACATGAGCCGGCAGTGTGCCCAGGTGGCCAAGAAGGCCAAYGGCATCCTGGCCTGTGTCAGGAATAGTGTGGCCAGCAGGAGTAGGGAGGTGATCGTGCCCCTGTACTCGGCACTGGTGAGGCCGCACCTCGAATACTGTGTTCAGTTTTGGGCCCCTCACTACAAGAAGGACATTGAGGTGCTGGAGCGTGTCCAGAGAAGGGCGACGAGGCTGGTGAAGGGTCTGGAGAACAGGTCTTATGAGGAGTGGCTGAGGGAACTGGGGTTGTTTAGCCTGGAGAAGAGGAGGCTGAGGGGAGACCTTATTGCTCTCTACAACTATCTGAAAGGAGGCTGTAGCGAGGTGGGTGTTGGTCCCTTCTCCCAAGTAACTAGTGACAGTGATTCTATGATTCTATGACAGGACAAGAGGAAATGGCCTCAAGTTGTGCCAGGGTATGTTTAGACTGGACATTAGGAAAAATTTCTTCACCGAAAGGATTGTCAAGCTTTGGAACAGGCTGCCCAGGGAAGTGGTGGAGTCACCATCCCTGGAGGTATTTAAAAGACGTGTAGATGTGGTGCTTAGGGGCATGGTTTAGTGGTGGATTTGGCAGTGTTAGGTTAACAGTTGGGCTCGATGACCTTAGGGGTCTTTTCCAGCCTAAATGATACTATGATTCTATGAAATAAAGTTTGGGAATGGAACAGCAGGTTGAAGTTCTGACTTTAATTTACGCCTGAAAGCCAAGGTATAGCAAAGTTTTGCAAATGGTTCATGATAACTAATAGTATGTTTCTTACATGTTCTAAAACATACTCAAAAGCACAATTTTCCAAAATATATTTCTGGTCTAGCTTTAGTGATACATTTTGATTTGTTAGAAAGTGTTTACTGTGCTCTCATGGTTGTAAATAATAGTAATAATTTGGGCACTGCTAAATGTTTTCTTCCAAATTCTAATTGTAACTGGGTTTAGTCACATCCAGTTAAAAATCATTTTTGTAAGATTTAAGTGCATATTGCTAACCTAGGAAATGTTCTGGATTGAGTTATGTGGCATTCTAAGAATAGCTTTTACAGTGACCGTAAGTAATCCTTATTACATTAGTCATCTATCCTTTGTTCCTTTTTAGTCTTTCCTTTGAGTTGTTTTTCTGTTCATCCTTATACAGGCTAGATTATAAAGGAAAAAGCTTGTTCTGTTTTGACCTTAAAAATCCAAGTGTAACTATTTCTTTCTCTCATCTTTTCACTTAGCAGGAGTACAATTTACTGCACAATGGCACAATCCCAAATGTCTGCGCTGTGCAATGAACTCAAATTAGGATTAAAGATTGTCAATTTTATTCTGAAAAGCAATGCTAGGATAATATTGGCCATCTACCAAAGCTGTACAGGCTTGAAAAGTTTTGCTGAATGTGCACAGAACTCCATTCAAGCATGGGCAGTTCACACTGGCAAAGGTCAGCTCTCTTTCTCATTCTGTAAGGCCTCTAATTTTTCATCATTAGTGTCTTTAAAGATTGCTATGGGGGTTTCGCAGGAGATAAGGGTTTGTAGTATGATGGCACAAGAGCTATTAAATATTTAGAGCTAGGTGTCAGAGTACATCTGGAGATTGAGTAGGGTGTGGCAAATGCTGAAAAATTGGAGCATTACTTTCTTGCCTATAGAAAACTGGGCTTTTCACAGAATAATGTATGTAAAACCCATGCTGGTATGATCATATAAGTACATTTCTCTTTGGTTTGCTATGTGAATATATGCAACAAACATGGGAGTTGTTCAGTTTGGGGGTGGGAAAGAAGGGAAATTAATTGTGCGGTAGCAAGGAAATAAAACTAAGCAAACAGGACCAAAACCAAGTAATCGAGAGTGAATGTTACACTGCATAATGTTATGTAATATACGTGTTGTAGCAAATAGCAATAACTGACTCCTTACTGCAAGTTTGCTATTCCCCCCCCCCCGCTGTAGTGTTACACTGCATTGAGATGCCTTCTTACTTTCAGGTGGGAGTTACTTCGTATCACACTGAGTTATGTTCTATTCGAGTTCTTGACCTTTTCATGGCAAGGCTGTAATGGAAACCTTTCCTGCGTTATCTTTTATAGCGGTATGGCTATGCAAACATGGATATATCTCTCTAGTGAAGAGACAGCCTATGACAACAGACAGGATTTTTCTAAATCTAGGCACAACATCTCCTTGAACAATATAAGCTAAATCTGTGATGTGATGGTTACCACAGAAACATCTGCACTAGTTTGCAATGTTACAAATTATGGGCAAAGTCAGAAGGTTAAACTGGGTCACAGCTAAGCTGGAAGAGGTTAGCTTAGCTCACCGTTGAAGATTTTGCAAATTCAGTCAGCTGACTTTGTAGTGGGGCAGATGATGGGTCTTCCACAGGCTATTCCACTAGCTTAGATGTACTGGTAGTGACCCTCAGCAAAGGATGTCAAAAGCAGTTAGAAACTGAAATGGGGATTAGCATCCTAAATAGGCACAGGCTTTTCTCTAGTGGCCATTTGTCATGGCTTGCACGATTGATAGATTTAGCAACAACACTACATTATAAAATTCAATATTGTCCTGAATGTGGAATATCATCAAATGATCTGCTTCTGTACGTTGATTCTTATCCGTGCCATGTGTGCAGGGATAGCTATAAGCATTTGTTTTTAACATCAGGCAAAATCTGAAATATTAGAGGAAAGGGCCTGTAGGGGATGTCTCAGTTGAGCCACTCACCAAAGTTCACTAACAACAGCTAGTTCCAATCTTGATATTCCAAGCCCATTGCTTTTATACATGGTGCTGTTCTAAGTATGTCGAAATCTACTCAACTTCTGAAAGCAATCTAGCTGCATTCAAATGGAACAGCACCAAAGCTACAAGCTTTTCTTCACTGACAGACTGACTAAGTTTAGGTGCATGTCAAAACTACTGCTGTTTCTGTAATAGCATAGTGACCGGGATCTCCCTTATAGTCTGTTGCAAGATGTAGCTATGCTTTCCCTTCAGTTATTCCATTGGGTATCGTGTCTCTTGTTGTCTCCTTTTATATGGTGCTTATGGCTTCTTCAGGAAAAGGAAATGTGAAAAGAGATACAGTCACATTTTTTGAGTCTGCATTTGTGCCATTAATCAGAATATATTTCCTTCTGACCCTGAGAACATTCAGGGTTATCCTGGGGCTTGGTGATTGCAGGTGATTCCTCACTCTCTCAAACTGCCTCCACATATCTCATTTCCAGACATAACGAAGGAAACATGATATTCATGGTACATTCCCTTTCTTCCTTTAAATGTAGGTGAGTAGGCTATGGACAAATCTTTGCTTCCTTCTCTGCTTGCTATTTCCAGCAGTGAAGTAATCTGCTAACCTGAAAGGCAGAAGGACATGATGCGTCTCCACCCTAGCAAGCAATAAAGGGAAAGCTTCTCTGTGCACCAGCCATTCCCTGCATGTGTTAATAAAATAGTTTTTACTGCTGTTAAATCATCCCAAGAGGAATCAGAGTAGAATTATGCGCTTACTCTTTGTAAGGCCCCATACCTCATGTAAATGGTTCCCCAGCCTTTAGTCACTTCCAGTGTGGTTTCAGTCCACCAGTAGTTCTGTCCAGAGCCAGATTAATTATGCTTAGTGAAGATGTGGACGTCTATTGCGTGAAAAATGAGAAACCATGTGACAATAGACATCTCTTTCTTACCGTGCTGAAAGTTTTTATTTGGCTTACAGAATTTTGAATAGAAGTTTAACAGGCCTGGGTTGGGTAGGGTGTGTGTATATCTTCACTGGATAAAGTAATTAAACACAACACTGGCTGGCTGCTGAATTTGAAGAGGCTTAGATAATATGACAATGTCTTTTCAGTTCTTACATAGAAGAGATTTACTATGCATGTATTATAAACCTGTGATTTATAAACCTCATTGACTCCATTAGTCCCCAGAGGCTTCATTCTTGTTAGCCTGGAAATGCCTGTTAAATTTTATTTTTTTTTTATTTATTTTTTTTTTTTTTTTAAATTATGACCTCATTAGAGTGAAAACATGGCTCCAGATCCTTGCCTTGTGTAAATCAGCCAAGTCTTGTGACTAACCCCAGCTGAAGATCCAGGCTGTAAATTGAAAGCCTGTCCTTTCCAGTTGCCTCTTCCAATCCGAAAGGCTGGCCCTAGTCTTAGAAACATCCTCTTACTAATATAAAAGGGCATTTCAGTAACTTGTTTTGTGTAGCTTCTCCCAGTTAATGCAGTAGTCTCCCAATGTGCCTAACACTTAGGCAGACACATGTATGAGACGTAATGCAGTAAATTTCTTCAAAGGAGAAATTAGAGGTAGGATGTTTAAAAATAATATGCAGAAATGCTGAAGGCTGGGATTGCAAAACTGTGAATGCCAAGTGAGGTTAGGTTTCATTCTGTCCCATTTTTTGAGTGGTAAGAGGAGCTTCAATTTCGTAATTTTCTAAAGTACTGCAGTTAATCTGAAAAGTATCTCCTGAAAAGTTGCTCAAGGTAAAACAGAAAAATGGCTTCGCTAAAGTTGTCAAATTCCACTTAACTAGTGTCCTTTTTTTAATGCTCCATTATTCAAATTCAAAACTATCTTGAGATTATGGCTGGATTGTGGCAGTTGCACAAGTTGTTGGGGATTTGCTCTTTATAACAGGTTTCTTTTTCTTGCTCTGTTTTAAGATATTGAAAAACCTTTCCACCTAATCTTTTACACTGAATCCCAAACAGTTTTATTTATAGTTGCCAGAAGTAAGTTCCTAATGTCATCTTAATTAGAAACATGTGGTGAAAAAAGAGGCAACTTTTAAGCTGACACTATTTTTGAGTTAAAATCTGGCATCCCCTTTCTACTGACAAGCCTGACAACTGCAGCAGCAATCACCTCATCAAATCTCTCCATTGTGTCTCTCCTGGTTTTTGGCATCCTTCCTGTCTAAATTTTTATCAGATGAGTGCTTTTTTCTTGGCAAGTATTTTAAATACCTTCTTGTTGCTTTATCTCTGCACCGTCACCTTTTGCCCTTAATGTCATTTCTCACATGTAAGACTGTGGCAGAATTCGAAACAAATTAGTTAGGAACGTAGATTCAAAGACCAGTTTTTCCTTTTGACTCACCAGTCTCTTCTCCCCCCACTTTTTAAACACCAGCATGTCACAGATACCACAAGAACACTCAGTTTTTAAGATGTATTTTTGATGCTTTAAATCCTCAATGCTGCATCTACCTTCTTTCTGCTATGGCGTGTCCTGTGTTGCTTTTCTTTATCTTGCTTCTTCACACCATTGAAAGGTTTTTTAGCTGGTGATATCTGGATCTTTAATCCTGAGTTTTGGAAATACTCAGTAGACTATGTCAGAATAGGAATCTTTAAGTATAGATGCTTTAGACCACAGCCAAACTAGATATCCTTTCTGCAGCTTTTCTCAAAACTGGGCTGGAATAGACTTTCTTGCAAGAATTCTGGTATTTCTTCTTCTAGTTGCTGTTGATTGCAAAGTTGATTCTGAACCTTGAAATTCAGATGAAACCAAGAAAAATGTTTTTTGGGAAAGTTATCCAAATAATTTGTTTCTTCAAATAAATACATAAATACTGGATGACATTTACAAGATGAATTCATATGAATAAAGATAATTTTAGCATGTGTCCAAAGAAAATTCTTGTTTATGGTACAAGACTTCAGTTATGTGTCTTTGCTAAAGATTAGAAAAGTGCTGAATCTCAGCTGACATTTGTAAGTAAGTAAAGGAATAGAAAAGTAGAATTCTGTCTTCCCCTTTATATATTGTTTAAAAATGAAAAATAAGTTTCATGGAAGCAGGATCCTACCGGTCTTTTATTTCTCAGTTGAGTTGTATGGTTTATCAGACTCTTAGAATTTACGGTTCAACACTCAGCCTGAGTTGAGACTGCTTTTTGTAGTTTAGAAGGAAAAAAGAAAAGAAAGAGKAAAAAAGAAAGGCAAGAAAAAAATTAGCAGTTTTTGAGCCTTAAACAAATCCATGGTTCCCAAAGTAGTGTTACAGTGGCAGCCTTATTTTGTGATAACCTGATTTAAGAATTTCTAGAGTTAACCCATCAGCAAAATAGACTTTGACTACAAGGAAATTGACAAGTAATGTGGGCTTTTGTGGCCTGAGCCTTAGATTCAAATGTACAGTCTGCAGTGTAGATAAAACATCCTATGTGAAAAATATAATGCATGGGCAAAACTAGCAATCATTGCCCAYGTATACTATGGATGGGACTCTTTAGAAGAAAAAACGTTGTCACTATGACTTTATTCTGTATAGAGGTTAAAACCTTTCTGATACCTTTTTATCGTTTAACTTTGGTGAACAAAGGACCATTAACTGCTTGTTAAACAATCTGACTGTGCAAGTCTTCATTAAGTTCCAGTTGCTGCCCCACCAGTTTTTTTGTGAGACTGTTGTATTAATATAAAAAGTGAGATACAACTGCCTTGGAATGAGTTTTAACCCTGAATAGGTACACAAAATCAGTGACAGTATAGACAGCTCTAATTGCTGATGTCAAGGATAGCCTCTGTGGGCAAGGGTCCGTGTCCAGTAATTTCTGCCCAATGAGAGTTGGTACCAATGGTTGTTGTTGTGTCTGCAAAACTGAATCCATTTTTCATAGAAACCATATCAAGATTGCAGAATCCTATTTAGAAGCTGCTGGATTGCCATTAGTTTTTCATGTAGTTATTTTTACATTACTAAAGAGGCTGTATTTAAGCAATTGAATTCAGTGATGAAAGGTGCTGGCTCCAATTCCCAACTATTTCTGTATTGTTAAATTGGTCCTTATGCACAGTTGTTTAGGAAAAAATATTTTTCCTGTTTCAAAGGCTGCATTGAAATTAAAATTTTGATTGAAAAGAGGAAATTTATTTACCAAATTCCATTTAGTTTGATATTGGCATCTTCATTCTGTAGGAATACAGGAAATAATAATTGTTGTCTGGGGTGGGGTTTGTTTTGGGTTATGCTCTGTTTTGAAATTAAATTTTTAAAGATGCTGTGTTAAAATAGAGATTAGGCTTCTTTGCTTGCAAAAAAGTAAAATGAGGTGTTCAAGTTGGAAAAAAATTATGTTCAAATTATTCAGCAACTTTTCAAAAGGATTTTTAAAGCAAAAATCTGTAAAATACAAGTTGTGCTGTTCTAAACCTACTTTCAGAGGGCACAGTACCTCATAAAACCCCTCTGTAATTTGCAAATCTGTACTTCAGTGCTGTCATTTTATGGATGTTCTTGAAGTGTGCAAAATGCTGTCTAAGAATGTGTCTTTTGTGGACCCCAGGCTGTCAGTTTGTCCCCTCCACTTCATGGGAAAGGAGTGGAGGAGAGGCTAACTGTGCTTTAGGATGTAATCCATTCTATTGAAGTAAAGTATTCCCTCGGTATATTATGCTTGTGACCTGTGTCATACTTGAAGGTTAAGTTTTTCGAAATGTGAGCTGAAAATGAATTTTGCACAATCGTATTTTCAAAAATAAATTAATATAGTAGCTCTCACTGACAACACTGTAAGCTGCCGAATGCTCAGCAGATGAAACCCCTCTTCAGGGTGCCATGAACAGGCAATCAACTTCAAATGGTTTGGAATTTGAGTAATGGAGCATTAAGGAAACATACTAATTAAGGTAAATTTGGTAATTTTATTGGAGCCAGTTTTCTGATTTCTTTAGTCAATGAAGAGCAGTGTAAGCTGCTGGACACAGCATTTTGAGATGCTGGCTGCTTCTTTTCATTGCCTAATGGGAGTTAAGCCCTTCTGAATATCCAGCCACAGTTGTAGTGATAAATTCTTTTGAAAACTCCATCCATAAATCCCAACTTAGGCAACTAATGAAGTGGGCTCATTTTCCAATGCTCGCACCAAGCCCCTGTGAAGGCAGTAGAAGCAGCTAAGTATGCAGGGTTCATTTCTATAGATACACATCTAAACTCTAGGGGCAGGTGTTTTGAAAGTGCCTAAGCGCCAGGCTCTAAGGGCAAGATCAATGTGGTTCAAGCTTTTAAGAGCAAGAGAATAATGCATAAAATGCTGATCAGGTGCAGAAGTGACTAGCTGTCTATGTTGTCCTTAGTGAAGTTGCCTAAGCATTTAATGCTTTGCTGCTGCACGTCAGCAGAGGCTGCCATTTTGGCCATGCTGAGGTTTTTATGGCTGAGTCCTTCCCCGGCCCCTTGTGATTTGCAAATTCTAAGTCCCCTGAGAGTAACAGTGCATGTCTGAGAGGGCAGCTATTCGGTGCAGATCATGGAAGTCACAGACGCATTCACTCCAAAACACCAGCAGAAGGGTAATGGCATGCTAGTCACAGGATTGGAGTGTATTTGAATATCCAGGAGAGAAACAGGATTTCTCTCTACCTCTTCAGTGTTATCTGACAATTTATTTTCACCTTCCTTTCTCACACTATGGCCTCTGTTGAGGATCTTCTCTGTTAGTTCTCCCTTATGGTATGGGTCACACTGCTCAGTGATGTGCCCAGTGGTCCTGATTTCAGCAAGTACACCCAGGCCACACCCCAGCTGGGGGAATGTGTTCCCTGTGGAGCACCACAGGGCACGAGCTTGTCCCACCGCAGGCTGTGCAGCAGCTTCTTGCCCAGATGGTCAGGGAAATGGAGCAGAGACTTGTTTATTCCCAGTATAAAGATGTGCATGGGGATCAGCATTGCAGTATATTGCAGAACACAGATTTAGCCTCTGGATATCTATTTTTCTTTACAATCGTGTTATAGGGATCTTAGGTGCTACCTGTTAACTCAAAAAGGCATAATGGTTCTCTTTGTTGCCAGTTTAATATCTTCATGGGTTTAGGCCTATGTGTGATTTTTTTCCTCAAGCACCTAAATTAGTTAAAAATAGGAATTAGGGACTCTTGTAAATTTAATTGTAAAATACTTTAAATTTATTTGAAAATATCATCAAATGAACTTTCATAAGATTTTCTTTGACACTCATGGTGTAATATGCAGTTGTTTTAGTAAATCATGTTGCAGAAGAATAATCAAACATTAAAATACATATAATCCTGCTTCACAGTGTAGAGCCTTCCTATGACTGCACCCCCAAAGAGTGATTCAGTCACCACTTTGCATCACAGTGCCATGTTGTTACTTAACTAGCAAAAGTCTTTTTGGATGCTTTGTATATGATAGCCAAGGCTTTAACTGATCTGTCCATGAAAATGAAGATGAATGATAACTCTCCAGTCTGCTACCAAATTTTATTTGTAGTTATTTTCCAGTCTTACATAGAACATGTGCTGCAAGGCAAAGGTCATGGCACAAATGGACAATCAGCCTTCTTTTGAATTTCTAACTCTGTCATTTTGAGGCTCAATTCTGAAGTTACTTAAAATAGCATGTAACTATGTGGAGAAGAGAAAGTTGCAATCTTATGTGTTAATAGAAGAAAGTATTAGGAATTGAGGTGCTGATTTATTAAAAGATCTTGTGGAATAGCAAACCAAAGCTCTTAAAGCCTTTGTTCAAAGGGAATGCTTAATATAAGGATTTAAGACCAAATACACTTCTTTTTCAGTATAAAGTAATGCTGATTTGTAGAATCAGTGCACAGAAAAAATATTATAATAATAACGTTGTTGGAAGGAGGTTAAGCACATCTTTATGAAAAACCAACATTGCACGAGCAGTCTGATTGCCGATACTGTTCACTTATTGCACTGTAGCATGTGCAACATCCAGGTCATTGCCAGTGCAAACCAGACAAGCTTAAGCTGTGATGAGTGATACTGAAGGGGGGGCAGGGTAAGGGGGGCTGTGTGTGTGGATCTGGATTGTCTCAAACTCAGACCCCAAGCAGAGATCCAGTGCTGGCAAATACAGCAAGAGTCTGTGGGGAAACTCTGCAACAGAAGTCTGCAGGGAATGGGAAAGAGTAGTTCCAGATAGGCCACCGTGACAAAGGTATTAGGTGTAGGAGGACATGCTGATGTTCTGAACACATTGACAGTTATGAGCTTTTTAAGCAAATGTTTCTCATTTCTTTTTTCTCTTTGTTAGTTAAGTTGGATTGGGTGGCTGGTGCTGAAACAATTTAATCCTTGTCTACAAAGCAATTTATTGCAAGTTATTGCATCCTATTCCAATTGATTGCTTTATTGTTGTTGGCATGTTCTGTGCTTTTTCTCTTAGAAATTTCATTTTGCAAATGTAGTAATAATATTTTACATGTGTAGAGTGCCTTTCATCACAAAATACTTCACAAACTAGATAGAGTTTTTGCAGTCGGTTGTTTGAAAGGGACTTATGCTGGTATCAGGACACATAGCCATCTTTGCCCAAGTAGTCTGGCCAGGCTGAAGCTTTACCATGCTATCTACTTTCTTGTAACCTCTATTGTCACCTGAGTAATAAATAGCCAACTTCCATTCCTGAATCAGATGCATTTACTGTTGTGACTCAAAAACTCCCTACTTGCTGGGTAGGAAACCAGTTTCAATTATACTGGCTGCCATCCCGATTGGCCACAAAACTAAGAAAAAAAAGTGTAAGAAAGGAACTTGAGACCTAAGCAAAAGTATTTTTAAGTCTTGTTATTTTCTTTTTGTGCATTGTTTTAGGTGGGTATGATTTTAAAAAGTGTTACTGATCGAGATCCTGTGTTTATTTGACCAACTTCTGTTGGTTTTAAAATTTGTATTTGTCTTATATTTATTTTATTGTGTGCTATGGCCTAAAGCTAAGACACTGTATTAATAAAGTTGACTAGCTGGAGGTAAGGGCACAAGATTCTATGCTCTGTGATAAGCTGGCCTTAAATTTGAGCAAATCCTTGGAAATTCTATGGCTTTCAGTGAAAGAACTGAATTAATTTAAACTGAACTGCACACAACCTTTTAAAAATTAAATCTGCTACATATATGGATAATACTACTCTTAAATATTCAGCCTGTGTTACTTACTTTAATTCAGTGGATTTTTCGCTGTCTGCACATAACTTCCATGTAAAAGGAAAGGCTAATCTACTGGTTCAAACAAAAGGCTTAAGCTCAGCTGATCTGTGTTCTGTTTCCTTTTTATCATGTTCTTGCATTTCTTTCTCCATCTGTAAAAAGGAGATGACAGCACTTCACTGCCTCATGATTGTGTAAGGATAAATACATTGATTGTGAGATGTTCAAAATGATTGAGCCAAGTATGTAACKAGGCCAATTTATATATATAGATACTTTCAAATTAGAAGTTGGGATATTTTGTCTTGGAGAAGTGTGGAGGAACAGATTAGCTATCTTGCTCAAAGTATTTAGTAGTGAAATGGTTAACAAAATATATATACAGGCAATGTTTAGGTTTCAGAGTCAACACCCTATTGAGATGATTGAAAATAGTTCACATCTTGCTGAACTGTCATTTTGAGCTGTCTGCCAATTTAAGAACATATTGCTGCCTCAGTTAACATATGGTTCGAGTTGATACAGTTTTCTGTGCAACCATGAGAGCTAGACACATCATTATATGAAAATGAAAACAAATGGCTGAGTCCCGGGCTCGCTGCTTTAGGCCCCCCGGTATAAGCACGAGTTCAAAGCCACCTAGTCTTCCCGTTCGGAGAGTCCTGCAGCATGAGAGAGTCCGGGTGCGACGGTGAGCCGCTATAGCCGGCTCCTGTGCCACAGAGCCATGGCACGCAGCCTGTAAGGGACGTTCCCAGGGAAGGAGTTTTACAGCCTGGGCACAATGGCAAATGATCCCCTGGGTTGCTGTACCTAATTTGTCAAGATTTAATTAGATCCTGGGATTGGTGAGCCTCCCTTTGTGATTTCTACTCCTTCACTGTATCACTGGTGTTGCAGGTATTTTATACGGGGCACAGTGAAGAACTGAACCCCAAGCTCTTGCTGCATCTTAACGGTGTTGTACTGCAAGTTAATGCTAGCAAATAGAAAAATAAAGGTGAAAGTTTCTAAGGAAACACTCTCTTTAGTGAGCACCATGAGATAGCTTTTGATATATTCAGAAATAAGTTTGAAAAATTTTCCACTGAATTTATAATGGCTCCTTTCTAGGAGCAATTTTTTGCATACTGTCTAAAGTTGTTTTTCTGATGTGATAGAACCTCCATGGTTGTGCTACAATTTGCTTTGCTTTTCTTATTTTAAGTTACAGTTTTAGCACTGCATCTTTTTTCTACTTAAGCTAGGTAAATTTTGCAATATTTCCAATTCACTGGTTTTCCAGGTGTTTTCATTGCTGAAGTTCCTGGTATGTCTCCTGTCATAGTAGAAAATTAATACACTACAAACAAATTATATTTAAATTATTTTGAAGGTCTAACTAAAGCTGACAAAATAAAAACAAAATTTAAAAAATCGAAGCTAAGATTTCATCTTTTCCTTGTGCAGTGGGGCAAGATGCACACCAGAGTGACTAAGGTTAAATGTACAGCATAAAACTATCCAGATTTGGGTAAATGGACTTTCTTCCTTGCACATATGGCTTTGTAACTGGCTCATTTCCCAACAACCTTTTTGACTTGACTTTCAGATTCAAAGGAATCCAAATATCTGACGAAAACTCATTTAATTTTCTCCTGCCTATTAGAAGTAAGTATTTGTGCAAAATGAAACCACAAATCAACTTGGGTTTGCTTGCGAGATTGATGAACCATAATGAATCTTCTGATGAACTCAGCCTAAATTTCCAGCACGTAATAAACCACAAAAGCATATCCAAAAGTCACTTTGAGTACATCCCTGCGTATCTGATAATTTATTTTTAGGTCACTTGTTTTTGGGCATTTACAAGCCAGTCAACTGACAGAGAAATTCCATTTAGCAACGCCACCTGCAGATTGCCTATATATGTACTGGCATACAAATTGCAGAGGCATGCACCAAATGGCAGATTTTTGGCTGATAAGATAATGGCAGGGCAGCATTTATTTCCTTGGAGCTACGCTGCTGGAGGATATAGGCCAAAATCTCTTGCTGCTCCACAGATCAGCATACATGTTCAGATACACCGCCGCCTCCTGTGCGTTCCTTGGACTCGATTAGAGCCTGCTGCTCCCCGCTGTGCCTTACCAGAGAACCTCCTGCAGCGGGTTCACAACTCGCTATGGGCGTAAAGAGGCCAGGCTGGACTGTGCAGGCAGGTTGAGCACGGCATCAGCCTTACAGTGTGAGGATTGCAATAAACAGGACAACACATTCACAACACGTTTTGTCATTGACACATATAATGTTTGCCTTTTCTAAATCTTTGTAGAAAAATCTTTATTTGGCCAAGTTGGCAAATTACCTCCCAGAGTTCCAGGGCCATGTTTTTGACTGTCGTCTTCAGTCCCACAAACTTTCTGAAGCGATGTCCTCGTGTGGCTTACTGTATTGGTTCTTTGGCACCCATGCTATGGCTGGGATTATGCTGGATTCGGGTGCTCTCTCCAGGGTTCTTTTCACCCAGATTGGTATTTAACAGTAAGCAGATCGCTGATATTAGAAGCAAATTGTCTCATTCTTTCTTGTTTTCAAATGTATGCATAAATCCACATTTTAGAATGGCAGCACAGTGACCGTAGCTGATAGGTAGAGATCATTACATCCTAAATGACGTATTAGGCCTATGTGGAGATTCCTCTGTTTGTTACAGGGTGCTATTATGCTTATGTTCCTGTCTGCAACAGGGAACCTGTCGGATTTGTCTTATATGAGATCTTCATTTTTGGAATCTAAATTACTGCCATTAGGCTCAATGAGTCTAATGTCCTGCCACTATGCGTTTACCTAGCACAGTGACACTACTTTATTTATAGGTAGCGAAGAGGAAAGAAACCAGGATGTGTTTCATTGATCTTTCCATGTTGTAAATGTAAAATTCATGTGCATTTTTGTTTGCTTTATAGCTGTTCTCTTTCCTTTTCCTTATTTAATATGCACTTCATACTGTGCCAAGGGGTCAGTAGGGCAAATCAAGGAGCCAGATGGCTTACCTCTACCCTAAGGAAACATACCAATATTTAGCTGGGCATTTTACCAAATAAAGGCAGGACTGGAATCCACAATAAATGTGAGAGTTGGTTAAAACTGCATCCTTTTCTTACATTCACAGCTACAACCTCCTTGAGGCATGAGCTTTTTATACTTCACTGCCGCTTTCTAGCTTTCTTCAAGTAACTGCATCTTAGAAGATATTAGAGCAGGGTGCAACTCATTTTATTTATGGCCTTTGCACAGAAACAAGTTTCAGTTATTTTAATCTGACTGAAATAAGAAACCATAATCCATGGATGAAAAGACAGTGGACAAACTCAGTTAAATCCCTAGTACCCTGAGGACGTATATTTTGTCCATTTCTGGTTTTTTATGTTCCCCTTTTTCTGCTGTTATTCCCAACTTTAACTTTTGAAAAGCCAAGCAGTTTAAGTGGCCGGGCCTGGGGAGCTTATTTGTATGCAGCACAAATTTCAGGATCTGTTCCCAAGCCTGTGCAGAGTGAAAAATGGCCTGCATTTTCTTGATAGCCCATGTGGTTGTAAAGAATAAATGGCTAATGAATTACAGATGAACATTGACGCAAATTAATCTTCCTGATGTCCCTGGGTTATATGGCAGCCATTTAAAAGTTTAATCAATACACTAAAGTTGAAAACATGCAGGCACTGCAGTTGTTTGGATGTAATAAACATCAGAGGGAAACGGGAGGCTTGTACCCAGTCCATGTATCATAATGACAGGTATTTATGTTTAATGGACTAAATATTTTTTATTGGAAGAGAGCAAATGTCAGCTTAACTTTGTAAGCCCCGCATTCAACTTTCCTTTGAGGTTGGTGAGAGACGGCTGACATGTCATTGAAAATGAAATGTAAAAAAACCAATTGAGACAAAGCGAGGATAAGGAGCTGTTTTGCCGACAAGATGTTGCTTTAATGCTCTGCAACTATTCATTAAATAAAATGTAAACTCTACCATTTCAAACATTGCAGTAAAATGGTTTACTAGGGCAGACTTTTAATGGTTATTAGGGAAAACAAGAACCAACCGCTGCCAAATATTCTTTTCTGGGAAACATTTTATTTGAAAAGTCTTTTCCTGAGTTACAATTTCAGAAGATTTATAATTATGGAGCAGTTGCCCCCCAACCCCCCCCCCTTTCCTTTTTGAGACAAAGAAAAACAGAAAAATAACTTTCCGAATAAGCATTTGATGGTCCTTTTTTTCCCCTTTGAACAGAGTAATAGCTTTATATAAGCTTCCCAGAGGCTTGGATATTAATTGCACTTGAAGTCAATAAATTTTAGAGCCATGTGTGTCCAGGACTTACCCATCATTGCTATAAATGGGGAAGGAGGCTATACAAGACTGCCAGATTCACCAGGCCTGCACAGTTGCTTGGCTATGTGAAAGACCACATGAATTTATTTTCTTTAAATAAAGAAAAATGTTGTTGTCATACCATTTAGTCTTATAAGAAGACAAACTTCTTCCATGTTAAACAAAAAACTCTAATAAATGGAAGAAAAAGGGAAGATCATGTTTTATCATCTTTCTGTAATCTGTTTTAGTACCCCATTTGTTGGCTGATCTTACCTGAATGGACCCTTGATGGTCTAGAGTGGTCTCATGAAGCTTCTGGTAATGTATACTGTGGAACCACTTCAGAACGGGAGGGTGGTCTCAAGCCAATGAGTCACTGTTTGCTTCTTTGGTGATTGGTTGAACTGGTTCTCTCTTGACTTCATCATCTCTCTAAAATATTCCATTCAGCTAAATAATTGCTCTTAATAACAGTACAGTGAGTCGTCTGGTGGAGGTTTGATGCTTGACCTCCTACTTCATGATGTCCAAGTGTATTGTGTTGGCTTTACCAAAAACTGTTTAAGGCATTGGGGGAGTGGTACAAATCTCATATTACTACAGAGGCACCCGACATATCTAACTTCTGTTTGGCAGGCAGGCAATTTTAGTTTAACAGCAATATCTATCTCCACATCTCCTTGTTATGTGACATCAGGTTCTACTTCAGATAAGGTGGCTACTAATATTGTGAATAAAGCCAGATTTGGCTAAATAATGTAGATAGATAGCGTCATGTTTATAAGAGATCATACACTGCTTCCTGCTAACAAAATAATTGTTGAAGAAGCATCTGAAAATGTTACACTTGTCTACTCCCTGGATGATGAACTATTTGCATTTTTGAGCCAGCCCATAAATAAATATGTGTTTACACCATGAAAAGTAAAAGAATTAAATGAGTACATTGGCCAGGCAGTCTGTGAAGGCTGAAGAACTCATAGTGCAGCACAAGATTGAAATCACGCAAAAAATGACCTTTTTTCCCCCCCCTTCTGCTGCCCCTGTGTCACTTCTCCCAAATAGAGTAGCTTTCTAGTCTCAAGGACCCAGTATGGCCTAATCTGATGATGCTTCCAGACATCTACTTTCTCCTGATCTTACATCCTGTGTAAGAGTGGGTTGCTCCTTCCATTGTAYGGCCACACTGCATTATGGCTAGGATTTACCTGGAATGCAGTGCAAGGCAACTGAGCCATGATGTACATGATTTTATGGCCATTAGAAATGGTCTACTGAGTAGTTCTGAGCTGACTTCGATGTGACTGGTGAAGGGGAAGGTTGGAGCCTTATTATTGTCATAACGAAGCATCAAAGACTTAGAAGCAGGGTTGCAGTGTCCTGCTGAATTAAGTTACAGTTTGGTACAGTTTCAAAAATTGTTTTCTGTTTCATAAAGCTCAACAGCAGTTTTCCAAAACTGCTCAAAAGCAGTAAGCTTTAGTGGCACATGAAGTAAACCAGCAGGTATCTACAATAAAACATTAACAAGATTGCACCAGACAGAGGTGGTGCTAGTAGAAAATTGGAGGTAAAGGGGGGGTGACATTAGATTGATTCTCTCTGTCAGATGGAAAACTCTCTTTTCAGTAACTATTCACAACAAAACATGAAGTCCTCTGTAAAATGGTATGTTGGGGAGTGCAAGTTGCCACTATCCAGCACATTACTCCCACAGCAGAAGACATAAGTTATTTTCTTGGTCAACCCATTATACCATTTGACTAAATTACTCCAAGTTAGATTTTTACAACAAGAAGCTTGGATTTCAGACAAAGAAATCCCTTTTACCGTTGTTTCTGAATATTAAATTTCTGTAGAGAGGCTGCTGCTATGTATTATAGGCTTAATGGATAAAATACAGAAATAAAAAAATCTGCTGTACAAGATTTCTTTTAAAGCAAAAAGCAGAAAATGTGAGAACTCCAAGACTTCACATTTGAAGTGAGGTTCAACTTCATTGAAAGAAAGTATCTAAGGATGTATGAAAAAATATTGTCAAATGACAGAATTATTAGTGATTAAACATGGCTTTTTGAGAGCACTTTTCTTTCAGTTCAAAGTTACGTGGGTGTATATATGTACTTAAGTACAGCAGCCTCACACAACTGTCTTGAAGATTTACCAGCCTAGACACACAAATCTACCTGCTCACCCTTTGCCTTAATAAGTGACGATGAAAAAATTTAATGGTGTTTTACCTGTCCATCAAAAAAATTGTYTCTGACTACTATCTGGGTAATGTTTTGCGAGGCTGATATGTACCATGCATTTAAGTACATATTTGTCTTTCAGGTTTTTCCTATATAGTACCAGTGCAACGGTATGTCTGTCACATAGTCAAAATCTKTAAACAGTGATACAAAACTATTAATCTAAAATAATTTTGATCTAAGTGAAAAAGAAGATAGGGAACCATGATTTGGCAAAGTACCTTTTTCTTTACCATGTTAATTTTTAATTCCTCAGGAATACAAATGTGATATTAAAGGGTGAAAGCAGTTTGAGAATTATGCCAGTTACAGCCTTCCTGAACTGGGACCCACAGCCCTGACAGCTATTAAAAAATGAAGTAACCTTTGGTTCTGATTTTGTATAATGAGCATGTGACAAAAAAGGGGCTTACTTCTACATTATCCTGCAGGTGTAACTCTGCTGTCTGTCAGTTTATCCTGTATTTTATTTTGATGAAGAGAGAACATTAGAGAGAGAGAAAAAAAAAAATCTCTTCATTATAAAGCTTAACTGGAAAGAAAAAAGTCTCAAGACAATGTCATGTATCGCTGGTTATTTGTGATTGGTTAAAAGAATTATCTGAAAACAAAGAAAGAAGTCCTTCACAATGAATCTAAAACACAAAAGCTTTAATAACATTTACATCTGTGTATCATCCGTGTCTCCAAATGCGAGTCATGAATAACACATAAACTAGGGTATATAGGGAACAGAAGTGCTAGCACATCATTTAAAATCCAACACACCCCATCGTCAGTGGAATCAAATACACAGCAGGAATGGTTCCAGTTGATAGACACACAATGAAGTCATTGAAAATGAAAACATATTAATTATGTTCCTAAAGGTTAAGAATAGTAATGGCTGAATTCTCCAATCCTGGAATAATATTAATGCCCCAACTCCGTACGGGAAAAGTGTGTAAGGTTTCAAAAATTGTGGAAAATTTAGTTTTGAACTCACTTATTTGTGTCTCACCCATGACTGACTCCGCAGCATGGGGGGTAGCAGGGAGAAGAGCAGGAAGTGCAAGACAAAGACAAAACCAGGGAGAATCATCAAYAAAAAAAGATGTTCTTGGTCCAAACAAGCCACTTGCACTACATGAGCTAATTGTAAGAATAGACCATTTCTAAACTGCAGCTGTTATGTGCTTAAGCAAACCCTGCTGAGAGAACTGCTTTGTAGAACACCTCTGCTAACACAGACACACAGAGAGTCCTTTAATAGAGGAATTCAAAGTGCAGTGTTTAAGGGAAACCTTTTCCGCTTCCAAATTTTCCTGAGCTTATTACAGGATGTGATCCTAGCTTGTCACTCTGACATAGGTTTCCCTTAAATGTTTTCTATTTTTCATTATCTTTTCGCCTATGTTAAATCAAAACAATGGAGACTGAAGGCTGTGTGTGTGTGTTGGGAAATGAGTAAGGGGGGGCTGAGGGGGAATGCTCAGGTTGTGTGATAGAAAATGATAGGTGTCAAAAAACCCACAAAGCACCTAGTTTGGTTGTGGTCATTTTCTTTGTATAACATTTTTTTGTTTGTCCCTGGGGACTAACAAGATCACTCTGTGGTAGTTAGTTTTAGATATATTTTTTCTCTCCTCTTCTCCTTTCTTCTCCCTCCCCAAATCCTCATCCACGCATCTCTGACACAAGACTATTGCACCTGGGTTCCTAACTATATTAACTCCATTGTGTTGGTGTGCCGAGTGCCCCTGATCCTTAACGTCTTTATGCTAAAATCCAAATCCTCCCAACAGCAAGGGGTTAATTGTCTGCTTTCAATGCACTTTAAAACTCTCAGCTCTTGGGAATGATGTTTCCATGAGGGTTGAATGTAATTACAAAATAATATAGGCACTCTGTCTTATTTTCAGTGAGTGATACTTAAGTCCTTGCTGTTGTTCCTGCCTGTGTTTATATYGGGGCTCTTCCTTGACGCAAGGTATTTGCAAATT
The DNA here is from genome assembly GCA_030449065.1 of Oceanodroma leucorhoa. Taxonomy (NCBI): domain Eukaryota; kingdom Metazoa; phylum Chordata; class Aves; order Procellariiformes; genus Oceanodroma; species Oceanodroma leucorhoa. Next base: position 5,000,353 of record JASVER010000014.1, read on the forward strand.
TGAGCCTTTGGGCTTTAAATGTTGTGCTGCTTCTTCTGTTCCTTATTCACTACAGATTATGTATAATTGATGACCTGCATTTACAGACATGGGTGGTATACAGATGTAAATGTTATTATAGCTTTTATATTTTATGTTCTCTCTGAAAGATCATTTTGTCTTTGAATAATACTCCTGTTCAGATTTTGGGGGGTTTATCTCTAAAAGAGAATATGAAATGGATATTGCACGTCGTATATTTCTTAAAAGTAATTTGGAATTTTAGGGTATGGGATTGGTGGTGACTGATACACTGCCTGGATGAGATATATCCCTTTGAAAATAACAGCGCCAGTACATGCCTGCATCTGTCTAACCTCATAATTCACTTTCACATTGGGTTATGGATGTCTGCATTCAGTGAGTCTATCTTCCCTTTAGGTATTATTTCAGCCCTTTGAGATAATAAGGAAAGTTTAATTGCGTTGTTAATTGATTTTTTGCACAACATTATTACCTTGATTGATTGCAGAGTTGATGAAAATGTTAGACACAGGCAGTGTAAAGTATCAGCCCAGTAAGGAGTGGGAGCCTTGTGGAGAATAGATAACCTTGATGTTAAGAGCTATATCCTTCAGATATGTCTTCCCTTGACATATTGATGGCCCTTGAAAAGGGAAAAGCTGATTGTATGCAGAATGTAATCATTAAACCCACTTCAGCTGGCTGTTGATTAATTTGTTTTTTCCTGAAGGATCTAGTTAAAGAGAAGGCCTCACTAGTATCAACAGCAGCCATTTTCCAAGCTTCAGATTATTCTTAACCCTCTCCTAGAAGAAAGAAAAATGATACTGTCTTGGTTTAGACAGGCAAATTGTCTGAAAACGTTCAGTCCAACTGCAATTTGGGGATTATAACACTCACTTTAGCCCGTTAACTACTGCTTCCTCTATGACCTCTCCTCCCCCCTGCCTTCAGTATTCAGCTTCACCACAGCCACAGCTAGCAGAAAGTCACGTTTGTTGTTTGCTGAGTAAGGCCAGTGTCTGTTCTCAGCAGAGATGCCAACAGGGATGTCAAGCTTGTTTTGCCCAAAGACTGAAATACTTCAGTAGCATATAGCTTCTTCCCAGGAGCCTCTCTGAAAGGACCAGAGGGTTCACTGCACACACGTAAGTGGTTAAGCTTTCCTTATCCCTGAAAAGATCTTTTTTGTATAATTTTTTTTTATTGCTTTTGAGATCTTTGAGGCCTTCAGCAGGGCAGTTGTGCTGTGCATTGCTTCTGTCAGAGAGCACAAAGGATGCTGTGGAAGTCTGTGCCCAGTACTTACTCCTTCAGGACAGAGACTGTTCAGTGCTGCCCCCGGCTTAACAGCAGCAGCCATGTACCCTGCTGTTGGGTACATTTAACCGAACAGTGACTGTATGTGACTAGCTTTCCCACCGTGAATTCATGTGTTGGTCTAATCCTGGACTACCTGCTATCTTCAGAGAACTTTCTGTTTTAATGGCACCCACTCTGAGTGCGAAGGTGAAGAGTATTACCTGTAAAGCCACTGCCTAAATGGCCTTTCTGTGGCAGATGGGGCTTCCTTGGCTGAAAAACATTCTCTGGATTGAGGGACAGCTTCTCTCTTAAGCATTTCTTCCATTTGTATCAGCAAATGACCCAAGACATCTAAAATATTGATGCAGCTTAAACCAAGCAATTGAATGTCTCAGAAACAGAATGTGGTGGAGGTTTTATCCTTCGGTTAACCATTTAAAGGAAAGTAGTAGGTAGCAGGTTATCGCTTCCTGTTTAGCTTGGTAGTCTCAAAGACAGTCGCTGTTAATTTGTGCTTGTGAGTGATACAGTGATCAGTGTTGCTTGATTGTTTGGCCAGATGTGTTTTATTAGGTCCAGTGTGCACATTTGCCAGTTGGCTCCTTTTTAATATGGGGACATGTTAACTTATGACATAGTCAAGTCTGACAAATTTGAACCAGCCAAATAAGCGAGTAATATTTCAAGCTGTCAAAGCAGGTGAATACTGATTAACTGACACACTCCAAAAGCTCTCACCAATGTCCCTGCTCCAGTGGAAAACGTTTGCTAAGCATAATAGTTGTTAGAAAGTCTTCGGTGCTTTGACTAAACTTTAATGACTCTGACCCTAATGGAGGGGTTTTAATGTTCCTCTCTTGAGCTATTTCTTAGCCCCCTATCTTTTATCTTTAGCAAAAGCTTCCATAGAGGCTAAAAGTGCACTTGTAAACTATGTTCTGCTGTCCACTGTGATTTAACCTTCAGCCTCCCTCTCATTAGCATGTTTTTAAAAGGAGGCTGAGGAATGGGGAAAAGAGTTGAGGATAGGAAACAATGACAATGTTTTGGCATGCAGTACTGGAGGCACTCAGTGTTTGGGAACGAGACTATGGCCAGTAAGTATTTAGCAATAGCAGATGGTGTTACATGCAATATAGCATAAAACAAAATTCTGCTAAGAGGCAAGCCCAGACTTAGTCCAGAGAACTAGATATTTGCTGAACACTTTGGATGTTTGGATCCAGACGCACTTCTGATTTCATTTGGTGCTATATAGCAACAGCTATAGAAGAGAGAAAGGAGCTCACCAGTTGTGTGGGGTCCGTATGTGTCTTACAAAGTGCCAAATGCCTTCAGCTTCCACTAGAAATCAAGGGAATCCAGGGCCTTGTAGTATCAACCTTTTAAAAAACGCCTGTTTTTGTATTAGGAAGAATCATAGCAATCCTATCATTAGCAATTAGTTAAATGTTTCCTTTGTTTCTGAGGAAGGGTTTATGGAAAGGAGCAAGTAATGGCATGCAAAGAAGGTTCCCTTAGCTGTATCGTAATGTGACAGCAGCACTATTTCATTATGCTCTTTAATTTTATTTGAGAGACTTTCTTTCCCAGCTTTAAAAATAAAAAGCAACTTGTCTTTATTTCAGATGACTCTCTTGAGAAATTTCAAACCAATTGAGCCAGACTGAATTTTGTATGGCTTTTTTTTCCTAATGTGAACTCCTCCAGCAGGAACACATCTGAGATCCAAAAGCAAGTTTTACTCATGAGATGAGCCAAATTTATGTCTAAACTCTCCAGAAGGGCCCTGCTGCTCAAATTTTTTTCACATAAGAATTTGTAATTTTATTGGAATGCTTGCAGACTTTCCGAACAATTATTCCAAAAGTTTGCTTTCTGCCCCATAAATCATGGTACATTTGTTTAATTCTATCACAGTTACTAAAAGAGCTTACTTCCCTTTTTTTTTCCCCTCGCATTTTACTGCTAATGCAATCTGTGCATGGTTAAAGTTTGTGAAGTACAATGTAATTATACTTGCTTTCTGTTTTCTTAATGACCCTGTCATTCTTTATGGTTTAACTCCATTGCTGATTAATGTAAGTATTATTAGTAGAACGTAGCCCAAAGTATAGAGCAGTCTACAGAAATGCCATTTTTGCATATGTTAGCCAAATTAACTGAAAATCTTCTAAGTTAATATGGTGAGTGTACACTGAACAGCTGAACTTTAATATATGGTAGGGATGGAATTTTACAACCTCCTTTTCCTCCACCGTTCTGAATATATTGAAAGTGTGTCTTACATCACTTCAGTGATCATACTGTTGTGTTATCAAAAGTAATGGAAAGATCGTTCAAAACAGCACTAGAATTTATATTTGAAAGTGAGAGAATAGCGAGTGCCACCCCAGCTGCAGTGGAAGCCGGTGGTGTAGACGGACGGTCACCTACCCCCCATAGAACATTTTAAGCCTTTTGTTCAGACCACTGCCCAGTGGCATCCTTTTGTAGCCATCTGTATACACAAAGTGATGCTCATTGAGATTAGTCCACCAGAAGTCAGGCTCCTGGGCGAAAGGCTGAAAGCAGAGGTTGTATAAATATAGGCTTTGATCGTGACAGAACAAGAAATTAGCTGCAAAACTAACAAACAGTATTGCTTTAATTGTCGTATCGGAGTGTTTAGTTTGCTGGTGTGGTCCGTTTTTTAGACAAATGCATGCTGCCCTCTAGTGCCGATGCGCTCGGCTTGAAGCTGCCTGATGGGAGGGAAGCCGGGGAGATGGGTCTGTTTTGGCGGAGAGTGGCTTTTTGCTTGGTTACTAAAATTGCTAGTCCAGTTTGCGGTATTTGGTCATTAATAGAAAGCAATTAAGCTCTTGTGAAATTGGTTTAGAGATGAAGGGTAGTTAACACATGTAACGTGACTTGCATTGGGTATTTACAGTAATTTGTTCTGCTTTTACTCTACTACTTTTATTTAGATCGTATATGAGAGAATGAGATATATGAAGAAGTGTTTAAAAGACTAAAAGGACTGCGAACCTATACTTCCTTTCCTTTACCTCCTTCAAGGGTATTCAATATATCCAAATTTAAGCATCAGTTCACCCATAATATCTGGCATGCTGACACTTTCTGTGCACTTGGGTTTCTTTGACTGCAGTACCTAGCTGACTATACAATTTATGTTTCTGGGTATTTAAAAAAAATTGCTTTAAAGTTTCAACATGTTCAACAAGAAATATTTCATCATAAAGTCGGCATTAATTCCATCCATCACATTATTTGAGAGTGCAAAAATGGTAAAGATGCACTGAAAAGACAAAAGCATTTGTTTTTTTTTGTCTGGTGCTTTTTGCTTCATTTTTGCTAGAGAGAGACATCCCCCCCCCCGGCCCCAACATATTTCTCTGATGATGGTTACAATAAGCATGGAAAGATTCCAAAGAAATCCCAAGTGTGGGACCTTAAATTGTAACAATGATACCCAGAGGAGTACGGAACTGGTTCATGATTTAAAGTATTATGCCCTAAATGCTCCTATTTTAGCCAACAGTAGAGAATCTGTAGACAGCACATGCCCAGATCAAAGCTGATCATGTCAATGTCATTCAAGGAGGGAGAGATACCCTCTTTTCCCCCTTCTCTCCCCCCTACCCTTTTTTAAAACAAAGTATGACATCTGAGGAACAGTGTGTTGATTGTTCCACTGCCAGGATACGCATAATGGAAACATTAGCTCCAAGATAACTTTTAATCTGTCAGCCTAATGGCTCCTTAATGTGTAGGGGGCTTTAAATGTATGTCAGCCAGGGCTGTATAAAGTAATATAGTTTGTGGCCTGAATGGATCTAGATGACTCCACACCATGACACAATATGGTTTATTATTAAGTATCAGCTCATCAGCTTATTCCCACGGACTTGGACAAGCTTCTCAATTTTCCAGTAACAGATTATGTGAGAAAAAGCTTGCAGTGCATTTTTTTTCTTTCCTCTTTTTTCTTTTACTTTTTCTTTTTTCTTCCCCCCCCTCCCCCCTTCAAATTACAAGTTTCATCTCCAGCTGCATTGGGAGCCCTGAAGTGTATTTACAGCAGGCTGCACTTTATCACACATCGGCCTGACTGCTAGTTTACACTGAACATTTATGCAGCTCCCTTGGCCCGGGATGCAAACTTCACATCTTTGTATTCCTATCACCTTCATTGCAAATTTTTCCAACATCCTCTCCCTGTTGACTGCTTTCCTTCCCCTCCCCTACTCTCACTTCCCCACATACTCCCCCTTTTTTCCCCCCCTTCCTACAAACAGGCCAGTGAGACTTGACATGTCACAGTACTTGTCTGTGCAGGATACTCGCAATAATTCAGTGTCTTAGTTTGCCTGCTCTGATTCCTCTCAGCTCTAGCTTAGGAGTATAATTCCAACACCATTGCTGTAGACTGGATACAGATTTGATTTTGTGCCTTTCGGTAATTTCTTTCAGTCTGAAAGACCACTTTGTCCCCCATGCTGTAGGGTGTCCAGAGGGAAATATTATCCCTTTTTGGCATCCCTATGCAGGGAGCAGAGCAAAGAGGTAATTCATCTCCCCTGAATGTGAAGGATACCTTCCTTTAGTGTTGCTACCCACAGAGGGAGGGGAGAATCAGGATCAGCAGTTTGTTACTGAAGGAATGTCCGCCTTCTCCAGGAAACCTGCGAGGGACCACATTCCTTAATCCATGGGAACCTCTCTGGGAGTATTTGGGGACCACTCTGTGAGTACTGTGGCCATGGTGTGGAAATTCTGCTTTAGCCATGGTGAGCTCTGTCCTCAGCCTTCTCAAGCACAACCTCATCCCTTTATGCACAGATAGTTTTGGAGGAATTATGCATTATTTCTGCTTACATTTAGTGTTTCTGTCCTCTTAAAAATAAATTAATTAGTTTACAACATAAGGGAAGTTAATATCTGTGCATTTATTATTTGAGAACTTGTGAGTATTTTATGATACTATTTTAGGGAATTTTTGTTTGGTTTTGGTTTATTGCTATGATATTTCAGGTCTTTATAAGATAACCCTCTACAGCATTCAGCTGTAGCACAAGCAAAGGCACTCACGTCCTTATCTGTTGTATGCTCCTCTTTCTGTTGCTGCTTCTGCTCTGATTTAAGGAGTCTAGATGCTGTGTCTTGACTCCAACCTGTAGTCTGGCATTCTGGAAACTGCAGTTGCAACAAACAAATTGAATTGTAGTAGTCAGAGATCCCGTCACATTAGCAAGGACAGCTGCAACTTTCCTGTTCTTTTCCTGTGTCACATTGCAGTTTTTGAGCTCGAGCTTCTCCATACTGACAGTGGTTTGTTTGCTGGGGCAGGGTGAAAGTCTGAGTGGACCTCTCTGAGTTACATACTTGGCTGCTTTTGGGAGGACATAGTCACCCAAGTGATCTTTTACACCTTTTCTTATCTTCCAAGTGATCTTCTCAGACAGATTCCTATGTCAGAGAAGTCATGGGCTAGATCATTTTAGATAGAAACAATTGTTCTGTTCCACCAAAAGTCAACATGAAGTACAAAAAGTCTGTCTATAATTCACCCCCTTCTTGTCCTATAAGTTYATAGTTATAAATTTTTGATTAAATTTGGTCCATTTTAAGAACATGGACCAACAACATAACTCAACAAGCGTTCTTTTCCACTTTTGGCTCTAACAGATCTCCAAAAGTAAAGGATTTCTTGTTTCTAATTGCTCAAACTATTGTTCTTGTTTATAAAAATATACTTCTACATAAACAACTATGAAGGCCCAACTATAAATAAATAAATGTCTGCAAGTTAAAGCAGATGAATGAACCTTAGAAGACTGAGTGACTTGGACAAACACTCAACATTTTGGGAAGAAAAAAAAAAATCCTTTTTTTTTGCATTTGTAAAGTATCTCCCTGATGTTGCAGCCACAAGACTCAGTAGAACTAAAACTGGACTACTCGGGTCCAAGTAAACATTCTGTTTTTTTTTTTTTTTCCTATCACTGTTAGATATTTAGAATCTCTCCTCTCCTCCCATCCCATCCTCTCCCAGGCCCCCACCCTTGCATGCTGTGAAGCATTGCGTGGATCTGTGCTCCCCAAATTTCAAGCTGAATGTCAGGCTAATGTTTTTGTGGGTTTTGGTTTGTTTGGTGGGGTTTTTTTGTTTGATTTTGTTTTGTTTAGTTTTTTAATGATTCATTGAGGATTACAAAGCAAATAATTTGAAGGAGCACATTTGGAAATATTTTGATACTTTTTACAGCATTCAGTTATTTTAATGTTCTTAATGATGAATATAAAATAGATAGCTCAGGTACAATTAGATTGAGTGATTTTTTTTTGTTAACTAAAATGACTGGCAGAGTATATATAATTTAATTCTCCTGATTTAGCAGAAAAAAAATAATCTACGTGCTGCTAAAGGTGAGAAGATTAGGGTCCTAATTTCTTGAAAATCTCTAGTACTTCATTTCTCATAGAAAGTCAAAGTGGAATTGAAAATAAGTAGTTGTCAACTAGACAGCTAGATAAAGTTGTTAGAATTTCCATGCAGATAAATATAAAATGAAAAATTACTAAACTCCTGTACAAAAGGATTTTTTGTTTCAAACCAGATTTACTTATCCATTAGATGAAAAGGTTTTTAAGAGTTTTAAGTTCATTCAACTGACGGAGGTGTTTTTCCTAAATCAGTAGCATTGTGGACTTGAAAATGTTTGTAGATAGGTATTTATTCTCCTCTAAATGTTGTAGCTAGGGAATTTTTTTCCTTTAAAGGAAGTTTATATTAATATTTAAGGGAATTTTGCAACTTCTGTTCATTAATTGTAGAAAATGCCCAAGTGCCTATGAAAAAAATGATAATGATATTGATATTTCATCCTGAAGGGTCTCAAAACAATTTACAGATTGGTAGTATAACCACACTGAAACGCATCCAGCTTCTTGGTGGAACATGGCAGCTGTTTAATAGCCCATAGCAAAACTATACAACAGCAGGTTGTGGAAAAAGAGATGAATATGGATCAAATACAAATTGGCAGTGGAGGATTTAGGTACCGTACTCAAATTAAAGTTAGGCAAAGTGGAATTCTGTTAGAATATTGAGTCTGTGCATGGAGTGCTACACTTTATCTGATCACAGCTCCTAGTATGAGGACCTGTGGTTAGCCCACGCGAGAGACAGGCAGAGGACTGTATGCTGAAATGTAATCCCTGATGTATACTGTAGACCAATGTGTTTGACAAACAAATTTAATTGTGAATATTTTGCTGTTTTCACTTGCAGAGGGGCTTATTAAAAACATTTGATGTTAAAATGGGTGCCTGAGGGGGATCTTGGGCACATGTGGCAATAGATTTTGATGGGGGTGGCAAAAGTTTTGGCCTGACTACTTAGTTTTAGTAATTACTTTTTAAAGAAAACAGAATGCTACTGGAGAAGGCTGTGTTGCTAACAGCTGCCCCAGCTGTGATGGCTGAGAGGTGTTTTTTTATAGATATAGAGCATTTATTTGCTAGGAAAAAAAACAAACCAAGAAAGGCAACGAGATGCTACCAGACAATTCCCTTAGGTCACTGTTGGCCTGAGCTGAATTTTGACCTGTGACTGAGGCTGTACGATCTCTAGGTCTAGCACATCCTATTGCAATTTCTTCTTACCATTTTCCACGTAATACATGAAGATCTGCAAACTTTTTTTGCTCCAGGAAAGTGTATGGAGGTCCAACTGCACCATAGCTCTCTGCAGCACATGCCCAATTTAAAAGGACCAAACATGACTTGAACAATTTTTCATGTACTTTAGTATGCATGCATGTATTTATTTATTTATTTGGATAATTGGGTTTTCCCTCAGCTAAGGAAAAGCTGGTGTTGCTGACATTACAATGTGTTTGTGAAGAAAGACTGATACCACAACACATGCAAGCGACTGCAAGGCCATTACTTACCCGACATAATTAGAACATCCATTCTGAAGGGGGAAAACATTTAAAAGATAAAGAGTGAATTTAAAAATGATTCTTCCCAATGCATTTTTTTCATAATTATAGTTTTAACAGCTTGTGGTGATGGTAGAAGCAGCTACTTAAGAAAAATTAGAAGCCTCATTCGGGGAAGATGATCCCTCAAGAGACCTTGTGTTGTCATTTCTTAAGAACCGCAAGCAGAAACCTCATTCAGGATGCTGTGTGTTGTTTTGATATATAGGGGGTATACTTAGCTTATTATGGCCGATGCTGGATATTTTAATTAAAATACACCACAACGACCACAGATGTATTGTTTCCCCCTTATTCCTCCCCTTGTCTGTGTGCAAAAACACAAGCGTACTCCTGCCCCTGAACTGCAAGGAATGAATACCATAGCAGATAGGCAGGAGAGAAGCAGTAGGTTTCCTAAATTCATGTGTGGCATATCTTAGCATCAAAATTCTCATTGCAACACACAAGCGTTTTATAGTTCTCCGAGTTTTCTGCAGTTGCCAAAGGGAGGTGGGAAATGGAGAGGGGAAAACAAAACAGAACAAAACAAAAAAACAACCAGTCACCGCATTTAATTTATGAGCAAGATTATTGTTTTACAAATAACCTTCATCATAAATAAAGTCTCATGGCAACATTTTCAACTGTGCTTTTATCAAGACTCTCTGAGCAGTGTGTGTAATATGCCTGGCAATCGAATCACAGCTGTGTGCCTGGGTAGGGAATCTCTGCGGAGACAACAATTCCTTAATTTAAACAATTGTAGGCTGCAGGAGTTCAAAAATTTCAGCTGACTTTAACTGTCACTAGCCCGAGCACCTTTATCCCCAGGCGAGCAGCAGCAGCTGGATTTCATTTCCTGCTGCCAGACTGTCCAACATCTTCGCTGAACATCCCGGGAACTGAGCTTCTTTACTTTAAGGATTTTATTCAAGGTGACAGCTCCTCACACTTTAGCGTTCAGATCACCTCAAGTAGCTGAGATATCAGTGAAAATGAGAGCAATTCTCCAGCAAACTCCAAATTTAGATTGACTGAGGTTATCCTTAGGCCTCTAGACTCAGCCTCCACGACAGCACAGGCCTGCCAGTAACTTTAAAACTACAGTGGAGTTTGTAATGATGTCTGGGGAGAAATATTCTGCCGGAGCAGTGGAGGATACTATAAGCGATAGGAAATGATGTCAGATTTAGTTAGGGCTGGAGACAGTGTTAGAATATACTTGGCATAATATGGCACCGGTATCTCTGTCAGCATCTCTGTTTTCTGTCACCGCACACAATCCCGGGCCTGTCTGTAGTCCTGACAGTGTCTTTTCAGATCAGGTTATTGCCAACTCGGAGACTGGCTCAGCGCAGCACCATACAGCCCCCTTTGTTTGAAGTCTGCCCTTTTGTCATTAATGCACTTGATGTCTATTTAAATCTGACGGTGAATGCGGTATCTGTTTTCCTGTCAAGAGATCATTGACAATATTAATACCTCATGTCCTTGCCTCATTTTCTAAGCGCTGACACCTAGCTACAGTCTCCAGCATTCATCAAACAGCACTCTCTCACCAGCATCTCTATAAACAGTCTTGCTTCCAGTCCTTAAGAAATGCGGCAGACCTCAAACAAGACTTTTATCAATGCCAGTGAAAAGGGAGTCTGAAGAATGCCCATTAATAAACTGTTCGTATCCTTTACATTTAGAGCTCTAAATGGCCTTGTTACCAACCTAATGCCTGCTGCAGTTTGACTTGGAATATCGTCTGTTTAGGGGGGAAAAAACCTTCCTTTTCATTAGATGCTTGTTTAGGAACGATAATATCATCCCTTGAATGTGGAAACTGCTCTACTAGTGAAATTATTGAAATTGTTGAAGAAAGCTCCGTGGAGGAGGGGAAAGGGATCAGGCACTGCACCATATAGTCCCCATTTGTGTTATCCTGAAGAGGAATGTATTTTTCACAACAAATGACAGGCCTATCAATTTATATATATTTTTTTTTCCATAGGAATGTGTTACTATCCTGATGTCTTAGAAGGAAAGAAGAGCATGGGTTAACGTTAATCTTGCACAGYCCATGTCTTCCAGGGCTTTAGTTGCTTATCTGATGCACATTATACTGGAAAAATAGATGCAGACTATAAAGGCTTGCATACTTAAGTCATACTGCAGGTAGGCACAGTATTTGCTATGTGAGTCCTGGAAAGCTGAAACAGCAATGAATTGAGGATCTGCTCCTCCCCCACCTTTACCCTTTATATGAGGCAGTGTTTGTCTCCTTTGGGCTAGGTTGTGTTTGCCCTTATGGGGGTGAGCTAGGTACTTCAGCGATTGCTGTTTTAAGACACTCCCAAGGTARAGGAGACTCTTTCACCTTCCTTCTGTGCATGAGAGATGACTTTAATTTGACTATATGTGCCTGGGGGCATAAAGAACAACTCTGCTAGTAAAATTTAGCATCTTTGAGGATGTTCACAGGTGGGATGTGACTGTGAACTTACGCTTTCACATACCACTTAGTACCACCAGAGGGGATGCTTTTGAATAAGGTAGTGAGATCTGCAGGTATGTGAGTCTCACCCACAGCAGTTAAGGCTTCCTCAGGCATCTTGCCGCCTGTACCCACTGAGAATAATGTGCCTTGTCTCCCAAAAGCAGTGTTCTGGGCTAATTTTTGAAAGCATCCTCTATGTACCGATATTTAGCATAATTTATAATTGCATCTTGCTCATGGGATGTTATTTGGAGAGCTACTTTGGAAATATTTTTACTAAATGTTTATTTGTATGTCTGGGAAAAAGGCTGGGGTCTGGATGGCTAGAACTGTTAAGAAGCCCCAATTTCTAASCCACGTCTGTCGATGACTTCCCGTGCGGATTTCAGCTGGTCACTTCAGTTCTCTGCCACTGCAAAGCAGGGATGGCTTTAGGTGCTTGCAGGATGACTTTGTGAAGATTTGAAAGGCTTTTTTTTCCTGGATCCACGTTAACCTGTAACTCTTTGCTGCTTTTTTCTTTTTGGTTTTAATAATCAGGAAAACCCTGTAAACATGTAGCAGGGAGATTACAGAGTACAAAATGTAACTTTAACCCAGACTTTCTGGTTTTCAAAAGCAAGAGAAGAGGTACTGTGATTTAAAATACAGTATATGATGTTTTGGTGTTATGTCATTCCATTTTTGAAGACACTTGTGGATGTGTGTTTAACAGGATAGGTCATGCAGGTATTTGAACACATATTTTCCTAGTGGATTCAAAACTGCCGATTGAAATGATAACACTGAATATTTCAAATGCACAAACTTTCTTTTGCAGGACAAGAGAAAACTGTTCCCTTCCCTCCTTCAAATTTCCCTAGTTATGTGCTTTATTTGCGAATTATGCCACTGCTGTACTAATTGTAATTAATTTCTCTTTTATTGTAGGCATTTTGGGAAAATGCCGCTACATTTACTATGGAAAACATTCTGAGGGCAACAGATTCATCCGAGACGACCAGCTATAAAACAGGGCATTGTTTCACGCCTCTTCAATCCCTCCACATAAGAAGCACAAATTGYATCTAAATTTTAAGCATGTAACTAAAGTCCTCTAGTCCCTTCTGCTGACTTTGCCAAGCCTGTCAAGATCATCCTTCTATCTTAGTCTGAGTAGTCACATAGAGATTGACATGATTGCCTTTAAGCAGGTCCCGTCCACCGGTGTGACAGACAGCTGCAGCCGAGCACCCGGCCTGACAGGAGGAGCACGGTGATGGATTGCCTGGTCCAACTGCTGCTCGCAGAAGAGCAGGGGTCACACCTGGGCCTTCAGTGAGCATGCTCCATCGGTCGGCGCCTTAGCAAAAGCAGCGCGTTTATCTCCCGCTTGCCTGTTGAGCAAAAGTGGCTGGCGATATCAAAGTGTTTATAAAAGAGAGAGGCTATAATTTCAGATGAAAAAGCCCTTATCTGTTCTTATTTTTTTTTCCCTGTGAATTAAGTGCTTGTGTTTCTATCATCTCACACATGCTTACACAAATCCTTTCACAGTGTTTTTTTTGGTTTGCTGTCCGTCCCCCCCCCGCCCCCAAATGGGTCGAGATGGATTATTTTTTCTTTCAACAGGGAAGAAAATATATCCTGAAAATATTTCAGCCATGCAAAGTACTATCAATTTGTATAGCTGTTTATATGCAAAGGAAAAGGATTTAAGCAATTATGCAAACAAACAAAATTTGCTAATTCTTAAATTACATCTCAACATTTACTAACACTGACCTTCAGAAAAGCGATCATTTTTTAATGCCGTAGAATAGTGGCACAGCTTAATTGTATATACTTGGAAGAAGCCCTCAATTGTCATATTGACAATGTGTATTATTCCTGGTTTATTGCACAAGATATTTTTAGCTTGTACAGAGATTACATTTAGAATTAAATGCTTAAATTTGGAAAGAAAAAAGTGCTTAAAAAGAGTGATAAAAAAATAAAATTGCCACCAGATGGGTATGATTATTCAGAGGGGAAAAAAGTCAATAAAAGTAACTGGTGGAATTAACATAATTAACAGCTTTACTAGTATGTTCTATAGAAGAATTCTGATTAATCCCTTTTGATGCCCATGTAAGAAAGGCTATTGTCAAATTTTCAGTGGAAAAAATAAAAATGCATGGCATATTTCCTGCTTCTCTGATAAACAGGTTGGACATCTTTAGAAGCACGAACTTGTTACTGTGAAAAAAAATCCCAACACTTCATGTATGTATTGTGTTAAGTGCTACTAGATACAATGGGATCGGCCAAGGAATATGCAAAAATTCTGACCTCTGGGCTGTTCCAAACCCATGCATAGTGGTCCCAGTTGAGAGCCATCGCTGTCCAGCTGTTCTTGGCTTGTTTGAAATTACTTGGTGGTCTTTATTCACTTTCCTGGTTGAAAATATGTCAGTTTTTAGAAGTTGCCTACTTTTGGAGGGCTGTTACCAGCTATTGTTGCAGGTGGAAGTGAACTGGATGTTGAAGCCAATCGTGAAATCAGGTTTGACCGATGGAATAGAATGAGGCACTGGCAGGGTGACGAAGGAAAACTTGCTGCTGCTGAGCATTTTAGGCCTTACTCTAGTAAATGGAAGCCTTCACTCACTCTTAAAGTCTATAATAAATCTTTAACAGATACTTAAAATTAGTGATGAACATAGAACGATCCAGTTCACGCCACTTGTGGTTCAAACTGAGCTCCGAGCTGTTTGCCGTACAAATTGGTGTCTGGAAAGAGGGTTTTGGCCACTTGTAATGCCTCTGCTAATGTCATACATGGCTACAAATGAAATGGCAATTTGCATTAGAAGTCCTAGGAGATATTAGACAAAGGAAAACTACATGCCTCTTTTTTTAATCAAAAATATCATTAGAAATATTTAGGGCACGTGTCATCTCTCTTGGTTACCAAAATAACAGCAAACCTAATTTGTTCATATCATATTGTCTGTTTTGAAGCCTCCACATATTTTGGCCATGGCATATTACAAGCAGTAGGGTTCTGAATAGGGGTGTTTAGAATAACCTAATGTCACTTTCAGTCTGGTTGCATATATGTTCTTGTCTTTATAAAAGGCTTTAACCCTGCCTCAAACAATAAACAGCATTTGCAAACTGACCACATGATTTTTCCATCTTTATTTTGCTTGTTTACTTTTCCTAATGTCAAAACCATTTGTATCACTTTCAGGAGTGTTTTCTTCCCAGCGAAGCTTTGGAGGCAAAAATATTTTTGGAATGAGATGTGATCAACGTCTCTTCCATTTTGGTTTTTGTTTTCACTTGGGGGATTATATACCTATAATTAAATATGGTAAAGCCCTAATTAAAATTTGCTCAAAGGGAATTCACACTAAATGTCACTGATTCTGGAAAATTAAAAGGATCATCTATGAATGATTATTTTTTATCACTAACGTGTATTAGGACATTATTTAAAAACAAGCATGGATGTTTATTACTGTTTATGCTAACATAATTATTTTTTAATATGCAGAGCATTTTATTTTCAAATGTCTTCTGCTGAAGTTCTGTTTTAAGAGACGGCAAACTTTTCAAACATGGGACTGCTCTCTACACTTCGTTCTTTCCTCAGTGGGAGCTGTGCCTGAATTTCTTAACTGAACCGAGTATCATTTAGGATCAAAGTTGCAGTAAAGTAATCTAAGAAGAGATTTCACTCTTTCTTTCACTCCCCCTTCTCCAAACATGGTACATCTTTCCTTCTCAAGATTAACTAGGCTATTAAAAATAAAAGATTTGCCTACAAAGCTATAAGGATTTTAAAATGTGTATCTTTCCAAGGAACCACTGCATTCTTAGTTCTTTGTGTTGTCACAAGAAAAATTCTTGAGGGTTAACAAGGTTTGAGATCTGAGGTGTGCTTGAATAAGTAATCTTCAAATACTACAAATTAAAAAAAAAATATCCAAATTTCAGTCTTATGTTCAGTCTTGTGATGACAGTACTTTGGCTTTTGGCAGACATCATGTCTTCACAAATGAAGACTAGGAGGTGAATGGTTTTACTAGGAGCTACCTGTAGTATCTGTGCTGAGTGCATTCCTAACTTTATGTATTGAAAATATTAATTCCTAACCTTTTAATTAAAAATAAGAAAAAAAATCCAAACTACAATATTGAAGCGAAATTTTAAAGATAAATGAACTTCAGTGAAAATCCTGCTGTTATGGATACACAGACTTAACTCTAGAGCAAACTGGCTTTAACTGCATGCATTGCATGCATAAATGATTTATGGGATTGATGAAATTTTGTTACTACTGAAACCACTTTTTTTCTCCTTTGTTAGGGCTGAGTCTCACAATACTTATTCTAGTATTTGTTTTACTCAAACCGTGAGTCCCTTTGAAGTCAATGTTATTATCCATGAGAGTTAGGGTTACTAGTATTGGAAGGCTGGTATGCAGCTCCCTTTTTAATATATTTCCTTCTTTGAGCAGAGCATTACGTGACTGCTGAATGTTCAATTCTCACGTCTTCTTTGCAAATGAAAAATTGGTCAATTTGCAAATGTATGTTGGTCTTACGTTGCTCCCATTCAAGTCAGAAGAAAGAAACAAACCTGTCTGTGCTTTTGAAAATTCTTTCTGTAAATTACAAGGTTCACTTGCTGCCAGTGGATATATTAATATTTTTTATTCCTGCCAACAATATGAGTATGTTGGGAAATGTTTACCCCCCGCAGAACTTTGCTGGATGCAACCTTTGTGGTGAGGTTCTGAATCAGCCCATATTATACTGACTCAGACTGTGTCTTACCACATATTTCTTCTTTATGTGGTGTGATAGTTGGCACATGAGTCTCTGCTTGCCCAGTTTGGGAAAGTTTATTCTCTTTACTGTGTGTACAACTGTCTGTCTCTCTGCTTTGTTAAATGGTTGGCATATGTGAAAGAAAGAGATGAAATTCAGCTTTCCAGAGGTGTAACCATATAGCCAAGATTGAGGCTGTATATTTGGCACTTAGATTTCTAAGTATCTGTTTGCGGGTTCACTSTGGGGAATCTGACAGTGAATCAGGTGATGAGAGGTCAGGGGTCTTGCATGGCTTGCTAGCTGTTGTCCTCTGTTCCTAAAGATCTCTAGCTGTGTCCTTGTCTGCTTCAATTGCCATGTCATTGCTCTGCAAGCAAGTGATGGCACGAAATAGGTAAGTGCTCCCCTTTTGTTTTTAAAGTGAAATTTCTGCTTCACTGCTTGTAGTATAACAATTGAAATGCATAGTTTGCTTTTTTAGTGTTTTTATACATATACCTGGTAACTGTTACATCTCACTGACTAGTCTYTTTCTGCTGTTTAGTTAAAATCTGTTTTCTGCATTCCTTTCTACTCCTATTAATGGGACTAAAACAAAACAAACAAGATACAATTGTGAGAAAACAATCATCTAAAGATGCTGCTGTGGGACCATGCCTACACTAACAACTCTGTGTGACAGGTGAGCATTGTTACACACAAACGGCTTGAAAGACCAAGTTGTCTTATGCCTTCTGGTTTGGWGCCTTCTTGGAGTTAGCCTGTGACTGTGAACAACTGACAGAGCCTTTGATTTCCTTATGCCACTCTAGCAGTATTAGGTGGTTAGAGAATGTTGTCTTACCTACAGTTAATGCTCATTTTACTTATAGTATTATCCAAATAACCTACCAAGATCTTGGATTATATGAGAGTTAGGCCCAAGAAAAATGGCTTCTTCCAATCATTTATAACCTGTTCTTAAGAAGTCTTAAGAGTATTTTCTTTGGCGTTTGTTATGTGAGAATGTTCAGGATATACCCAGTACTCTTGCTTCATCAAAGCTGGTCGAATTAATATATTTTCCATATGCAGCTGAATCTTTCTGAAAGTTACCTTTTAGGTTAGGTGACTCTGATGGACTTGCCTCTGGTGGTGTTGTCAACCTGAAGCTGACCCTTTCTTAGAGTTGCTGACAATTAGATTAAGGTTTCAGATCAGGATTTTCACAAGCCTTCAAGGAGCAGATATTTGCAAGGACAAGTTAAGTCGTGGTCATGGCACATTCACAAAATATCATCATCATCTCAGCATCCTCAGCATTTTAAGGGAACAGTATCTTGAAAATATATTTAGTTCAAGGTTAGTTGTGTTCATAGGTTTTAATGTAAGATATATTCTGCATTATCACACTACATGCAATGTTTGGGCTGTGAGAGCAAGTTCCTAAATGTGTTCAAAACATCCTCCCAGCACAAGTTTAAAATTTCTTGCAAATATTTTGCACTCTGATTGAAAGTTTTGCTGCCAATTCAAAAACAAAACTGTAAAGTTAAGGGGTTTTTTAAATCTAGTAGTATCTTAATCCAGAAGTTTTTTAACAGATCATCTCACCTCTCATCTGCAGTCCATAGATCCTCTTAGAACAGAAATAAATCCTTATGGTATTATAGTTTTGTAATAAAATATATAGAAAGGAATTTGTTTGGAAATGTCAGTATTATATGTAAGTTTTAATTCAGTATTATATGTGGAAGTAAAGAGGAGCTTCACAGGATCTCTTCAGATTATACTCTGGAGAAAAGCAGTGGCAGAAAAGTGCAGCTTAAGAGATTCTACATTTCTTCTATGTTTGAATGGGGAAAATCAAATAAAGAATACCAAGGTAACTGAGATTAATATTGCTGGCATAATTTTTATCTGTAATTGCCCTCCTACTTTTAAATTAACACTATTTTTACAATTGAATGTTCAGGATTCAATATAGGGAAAATAAAGGGAGGAAAATTCTGAAGACAATCTGCTTATTCATTTTATAGGCTTCTCTGATTTTATAAGACCTTTGAAACAATGCGTGCACTCAATTATCTAGCATTCAGTGTATCTACTGAGTAAGCAGACAGTTGTGGACTTCAGGGAATTTTCAAACACACGTGCTGTTCAACCTTAGCAATTTTCTTTTACCTAGGAATTGTTTTCAGAAATTCCCATATAATGAAATTTCTGTTTAAGTTGATAGCTGTAAATGAGGGCACAGTTGCT
This sequence comes from Oceanodroma leucorhoa, assembly GCA_030449065.1. Lineage (NCBI taxonomy): Eukaryota > Metazoa > Chordata > Aves > Procellariiformes > Oceanodroma > Oceanodroma leucorhoa. Next base: position 5,019,183 of record JASVER010000014.1, read on the forward strand.
TCATTTCCTTTTGACAATAAGCCAAATTCATCCCTGGTGGAGCTCCATTGATTTAACTCTACTTGAGCTAAGCTACACTGGGGATGAATTTGGCCCAGCTTGAGATTTTTTTATTCATCCTTTCTTTAATTTCCTTTAGCTTAGTAGTCAATTTAGGGCTGGTCAGAGGATTACAATGCAGGAGAGGGGAAAAGCAAAACTTCTCTGCTCAAGAGTCATTTCCTTTTTAATACCCTACTGATTTAACCATGACTTGTAATGTGTTTCAGGTAGCCAAATTTCAACATCAATTTTGGAAGAAAGTTCACTATACTTTGAGTCTCCTTCCTTGGCTACTTTCCAAACCACCAAATCACCACCTACTATACAATGCACTATTATAATACCATTATAAAAGGCAATGGAAGTGTCAGTGCACTGGGAAATGATCTGGATAAACTGCAGCTATCAACTGGTGCCTGATATGGTTAGCTTGAGCTCCACTGATTACACACCTCTTTGGCCATTACTTCAGATGGTGGTGGAGCTGCAAGATCTCAACATCTGTAATGCCTAGGTACCTTCCCCCAGCTACTGCTTGCTGTACTTGGATTTCTGAGAGTCTTGGGTGGTTTCTGTCCATGTGGTGCTCATGCCAGTCTTTTTTTTTTTTTCTTTTCGATAAGTTTTGGTTATTGTGGGTTCACACCCAATAAGTTTCAAGTTTGAGCAAAAGCTGAAAGCATCATTCAGCCAAAACCACTACTGAGCTGTATGTGGTTTTCATCTGAAACTGTAAATCAGGCACGTTTATTGAGGGGTTAGCAAACCTGGCCTGCATGTCAAACCTCTAGCAGCTCTCCCAAATCAGGCTAGTTCTGGCTTTCATTATGAAAGGTTTGCACAGCTCTAGCTAAGCCCTCATTTTCCACTTTCAGATAAATGCTTTTTCAGCTGTATTTATGAGGCTTAAGAGTAAAAAAAACCTACCAGCTGTTACTGTTAATCACAAGTTTATATCATAACCACATTCTGACTCTTATCCCCTTTCCATTCATGTCAGTGGCAAAGCTTTCAACATCAATGGCAGTAGGAGAAAATATCACAAAATATAGGAATACACACCCAGTCTGAAAGGAGAAAATAGAGGTCTGCCTTAAACTAACAAAGCCAGGAATAGGATGCTGTACCTTCAAATGTTTTGCTCCATTTGTACACTCACTTTTGAGCCAAGAAGTACTTAGTGGTAATATAGAAGCAAGCACAAATTTCAGCTTCATGCTGGAATGGTCTGCATTTTCTTATGGGGCATCAAAATGCAATTAAAGCAGGACCTTTGACATAAAGAATCAAAATATGTGATATAAAAAATGAGTGTCTATCATTCGTGCTAAGAAAGAAGCCCAGATTTGTTAGTTCTGAAGCAGATGCTGGCTGATAAATTTCTGGAGCTTTACACAGTGGAAACATTCTGTTATCTATCAAAATAGAAATTAATATTATTTTACAAAATTTTAATCTATTCCAAAAGTAATTATATTCAAGCATTTAGTGAGGTCTGATGAGYATGGTTTGTGTTTCTTCTCAAATTAAAACATGAAGGATTTAGTCTATAAGGCATTCTGATACATTTGTCATTTGGGTTTTGAGGCTTAGCAGTTCACATTTTACCTAACTGGAAGGCCAGCTTTGTTGAAATTTTTGAAATCTGAACAAATGCTCTACACCTGCAGACCACTAATGAATGTTTTACAGGAAGGTAGAAGGGTAGATTTCAGGGCTATGAGACAGGATAGGTGGTTTCAGTTTGTGCCTATTTCAGTGGTTTACTTTTAAAAGTTACTAAAATAAAAATATATGTCCTAGTTTCCCTATTGGAATAAGATAGCTAATATAACCTTACCTGAGAGGATGCTGAAACTTAGTTAACTAAAACTTTCCCAGCTCTATTGCAATAACATACCAAAAGAATTGTGTTCTCTTTCTCTTTTTATTTTGTACAAAATGCTATATTTAAATCCTTTTTTTCCTATTTTTAGTAAAATTAAATCCTAAATAAATGTCGTTGTTAATGCCATTGTTACAATGCATCCTTAAGGACATTCCAACATAAATAGCAATGATAACAGTTGTATCTTTTTGGAACAGTTTGAATTTGAGGCCACAGTATGCCTTATTTTCTGAACGTTATTTTCATGTGTTCGAAAAATATCTGTAAGTAAAACAAAAAGCTGTGGCTGTGTTTTCTTGTTTAATCATGGCTGTGTCATGCTTGTATAAACTGTAGTAATTCATTGGCTACTCCCCTACCTCTTCATCCCCACAGAGAAGAAAGGTAGTGTCATGAAAGGTTTGGGAATCTTGTTTATCCTTACCCTAACCATCACTGTATAGTTGAGGATAATAAATATATTCTGGCCCTACCTACCTTTCTCTCTGCTACTCACTCACTGATTCCCTAATTGTACGGAATGCTAAAGTAAATTCTTGACTGTGTGCAGTGATAGTTCTCATTATTTGTTTGGTATTAACTTTTTCATGTAGCCCTCAGTGCAGCAAAGAAATGGTGACTGCAGAAACATTTGCTTTTAAAGTAACTTACCTGGAGTTTAATAGAAGTTAATTAATTTTTATGTTTGGAATTATGGTCTTTCATTTAGCRATGAAATAAATGGTGAAGCAGTGCCTCAGAGGAAAACCAAAACAAAAAAACCTGGGGCCCCTGAATGTCAGGATTGAATGCATGGTGTGTTGGGTACCCAGCAAAGACTGGGCACAGCACCGAGGACTGGAATGCTCATCCATCCAGAGGGAGAGTGGCTGCATTTTACTTAAAGGTTTGGCAATGCCCTCTGCAATGTCTCAGGTTACCCTCTGCTAAATGAGCATCTTCCATCTGAGCCCAGCTTTCTCCACAGTCAGATGTAAATAGGCAGAATGCTTCCCCTAAAAAGCAATCCATCTCTCCAGGATCCCCCTCGGACTAGCAGGGAAATGGGCATATATGATATAGTTTCAAAAACCAAGATTAAACTACACGTTTGCACATATGYGCAAGTTCATGTGCCATCATTGCATTTCTCTTCTTATGGTTTTTTTTTTTTTTAAATAAGTTTAACGAGGAGCCCAAATAATTATTTTAAGATGATAAAATTTTTTAAGTCCAACTGCTAGTCAAATCCAGCTGAAACATGGCCAGTTGAAATGGGCAAAGAGAGCCCCAGAGTAAAATTACACAGTGTTTAACTGTGTGAAACATGTCTGGCTGCCCATACACAGTCACAAATAACTCTAGGAGAATCTGAAGAACTCAGGCTGCCCAGGGAAAAGGAAGAAAAATGACTATTTATTATATCAATTAAACCCAAAGGGAAAATGTCATAATCAAGGAGCCCAGAATTTTAGGCTTTTTTTTTTTTTTTTAATTTTGAAAGACAAAGAAATCCCAATCTGATCTTAAAAATGACATGTATTTATTTTAAATGAATGATAATGATACAAGACTGCTCTCCTCTTCTTCTGAATTGTGTTTTCAACTCCTGGAGTCCCGCCCTGAGACTCCTTAGTGTYCATTAACAGATCCATTTTCTACCCTTAAACTATGTATTCTTATCAAAATGTTAATTCTTCCAAGCCTTGAAAAAAACACCCTGATACATTGTGTATTTTATATGCCAAATTATTCCACTTTAATGGAAAAAGAACAGAAACGTTAAGGAATTCATTTGTATCTGAGTTGTGCACATCAATCTTGTAAGGCGGCACATAACAAAGGTCAGAAATAGCCTAGCGCTGTGTTTTGTGTAGCACATCATTCTATGAGAAAATGTGCCCAAGTTCCTCCTAAAACATTGTTTTCAAGCGTGGTTACTGCTGAATATATTTCTAAATGACAAGGTTTATTTGTCTGTATTTTGATATGTTTAGGGGAAACTCAGGCTGACAGTTAGAGGAGGCAGGAAGAGGGAACCACAAGTTCCACCCAAACACAAAATGTCATCTCTTCCCTAGCTAGGATGCAGAAGCATCCTGATGAAAAAAAGAGCAGACATTTAAAAGTTTCTGACATGTGTCACAGATGCAGTCATTGAGCCACTGTTCCTGATGTAGCTCGAAATGACAGCATCCAAGCCATTGGAACTGGCTGCGGGACATTCAAAGTTTGGTGTGTGTCGCATTTAATCCTTGTCATGGCACATCCAGAGAATAAAAAAGACAAATGGACACAGGCAGTAGTGATAGTTCAAAAAACTTAAAATAAAGCTTCCCAGTCTAATTGATATTATCAAGCTGTGCTAACATTTACCAGCCACCAAGTAGACAGACAGGAGGTCAGCACCCTTTTTTTCCGCAATTTCCCCCCAAGTCAGACGGATAAGTCTTCCAAGCTTTCTCTAAGGGTGACCCAAATACATGAACTGTTTACTCAGAAATAGCGCTGACTTGCCAAAGATACTCCTTAATAATCAAAACATATAAAGACAAAAAGGCTTCAACTGCTGATGAAGCAACTTGTTGTGCATGGCCCATGTTATTTATTTACACTAACTTAGGATCCAGACAATAATGATGGTTATTGTACCAAAGAGTTGATAATTTATTGATTGTACTACATCTGGATATTTTACAACCTTCATTTCTGATTATATCCTTGTGAAGTTGAGGTACACGCAGCATAAAATAACGTTCTTTTTAAGTTATGTTGGTATCTTCTTTCAAGTACTGCGTCTTTTAATGCTGGCCCAAAAAGTTTGTGTAAATAAAACTGATCGTCTGCAATGGCTCGAGGACTGCAGCACAGATCACTTGAATCAAGAGCTTCGCATCTAGGTTTCCAGAGAATTTATAGGCAGCAGCCCATTAGCTTGTCATTGATTGCAGGGGATGAGTGCCTGCTCATCTGACTTCCAGTTTAACATAGGGGATACTTTTCCATTTAGCAGCCTGGGATGTGAATACAGAGGATTCAGTTTTGGCATTTTCCAAATACAATCAGCCCCTGATAATGCGAATCCCCTGGCAAATTGAAGTTGAAAAAAACCGTACCTTTTGTGTTAAAAAGTCAGTGGTACCTACAGGCTACTGGACTGGTTTCTACTTAAATCTTTTGGCTACCTAGGCATAGTGATAAACCAAGCATGGGTTTAACAGTACTTCCTTCTGTATGTTAAAACAGACTTGTAAGACATCCACAACATTATAGGCATTATGGTGGTGGAAGGGAAGGTTCAATGAAGGAATGTGTTTAATATAGACATTTTTTTGTGCAGTTTTATTAGAGGATCAACAAATATATTTGTTAACACCCATCTATCCATCACATTCTGGGGAAGGAATGTTGTATTGTTTTGTTGTCTGAAGTTCAAAAATATTTTTTAAACAGTCTTTTTTCTTTTTATCTTTGCATACAACAGCAGAGCCAAAAGCTTGAAAACACTGTAAAAACATATATTGCTATATTTGTATCCTAGGTCAGAAATGTGAAAACAATATATCCCAAAAGACCCCTTTTTTTCTCTCTCATAAAACATAGCTTTAGAAGAAGTCAAATTAGCATKCTAACTTAGACCCGAACTCTGAATGTTTTGAGGTTCTCCCTTTGACAACCTTAATACTAGCTACACTGACATTCAAACTTGGTTGACTTGGTTGCCCTCTGGAGGAAAAGGATGCTCAGAATTGGACTTCTCCATTTCACATGATTTCTTATGCCTTGGAGGGCATGTGCATGAGGTATTCGCCTGGTGAACCTCTTCCTGTGTCTAAATTAGAGAATGGTGTGGCTCATGGTTCAGTGAGGAGGTTGCAGCAGGCACCGGTGTTGCTGACTAACAGAGCAGGTAGCTGCTGGCTCGCCCACAGACACTCTCTGTGGGAGATAGGGCAGGGCAGATAGCCCCCCTCAGTACCAGTGAAGAGGAAAACAGGTTAGCTTGAAGGTCTGTCCTTTCTGCATGCGACAGGTAAATTGGAGCTCCCATGGAACATTGGTCTCATCTCCAAAATTCTCCTCCTGGGACAGCTGCATTTGAGGCCTGCAGGGATACCAGAGCAAAACCCAGGTAATATATCTTTCTTAATGGTGCCTCACAGAGGAAGCAAGCCTTGGKCACGTTTCAGCTGGGTCTAACAGCCTAAGTGTAAATCAGGCCTGTTCTGTGACAAGCCAAGTTGCAACTTGAGAGGCAAACCGCATCCCTTTGTGCCCATTTACAGTGGCACAGGGTAGCTTCATTGCTGGCAGAGAATAACATTTGAAGTTGCTTTGCTGAGGCTGTGCACCATTTCTGTGTCATGGAGATCGATGCACAAAAGACTTGGAATGGGAAAGTGTGGTGTAAGCTGAGATGGTAGATTCTTTGCTCTTTTTGGTGACATGGTAAAGTCCTCCTGTTAAGTTGCTCAGGTTGTGGAAGTGTTGTGGCTGCACATCTACCTTCTCCAGGAAAAGCTTTTGTATGTATTACGTTCCTACACACAGTGAAATAAGAAAGTAACAACAGAAAATTAAACTAGTAAGAAGAAAGGTGTAGAGGGGAAAAGGCATGGGCAATGCTTCATTCTTTTACAGTAATGACAGTGATGAACAGTATAAAAGGACATAGTGAGTGGAAAAATATTTTTTAAAACAGTTTTTCTAATATTGGTGGCTATAGTTGGCAATCTTTATAAATCATGTATAAGTGTTTAATGATCTTTAGTAGTAACTGTGTTCCACAGGGCACAGTTAAGGTTGTGGCAGAAAGCCCATTCTTAAGTTTCTTTCTTCATTGTGCATAATATTCCTGTTAAAGACAGGACATGGTTATTCTTTCCCTCTATCATAAATGAGCTATCATCTCAAAGAAACTAGACTAAAGTGCAGGAGAGAAACTCTTCATTCAAATTATCGTGTTGGATTCCATCCACTCATTTTTGTGTCATTGCAGAACCTGTTTGCATGCTTGACAGCAATATAAGTTCATTATTTCTCTCTGCAACAGAAACTCCGTTTTCTTTTCTGCCAGATAATTCCAGAGGATTTATGTAAGCTGAGGATTTCCCATTTGCCTTAATGGGAGTTACCCCGTGCTTGTACAATAGATTGGTGCACAGGAAAGGAAGATAAGTCAAGAGACCCCTAGGGAGCAATGTTGATTTTAAATATTTCTCTTCTGCTATAATAACTTCCATAGCATTCTATGCATTATGAAATGCCTGATTGAGTTAATTTGCTGCCTTGTAAAATAAAGCCATAATTATCATTATTAAGTGTAATTAACTGTACATCTAATCACTGTGAAGAATAGAAAAAGACAAATATAGCATGAAAACACTTTAATATCATAATTACTGGTCCGTTTGTATTGTCCTTGTTAAATATGCATATGCTAAATAACTTGATTTAATGTGTTGAGCTACGTTGCACTTTGCTTATCCTATCCTGATTACAAAGACCCCACCTTTTCTAGGAACAGTTTTGGCTCAAGACCTTTTTTAATGGCAACCTGTGGGAAGGAATGAAAACAAACAACCCTGTAAAGTTGGCTGGGGCCACTCCATAGTGTCATTTCCTAGACTTGCACTTTCTAAGTAAAATTTTTTTTAATGGCTTTATGTATTTAATCTGTAGAGTCAAGACTTTCAATGGCAAACCTAGTTCAACAGAGATTCAGTTGGAAAACAGTCTTCGTTAGGAAAGAGGAAGGAAAATAATCTTGTGCTATGCAGCAGTAAGTCACAACATTGTCAACCAGATTCTGTAGGTAAATGGAGCAGCCTTAACGGCAGGTCCAGAGTGGTGTTACTAGTTTCACTGGTCTGTTGAGGACCCTTGATACCAAGCACTGGTTGTCTGGCTCATGAAAAGAAGTAGAGTTCCAAACTTTTTGTGGCCTTCAAAATGTGAATCTTAGAAAAAGCTTTCCCCTTTAAGCCTCATAAATTAAGATGGGCCAAAGCTTGAAAGACTTCCTAAAACTAGATAAAATGTTCTGGATCTTTTCTTCTTTTGGGAATTGAGCATTTTTGTCTGCATTGATTAAAGAGTCTAAATTCAATGAGATTGTTTGGGAAATGAGCTAATTAATCAGAAAAGATTTCAGGATTTGGCACTTTTGTAGGAATGTCACGGACTTAATGGGATTATTGACCAGGGGAAGAGGTTGCAGGACCTCACCATAGGAAGTTTATGTAAAAGAATCCATTTAACTTGCCTCTGAAATGAAACCACTGTAATGATTTCTGAGATCTGCCTCTTGTTCTGGTCAGGTGCCATCTCTTTTTCTGCAGCACTATTATAGCAGAATTATTTGTAGCATTTTCTGCTTAACTCAGAGTATCACTGATTCCCAGAAGCATCGAATTTCCAGTTTCCCTTGAGATCTGGTAGTAATGCAGCTGAGGTTTGGGGTGCTTTGTTTTGATTTATTTCTGTAACAGTCACTCCAGTAAAGGAAAGTAGCAGTTACAAAAAGGATTCAGTGAGGAGCATTTGGAGGGACACTGGTGGGAAGTTTGCTTACGAATGGGTAAGCAACTTACTGTGGTGCTGGACTTTTTCCTGTACTGTCTCACAAAGGCTGGTTACCTTTTTTAATATAATAAAGGATGAAATGGTTAAATACATCACAGGTTTGCCAATAATAGGTGTTGGTGCATAAGTCTAACTGGCAGTCAGACTGCCCAGGTTATTGATTTTACTGTCTAATGGCTGAAAGAGATGTTATCTTGATTAATTAGAAGTCAAAAACAAATGCATCTTGCTTCTATTAGATCTCCTGGCAGTTGCTTTCTTTTTTTCCTCCCTCGCCAATGTTGTTGTACATGTACCTTTAAAATGTTTTAAACTAAAAAGCTGTCAAGGTCAGCAGTATACAAGCCCTAGTGACTTTATTTCAGCTGTCAATGAGTCCTTAAAGCATACACTGATTTTGGTGGTGGAAGGTACTCTTTTAAAGCATAAGGCTATTCATTTAACCTCAACAAATGAAAATCCAGTAGGCTATTATTCTTAGTGCTCTTGAAGTAACTTATCACCTCATTATGCTTTTGGGCAGAAATGCTGACATGCTATGTGAGTATTACTTTATATATTTACTAATGGTTTTACAGGAAAACATATCTTTCTCTTTTGGAGTATTTAGTGTTCTGCAAAGGTGTTTAGTGCTTAGTGTGAATAAGCTTTATAAAGACCATTGCAACAGCGAAACATAACAAAGTAGACAATTTTCTACCAGCTACTCTGAATTATGATTAGTAAGATGATAGAAAAAAATGATAGATGATAGAGGAAAAAAAAAGTCTAGGTTTAGTCAGCAATAACAAAATCTGTAGAATTATAATATATCATATTAATAATCATTTCCTGRTGGTTTACATGCTCTCAGAATGCCAAGCACTAAGGAAAAAAGGAATCTTGCTGCATTTATAAACAATTTACATTTCACAGTTTACTTCAAGCACATGAGTAGTCGTTTGGTTTTGCTGTAGTTTTATTTGTGTTTAATATGAGCATGATCTAGAACTAAAATTACCTTACAAAGTATACAGAAGTATAATATATTGCACATGCTGTTGTGAAGCAAAGTGAAATTGCCATGTTTGCATTTCATAACTTTAGAAGAGATCCTTGTTGTCACAACTGGACTGATTCTGAAAATGCTATAAAAATACCAGGGACACATTTTATTTCTTTTCAGAATTTGGGAATCCCATAAATGCAGTAGCTTTCTGCTCACAATGGTGTGCAATGTGTAACAGAAAAACACAAAGCACTGACACAAACTTTGCTGCATCATCTACTGAGCAGATGGTTTACATTAATTCCTTTCTTCTTATTTTCTCCACAATATTTTAGCATACAATTAATCTGCTTATCGGGTTCTTAATTCTCTCCTCTAGGTCTTGTTGCCATGAAAGATAGTGTCTAAAGAAAGATGGCCGACAGCACTGCACAATTTATAGGTGTGGAGTGGTTTAAGTAGCCAATTTGTAAAGCTTCAGACTCAATTTATGTGCTGGTTTTCCCATGGACTTTACCTAGAAAAAGTGTAAAATGCACAAGACTTCTACTCAACAGCAACCCCCACTTTGCTTGGCAACTTGGTGTTCAAAAAAAAAAAACAAAACCAAAACAAACCAGGAGCCTGTTCAGTTCAAGCAAGGAACTGCAAATGTTTTCTGAAATAAGGACGTAAAAGGACAGGATGTAAATCAAGGCAGCCCTGTGGTCATTTTAATTGGTGTTCTTGCCATTTATGCAGGTCCATGCAACTTTTTACTGTGTTGTTGAATAAAATGAGAAGTTACCACAGCAACTGCAACGTCCATGGCCATTTTTGACAATAGGCCTACTGAAATATTGACCTCAATTTTATTTAGTTGAAATTCACAGTACAATTTCAGTAAATTTACTGCTGCTGATAGCTGTCAGATTGAGTGCATTGGATAGAGGGTTTAGGTAGTGGTAAGATTAGCTATCTTGTGTTGTACTGCCACCAGCATCCCTTGTCTCTGATCTGAAAGAGCTTCATCGAGGCAGGGATATAGTTCAGTATTTCTCTTTTTATTGGGAGACTAGGGGTGCTTGCTAGTACCTGTTGTAATGCTGAATCCTGTTCTGTAAAGACTGGACTGAAATTCACTCTATATCAGCTGTACATAGTATATATATATGGTATGTATATGGTTGTTTCCATCCAGAAGAGACATTGACTCCTTGCCCTGTTACCAATCACCACATCCATTTCGAATTCTTCGACAGACAAGGAACTGAACTGAGGACTGCATACCTAGGTGGTTGTTGTGATCATCATTTTATTACTCTGTGTGAATGGGACCCAAATCTGTTAAGAATCGTCAGATTCTGTCACAGTGTAAGTGTTCCAGGTTCTAATCTTTAAAAAAAAGAAACAAACAAAAAAAAAGCAACCCGGAGATGCTTAAAACCCTTATGATTACAAATAAAATATTGAGTAAATATATAATATATATATTTTTATATATATAAAAAATGGAAAAGAGCAACTGGCTTTGGGTTAGGTGGTGCATAAGAGTTTACACCAGCTCACGTTATGGCACAACAACGCAGGGGCCCTGAAAAGGTATGTGTCCAGGGCGCCAGGCTGCTTTAACGTGATCCTGAGCTCCGATGGAGGTGAAAGTGTCGTGTTGACCAGGTCCTTTCTTTTCCTCCAGTATCTCCCCTCATTTCCAGGATGTCTCCCCTCTCACAGCAGTACTCCTGATTTCCTTGCTCCAAAGAAACATTTTTTTCTGGGCAATGTCACCCTCCATTTGTGGAATAGAGGGAAATAAAAGCTGTAAAATATTGATTCTGGAAGTTTACATGAGGGAAATACAAAGTCTTTCTTGTGAGCCTTGGAATGGCTGTCAGAGGCCTGCCTCAGCTGTGAGGAAGGGCCCAGCTAATGCAGTCAGGTTTGCTCCGTCTGCCACGGCTTTGAGTGACAGCTATGGCCCAGTGCACATCTACTGAAAACTAGCATCAGGGAATGACATACAGTTTGATAACATAAGATGCTTAGGTTTTTTGGCTCAAGTGAGATGTTCAGAGCTAATAGCCCTGTGAGCAGAGTTTCAGCTGTGATCTGTACCTTGAGATATCGGTTGTGTCTGGCTCAGGAAAAAGGGGAAAGAATGAAAGCTTATTTCTAGAAAGGTTTCCGATGAGCAGCATTTGTCATTGAAGGGGAAGATGGGTATAATTAGCTTGTCAGTCTAGTTTGGGCTGAGCTGGCTTTCTGTGGTAAGAAAGATGGACTAACTGCCAGACGAGCTGACAGGCAGTCGATAATGCAGCAATTAATGTCATAAATAATTCTGGAACCAATTATATCAAAATGGACTCCAAGCTTTAAAAAGGAACAGAATTCCCTTATTCTTCCTGCTAACAGCAAGAAGCAGCTTTCATTTTTCTCTGTAATTACTTTTCATTGTATATAGCAATAAAGTAAGGCTTTTCTGTCCATATTTAAAACTTGTCTTTCTTGCCTTCCCCCACCTCCTAAACACTCTTTACCCCATAGGACAAGGCTGTTACAGCAGATCTTCACTGAGGTGAATGTATAATCTTTTCACATGGCTGTTACGTGATAATTTCTGCTGCACCTAAATGACTAAGAGCCAAGTTTTCTCAAATGTCATGGGCAATGACAGCAGAAAGCACCAAACAATGGCATTTGGAAATAAAGACATTTGTGAAATAAATTGATTTGTCTTATTATTTTAAAGGTTGCTCTGACTTGCTTACACTGAACTTATTGATTTTTTTCCTCCCTTCTCCCTGTACAGTTACAGCTACAGAATCTGAGCCAAGCTATTCCCTTTATGCTGCAAACACAATTCAGAACAGCCCTGCGAGTTAATGGGCATTCCCTTACAAAAGACACCGAGTTACAAACACTCTCTAGAGTGATATTCTGCTTAGCTGTTTCTCTGTGTGCTGTAGTACATATGTAGATAACACAAAGCCTGTACTGGCAAAACCCCCACAGTACTGTTTTTGCTAATGGTCTTTTCTGTAGTCTCATCCGCTGTTTTTTGAAAAAATGGWCTGTAGAAGTAGTAAATTACTGTAGCATTCGTTCACAGCTTTGTTCAGAGCCTGACAAACGTTTCCAACTTTTCAACTATGGTGGCATTTACTCCTGGGAGGTTGGGGAAAACAGTTCATGAAGTTCCCACTGTTTTAAAACCAGAAACATCTGTTGGTGTCACATGCAGTTTGTTGGCTGGGTCCAGGAGTAAAGAAATCCTGCAGCTGATCAGCTCTCTCCTTAGCAGTAGGTGTCAGCATGGTGAGTGGTAATTACAACAGAGAGTTTTAGAGGACACACGATAATTAGGCCAGCTAACAAAAATATAAACACTGACATTTACCATACTTAAAACCAGAAACATGTCTGCTGTGTCTGTACAGTGTTTCAGACCATGACAATAGAGCCATAACTAGTTTAATCAAGCTTTCAAGGAACAAAGGCTTTCACGTTTTGGATATACAGCTCACTGTTTTAGCAGGAAGAATGGGAGAAAGAGTGAGCAGTCTGTGGTGTGCAAAGCCCAGGCGTGCAGCGGTGCAGAGCTGGGTTCCCTTCCAAGCCCTGCTACAGGGATGCTGCTGAGTGACTGCCGGGAAATCGGCGTGTCTGTCGTCACGGCTTCCCCGCGCCGGAGGGACGGGGAACGCTCACCTCACAAAGGCGGTGTGCATATTAACGCATTTGAGGTCTTTTTAAGCACTTGGAGATCATCTGTAGGAAAGGGCGATGGAAATTCAGTATTACTGAGGGGAAAGACCATCTGTTTCACATCTCATTAAGAACTATATCCTGTTTCTACTCCGCGGCCCAGCAAGACCTGAAAACAAGGAGCTGTGTTTAAACAATAGTACCACAGTTAAACTACAGTGTACATAAATTAAACTCGGTTTGGGTCCAAATGACCCACCTTTTACAACTCACAGGAGTTGTCATGAAAGGTAGCAGTAAGATTTTGGCAGAACCTTTGAGGGTCAGCTCTGTAGCCCTTCAGTGGTCTTGCTGTCATCATTTTCTTTACTACGCTTCTGCATTTCCAGCGAAAATACTTCACTGTCCTCACACCTCAGATAGTTCAGTGCACTCTTTCTCTTCAGTAGAAAGGAGGTTTCAATGGTTTCCTTGTCTTCATAAGAATGATTTCAAGCATAAAGGTAAAATCAGTTTGATCTAGTCTAGGAAGTGTGGTCTAGCAGGTAGTATCTCTGTTTTGTTTGCAGAACTCCTATTGACCTTCATTCTGGGGAAATTCAGTTCCATGGTAAACTTTATAAGCAAGCCAAGAGATTTAGCATGAAATGGCAAATTAAATGAGCTTAATTTACCCACCATCATCTGCGATGCTACCCCAATAATTCAGCTTTTCTAGTCTAACCGCCAATATCATTGATGTTACTGTAGGAAACTTATGGCTAAGTGAGCAACTACTATGGTTGAAACAAGTAATAGATTTCCAGTTTGTCAGGAAGGTGAGTTGTCAAAGAGAAATTAATATTACCTAAGATGTCTAGTATCATCACTTGTACTTCTAAAAAAAATACATAGTTTTTATTTTATTCTTAAATAGTTTTAAATGATCATTTTTATTAGGTATATTTTAATGATTCCTAAAGAAAGAATGAAAATCCTGTGAGAGATTTTGTAGTCCTGAAAGGCAAATACAGGGTAAACTAATGGCACTACTTACTTAGATAGTGCTGCTCCTTTATCCTCTAAATGCCTGAAAATAGCTCTTTGTAGAGGTGAAGTGCAGAACCCAATGACTTTAGCACCTTGGTTTAGCTCAAGATGGGAGATATTATCTAGTTTTATTCTGTGTGTGTCAGGGTGTTATGTGTTTTTATCTGTTGCTTGAAGTTGCACACTAAAATTCCAAGCTCTTATGGCTATTTACTACTGAGACCATTGAAATCATACATACTCGTTATAACTTAGTGAATTTGGGCTGATAATACAATAATGACCAGGTTTTCATCATGAACTAGCATAAGCATCCTTTTGGATTAACCTTCCGGTATTCAAAAATACAGTGCCCCGTGTCTGAAACACAAATGCAGCAGCAGCTGTGTTAGTGGAGTAACACAACACAGAGAAACAGGAAGGTGGAGAAGGGGCAAGAATTCAGCTTCAGTAGGTAGATGAAAGAGGCTCAGAGACATCAATATAATTGATGTGATTCTCAGTTACTTGTTTTTTAATGGTCGACTGATTTACATAATCACGTAAATTTTTAAACATACTCCTCCTCTTTCCTTTAGGTCTAATTAGCTGCCATTCACATCAGAGTTGGGTTTCCTCTGCCTTTTACCTCAGACCCTCTTTTGCTGCATCACTGTTTGCATTTCTTAGATCTAGCTTGTCAGGAGGGCCCAGCATGTCCAAACAATGACAGATTTTTCTCAAGCTCAGTTCTCTATCATGCAGCTAGTTAAGAAGCCAAGCTGATGGTGGGCAGAGGATGGGAGGGAAGGGCAGTGGGGGGAGGATAGATGAAAAAAGTCTTACTAGTTCAGCATATCTAGATCTTTGAAATCTGGTTGTACATATCACAGAGATTGATTCTGGGGGTTTGAAAACCTGGCCTTCATTAGGTACTTAAGTTGGAACTGAGGAACTGATATTGTTCTCTTTGGAGCATGAACTCAGAGGGCAGTGACTTTTCACGTGAGWTCGTACAGCACTGTTTCTGAAGGGATTTTTCTGAATGGCTTTAATAGAAACAGTAAATAATAAAGCACGAGTGCACAGGATATGAGTTTCTCCCTAGCATTTTTGTTATTGAGAGGAGTGTTTTACCTTCTATGGTGTCTCCAGCARCCAGACTAACATTCGTATAGTTTTAAAGCATCTGTCATACTTTATGGCTTTGGTAGATAGGTGTGCTTAAAAATGTTTTGGTTCTTGGTATATATTTTCTTTACTTTTCTGAATCTTTCTAGATCAGTTCTTGAAATTGCAGGAAAACAGATCAAGGAAAAAAGGGAACACAGAGCAGGTTAATAGAGAGCACGCTAGTTACTCATAGTAGCCAAACCTAGTATGTGCCATAATGTGAGCAGACTGATGAATCTATCTTTGGCTAAAAAGAGGAGGAAAATAAGACTTGCTGAAGAAAAAAAAAGGAAATTGAGGCAGGTGTGTAGAGTGCTGTCTACTGCAGCATATAGGGACTGTTGTCTACCAAAGTACCAGACTGTACCAGCTAAGTTATGGGGGGTGATGCTAGCACTTCTGTTGATGCTGATTATGTAGGCTCCATGGAAAGCTGAAGGATTCATATCATTGAATGCTGCAATTTGTTTTATTTTACACAACTCTTGAGTAAAGAGGATGGATGAATCTCAGTTCATCTGATTACACATCCTCACCAAACCTCTGCTCTTGGAGTTAATTTTAGGTTTGTAATAGCTTTGACTTTTTTGGTTGTTGAAGGAAAGCTTAAAAATTAACCAATCCTGTGCCCCTCCACAAGATCCCTTCTAATGCTGCTACAGAAGTTATACACTTTTAAAGTTTTGATTTTTGAAGAGGAGTAACTCACTACAACCTGAATTCTTGGAATCAGCAGTCCTGCATTTCTCTGGATAAGAAACAATGCCAGCTTGGATGAAAGATGAAAAAGATGTGGTCTTAGGGAAATCTTGTCTGCTTATGGCAGAGGAATCTGCTACTCTGAGGTAAGACCCAAGTGTGGAGCTACATTGGGACTCAGAGAGCTCATACCTTCCAGAACTGAAAAAAAAGACAGTTAGCACAGTCAAAAGGTATACAAAGAAGTGCAAGAGTGTGATGCTGAGACTGTCTTTTCTCATTAAAAGTAGAATCTGTTGATAACATAGTGCTAGCTACCTTTCTCTCAGGAGATGTGATGCTTGCATGCTGCTGTTCTAAATGGAAGAATAGTAAAGTCACTAGAAGAATTAGGGCACCCTGAGAACATAATTATGTTATCTCATTCAGTTGTTCTTCAGAGTGGAGGGTAGAACGGTGTTAAGTTACTACCCAGAGTATTTAAACATTTTCCTTTCAGGGACTTTTGCAGGATTAATGCAGATATCCAGTAATAAATTTGAATTTCACCCATGTTTTCTCCTGAGGTGCCTTTTTTCTTGGCAGACTCCCGGTGAGGTTAATTGCTCCTGATTCAACATTAGCAGGATTAAGTTTACTCTCGTCCTGCTGATGGGGTTCGGTTTCTTTCCTTTGGTTAATGTGTCAAACACCAATCCACCTCCCTCTCCCCTTACCCTCCCCAGTAACTAACTGTGTTGAAATACATAAGACAATAAAAGAATACACTGTATAATCAAGAATGAAAAATAATATCATCTACCACAGTAAATCATAGCCAAACAACACAGTTATAATAGAAATACCTTTCCTATGTCTGATCCACTAACACATACTTAGTCAGATAACAAATAACTTATTCTTGGAGAGAGTGCCCTGGATTTGATTTATCTCTGAGTGTAAGTAAATATGAAAAGGCTGCCAAATCTGCCTATATAAATCTCAGCTATCTCAAAATGTCATGTATGGGGGAAGTGAAAAATTAAGAAGGTGTTTCTGTCCTAATAGGGTACGGAGGCAAAAGGTTCTGCTTTTAATTCTTCTTAGGGATGCTATTTCTCTGGTTGATACCTGGGAAAAATTAAAGCAGAGCTGGAAAAAATACATATATATATAGTGCCAAATTCTGGTCTTATTTTTGCTGATGTAAATCTGGAGTAGATCCACTAAAGACTCTGGAATTAGTCTGGCTTTGTCCCAGTGTAGCTGACAGCAAACTGAGAGCCTTTCAAATTAAATAATGGTTAAATCTCAGCGTTGTTAAGATTTTTCATTTTGGTTATAGTGGCCATTGTTTGTTTGAACAAATGGAACAAAAAGAAATCATCTGAAGATACTTATATACTGCTGCACAAGTGAGAATAGAAAGAAGACTGGGACAATGCAAAAATCAAGGGTAAGAAAATAGTTTCCGTAACCATTGTTTGCATATGTGTATTCTTGTCTGGCAACACCACACCACACTTAAGGGTCCATTTAGACAGGAGAGAAAGAGGAGGCATGCAGGGCTGGATTATGCCACTTTAACTCAAGTATGAAGTAGTATCATAATCCAGGCATAAATCCTGCCAGTTTGTGAATTCTCACCCATGGGCTTTATATTTCTCTCACTTAATTCAGTGGACATCATTGGAGTTACTCCTGACTTGTACCAGGGTGGTGGATGTCAGAATTAGGCCCTCTGTCTCCTGCGTGGATTGGTGAACCGGATGCTCTGCGTGACAAAGTGTGTCAATTAGCTTGAAGTACTTGCTGAGCCTCAGTCCATCTGGGATTCAAAGGTAGTTTGTTACCTCCGAGGTGGGGGGTTTTAGTTGAACGTGTCATCCTACTCAAATTCATTAGATGAAAAGTGAGTATCATCTTACATTACATAAGTTCAGCTGGAATGTATACAATGTCAGCAGTATGGGAGAAGAAAACATGTGTTGAATACATCTAGTGTGGCTTGGGTCTCTGAAGGTCACTCCACTAAAGTAATATATAGTGCTAGTGCTAGTGGCTCAAGGTCAAGTCAGCTTGCTTTTCATAATGCATAAACCTGAAGCTCGCTCAGACACCAATCATCTGACCTAAACCTTGGAACAAATATTTTACTAAGTAAATCAGTGAGCATGCTGGCATTTCTATTAACCTTCAATGCACTGGTGGCAGAAAATGAATAATGATAAATAATAACTCAGGCCTGTAAATCATGCTTAGCATCAGAGGCAAAAAAAAAAAAAAAGGGAAAAAGAAAGAAAAAAGAAAAAGGTCTGGTGTACTACATCTGCTAAACTGGATGAGCCTGTAGGGAGAAACCCACAACAAAGGGAAACGCGCTCTCTCTCTCCCACAGCAGTTCCCTGGGCTTGAAAGTAGGGGGTGGGATGGAGGGGGCTTTGCAGAGACTGGTGAAGGAAACACTTGAAAGTGAAAAGCTGAATGTACACAAACTGCAGGGAGTCAGAGTAAGAACTGCTCRGTTGCACAAGGTGGTAGGATTGTTTGGCAAGCCTTGAAATGGATGAAYTCTTTTCTTGTCCTCCTTTCCCACTGTCTGACTCTCAGCAGCTGTCTGGTGGTAAACGGAAGATAACAGACCTACAGCAATTTACCAGGGTTGAGGACCTGCTTGTTTTTCTTCCCCAATACTATTTCATTTCCTTTTCTTCTGTTTTTCCTTTCAGTTGTTTTGCTATTGGTTAGGGTCACCATAGCCACACAATGGCCTTCAAAAAAATTAAGCCCATAAAGCAGGAAGAACAGAAACACTTACATTTAGCTACATCTCCTACCCTGTGATAACTTCAAATGTTTTAGCTTCATTCAGAAGTGCTCTGTTTCTCATATCCTTTGAATTTTTAGTCAGTCTAATTTTAGACAATAGAAATCTGAACATTAATTTTAGAGTTTGTTACAAGGAGGGTTTTTCCTAGCCATGTTGTTTAAATCATTTGCACTTCACAATCAGAATCTATGATTCTTCAGTTCTCAGAATCTATGGGTCTTTTTTCCTTCTGAACTATTTTTAATTAAAAWACAAGAAGTGCTGATGAATCAGTGGTTCAAATTACATGTCGTCTTGAGTTCACATCTCTAGCTGGGAATGCATTTGTAATGGATTGTCAGGTTGGAGACCCTGAGCACACTTCGTGCCCCTTCTACAAGAAGGGAACACAGCATGCGTCGCATCAGGTTGCCGCTGCCAAAAAACACACTGGACTGTCATTGAGCAGTCTTGTCCTTTCACAGAGTGTGCTGTGACCCTGGGATGGGAACAAATATAGGGAGCAGAAGCATAGACTGATGTTTGCGTTCTGCGGGATCGCAGCAGGAGGTATACTCAGCACCTGTTATGGGTTGATAGGAAGAATGTAACAAACAGTTGTGGCTAGGTACAGTTCTTTACTAYGCTTTAGTCTGTTGTGGAATCACAAAAAAACTAAACCAACCAAATCTAACACAGGTATATGAAGAAGAGTGAAGTCTAACTCCTGAGAGTAGAGCGCAAAGAGAGTTAGGGGCTTGCTTGAGTTTATACCTGTAATTCATTTTTTGTCAGAAATGAGTGTAGAGCAGAGTTTGAACTTTTCAAAGAGTAAAGGCATTCTTTGCCTTCACAGGACTTCAGTCTGAAATGCAGGCAATGATGTTCAGATTCGTATCCGAGTTCAGACTCCCGACTGGTCTTTCTCAGAAAAATTCCAGGTGCTTGAATCTAGTGTTCTTTTTGACCATTTCTCTCTTTTGACCAAAATAAAAATAAACGTATTGTTCACCAGCTGGACTTGTGTTACTTCCAATGACTGTGTTTAAATGATATTCCCAATTGGATTACAGTAACATGATAACACCACTTACAATGCAGTCACCATCTGACATTATAAACAAAAAAATGAGTGAGTGTACACTRCTCTAAAAGTATTTTGTATGTATACGTAAAATTCTATCTTGGATGCAGCTCCTATTAATTTGGGTTTTTTTCGCTCCACATGTAATTGTATGAATCTCATCCCTGCATCTGACCTCCAGAAGGCCCCCTACTCAAAAAATTAATAATAAACTAATAATGCTTGTTGCAATCCTGATGCAGGAAGTCCAAATTAACTTCTGTTGTACCTATTGCATTCTTCAAACTAAAATGTATTTCTTGATGCAGTGCTCTCTGAGTAAAATAAAGATACGTATAAATACACACACTTCTAAGTGATTCTTGACAAGTAGAGAGTATAAGGTTGAGTTCTTTGCAGACTTTGAAGTTTCTTCTCTCTCCTTAGTTACGAGCCAATTCTCATTTGAGGTCTGACATTTAAAGAAATKTGTGAACTATTGACTTTGTGTATGGAAATTGTTAACGAGTGAACAAAAGAAGGAAGAGTGAACTGCTTTACCAATATCTAGGACTAAATATAATCAAAGCCAAAATCTATAGAAGGTACAAGATATTTTAATGGTGTAATTAGAAAGACTGAATGATAGTCTTGGGATATTAGACCACCAAGGGGAATCCAGCATTTTTACCATGTCAGATGATCACAAACAGAAGCCTTTTTAACTGAGTCAGTAGAACTTCTCATCTGTCTTTCCTGTTATGGTTTAGGTATGGTGCAATTCTGTGTGTGCCCTTTTGCCAATAATGCTGTAAAATATTCTTCATGTTGAGCAGTGAACTGCAATATCAGGCCCCTAAAATATGTACATGATTTGCTAAACACTATATCTATATCAAAGGAATGCAAAACTACCTAAGCCTAATCTGGATAATTGGTGAACCATTTGATTCTCCTGTTTGAGGACAACATGGACTGTCTGTCTACCTTACTTCTGCACACCAGCTTTCATTTCAGATTGGCTGCCCCTTGATGCCCGTTGGCAGTAGGTATCTGTTCCCATCACTGTCTTTCCCAGCTTCCAAATGTATTTCCTTGTAACTTTGCCTATAATTTCTTGTTCATGCCTCCTGTGATAGTAACCTTCATAATAGCCTATTACCTTTCAGACTGAAGTCTAAAACGATACATACACCATGATGGGAGTAAATCTGCCTTAGTGAAAATGTATTAAGTAGCTCTATTTACTATCTCTTTCTGGAAACCTACTTTCCTGTCAAATATTGCTAATCATATAGATATCAGTTGCCAGAGGTAACTCTTGCTATCAGCATTTAAAAGGTTTTCTCTCTACCACATCTGTTTTGTAACTGAGCTGCTGCTGAGTGAATGGCAAAAGTTGCTGTTTACAATATTTGTTGCATCATCTGTTTGTTCCTGAAAGAAACTCTATATACCTCCACAGATGAGAGAATAATGTAGCCTAATTTCACATATGAATGAAAAAAATCTTTGTTTGCTAGAATATTTTTGGATGTCTCATTTTAATTTTCTTTCACTTACATAGGTGATAATGCATGGAGAAAACAATGAATGTGGTTATGTCAGTTTGCTTTGTTTGCTTTTGTTTCTATTTTGCTATTAGAAGATCTTATAGGCAACCTATTTTTTTGTAGATCAGTTTCTGCATGTCTGGAAATTTTGTATTGTAGCATTGAGACATGGTAAAAGACACCACTACCACCTCGGGTTACGGATGGAGGCCAGGAAAGGTTGAAGCAAAGGAAAGCAGTCACGCACTAAATGACGGCGTATTCACTAACAAGGATGGACATCAGTAGTAGTGACTAGAAGATGACTCCTGGCACGATGGAAAAGGTAAAACACTTTGTAGATAAGAACGTATGCTATACAGCTCCAGCTACACACAGTGGGAAAGCACGCTGCATCAGGTCCTGAACACGCCACATGTGAAAAGGTACAACTTTAAAAACAACCTTTGTATAACTGAAGTGAACTTGGTTTTAAAGCAGGTGCCATAGGAGTCATATTGCCTATTTACAATATAGTAGGCTAGTCAGTTTATCTCCATCGGCATACCTAAACCCTTACTTGATTCTAATGACTCATATGCTATGGAATACAAGAGAAAATATGGAAAGCCTAGTATTTCTGTCATTGCCAAAGTACCGGGTGTTTAAAACCAATTTGGAAGGGGGCCTTAACATAAGAAAATTAAGTGAAAAAGAATGCTATAAACCAGCCTCCTCAAGCCAAACTCCAAGCAAGCAGAATGAGTAATAGTCAATTTCTAAAATTTGGCTAAAGTTTTTATTTTATTAAAGGTCTGTTTTGTGAAAAATGTCATAAGCTCAGAAAAAGACATCAGCAGATTATTCCACTAAAATGGATGTGTGGACACAACTTCCAAGAGAAAACTTATTATCCTGAGAAATTACRTAGTTAGCTGCTGCATTAATATACATGCATTTTGCAGATCTCTTTAGGAAAAATTAGCCTTATCCCAAAGGAACCATCACTAAACATAATTTATTCTGTCCTTTGCTACATCCTGACTTACCCTTGAGAAGGCATTGCCCATTAAGAAAAGTAAGCTTAGCTTATATGTTAGGCGTATGATGTTGACCATTCCCTGTAAAAGACTGACAAATTAATTTTCAAGTCTCAACATTCTGTAATATCATTGGTAATGTAAACCTTAGCCTCTCTATCCTCATATTTTTCTGAACAAAATAGAAATAATGTAACCAAGACTGAATAAGCTCTGAAAAAGGGTAATAAAACAGGTTGTGAATAAGAGTTTATATTATTTTCTTTCTACTTAATTTAGCTATCTTATGCCTCTTTCCTGAGATTGTTCACTACTTTGGAGATTTTTTTTTTTATTTTATTTTGTGCCTGAAATGAACTATGGATGAAAATAATAATCCAATTAATATACTATCAACAATAAGTAGATTTATATTTGTCTTAATAGTAATGCCTAAAATCCACAGAGATTTTTTGCCTATTAGTTCATTTCAAGTGTTGAAAAGAAATTAATAGAAATCTCCTGCTTTTTACAAATTAAGAAACTAAAATACAAAGGGTTCAAGTGGTTTGCCCGAGGTTTCACAGCAAATCCATACCAGAACCATAAATTATTCTTTCTATTAGCTGCAAACTATAATAAAGCAATGAAGATATTGTAAAAGGGGAATCCCAGTTTGCTTAGCTGGGAAGTACTTAGTCTGATATCTGTGGCACATTTTTCTTTCTGACCCAGTTGTTGTCAGTCCTATGCATTTACACACATCTTCCCCAATGAAAAATCCCCACATGAATCCAAGTTAAAATAATCATGCCCAAATCAGCACTCTGACTTTCTTTTTAAACTTTTGAGGAAATTGCCCCTAACCAGCTGTAGGCAGACAAGGGGAAAAAAATCCTTAGTAATTAGTATTTGCTAACTACTTTACAGTGGGACTCTATCAATTTAAAAATGACGGTATGTAGTTAAGATTTTGTGTGTATCTTTAGCCATTCAGATTTCTATTGAAAGGAAGGACAGTGTGCTGAGCAGAGTTTTTGGGCAAGTGGTGATTACTTACCCACCTTTATTGAAATCTTAATACAAAGCTTTAAAATCTCATTTAACTGGAAGCATGCACATCGCAAGGGTAGGGTGAGAGGCTGGAGCATATATGGGTAAGCTTGCACGCATAAATATGACAGTCATAGAGGTAGTTGTGATTTGGTAGTGGACCTATCCACAGTTATGTGCTCCTCATTGCATAATTGGGGACCTAAGTTTTATTGAGCATTGTTAATGGGAGAGACAAAAACTGGTCCTTTAAATCTAGCCATCCCTTTTCCCAGTAAATTTTCCCTGGTGTGTGTACATGTGTGTAATGAAAAAGAAAGTTCTAATTAGAGTAGGGCACAGCATCTTTTGTCTTCTCATGAAAATCATGTTATATATGGAAAACCTTCTAATAACTAACCATTTTCATCTCTATAAGCAGACCTGCTTGCCCGTTCTGCTGAGCTCATAGAATGAGCCCGAAGATTTTGCTGGAAATACGTTTTGAGTTGGAAGAGAAGTGAAAAATCCTGGAAGTTTTCAGAAAGAATTAAACTCCTAATTATAAAGGACCAGCAGACTTGTTTCCTCTAGTGTCACCTTTTCAAAAAATTATTTTCTGAAAAGAATGTATATTTGAAGATGGTACTACATAAAGGAGCTGCCTTTTTTTTTTTTTTCCAAATGGTCCTCTCTCTCCAAATTTTGTTTTATAACTATAGCCACTATTATTCTTTTTAACATGGATCTTCAAGCCCCCATTATAAGTTTCTTTGTGCATCAAACTGTTCAAAATACAATACACTTACAAGAAAATACAATACACTTACAAGGAAGACAAATATTTGTTTCGTAATTGAGATGTTACAACTGGTTGTGAGTACATCTACCTCATGATTTAGATACTGACAAAAAGCATTATTTCGTACATGATATCTGTGCATAACTCTCTTTAAAGAATTCAGTAGTGTTGATGTTTGGATAATAATTGTTGYGCATAATATCTGCTTCTGCACCCCAAAAAATGGATTTTTCCAAACAGGAGAATCATGGCCTGGGTTTAATATTAGGACAGAAGAGAAAGTAAGTGTCTTGTGATGTTGTGTCTACCTAGCTTACACGTTTGAAAACTCCCAGGGTAATAATATACATTTTATCTCCTAGAATGTCTATGCGCTCTCTGAACTCTCAAAATAATATGTTAAGTGCCCAAGCCTCAATAGGCCCTGATCCACATGAATGTTAGCTGGAATTTTCTAAAAGTACTTTCACTAAAATTAAACAGTGGCTTCTATTTTGCATTGATGGGTCTATGACTAATAGTCCTGCAATTCGTGTCACAAATAAATGATTGGCCCTTCAACTATTTCACATGTCCTTACAGACAGGCAAATGTGATATATGGCATCCACAGACATCTCAATGAACATAATCATGATATCACAATAGATCATGTTACACTAGTATATGTTCAGGTCACATAATTTACCATCAACAGTGTGAGGATTAACAGGGCTAAATTATATGGATGCTGCATAGAACAGTGTGGGTGCATTATGCTGATGCTTTGGACTTTAAAATGTTAATATTGCAAATGAAAGGTACACTTTGTGTATCATAAATCTAAATGTCTGTTCTTCCTGTGTGCTCAATAAATACATTTCTCATCAACTTTTAATTATGCTGTTTGCATTATTCTGTCCTGAAGAGGATAACACTCTGTAAATCATCCACTTCTAATGTACACTACAGCATAAGTTTAGTTAATTAAACCATATATTTTATTAGTACTTGCACTTCCATCTTGTAAAACTGCTGGGAAAAAATAATATAGAGAGGTTTTTATTTATTGCRGCTGAATTTAAGATGGCATTAGAAAAGTTTAACAGGATTAGATGTGCATATTGCTGTTGCCTGGTAGCTTACTTATGAATATCCAGTCTCGAAAACTCATTGTCTACGTATTGCTACAAGAGTGGGAAACTTCTGGAACAAGTTGACTTTCCCACAGAACCACTTCAGTGTATTTAATGGTTAGTATTATCAGAACTGAATCAGGTATGTGCTCATCCATTTACATAATTCGTTTTGTTAATTCACCAAAGAGAGATTTCTCTAGTAATGAAATTCACTGCTAGTGGAATTATGAGATCCTTTCTATTCTTCTTACCTTTGAGTTTCCACTTTTTTATTGGACCCACTGCAACCTCCTGTTTTTAAAAGCACAGTTTTCAGAGCAGAGCCACTTTGTGGTCCAACGTAGGTGCCAGTGCAGTGGGGAGTCATTCCTGTCCGAGAATCCCAGGAGATGCCATGGTCCATATGAAAAATAGTAATAAAATATTGTGCAACAGTAGCATAATTTAACGCGAAGTGTAAACACCTGCCATAGCAGCTATAATTATAAGGATTAAAGCCAGCTTAGGGTAGAGTCCCTAGTATTTTCTGCTCAGATGTAAGAAAAAAAAAAAAAAAAAAATTTTGAACTTCTAGGTACAAGTGCCCAGAGAGATTTGACTTCAAGAGCCTGTTTCTGGTTGACATAAAGACATTATCATACTGCCAAAGATGATTCTGAACTAAATCCCCTGAATGACTTAGCACTTACCGCCCCAGCTTGAATGTCTAAATAAAAAATTTTCAGAAGGATTTTATCTGCAGAATAGTTTGAAATTCTCTTCCTTGAAGCCAAGTAAATTTGCTCCACCTACAGAGTCTGCAGTTACATAGTGTACACAGTTGGAAGTACAACACTGCTGAATAAAAGGAAGTGTTACATTTTGCTCTCTGGATGTTCTTTTCCTTATCTCAGAAGGGTATTAGGAAAAAAGCCTCAATAAAATGGCAACTTCCTAACATCAAATTACAATAATTTTAACTGCAAGAAATAAAAAAAATTAAAAAGGCCTCCCAAAGAACAGCAAACCCAAGAGTACAGTGTTCAAGAAACTAGTTAGTGTGGTGTAGAAATCGCATGATTAGGATCGAGCTTATGGACTATTTTCTCACTCTTTATTTGAGGCTGTCCCTTCATATGATTTCAGGATCATTGATTGTATAAAAATAGGAGAGAGAAGTTAAAATGTTATCCTTTTCTTACAGGTAAGAAGGAAAGGACTGGGCAATTTTCAGCCCTGTGTAATGAAGACTAAGGGATCAAGAGTGAGCAATTGCTTAAAATATGCTCATTTTGAGTCCTCCTGTCCTGCAGATTGAGGCAGTAGAGATGTTTCTGTCGAATAAATATAAGACTGCAGCCTTGTTAATAGAGTCCTCTTACCTCTGGCTGAAATCACTAGGTCTCGGCTCACGCGTGATGTAATTAAAACTCCTAATTTACTTGCTCTTGAATTTGATAAGGACTTTGGTATTAAGCTGTTCGTCTATGTTTCTTGACTACTGTCTGTATTGTCACGTACGATGGTTCAAATTAAGAAGTAAGCCAAATGAGAGGCTTCTTTTCCACTCATAATTCTACAGCATCATGCCGTAAATAAAAAAAAAAAAAGAGCAACTTCTGCAAAATAAGGGGGAGTTGAGAAGGCTTATTCCTTGATATTACTTCATAGTTGATATTGTCTTTTTAGGTCAGCCTTTGCTTTTTTTGTATGTTTGACTTCCATACATAGACAAGGGGCTAAGTATTAATGTAAGGTATACTAGGACAGGGAGCCATTTCTATGCATTTTGTTCTCTTTTGACACAACCGCATCAACATGCCTTGTTACATGTTAAATCACGGCCTGGCACCGTTGGTTAAAACATTAGCTGGTTTCTTCCGTGTTTGTTTGATTTTTGCCCAAAAGTACATATTTTTAGTCCATATGGTGGCATATAGCCAGCAAAAGCACTTAGAAAACTGGTGAGTTTTAGGGAGGCTTTTAAATGCTTGTAAGGAACTGCAACTCCCTAGGAATACTGGCAGGATATATGTTTGGTTCAGTCTAAAACAGCATAGGGAGGTTCTTTAGTTAAGAGCAGCAGAAGCTTCTTTTTCTCTTAACTACTGCTGAGGCAGTTAGAACCCCGTATACTTTTTATACTTTTTATACCCCTCAGGGTGACTGTGTTTTATTGATGGAGTGGACTCTTCCCTAAGCCCAGCGTACGCTGTGCTGTGGCAAACATCAGCCTGGCCTGGAGCTCTGAATCAGCATGTCTGACTTTAAACACAAACAGCAACGCTGCAGCTTGCTGCAGACTATGACTTTTACTCACATTATTATCACCAGCCAGAGAGGGTCACAGGAGGGAGAAACTGCTCTTTCTTTTGACTGCGGGGCGGGGGGCACTGTGCCCCCCGAGGCAGACGTTGCCTCTGTAATGGATGTCAGCTGACCGGGGCTGCTCCGTGATATTCTCCAGTCGCAGAGCACCTACAGCTTTGGTTTTGTGCGTGTAGGGCCGGGGTCTATGATCCTGAAGCGGTAGTTGCGGGCTGAAGTAAGCTGATGTTTGGAAACGAGCCTCTGCAAAGCGGCTCCACTTCCTCGCTCTCATCAATTTTTTACAAGCCTCCAGTCCATCTTCAGGGGTGTTTTAAATATGTTTTAAATGCGTTTTCCTTCTGCAGACTGCAATTGGAATGCTTTAAGAAAAGTGATTTCTTTCATAAAGTGACTGGGATGTCTCGAAATGTCAGAGTTTCGCTCTGAGTGAGGACAGTCGGCAACATCTTAGGGGGCCGTGCTCGCGCCATGTTGAGGGCTCGATAAGCCCCACAGGTCACCACATGCAGGGAGCATCAGGCTTCACTCTGAGTGCAAGTCCTCAGGGTTACAACACCAAGATTTTCTCTCTAGCTGTCCTACACACACATATGAGCACATTCATTATTTGTATCAGCAAAACTGGGATTTGGGGAGCTGGGGAAAGTGAGACTGAGGAGTTAAATCCTAACGGGGATTGCAGGGCCTCAGCTGGAGAATCTCCACAAGCTTGGAGCAATCAAATGCAGCTGAGGCCAATTTAAAACAAAACAACAACAACAACAACAACAAAAAATCTGCCTGTTCTCATGGCAGGGGGAAATGGGGATTTGCAGAGCTGTTCTCAGAACAATAGCTCTAATGGTATAAAAGGCGTGCTCGGAAGTTACCCCTTTTTAAGCACGTTAAGGTATGTGGCGAGTAGAATGTCTGCGTGTGCAAGTGTGCGTGAATAAAAGCTCGGTATTTGTTTGAATAAGAAACCCAGAAATAAGCACTTAACATCAGAGGAGTTTTTCATTGTTTAATCAGAGTGCCATCTGATATTTCTTACAGTGGTTATTTTCTGGCCCTGCTGTAAAACCTGAAGGACTGGGGAAAAAGTGCATCTGTCTTTTTTTTTTTCTTTTAAAATATGTAGTTTCTCTGACCAGTGAAAGCCTTCTTTTTTATATTAGGTTTGTTCAGGATGTTGAAATTCAGATTTATTTTTTTTAATTTGCTAATTAAATTTCCTGTAAAATCTTGCAAGTAACTCAGAATTGCATTTAGTAGCTTTCTTATGAACAGTTACTATATTTAGGATTTGAGCTTTGGTAGGTTGAAATCAGTCATGTAAATCAATGGATATGCACCTTTATTTTTTCTGTTAAGTATATCTACCAGAACTAGCATATTGATATCAATATTTATGGCTAAGTGCCTTTTAATCCTCAGTGCTATACTTATTTCAAGTTTGCCATTGCTGCTTGCACTAATGTCAATAGACTGATTTGTTAGATTCACGTAAAGTGTGTAGTAAATCTTAACACTAAATTTTAACTGGTCCTTTCAGCAGTTTGAAAAAAGTTTCAACCATTTTTTGCAGGGGAGGGACTTGGGTTTTTTACATTTGCTTCACTTTTTCTCTGCTTCCAGGTAAGATAAGTCTCAAATGATTATATTGACAATTGTATCACACCATCTTACACTATCTTAAAATGCCCTGCATATATCTGCTGTCATTGTAGAAAAGAATTCAAATTTGAATATCATGGTAATTGTACTCAGCAGAAATCTACGTTCTTGATAAAATTACAATTTATATTCTATCTTTTTTTTTTTTTTTTTTTGTTTAAGGAAAACCTCACGTTATTTTCATTCAAAGCTTTCTGAAGCTTTGTTTTTCCTTAGAAGATGTCCTAGATTTTATTCTTTAATGTTGTTCCTGATTTATTGAATGTCCATGTTTCCCTGGATAGTACCATCTTTTGAGTTATACATCACCGGAGTGACTCATTCCGATGATGTATTGCATTAATACATCATCAAAGCGCCTTGCTCTGCTGTTGCACTAATGATATGTTAGTATAATACATCATCAGAGTGAACTGCACTGATGATGTATTACTTAGATGGTGATGGCATTCTGTGAAGAAAAGGTTGAGGAGCAGGTTCAATACAGTCACAGGAGAAAAATTAGTCAATACAGAGTATAACTGTTTCCCTGGTAGTGATGCTGATGTTAAATTAGCACCATAGCCCCTGATCTGTACCCCTGCAGAAACACAGAGACATGCATTATCCCCGAAAGAGGAATGAATTCAGAACACTCAGCTAAAGGATTTTACAGAAGAGAGGAGAGGTGTAACTATACATATCACTGGAAAGCTAAAGGTTATACATATAGCTATAATTACTGGCTACGGAGAGATGAAATGAATCAAACGGGGCCAAAATAGGACCAAAGTCTACGTATGTTCAGAAGCTACCTYTCTGTTGGAGAATGTGACACACAGGAGGAGAGAGATATAAATATGCTGTCTGAATTAAAATAACTGCCATTTAGGAACCTCTAACAGGAATATTAAAATATTCTGAGGCATCTAGGAAGGCTACGCCATAATATTTTTTTTTTAACTTTTAATTGCGTAGTTTTTTTAGCCATGCCATGTCAGAATAACAGGCAGAACATGTCACCGCCTCAGTGCTGTGTGCTCTCTCGTAAGCTCCATGTGCACTCAGCAATAGACAAAATTTCCAAGTTAGGTGTGCACAGCTGGAATACATAGAAATTAAAAGGCGTTAAAACTTTTGGTCTTCAAGTTGCTTAAAATTGTCTTTGTCAGAGACTAGAAGGAGAAAATTGTGTATGTGTACGTATAGCTGGAAATCCTCCTGCAAAGTCAGACTGTATTATGCCGGTATCTTTCTAAAAGTGACATTTTATATAAATCACACAATTTTTTTTACATGTATATATCTATCTATTCAGTTCGTTTTGTTTTGGTTTGKTTTTTTTGTGTACAAAATTGCATGATCTCCTTATTCTTTTTGTTTAAGTATAAATAATGAGTTATTGGCTTTCTCACCACTGGGTTGTCTGACTTCGGAGAGGGCAGTTCCTTTTTTCCTAATCCCGGTAGTGTTAGAGGGTTCCCAAAATGATCTCTGGAAGAAGATGCTGGAGCAGCTACTTTCTGAGTTCACTTTCCACACAGGTGGAGGTGAAAACAGAGTTAAAATGAAAGCTGTCAGGGTTGTAGAGAACAGAGAGAAAGTATTATAGCTGGATTTATTTATTTAATACAAGGGAGAGGCTGTGACGTATTTTTGTTTTCTAAATGAGAACAAAATATAATACAGGTACAAAAAGGGTTGTGGCATTGTGTTCACATCCCCGCAGATGTTGCTTTCCCATCTTCTCCCTCATTCTCTAACTCCTAATTCCCTCCATATTTTTTTTCAGCTGCTTTGCAGCTAATGCCACTCGGGCTTTGTGCCCCACCATTCCCTGTGCCCCGTTTCCCACCCCGAGCAGAGCCTGGGTGGGCACTTTTCTGTGATGTGAGGGAGCATGCAGGGCCCATAGGTAAGAGCACCCTTTGCAGCAGGCTCTGTGCACAGCGTGACGCTGCTCGCCTTGCCCCAGAACCATACTTTGGCTGGGCTGGCAACGCRTTCAGCTCCCTGGCTGGGTAACTTTCAGCTCTGAAACTGTGGGAGAAATTTCCTTTGTAATCATGGATTCCCCGCTATCATCATTTAGGTGATTCCCGCACTTGCCACCGCCTTCACAGTCCTTTCTTGATACCAGACCAAAAAGGAATAAAGTGGTTAGCACTGCTTTGTCTATCCAGGCAGCTTTGAAGAGTGGTAACGCAGTGAGAGTGGGCAAGCATGCCATTGAGGTGCACAGCAGTGTGCGGCCATGCCTCCTGACAGTGTGAAGGGGAACGCTCTTGCCTGTCTCAGCGGTCTCCTTACAAAACTGTTTGAGGACTCCTATTCTTGGCTGATTCACATTGTGTAATTCACATAATTCCAAACAAGCCCTTCTTTCTTCCACTTCTCTCCTGATCATATGTCTCCTACAACTTGAAGAAAGACAGGGAGAGAGTGGCTTAAGATACTCTTTTGTTCTYTCTGTCTCTGTCTTTTTTCCTTTTATTCTCCCTTCCTTTCCTTCTCTCTCATTTGTTTCCCGCTTCTGCTCCAGCTCTTTCTTTGTATAGATGATTGCTTTAAACTTGAATTATGTGGTCAAGATACATTTTAGATACGAGTTAGCTTTTAAAATAAACCATATTGCACCAGTTCTTAAAAAGCCACAATATTTTGTGGCAATATTCCCAAGATATTTATCAATGCAGCAAGTCATTGTTTCTCATTACTTTCAAATATTGCTAGACTCTGGTCTCAGGAACCGAAATCACTGTTTCAAGCTTTTATTTGGAAATGAATGCTTCAGAGCTACTCAATATTTCTATCACTGCTGCAGGTATTTTTAGAATAGCCCTCTCTCCTGATCCTTTACAGTCTCTTCAGAAGAAACAGAACAATAGAAAAGATTTAAAAAAAAAAAAATCAGAAAATTAATTAACTTACTTTGTGTCTGCAGATTTCTGATGTTACTGTTAGACAAAATAAATGTGATGGTGTTCCATAAAATGCAGCAGAAAACTGAAGTATTTTAAAAATTATGTTTTCAGTAATATTTTCAGMATTCAGATTTAGTATCTGATTTGTCACGTTCCATTTGTGGAGTTGCACTAAAGTCAGATGATATTGCAAACACCRAGGCTTATTTAGGAAAACTGCAGATGCCATGAAAAGTAATGAGACTCCCACTAGATATGTATAAAATATTACGAAACTTTTTTTTGAACCTGTTTGCTTGACTTCTGTATCCTAATTAGTGGTAATGACTTTTAATAATATAAAAACTAGAACATACCCTCTGGGTCTTGACAAACTAAGCCTTAGTTTTTAATGTGGCTCATACATGTGTGTTTTGTATCATCTAAGACAATCTGGCATAACGTAGGACAAAACAAGATGTTCTAATTTTTTATAAATAAAGCTTGCTTTCTTTAAGATAGAAACTGCCAATTGCAGAAATACACACTTTGTTCATAATTTATAAACAATAAACACTCCTTTTGGCAGGCTGCCATGCAGTTCCTTTTCTGCTCAAGGTCTAAACTGTGAATGAGAAATGATGTGGAAGTTACAAATGGTATGGCTAAGGGACCTGGCAGGGTTTGAAGTGATATTGGTGCCAATCCAAATACATGTTAGACTCTGTTAGGATAGGCCAGTTCAAAGATGTAATACAACTTACTGGAAGTGACTATATCAATGAAATGTAAAGTGAAATGTATAGTAGTTTTATTGCCATGTGGTAATGACAGAACATCATCTGAGGCTTTTCTCATTCCTGCCTTTAATATCGTTGTGGAGATGCAGATAAGCAGTTAGTTGTGCATCTGGATTTCAAATGGTTCAAACTTCAGTTAGCTTTATGTTTATAAGGGTGATGTTGCATAAAATGAACCTTTTGGGGGAAAAATGTGAGGGGGTTTAGGCATCAAACACGCCATATCTGGCAAACTGTCGGACGCTCATTGCTTTGAACCTGCAATTGGCCCTTCTGAAGCAATTTGCTTTCCTTYTCTGGCTTCCTCTGCCCCGGCTTACTTGTGGCTGTAGCTTGGGATCTCCTCTGGTGTTGTTTCCTTCCTCTCCTGCTTGCCCTGCCAGCACAAAGGTGATACCCTATTCGAATTGGGTACCCCAATCTGCCTTATGTCATGTGAACATTATGCTCAGGCTTTTTATGTGAGTGGTGGGCTGGTTTTCCTGTGCCAGAATCCCAGCACTTATTTCTTCCCACTCCTTGGGCGGTGGGGAAATCTAACCATTCGGGCTTTTCTATTTGGCTTTATCCATGTAGAAAGTAGTCAGATTTGGGAGGGGGGAGGACCTCCTTTTAAAAAGATGTTTATACTTCTGAGAAGTGGCCAGCATGTCACACTGCTCTCATAACCTTCCTGCACCTGAATACTTGCAAGGCTGCACTGGTAGAGGTCTGCTCTAACAAGAACCAATGCTCTCAAATTTTTCAGAGATGGTTTGGTTTAAGTAGGCTATAGCATTTTCTTGACTACTCTGAGAGTTTTCCTGGGTATTTTTCCTATAGCCTATTGCTACACTATAACGGTATATTTACTTGACCTGGTTTTCTGACACTGCACAAAACACTTTTGCCTCCTCAGAGAGAGTACATAGAGTTTACTGAAGTTCATATATATAGTGAATTCTTTTTAAGTGTTGACTTTAAGTGAATTAAGAATCTGAACGCTGTTTTTGTTCATTTGCAATTTACCACCTCTATGCAGAATCAGTACATCTTTCAGTGTCTGCTACTCTCCACTTCTGTAAGCTGATCTCCTCTACCTGTATAATTTATATACTGGAATTGTAATTCTCCATTGGTTCAAAATCAAAAATCCATTGATTTTTGTCAGAAAAAAATCAGAAATGTTTCAGAAATGGTTTGTTACATTGACTAAAGGCCTGAGCTGAAGCTCACTGAAGTCAATGGAAGTCTTTTAGCTGACTCTTAACAAGCACTGGATCAAATTCTAAAATGCAACTCCTTCTACTAAAAAAAACAATAGCAAAACTTTTTCACACCATCAGTAGAGGAGTGCTGTAGGGAGAAGACTGAATTTGTGTGTACACACGCATTTTCCCTCTGGAATGTTCCCCTAGAATTGCGGACAGCAGTATAATAAATCAATTATCTGATTAAAACCAAAATAATTAATATGCAATTATGACAGATGTCAGGCCCATTAATATGTAAATATTCATAAACTATCTGACAAATTGCACATATGCAAGAAGAAATCTTTAAATATGAACATCCCACTGTGTTTCCTGAACATAAGGGCAGGAAGTTTCTAATTTGGTTGGGGAAAATAGCAACATGTATTTCAAAATAATTTTGTTTTCGTTTATCAAATACACATTCCCAAGAGTGAACAATGAGCTGTGATGTTTATAAATAAATAAAGTCTTTATGTATCTCAGCACTCCAAAACTTAAAGTGTTTACTTAAAATTGGCAGAACTAATATAAATCCAAGAGTCATTCAAGCTATGATAACATAAAAAGAAAAATATATACTTGTTCAGTTAAGAAACTACAGTTCTTCACCRAGCTAACTAGTTTCACTAGTTAATGACTCATTAATTAGCAGCCTGGGTTAATTGGTATTCCCCCATCAATCATTAATTTTTTCATTCATTGATCACTTTGTTTAATTGTTAATTCATTGCATATTAACCGCCCATAACCAGATTTACACATTAACTACTTTTAAGGTAACCTACACAAATTAATTTCTTTTCTGAGTTAATTATTAGTTAATTCCCTTGGTAATTATTCACTAGCTTAATTATTTTCTACCATACAATCATTATCTAGTCTTCAGTTAATAATTGTACAAACTCTTTTCTCTGTTATTTTTTAACTAGACATCCCTTATTAACCATTAAATAACCCCATCACTGGCATATCTGTTCCAAAGTAACAATTTACCTACGTCTGGACTAGTCTCATTGCCATGTAGCAGTAAATTAACTCTGCGTTTGACAACTTTGTTAAATGTAACAGGCCAATGTCTGAGCTGGACTAAATTATGTCTCCTTTACTAATGACMATCCCGCTGTCAGAATGAAAGCGCTACTCAGGAATGAGTGATATTCTGTTTTCGGACAGAACATGGACCTAATGATTTCTATGACACTACTTCTTTCTTTTTTTCTAGATGTCTAAGAGTGAAGTTTTCCCCCAGCTTTGCCATAGTTGCAAAGGAGACTTCAGGCCTGTGGCTATTAAGTCCAAAAGGAGGAATTTTTYTCAGTCAGAGATAACTTGCTTAAGAAAGTGTGACAAGACAGATGAATAGGAGGAGCATTGTGAAATCTCCAGGGCAAATGAGTTTAATGACAACTCCTCTGTCGAGATTTTTTTCAACATAGCAGAGGAGGGTAACTCTTGTGAGTAATTAAATCCCTTTTTCTCCTAGTTTAACAATTTTCATGATTGTATGGCTGGAGACCCAATCCTGCGTTGAGACATACAGGTGACTATTTCTTCATCTGCACACTATGGATCTCACATAAACAGATATAATTAGAACTGGTTAGAGTTCCTCTATTAAAACATTTCTTTAAGAATATAGAATCTTCTCTAAGAAAGTAGCTATAAAAATGTAGCTTTTACATTGTAGAAGATATAGGCCATAGCAAAAAGTAGTACAAGTGCCCATAAAGAGAAGATAAATGTTAGGTACCTGTGAGGTACCTAATCTTCTGAAGCAATCAGATGGATTCGTGCAATATAAAATGCTTTGCTATTTTTAAATGGCTGTATTTTTCTTTAATAATTTTCTATTCCACAAACATTTTCCGAATGTTTTCTTCTAATTTCTTGTGGAAAAGAGCGTTCCAATTACATTTTCTGTAAAGGGATAGATGCTGTGAAGGATTGAATGTTTTTCATCTAACTCCAGTCACAGATTCAGACTGTTACTGGCAATATAGCTTAAATGTTTCC
Organism: Oceanodroma leucorhoa; assembly: GCA_030449065.1. NCBI lineage: Eukaryota > Metazoa > Chordata > Aves > Procellariiformes > Oceanodroma > Oceanodroma leucorhoa. The sequence continues at coordinate 5,055,481 of JASVER010000014.1, forward strand.
AGATATTAATATGGTATTTTGAAATCCATTATTTAATGKTTTTTTTGAGACCTTTTAATCAAGCTTTTGAAAACTGTAAGTTACTCGATGGAGTGTAAGTAGAGGTTTAGCTGAGAAGAAACAAGTGCAACATAAGTCTGGGATCTTCCAATACCACATTTGGGTTACATAATCTGTCTACCTGACAAAATTGATGCATTTTGAATTTTCTTTAGGAGCGGTGGGCATTTGAAAATAAAAGTTAACAAGTTAACTTCTTAACAGTGACATTGCAGAGTCATTGAGGTTTCAAAACACTGGCATTTATATTAAAGTTGTTATGTTTTGGTATTTTTTTGACCAAAAGAATATGCTTCAAATGGGGTAAACATGATTTCCTAAAATAAGAAGAAAATGATTAAGATACTTGCTTTCAGAGCTGGTGACCGATATGAGAAGACAGAGTGCAGCAGAGAATAAATTAAAGCATGTTATATGTTAAATGCAATTGCTTGAAAATGTATTATTTTAAACTCTTATAAATATTTTCATATTACATCTGCTGAATTTTTGTAGAAAAACATGAGAATTTCTATTGGTTGCTAGCAATTTAATCTACTTATACATATACATATATAAAAATATAAAAAATAAAAGCACATATATATACATTAGAGTGAGACGGAGATGCATTTTTCTTTTCCTCCACAAAACTGAAAACAAATTTCTCCATAGTGTTTATAGCCATTTTGATATCAAAAGCAGCTATTGTAAAATTTAAAAAATCTGATTTTGACCACAACTTTCTTATTTCTTTGGGAAAGTAGAGTAGGAGCATGATGTGTGTGTCATGATGGATGTTCAGAGCAGAATATATTCTTATGGTTTCACCCTTTGAAGGAATTTAAGTATAGTAAGCTTTTAGACTTCTCAATGATTTGCTTTGCGAAGCAGTGATTTCATTCCTTGGTTCAGGTTTACATTAGTATCTAAATCATGATGTGGACCCGATTTCATCCTCTTTCGTAGTACTTAGTGTAATAAGGAATACCTTGTTTCAGTCAGTAATATTACAGCAGGAAAAAGAAATGAAAAGATGTCTCAGACATAATATATCTGAGTTAACAAAAAAAGAAAAGAAAACACCAGGTATATAAAATGATATTCTAGAGGAGTAAACTAATTTGTTAAAAAGAAAGTGCACTCCAAATTAGAGGTGTTTGTTTCATTAGTATCAATTTGCTGAGCTTCTATACATAGAAAGCAGAACCCTTTTCTCAATAGGCAAGGCTGAATCTTTGGTCTTTGAGTGAGAATGAGTGTGTGGCAGTAATTTGTATAGTAAAGGGRTGACAGCAGATAGCATTTTCCTTGTCCTTTATATTTTCTGTATGAGAGTTCAGAGTGGGTGTCTGGGTAGATGAGAAAGGGAATCGTTAGCAGTTCCCAACATGGAAATGAATTAAAACTGTTTGTGTAAAGAATTGGGACAATGGTGTCTGATTGCTTCAGTTTAGTTAAACAAATAAGATAGCTATATAGTACTTTATTTACTTGTGATTATTAAAGCCTTTTCCTTTAGGGAAAGTTTTTCAAAAGGGCCTAAGTGATTGAGCATAAAGTACTCCTGGATAACCTAAATACTTCAAAAAAATCCTGTGTGACTTTTATTACTTATAAAGCACCATTTTGCAATGTATTAAGGTGCTAAATGTTGTTATATATAGCAATTTGATGGTCTTATCTGGTGTTGGCCTTTCATTCCTTAACAATTGGCTGATCTAAATGTGAAGCATGGTATATACCTTCAACATCCAGCAGCAGTCCCATCCATATCATCTGGGTGTTTGTTACATAGATCTTTTAAATGTTCAGGAGAGAAATCCCCATATGCCTACATGTTAACTGTGACTTCACCTCGGTGTCAGAGATATCTCTTGGCAGTGAAGAAAAACTGTTACAGAAGCTCTAAAACCATGCATGTGATTAAGTGCAGATCTAATGACTATGCAAGAAATTACTTTCATGGGCTTAAAGACACTTCTTTTTGAAGATAAAACAAACCATGAAATTAGATGATAACAAGGTTGAGATTTATACGTTTAATCCCTTCCAGGTAAAGCTCTGGATGAATTACAGTCAGAAGACAACTGTCTTAAGATAGCCAATATAACTAACAGAATATTAAAAAAAAAAAAAAAATCATGAGAGATTAAGAAGCTAGCATAAAAGGGGAAAAAAAACCCTAAACAAGTCAGAAGCTAATGTAATTACTTTAGAAATACAGCCTTCGGTTATGAAGATAAATCCATAAACAACCCCATGGGCAAAAAGGAGCTACTTAAAGATTTTTGTAAAGGGAAATAAAAACAGGGAAAGCAAATAAACAGATGAAAATCCAAAGAGAGAGGTGAATTCCATCTGTGGCCAAATACATCAAAGGGCAAGGTAAAAAGAAGTTGTTAAGACTAGTTTGGTAGGTACAAAGGCAGTACTTTGTTGCATTTATTCTTTTGTTATTTGTAAGTTGTCTGCAAGCAGCTCCTTCAATCTTTTACCATGCAATTGTTTTAAAGCAGCATTTTTATTTTCTAGTGAACCCATTTTTTCTTAAACTCTTGTTTCAAATTTTTGTGGCACATTTTTTATATTGTCAAGTTGTCTGACTCCATGGAAGAAGCTTAGCACTTGGACAAGAAGACTGTACTGGATCTGCACGTGTCATGAAAGAAAATGCTATGAAACTTTGTTCAACAGGAATAGGAGCTATTCATTGCTCAGATAAGCATTTCTTGTTACCAGCTTAGGCTAGCTGATATTTCAGGACCAACTTGCTGTACCCACTGCGTCTTTACTACTCAAACTTATCTGCCACTATTTCAATATCTTTCCTCTAGTAATGAATCTCCCCACACCATCCTAAAATGTCATGCTTTGTACTAAGCTATGGCATTTCCAAGCAAACGAATCTCATCACAGCTTCGATGCCATAGGTTGAGTGCCCATAGCGTGTTACTCTTTCTTTACAGATTCTTTTCCCTTACATGATGTAAGGCATAAAGCAGTTTTCCCAATATGTATTGGAAAATATAGCCTTGCTCTCCAAGTTCAAGGAGATGGACAAAGTGGCATTTCAGTATTGTCATAGGCAAGCTATATTGTCATATAGCTAAAATGAGGAATTAAGCCTATCTGAGTTTGTTATTCATACCTTTCTAAATGATGTTTTTTTCTGCTAACAGGTTTCTCTAGTATGATATTGTGCTAAATTATGGAATGTATATAACCGTCTGCAGTTAAAATATCTAGTAATATTTTCAGTTCTTCGTTCTAGTGTTATCTGCTAGGCTTTATACATAGCTTAGGAACAAATAATTTATCTCACTATTTATTGCTTCATTTAATAGTTGACAAAAGAAATATCATATCAGTGAAATCCAAGTAAAAAAATTTCTGAGGCTACAATATCATGAGAGTTCAGCACTGAACGTTGTTCTTACTGGTAATACAGAACTACCATTAYTGATGTCATTACTGACTGCAGATTGCTCTTCGTGAAAATTAACATATCCACGTTATGACTTTTGAGTGCTTGATTTCACATCTGATATAGCTGAAAAGTGAAACTTACATGATATGTGCCTGTAAAAATAATAAAGATGATAAAAATAATTCTGGACTATAATGTTTCTCATATTTCTTTGATTTCAAGGAAGAGTAAGAGAAATATTATTTACTTTGTTACAAAGGAAGTTTATAAGAATAATAACAAGATGAGAAATTATTATTTATATTATTTATGTGTTTTACATGTAGATTTCTGTTGGCTATACATGAAGCAGGCTCAGAACTATACTTTTTTCATATTTAGTTTGTCTAAACTGTTATAGCTACAATGGAATAAAGAACACTAAACTTTGAGCGGTGTAACTGATGACATATTTCCTTGTTAATTAGGAAATTAACTGCATCTGGAATAGAGGACTTTTATGAAACTGAGTACATACAGCTGTTGTTAGCAAGTCTGAAAGTATTCAGCTTCTAAAATGTATCACTTCAGTAAGAGTAAGAAAGGTAGGAGTCAATTAAGCTAGAAAGCTTTTGTATATCAAGTCATGGTCAGACAGGTAAAACAAAATGCCAAAATGCACCAGCAGCTAGATATGAAAGTCTGAAAGAAAAGCCCCTGTATATGATTATTCTCATTGAAGTTTCTTGCAAACCAAAGTGTATAAAAATATATTTTTGTATTAAGTGGAATTATTTTGATAATTAGGCCACTATTTACTTTTCTTTTTGGGCAAGTCTGACAAAAATGATTAGACAAATACTGTTGATTGCTTAAAGATTTCAAAAAGGTTCAAGTTAAAAGTAAACACAGAGATTGGTCTACAATATATGGCTGTAAGCTGCATTTTTTAGAGACTGTTAACTCTACATTTTGTTATTATGAGATATGGAACTAGAAGAGATAATATGTTCCACTTTGGATTGCAAGTCTGAGAGCCAGACTTGAGCTAAAAGATGCTGTTAGTTAATCCAGTTGTAAATGGATATCTGACCTTTTGGGCTAAGGAGATCAAGGCAGACAGATATTAGGCACCCTTGCTACACCATTCCTTCATGTTCGTTGAAATTAAAATATGTTTTCATTTTTTTCTTTGTAAGGTAGAACTCTGATTTACTACTTCAAATAAGTGGCAGTTTTCTAGATGCAACTTTTAAAAATAACCAGAATAAAATTGTCCTTGATTTTTTTTTCTTACAATATAGAAAACTGTGAATAATTTTATTAAAGCATTTTAAAAATATAAACTGGAGTCATACTTTTCAATATTCTTCTCACATACTTTACTCCAACCTTTTTTTTTTTTTCTTTCTTTTTTAGGGGAAAAAGTCTGTCTAACCTGAAACAGATCATTTTGTCTGTATGGGATCTTGTGTAGATTTGATTAACACTACACTGTCAAGTCTTTAGGGTCAGGGCAGATTGTATTAGAAGCATGACAAGTAGTTAATGAATTTGCATTGACTAATCCGTACAAAGCTAAAGATTTTTCTGTCAGGATTAATGTCCAAAAAGAGTAGGACACGATATTTGATACATTATCTTACACTGAGTCATACTGTAATTGGACATAAGATTAAGGAACTATGTTATTTTGTCTCCTTCCATAGATATACAACTGTTTTTTGCTATGACACTGATATATAGTCATTACATTAAGAATTCATTTAATCATCAGTAATGTCCTGTTGTAATTCCTCTCTATATGGTATGTGTACTTGAAGTAACTGGATAAGTACTGAGTCTTGCAAACATTCACTTTATAATAGTTCCTGCTGTGTAGCCATTCAGAATGCAGCATGGAGTCAGAGATGCATGTTCCAAATTTTGATCTATGCCTTCAGTTTGAACCGAACTGTCAGAAGACCTGGTGATGAAACATATTTTAAGCTTTCAGATGCTGTCTAGATATATTGTGATCAAAAGAGTTGCTGTTTCTTAAAAATTTAGTGGCCTAGGTGAAATGATTACTTGGTGATCCTGGGATATTCCAGGAGGCAGAATTTGGTGAAAAGAATTGCTGGAATGTTTTTTTCAGGGAAATTAGGCATGCTAGTCTTGCCAAAATGATAAGAAGAGATTGGGTAAGCCCTTCTGAAGAAGAGAAAAGGATTAAGAAAGATGTCTTATCAAGTTTTGAATAAAATTCCAGAAACTATGCAAAATAAGCAAGTGAAGAAGTGTAGCATTCTTCTCTTAARAGGTGTCCATTTAAATGTCGATAAGGAAATTACAGTCCGCAACAGCAGCAATAAATGCATGAAGGGAGCACAAGAGGGGAGAAATAGGGCAAGGTACTCTCTTTGAACAGTTTTTTCTTTATTTTTAAAAGGTGATTGTTTTGTTTAGGACTAAACCACATAAATGGTTGACAAAGTGAGGCACTTATCAGGTCTAATGCTGCACCTTTAACTAGCGCCATTTCTGCTGGTCATGTTTCTAAGACGACCRTGAAAACAAAATATCATGCATTTACATTGAATAAGGTTATTTTAAAAAAATGTCATGCAAATTCTTAGTTGACATCTTCAGTATATCCAGTTGTCTGTGTTACATATAGGAATGTCTATGTAAACAAAGCAAAATTCCCAAACAATGAAACAGTGATTACTGTGTTCAAAAGATGTTCAAATCAAATATCAAGGCAAAACACCTTTCTTAGCAAGGAAACAGGTGATTTGGCTGTTTTTTTGGTTAAATTTAGAAGGTGATAGCTTGATCATTCTTTAAGAATATTTCTTAAGGAAAAACATGAATTATACAGATTACAAGATAACTTAATATTCAGAATCAAGGCTTTGGGTTTATGATAGTTAAATGAAAAAGGTAGTTCAGTTCGCAGTAATGATCAAAAAGAATAGAATATTAGGATTTACTAGGGAAAGATTAGAAAGCAAACTGGGAAATTATAAGGTTGCTGTACAAATCCAAGGTATGCCTGCATTTTTAGCACTGTGTGCAGCGCTGATTTTTCCAATTTAAAAAAGAATAAAGTAGATTTAGAGAAACTTCAGAAAAAAAATGCGGTCAACATTGGTGATGTAAGGGATGGAACAATTTCCATGTGAGCTAAAAACTAAACTGAGTGGGAATTTTCAATCTGGAATGAGAGAAATGAGAAGGTGTACAGAGAGGAGAATATGAAAAAAGCTTATCAAATTGTTCCAGACACAGAAAGATGAGTAATTATTCACTCTCCCTTCCAATATGAAACCAAAGTTGCATCAAGTGAAAGTAATGGGTATAAACAAAAATTGTTTCTATTCACAAAGCAAACTTAAGCTGGAGAACTTCTTTGCGACAGGCCATTGTGACTGCTTAAACTACATACGGCTTTTAAAAACTACCTGATAGCAAGAAAGAGAAGTTCTTCAAATGCTGTGAAGTCCGAAGATGATGCCTCTAGCTCAGGGATTTGTTGGAGGTTGGGTGAATGTGGTGGAAAGATGTTTATGTGCTTTGCATTATTTTGTGAGAACTGGTAGTAGATGGGAGTTACTTGATTATGAGTCCAGTTCCCTCTCACTCTGACATCTAAAAGAGTAGGTTCAGATCCTATGAAAGAATATCTGTAATGAAGTCCTCCTATTTTGTCTTGATTTTCCCTTTTAGCAGATAGCTACATCTTTTAGTTCGACTAGTTAAGTTGCTCTTTGGGAAATGTTTTGTTGTCTGAGGCCCGAGTCTAGTTTACTGCATATATGAAGTCATTACACAGGAAATGTCTGGCAACATCTAAAAAGCTTCAGTAGGCTCAGTGGTGGTTAAAAGTATCCAGAGCATAATATGATAATATAAAGGCTAAAAATTAGTTCATGAATAATATTGGCCTGTAAGATAAGAGCAATGGGAGGTTGTAAATTAATATTTAGGGCGCATCCTTCAAAAGTGAAGAATGCTAAATATGATTTACCTTGCTAGTAAAGCTGTTGGCTGTGTGGATTACATTAATCATTATCACTTATTATAGCCATCTCAAGATGAATGTCACAGGCTGACACCAACCATTTGGTTCCTGAGTTGAATATGATCATACRCTTCTCATAAATAGTACTCATTCATGTCTCCAGCCTTCTTATTTTTGATGAACTCTCTGCTGTAAATACCAGTTTCCTATTTCTGTACCACATGGTACATCACAGTGAATTTAAGTATTGTATTTAAGTGCTTTCACAGCTGCTGCAGCTTTTTTGTCTGTGTACAGATCTCTGCACCTTAGATAAATGGTAACTATCTCTTCAGAGAGAACTTCACCACTCCCATCGCTCAAGAGCCTCCTTAGGCTCTATTATATCTGCGTGCTCCTCAGTTTTCCATTTGAGACYGTGCAATTCATCCATGCCAAATGTTGTCTCTCTTTATACTCTCTAAATGTTAGTTGGGTTTTTCTGTTTCTCCTAATTGCATTTATACTTTGTGAAATCATTGTTTGCACTCCTCTTTCTTCCTCTGTTTTGCCCTTCACTTTTTCAGTTTGATGGGTTTGATATTCAATCAAAATAACATTTTTTGCAAATCTGAAATGTCAGATATTACAGTGTACTGGTTTAAAGCTTATTTAAAATTATTTTGCAGATTAATGTTTGGGGGGAGTGCAAAGAGAATGAACTTTACCTATGGAATTTATAAGAGTTGTCATTTAGTTTCACGGGATATTAAGAAATCTTGGGTATTCTTCCTTTGCCAGGATGACCTTCCTAAGGTTCTGTAGCTACTTTTTTGACAAGAATAGAAAAATTTCTGTAAGAAGTGTTGTGCTTCATCAGAGCACTACAGATAACATTGATAATTGCATTCTTTTAAGACATATATAAAACTGAGACAAATGAGGTAATGATAACTGTGCCCCACTAAACTTCTGGGAGCTGTAAGGGGAAGGAACACTCAGAAGTGTAATGGTGGCAACAGTTTTAAGTGCTTTATTAAGGAAGTGATGCACTACTTAGCTTTACCATCAGATSCAGAAAGATTTCTGTGTTTAACCCATGAAATACTGTATTTTTTACATAAATCTCTGTAGTAGCTAACTATCTTCTGAACACATTTGATTTCCAGCTATATAAGAGCTGTGGCTGGTGAATAATCACTTAAGTGGGAGTTCATATCCATACCTTAGTCTAGTGTGGTACGGCGTCCTGCATACTGGGACACAGGGAGAATGAATTCAGGAGCATTATACGATTGTGCCTTGTCATGTACCACATGGTGGTACTAGTGATGAAGGCTGTAGTTCCCATGGCCTCACCTGTCACCTCCATACCTGCCCTGTTAAATGCTCTCTGTAGTTTAAAACATGTTTACTCTGTGTCAGTCAATGTCTGTTACGTAGTGCAGACTGTTTATGATTTTGTATTAATAAACACATGAAAATACTCCTACTGCTTTCCCATATGGAAAGCCATTATCACATGCTTTAAAGACAAATATGCATTCATACTGCTTATACTGTTGTTCGGGGTTTTTTTTCTCTAGTTAATCAAGCAGCAAGAAAACAGGGAAGTCTGGTTTAGATGTCATGAAACTGTAAAAATACAACCGAAAACCTACTTTGGCACATTACTTCCCACCACTAGGTATGGTGCAGTGGAAGGGAAAAGTCCAGCTTGCTTCACAGCTCTTGTCTACAGCTGCCTTACCTCTCAAGGTAATCAACAGCTGTTTAGCCCCACAGATCAGTGGTTATAACACAGTTGTAGACATAGGAACAGATGACTACGGACATTTTAAGTTCTTACTAGATCTAATTTAAATAGGACTAGGCAACGCAATTCTACTCAAAACTGCATTTGTTCTCTGGTTTCAATTGCTGCAATTACTTGCTAGCTGGCCCATTGGTGTGAGCCATGGTAGAACTGTTGCAATGCGGAATGCAATCAGCTGGGGTTCAGTAAATGAAAAGCCCCATGTCATCATGTCTTGCGGTTTTGCAGGTTGCTTTGTCATTAGGAAAAACATCTTTACCAGGAAAGTAGTGCAGAGCTGGAACAGATGCCCAACAGAGCTTGGAGAATCTGCTTAAAGGCTTCTCCTAGCAATTGCCTAGACAAAGCTGCAGCTGACCTAATCTACTATTTGCAATAGTCTGCTTTGCAAAGAAACACTGGCAGTTCTTATCGTGGAAGCAGTGAGGTTCATCAACACAAAAATATTAGAAACCTCCCTAAAATCTTTCATTGCTCTTCTGACTTACCTGTTGCACAGTGTGGCAGATTAGTGCTATGGAGGTTTGGGTCTGTTGTACAATGGAGGAAGCTACAAACTTGTAACATGTAATGAGTTACAAATGATTTGTGTAGCAGAGTTCTCACAAAGTTGTGTGCTTGCATAGTAGCCCTCTGGGGGTTTTTGCAGAAGTATGCATTTGGCAACAAGGACGATGTGTGAAAAGAGGCATGCAGGAAAAAATTAAAAGGTCCTTTAAAAGGTAATGGACTTTTTTCTCTGTTTCCAAGCATATACCAAATAAATATTCTCATCTTGTTAAAGAATAACTGATACTGCCTTGGTTCGTACGATACTGATGTCTTAAAACTTCTGCATTATATGTGTTTGTGCACTTGTGGAAGTGCATGCACACACACACTACATATGTTAAATGTACTGGAACATTTTCTGTTGAGATTACCACCAGAAGAAAAGCATTAGCACTCCCATTGAATGCAAGGATGGTCTGGATAACCTCCAGAYACCTCCTCCAACCAACATTTCTAAAATCAGTCTCTGGGTCACTCTTCAGGAAGAGCTGAATGCTGCCTTAAGGTCAGAGGCAGACAATTCTGTAGGCATTTTGAACCATTCAAGCACATTAACAAGTAACAGTTTACACACTAAGAATTCTTGTCTTTCCTAGGGATATATTTACTAATGGGTCTCCACACTTGCATCCAAGTTGCATTGATGAAGCAAGTATGTGGATGTCTACATTTCTGAGACTTGCTTTAAAGTTATGTAAGGACTTTAGGGTAGGCGCTACTGTTTACGTTTGCATGGTCCATGATTAGTGTCTCCCAGAACTTTTACTTTGCAAATGAAAGAATCCTGCATTTACAGAATCTTTGCACAGCAACATCTGTAAAGGTGTGAGTAAGGTTCCAGGAAAAAAAAAAAAAAAGAGAGAGAGAATTCTATCATCATGGCATGACAATAAAGCTACTGAGGATCAAATTCAAGAAATTTGCTTGATGCAAGTGGGAATGGTGAAGGAATAATTCATATATATATATATATTTTTTTTTTTAAATTAGGGGGTGCCAGGCTGTTTTCATAGTTCAGTGAAGCTCTTATTTTGCAACTAAATAACATTATTGTCAGTACTAGTTCATTAATATCATCAAAGAATGGGCTAATTTTTGTTGGCTCAAACTCCTCTCAGTCAGAAGGATTTAAAAAAAAAAGTCTTGTTTTTCTGTATTTCACTTTGCTTCTAAGGAGTTTTATTTCTAGTATTTATATAATGACTTACTGAGGACCTTTGAATATACCATACATTCACTAGCTGTGGCATACAGTGTAGCAAGGCAGAGAGAATGCAGACAAAGATATTGGCAGAGAATAATTACGTGGATTTCACCACTTGACATCAAACTGTAATGAATCTAGCAAAAACTCCATTGTAGATCTTATTAGATTTTATATATAGCATGGCTTATRTTCAAGAGAATAGAAGAGGATTTCATAACAATGCTGTAAGAGGAAGCTGTGTTATTAGAAGGACAAGAAATTTTAAAGTGAATGTTTACTTGTGTGACCTTGCAGCATTATTTTACTGCCTAAAACTAGGGTGGTTTTTTTTCAGAGCTCACTGATTGTGCTTGCTTACACTGTTTTAATTGTGTGCCCTTTTCTCTCCTTGCACATTGTGAAAATATGGTATTGCTAATTTAGGCTGATTTTTCTGCTGTGTATAACTTGCCATAATAAATGTGAACGAACCAATGCAAAAGCAAGCTGTTTTAATTGTGTGTTCTTTTCCTGATGAGATTTCAGTTCCAGAAGTGTATCAAAGTCAGAATCCCAAATGCTTAAATTCACTGCCTCCCACTTTGTGTACTGTTTCATCATATAACTATAAAAAGAAGATTCATTTTTCTTTTGATTAGACTCAGGTTTTTAAACTCTGATTGACTTGGGGGAAGTTTGTAGGGATATGTACAGAATTAATGYAAACCAAGAAAAAAGTGAAAGATTTATTTTCTAGTGGAAGTCTATCATACACTGATATGTATGTGAATTTATACTTTTACATACAAACATGGTGAACTTGTAACTCAGATTGGTTGTTCTGGTACTGTCTAAATAGTGATACAAAAGGGGAATGCATTTCTCTTGGTCCATCAGGGGAGTTTGCTGCTGCTTTTCATCAGTTCACACAAACTGCCAAAGCCAATGTCTGCCTTGCCCTCCTTACGTCTAATGTACTTTCTCTATAAACTCTGGGGATTACACCAAGCTTTTATAACTGGCAGCATGGCGTAGCAAGGGAGGAAGGCAAGGGGAGAAAAAAAGATATTAAAGCTTCTTGCTAGGACCAGGACCATCGCTCATCATCAGAGCTGTCCTTGTGAAACGGTGATCCTTCTAGCAGCCCTTGGAAAGTCATACGTTGCCACTAAATGGAAAAAAACAATTATGCTCTGATGGATGTTCAAGATTACAGTATTTCTTATTCTCAATTTTTACACTTTCAAATAAATGTCTCCCTTGTTTCCTGCTGTCTTACTGCTCCCAAAGAGTACATTCACATGAGTGAAGAAGTCCTTATGAATGCTCACAGATTTGCTAGACTATCTGTTTGTGTTACGTCTTTTTCTACTGTCATGAGAAGTCAATATTTGATTTACATCTCTTTCCTCTGAAACCCAATCTCCTTCATGCTCTCCATTTTCTGAATTTTAGAATCAGGGTGGGTTTTTCCAACTTGCTTATTTACCTGTGAAGAAGCTCCTTTGTCTTATCTTGCTGATTTTTCCTTTTAAAGTTCCAGTCCTACTTATGACTCACAATTGATGCTGCTCTTGTTTCATGACTAAAACCTTCTTCTATCAGTAACATACCTCTAAGATATTTTCATCATAGAGACCAATTGCTACAGCTCCTGCTACACACCCACAATTTTCTATTCTTTAGCCCATCCTATTCCTTTGACATTTCTCTACCTAGAATTTACTGACTGCTCAAGGAAAAAACTGTCAAGATGTTGACATCTGAGTACCTTAGGTTTAGTCTTCAGGTCCTGCATATATTTTTGAGGGACTAGACTAAAATCATAGATGGGTATAGGTTGTGTGCTATAGTTATTTATTAATCCTTAGGTGCCTCCTTCCTAGACTGTTATTGAAAGCCTTAAGTGAAACCTCTAAATTCTGTATTGAATGCATGGGAGATGTTAGGAATCTGATTGTGGAAGCTATAGTAGATACCCCACTGAGTGGGAACACAAGGGTATAGGAAATTCAGAAGAGAGGAGTGCCTGACTTACAGGTAGATATGTATCTCCATAAGGTATATGCATATCTTCATAAAGATACACATATCTCCATAAGGAAGGTAGAGACTTAAATCCTTTCCGRGTTGTAGAGGAAGAGCATGCCTTTAAAATTATATGCATCCCAAATGGGGGAGATATAGTTTCAAACCCACTCTTTCCAMCTCCACAGAGCTTACTGGTTCCTTATAAGAATCTCCCAGTCCTTAGTCCTGCATAGGATTTTCTAGCCTGTAGGTACCTTCCTGGCCTTAAGGGTACGCCACCCATTTTGCATAAAAGAATTACAGATTCATTGGCGGACTCAGTGAACATGATCCTTCACCCTGAGGCTTAATGGTCACATGTGGCAGAAGGTGTAAGGTTTCAGTTCCAGCCTCTCTGCAGGGACTATCCTGTACAGTGGGCAGGTGAAGAAGTTTTTCTTTGCTGGTTGTTATGAAAAATGTTCAGTTGTGAAAAACTAAAACAAAACCATGGATGGAAGCCTTGATGCTTCTCTTCTAATTAATTTGTTAAACTAGTTAATTCCACAAACCAAAGAACTTGTGATATAACCTATGACTGTAAAAATGCATTTTTTTCCCTCAAGGAGATCCCCTTTGTAGGCGTGATCTACAGAGCAATCCAGCCATCAGATTTTGTGTCTTAAATATTCCATGGATTCAGATGAATCAGCTGTAGCTGCAGGGATGGTGGTTTGCAATTAGTCTGTGTGCATTTTTAAATTATAGTATATTGAAAACAATATATTTACACCATTTTTGAAGCTTTGCCCTGTTTTTTTTTAATTATTGATTTTAATGACCTCTGTTAAAATCTCATGATAGATATTTAAACAAGGATTAAAAAATATGTCATGACATAGAATTAGGATCACTGTGAGAGCAGGGCATGGTTTTAAAATGTCAATGCTTATTCAGAATGAGTTTTGAGCACCATGCAGAACTGACTGCAGGACAGGAAAGATTGGTGGGATTTGCAGGTCTCAAGTGTTGCAGTAATGTGACAGGAAATAAGCACAAATTAATATGAACTCTACCAATTTCAGTCAAGCAGGTAGTAATTTTTCTCTTTCGATATTGTAGCAACCTTTTACAAGTCTGAATTTGATGGTGGTGATTTCCTTTTTATTCACTAGTTCTACACCAGTACAACCAGGTTGGTTTCAATGGAGTATCTCCTGATTTACATTACTGAAAGACAGAAGACTCATTTCTTACGTGAAATAAATTTCATACACTATTTTTCACTTTCCTGTTATTGACGTTTATTCCATGTGGTATATTGTCTTTTTCAGTAATTTTAAAATTTCTCCTTCTTTTACCCTTACACATGTGTTTATCGATAGATGTCTCATTTGTTCAGAGTCACTGGGAAAATAGCTAGAAGATTTCTATTACTAAAAGACCCTTCAGTTTTTCTTTCCCACAAAGAGTTAAAAACACAAGCAAGGGAGTAAGAATAAAATGTTAAAAAAGATATACAGATGGATCTCTATAATGGTCTCTCAATATTTCCAAGATAATGGGGCTGTTAGATCCACATCAGATCATGCTTCCTTATAAGTAGTCAGTACAGTCTGTCTGCTGCCATGAGACCATGTATTGAGAGTTCTTTTAATACATATTTTTTTAAAAGTCTCTGTTGCTACCCAGATTTCTATTTCTTCTTGCCTAGTAAGCAGCAACCATTTCCTCCTTGTATTGCAGATGCCTTTTGCTTACTTTATTGACTTCGTGCCTTTATCAGAAAACACAGCTTTTAACGTAACTAGTAAGCCTGTCATTAGGGACTTGATGGAAGCTTTCCTCAAATTGTAAATAAATTATACTTTATGTAGGGCCATTATCATCTTTCTCTAGGGGTTTCAATGGCTCCAAGCTTTTGTGGTATAGACCATATCCCTTTAGGCAAGATATCCCTTCAGGATATTTCCCTTCAGGCGTGATATGCTGGTTGTAGTCATTATAATATTACTTTGATTATTCTCTAAATTACCCCTCATTACTATATTTTTTCTTTGCTTTTCTCATCACAGATGTAAACAGTGTGTGTCTGTCGTGTTTTCAGTCATCCTTCCATTCAAGTCTTTAATATACAGCTTCTCTCAGTGATTTTTGATGGATTAAAAAAAAAAAAAAGCCATGTTTCTAGCCATGTGTGTTAAGTTTAAAAATAAAGGGAGATCAGAATATGGTTTGTTGTTTAATTTAGTGGGCTTAAGTATCTAATTAGCCATAATARCATATTAAAAGGCATCTTTATGGCTCTGTTGGGAAGTATTATGCAAGAGGCCTTGCTCTACATCTTGATTGTCAACTGACCTGGGCTCTGTCAAAGCTGTAATAAGAGAAGTGAATTCCAGAGGAAAAGGGCTTTTGCTGAGAATTTCCTGTCAACATCCCCTGACATTTATGTTTAGGGACTCAAGTGTTGCAGCTGACCTCAGCTGTCATGGTGGAACACAAGGAGAGAAGTAGGTTACTTAATTATAGTCATTCAAAACCTTGACGATGCTTAACAAGTTCTCTGTTATGATTCCCATTGGGTTACACGATTTCATGGACATGAAAGCTATTGTCCGTTACATCACATCCTATGGGAGCATATGAGGATTTATTATGGAGAGTAAAATTTGTACGACAGCATCTTAAGCTGACATATTCAGAAAGTCCTTATGACCTTAATGACTTCATTTTTAGTTCATTTTAATATAAGAGTTATGCCCCTAGTACACGCATGTAACAGATGATACAATACATTTCTGTCAGTACCAGTCTGTAATTTCTCCACTGTTTTTAACAGAACTCTTGAAGATTCACAGAAATTTGAGTCTCCATTTAAAAAGCTCTTCTTTCTTCAATGTCTATAACAGTCCAAAGACCATTTATGAGTGTCAAGTGTTCTTCTTGTCATCACTTTTCATAAGCTCATAGATTATTCTTCATTTCCAGCAATCTTTTCACTCACTGTCCACATATAATGTAGCTTATATTCTGTTTCCACAGAAGACGTTGCCATTGTATTTTAATTTGTGTTCCAAAGAACTCATGAAAACAGATTTTCAGGTAAATTTCCTCTTCCTTTGGAGAACTTTGGGTTTTACAAAATTTACTGAAACTACCATTTTTCTGTGAAGTAGAATTAATAAAATAGTTGCTCCTGTACATCTCCCCCCTCCCCCAATGCTTGGTAGTGTTGCATTTTCTCAGGAGCATTAGCCATACTTTCAGGAAGAAACCTACTGCTATGTGGAATTTCAACATTATTGTTCTAATGYTGACTGAGTCCCACTTTAGATGCCAGATCACACAACTTGTAATAKTTTAATAATAACAGCCAATTATTGAGATATATCTTTCCTTATTGTTGCATGGACAGTCGGTAAGCAGCAGTGGTGTTCATGAAGACAGAGTCCGAATTAATCCATGAGATAATACCACAGTTCTCCTTGAACCATTTCAGTAGCTGATGGAGATTTTTCCTCTAAGCAAAGCTGGAAGCTGTGGATGAAGATATACTTCAATCATCATCAGAGATTTCCATGTGTTATGACTTTATTTTTTTGTTTATTAGTTTATATTACCTTTATGTGGCTACATCCGGGATGTTGACAGGCTAAATTATGTCATACTAAGAACATCAGAATAGATTAGGTAAGAYTTTTCCACCCTCTTTCAGTGAAGCAACAAATCTTTCCTTTTGAACCTTAAGGTATATTCTGCCAGCACAAAGGAAATGTTTGCTTTAGTTCTTATGATTCTTAAAGACCAACTTTTGAGGTGTTTGAAATGGCTACATGTAGCATCGTACTACCTTTTATTAGGCACTGTGTAGTTAGTATGTCATTTAGGTTGCATATCAAGTTGAAGGGAGACTTCAGTCTCTGTTTGCCTGGTGTTATCACTACCATCTTGAGGAAATTTTGTTTGCCACATGGTCACATACTTGATAAAAAAATAATCTCACTTACCATAAATTGGTTCTTTGAGATGTTGTAGTACCTATAGCTCTTCAGTACCTATAGCCCCCATTGTGAGCCTTTGAGGGTTGCAGTAGCAAGGAGTTCTGAATTGAGACAGAACTGTGAAGAAGTAAAGAATAGTGAAGTCAAGGCTCTTGATGCCTTCCTGTGGAACCTAATAGGTTTAAACACATGTATAGTTCTGAAGAACACCATTAGTTTTAAAAACAGCCTTTCTCTCAGTTAGGCCTTTTGTTCTCTTTGAGTCACAATTTTCATGGAATTTGCAAGAACATTTATGAGGCTTGTCAAACTTAATTTATGGGGCCAAACATTTCAAATGTTACTCTTGGAGGACTGAGGTCTTGCTCACAAGAGAAACCTGCCCTGTGGGATGTGTTTAATGATTATAACATCTCAAAGAGCCTGAAATTGCAATACAAGGTAAGCAGGTTTTTTTCTTTATTCCATAGAAACCTTGATAAGCTATGGCCTTTCCTCCTAGTTTTTATGACTAGCCATCTCTCTCTCTCTTCGTAGTCCTGAGCATAATTTATTTCAATTCCTGAAGGCTTTCGAATCTGTGGCAGTGTTTCAGGATCAATGTGGCTTTGCTGCAGGTAGAAGATGCTTGGTCCTAGCTTTAGCTTGACATACATGGATTATTATGTTAATAATTTTAGGCTACTTCTTTGTCTTGTTGTTTTGCTCTTTTTTGCAAGCCTCCTAAAAGGATGTTCTACAATTAAAAAAAATTGCAAGTTGCTTTAAAAAATAAAGCTACTTGCTGCTAAAATCTATTTGCTTTCATTGTAGAGGACCCTGCTAAAAGGGATTATTAAATGTTTACACACATATATATTTATACATGTGTGTGTATAGAGAAAATTATTGTTTAGAGAAATTGCTCTGTGACTTCAAGGTACAAACTGTCATGTTTGAAATAGAAGTCTAGTTTTGGGGTTTCTGAAACAATAATACATTCAAAATTATTTTTGCTGAGAGTATTTAAACCTCCAAAGTCAGTTCAAGCTTTTAAAGAAAGCATATGCTAATATCCTCAAATTCTGCCTTCAAAATTAAGCACCTTTGCTTTACACTGAACACCAAATTCTAGATTTAGGCAACAGAAGTCTGAGGTTTTAGTCTCCATGACCTTTGGTAAGATAGGATGTCACCCTTCAAGTGTCAGTTGTGGCTTTGGAGGAATTATGTACTACAGATTTTTATTTTTTTTTTTTTTTAAATAGCAGCACTGCTTGAACAAGAACTTTAAATAGGCATATGTAAAGCATCGTGCCAAGAGACAGATTGTTCACAGGATTCTTATCCAACAGGCATTCTTTAAAGCTTCCTTGTTTTTTAATTTCTGTTTGATCTATGATGGGATAGTTTAGTAATAATTGCAACTTTTATTTATACAAAAATGTCAGGAAAGGTATATTTCTTTTCTCACTAATTCTTCTAGTTGGTGAGGGCACCATCTGAATTAAAATTAAAATATTGTCTCCTGATAGAGACAGTAATTGTCATCACTGATGATTATGAACTACTGAGAAGAGTTCCTGCCTAACAATCGGGAAATTACTCAATTTTGATGTTATCTGCCCTTGTTAGAAACGTGAAAGAAATGCTTTTTCTTTATTGTCTTTCAAGATCCATGTGGTATCACAAATACAAGTTTCTGTCTTCTAGGAGCTAATGGTTAATGGGAAAATATCACTTAATTTTAAGAAAATCGGCTTTGTTTTTTCAGTTGTTGGAATTTTAGTTTGTTTGCCTCTCCCCCCCCCCCCTTTTTTTTTTGAATGGTCTGTCATCATGTCAGCTTTAATTTGCATGTAGAAATAGATCATTTTACCTCGTTATTTTTTGGCTAAATTGAAGTGGAGTTCCAATCGTCATATAAAATGAGAGAGCTCTTAGTCACGTTTCAGAATTAATATACAAAATCTTGTCTTTCCCCAGTGTTCTTTCTCATGCGTGCATGGACTGTCAGATTAGAAAGTAATTCAAGATTAGTGAAACATGGTCAGATTGATTAACAACCAACAATTAAATCATTCCCCAGTGAAAGACCTTAATACTTTTTAATTCTTGCTATTGGGTTATGTAGATCTAGTACCTATTACACAGGCTGCCACCAGGGACACAGGGAATAGTGTTAGCTGTACTTTGTCAAACTCCAACAGAGCATGCTGGAACACCATGGACAGTACATATGTAAATGTCTATGATTCTATCCAGAGAATCTTTTATGCAAAGCATTTATGTAAAATATATCAAAACAATAATATATGATTATCTATATCAATGAACATTTCATGCTACAATGGTAAATTTGTACTCAAATGACAAATTTTTACTTTGCCTGAAAGCAAACTGCACAGGCTTATTGATGTGTATGTGCTTTACCCAATTATGTAAAATAATGAGCACTGATGTGAACCTTTTGTGAAACATAAACTAATCAAGTAAGAGTGCAATTGTCAACTGGTGTAGAGAAACGCACATCATAAAATCTAATGTTGAAAGAATTAAAGTAAAAGCACTGCACATATGACTACATATGATACGCCACTAATAAACTGTTTAGAGCACAGAATGAGAATTTCAGAAGGAAGTCTAAGATTCTATATATTTCCTGTCTAAGACTTGCTCTCACTGCAAATGTTACTGGGGATTCACTCTTAAAATGTTGCCTTTTCCCATTTGAGGTTGTGTGAGTGAGCAACTATTTAAAATTTTCACTGCCTGTTGAATAAAACCAGAATCAAGCACTGAAATATTTAAATGTATTCTATATTTTCTAACCTGTGCAGTTACAGTTCAGAGCCTGCTAGATTTGAGACACAGCAAGAAAAGTCCTCTGTCACATGCAGCACAGCCAGCATTGTGGCAGCACTGCAAACTTTCCCTGTCTGATCTGTCAACCTCTGGAGGCATGATGCTCAGCAGCTGATAAAGTGCTCAATGCTGAAACCAAAATTATGGGTTCTAATGAACATCAGAAATGCTGCTGTCTTTGAAATGTGACTCCCTGTCCAGTGAGAAGTGGGCTSTTTTCACAATATTGAACAGCCACTGGATGATAATGACCTTCAATAGCTACAGCTTGAGGCTAGATTTGAGTTTGATACTAAGAGGTGAAAAGCTTTCAAACTCAGTACCAGTCCCTTGAGCTATTTAGTCCTTCCAATGACTTATTTCTTGGTAAACATAAATCCCCTTTGTCCTCATCATGCTTGTTATGCTGCAGAAGGCTTTGTACAGGCTTTGTATCATATCTTTATGGTAGATTTTCTGTAGATTTGAACCCTATTCTACTCTCATTCATATCACCTGAAAAAACATAAATAGTGCTCTTGGAATGAGGATTTGTTTCAAAGTCCACCAACACCAATTAACTCTGTCTCTGCTGGATTTTGAGCTTCAGTGAAAAGAATTTGGACAGCTGTGTATTTCTTCATCCTTTTTTTCAGTGCAATCTACAGTTCAATCTCATTGGTACAGTGCATATCTCTCAGAAACCTAACTGGTTAAATTCAGCTCAACCCTTGTTGCCAATGTTGTGGGTAAAAGTACATCTTTAAAGCAATATGTGCATGAGTGGAATAAAGAAAGATAATCTCTCAGTTTTGCTAGCAGCTCAGATTTTCTCTTTAACATAGATAAAACGTTCCCAGGATTCTTCTTCCCTCCTCATAACTTCTGTCTTCCTCTTGATTGAGTAGGTCGGTAATGTAAACTGATAAACTACTGAGAAACATGATGTGGACATGAAGACTTTCATCAAGCTCACCAGTTTATAATGGCCTCAGGTGAAAAGCACATATACCTACATGCTTATACATGTTTGCTTTATATCAACTACTTGTTAAACATTTTCATGATAGCTATAAAATAATAAGGTACATACTGTGCCCTTATATTTTGGGGGATATACTGTGGCACTATGTATTCACATTAAAAGCTACAGATGTAAAGCATCTTTAAAGTAATGTTTGTATTGAATATATCCTTTCCTTAAGTGAAATAGCACCCACATGTGTAGGCTGGCAAGTATAGAATAGTTTTTTCCTTTGAACATTTACTTCCCGTTTTTTTTCTTTTTAAACCACTGGCTGATTATTACTGTATTTAGACTATACTTTGTCTCTGCACATTTATTCACTTAAAATAGTCTCCTCTTACAAATAGATTAATTCAGATCCATTCAAATGTAGCTTGTCATGGAATACATATTTACATTGTACTTGATTGTAAAGACCTTAGTAGCTTGCAAGAATTATCAAACTAAGAATATAAACCAGAAAACCTTGTGTGCCTTTGTTGTTGTACTTTAATTCTGTTTATCCCTCTAGGTAAAGATTAGCTGCTGTTGTCAATTTAATTCAGTTTCAAATAAAGCAACAAGGTCACTTTTTTTTAGGCAAACAGGATTGAGTTGTCATGTAGTTCTAATAGGCAGCACAGGGAATCATTAGTCCACCTCAGCTCCCTGACTGATGGGCATTTCACTCCAGTCATCTGACTGAACACTAGTGGCCCAGTACTATTGACACCGTGTCAGAGCTGAGAGAAGATGCCTTAATCGGCCCAGACACTCTCTGCATTGATTTGACAAGTTGCTGTAATGACCTTCTTGTTTTTCTGAGGGATTACTGTTTACCCAGGGAGGTGCTGCTGAGCGCATGTACTGCATTGTCATGGAAACTATTATTGTTGCATCTTGATCCCATTAATGCTGTGGTGTGTGACACTGATATGAGACACTGAATATTTCAATGAAGCATATTCCACCTCAATAATACTAATTGCTGACCATTCATTAGGCTTACATAACTTGCAGCTAGTTCTGCATAGCTCAGCCAACAAGAATTAAAGGGATGGGGCTGCTTAGGGCACTTTCCTGCCTTGTTTGGATATTTTATGAGGCCCAGGTAGCTTATCTACTTTGAAGTAAGAAAGTGCCAGTGTTTGGTTTTTTTGTTTGTTTTCTTTTCTAATTTTTATTCTTTGACTTAGGTAGCTTGCCAGTAATTTAGGGTTCTCCTGATTGAAGAAAGAAATAAGAAAATCAAGATGGGAAGATAAAAAACTCTCATACTTGAGACATGTATATCCATCAAAGAAAAAAAGTATTTTGGAGAGGAGAGGGTTAGGTGATGAATGGAACTTTTTCTGGATCATGTTGAAAGTGTAGCAGCCTATAACTAATATTTTTTACCCTATTTCCTCGTAGCTTTAAGATAATGGCAAGTGGAAGACATATCTTACACCTTACAACTCTAAATTCTCCCTTGTTCAGTGAAAGCATATTTTTCTTAGCTGTTTCCTTCTTACATTTGGTATATGAGTGTGTGATCTTTACTATCTCTAGAAATTAGTTTCTTAGTACACCACATTTGGGAACAGGCTGAAACAAGCATGGTTGCACCAGTGATTTAGGCAAAAAAGAGTGAAAAGGCGCCACAGATATGAAGCAAATAATTCTAAAACAGGTTAGTTTGTAAGACATGATAGCTGATTTCTTGGAAAAGGCAGTATAGCAGGCTCTGTTGCAGGCCAGATCTAATGATTAAGCTGCAACAGAAGTGGTTGTTCTGACAAATTTGAGCAATTTCCTGTACATCGATTTTTGATGAGAAGAAAAGAAAATCCGCAAAGTTTTTTACGTGAAGGATCATCTTTCATACATGGCTTAGTAATTGGGAAATATTGTTTGAAAACATGTCGATAGAAGATGAGCTCTTAGCTAGTGGCCATGAGCTGCGAATCAAAGAATGATGCTATAGAAGTAGCACTTTAGGAAAAGGGGTTTTTGTTTGAAAATTAAGAATTATTTCAGTTTTATTCTTCACTCTTCATCTTACATGTTGCAAGGCTACCCAGGCTTAGAACCTGTTATATCTTAAGATATCTGAGTGAATGAGATGTTAAAACCAGTGACTAGCTGCAGTAACACCTACTATTTCTCTGCATTCAATCCAATACACAACATCCAGTCATCAGCTAATAGTTTGGGTTATTGACAGACGTGTCTTATTGACTTCCTTGTTTAACCTAGTGAATAATGAAATGCCTTTGACAATATTTGATAAAGTACTGAGTAATATTTCCCGCACCATGCAATCAATTTTCATCTGATCACAGAGTCATTAATATTTCTGCTTTGATTCCAAGTTTTCTTGGCAAGATATTGTCACACAGTTTCTTAGCACTTCATTGCATGATGCAGTGTACTTAATGCTCTTTGTGGCATTCTCCTTTGAGAAAGATGTGCAAAAATCAGTTTTTGAAAGATTTATTTCTCTGAACACAAGCTAGGAAGGTTTTCCAGTAACGTCATCTGGAACCAAAAAGACACACATCTAAGGTTTTTCCTATTGATTAACTATTTCAAACGCTGTACTGAGGTCAAAGATGGTTATGATTACATTTTCCTTTCTATGGAGAGGAATAAATCCTTCAGAAGTRTAGGATGTCCCAAAATCTTTTGAGAAGAGCTATTCTTGAAAGGCAGAATATGTGTTACTATATTCGCATTTATAGTTACTTTTTGGTGGCCTCTGGGGTCATTCCTAACGTGGGAAATGTTCTCTTTGTGTTAAGAAAATTTTTTGGTTTAGGGTTTGCTCTTTACTTGAGCGAGACTAAGTTCATAAAATGAGTCCTGGCTTAGAAAATACTTGTCAGGTTCACATTCTGAGCTTTTATTTGCCTGGAACTTCCTAGTCCTCTATTGCAGCAATGAAAATTCTGGATAGCAGTAGTTTAGCATTACTTAGCAAATGCATCTTGCAGTGAGTAAGCTCTGGAACTAGTCAGGTTCTGAGACTGTAAGGAAGTACTGTATTCATTGCTTGACTTTCACAGGTGTAGAAGTGTGCTTGGTTCCATTAGACAGAAGAAATCATCTGAGTGGGACAAAAAAAATGGTTCCTTCATCTTCTGCATTCATCCCAATTTACAGGCAGTTGCTTGTTACATAAACCAGGAAACAGAATCCAGGAATTCTTCTTTTCCTGATCCAAATGAACCTGCCATTCTTTTATGCCACACACACTTACTTGCTCAGTAAAAACACAGCCTTAGGTTGTCAAGATTAAACAACCAGGCATAAATAAATATAATTAGTATTATTGCATATTTTAAAATTCTTTAGGGATTAAATAAATATAATTAGTAGTATTCAGTATTTTAAAATTCTGTAGGGGATAATCTTATGCATTTAGAAATGTATTTATGTGTGAGATATATACATATTTCATGTACTAAATAAAATGTGTTTCTATACACTGAAGTCAGACAGGAAAAGACAAGAATATGTGCTGTGTTGAAGTAGATTATATGGCGTTCAGTTAAATAAATACTAAAATTACAGACTCTAGAAAGATTCACTGTAAAACTGCTGGTAGACAGTATGTTGTCTGCTGTATTCATATTGCATTACCTGCAATTCAGATTAAAGGCTGAGTGAATGTGGGCTTATTGTATCACTTTAAATTGAAATATATTTCAAAGTGATAGTTCAGCATAACTGAAGAATACCTATGTGGCATCAGAATGTTGATTTAGCCAAGAGGGATACTGCATGCAGCCAAAATAGCAGTTAATGACATTGAAATTAGCAGTGTAATCAGCTTCCCCCACCCCCCCTCCCCCACCCCCCCAATACATACTCTTGAATGAGACCCTTAAGGCTAAAATAGAATATTTAGGCTTAAATTTTTTTTTATTGCCTATCTACTAAATATTGCCTTGGTCTTGTTAAGAGGTGAAGTGGATGTTTTTACATTTGGAAAAAACTTTTCCTCAATGCTAATTTTGTGAGACTTCAAAAGTAAAGGCGTTTTTGAGGCCTTTTCTATCTGTCAAGATAAAACAGCCTGCGCCTAACACTAACTTGCTGTTTAACCACTCAGTGCGTTTGTGTTTCATTTTAATAAAGATGCAAGATCTAACGGACATTTGTCAATCTTTTTGATGAAGTCCTTTCAGAATTGCTATTCAAGTGCTAAGCATTTAATGTCATCTTAAAAGACTCCTCCCTAATCAAATCAAGTTCTTAGGTTTTACAAGACAAAAGTGAAAACCTTTATGTGACAATTTTTTCCCTAGAATGTTGGCCTTTTGTCCTTTTAAGAAAAACTTGATCCTTTTCAAGGATGCCTCTTTATTTTTTTTATTTTTTTTTTTTTTCTATGAGCAATATACACAGCTATTGGTGACTTGGGCAAAATGGTTGTATTTAGAGATTAATTTTAAAATCCAGATCTGAAAATCAATAAAACTGCATTCTACATCTTTAAAGCCTGCCACAAGCTTTTTCTGGTAGGCTTAAATGGTGACCCTCATTAGAGCTTGATATTCAGAGAGACAAGGAAAGGGAGTATCTTTCCCATTTAAACCAGCCAGTAGAGTTGCATAACAGGCTGGTCCTGGGGCTTTTTTGAGGTGGCATGGTTCTGCTCTGGTAAATTAAAGGACTTTGTCATAATCTAAACCCACCTTAACAAACTAATGAATAAGTTCTCTTGCTTTACTCATTGGGTCCCTTCTGGAAGGGTTGGTTCCTGTGTTTGAATAGAATACATGGATTTGGAACCACCAGATTTCTGCTGCAATTTTAAAGCCAGTAGTTGTATAACTAGTGTTGTTTGGTAGGACTAGGTCATGACAGCTAAGCACTAATCTTTTAGAACTCCTTACTTGATAAATTATCTCCAAAAGCTAACAACTGAAACTTCAGGATGGGTCTGCTGAGAGGAGGCAAGGTCTGGGAAAACAGCAAGACGAAGTCATCCATTAAGCTTCCTTATTCTCTTGTGATATTTCTGCCCTTCATACAATCTTGCTGTTACTACATTTAAAATGATATAAAAAGAGCACTGGTGAAACATTTGATATTATTAGGTACAGAGTGTGAACTTTAAAGCTAGGCTGACAAAAAGATAACTTGACACTACACGCAAAGTAAGACAAACTGCAAGTAGACCAGCTGCTGCCTTGCATCCGAATGAGTCTGGAAGATGAGATAGATGATTCTTCCCACAATCAAGCTGTGAACTTGTCTCGACTGAGCATGAATTGCAAATATTTTTTCCCCYCAAATGTACAAAAAGTTTGTGTGTTAAAAAAAAGTCAATTTGTTTTTGAGGTATGAGTCAGCTCTTGTATTCACTTGCCATGTCTCAGCTGTCATAGAGGTCTGCTCTGCCTTAGRACAGTCTTAGAAGACTGTTGTTATGCCATGTGTTCATGGGGCTGTTTCATCTCCCCTGATGCCCTTTTAAAGCGTGATCAGCCGTATGATGTGCCAGTTTTTGTGCCAGTATAAAACTGGTGAGAATGGAAAATAGGCCACTAGATACTATTGTGATGAGATATATTAGACCATATCTGCAATCAGACTGTTAAAGGCTAGGTTTATACAATTAAAACCAGATTGGACAAAGAACTTGTAAATGTAGAATGATGAATAAGTTTTTACTGGCATGACAGTGGGCTACTTATTGTAATTTCAGTGACCATTTGAGATGATTATTTTTGTTTGTAATATGTAATTTCACAGGGCCAGAATATTCAACATCAAGCCACAGAAAAGACAAGAGAGGTTTTCCAAAATAAATCCCTCTTGCGGTATGCCAGAATTTGCATTAACTGCAATGACTAGTCCCAATTTGAACAACTGCTTGGCCAACCACTATAACTTTTTTCAGGTGAGACTTCAATAGTCATTGGATTTCTGGTTTCTCCCATTGAGAATACACTTGCTTGCTGAAACTCCATGTTTTCAAGCAGAAGTTCCAATTGCCAGTCTGGTAACATTAAAAGATTCCTTATACCAAGATTAAAATTTTTAGTAATATTTCATAATATATGAGATATAAAGATTGTTCTAGCTGTGTATTGCATACAAAGTATCTAATTTAACCGGTTCTGAATTTTCTCTTGTTTCCTCCTGTTTCTCATAGCAGACTACCAAATATTCTCAAACTGAAGTCTGATCAGTTTTCATTTTGCTGTTTGCAATCAAGTATCTTGTAGCTATCCAACTTTTCCAAGCTGAATAACTATGAATTTTGCCAGTATTCAATAGATGTATGTTCCATCATGCTTCTGAAAAGCTCTATTTCCCTTTTGTGGATCTTTTCAATTCCACTCTATTGTACTTCTGATGCGGCAAAAACATACAATACTTCATACGGGGGCATCGCATCCTATTGTGCAGCACAAAGAAGCTTCAGTTCTTCCAAATAATTTGTTTAGGCTTTATTATTATTATTCTATAGTAATTGCACTTCATTTAGTAGTCACAGAAAATAAGAATTTTCCAAAGACATTTCTGCTGAAGGCAATTGGGAAAGTACAAATCTGTTAGCAGTTAGGTGGAGCTCTTGGAGAGTAAGAATACAAGCAACGATTCCTCTGAATATTTCATTGTAAATGTAACTTTTCTGGCACATTTAAAGCATTTGTTTAGCTAAGGAGAGTTGGACAGTGAGTTGGTTTTTTTTGTTTATTTGGTTGGTTTTTTTAAGGAGAGCATATAAATAAATTATTGTTTGTGGCTCTACCAGACCTGCCATAATTAACATTGCAGTGGGAAATCATTTTAGGCAGCCATAGGGAACAGACCTAGGTCTCTCTGTGTCTTTTRGCAGCATACAGTATCATTGCATAGCAATGCACAGCAATAAAAAATTATTACTTTACAGAGCTTTATTTTTGCCTTTGTTGCAAATGATGCTCTTTTTCGTTCCCCAAGTATTTTAATTCCTTTAGTACACTTGATATTTTCCCTTAGTTGCATTTGTCCCTTATATAAATGGACAGCACAATCTGTATTTAATTGCAAAAGCTTATGTAGAACTTTGCTGGGCTTTAGTTCAGCTCATACCTTTATGACACTGCTCCTCGAGGTGCTTTTCATATGTCATTAGGGTGAATACACTGTTGTTTTTCTTTCAGCAGGATACATCATGCACTCTTTAGTCTTTTCCTGCATTTTGTTATTTAAACCTAAGCTATGACCATGCCAACAGGTGTCCAGAAAGTAAACAGGAGTGTACTCATGAAACAGCAGTTGTGCTGTGGTAGTTGCCAGCATACATGGTAGGTGTGACATAGCTCAGGGCCCTGGGTGATGGGGGCAGGTGGCAATGTATTTGTGGTTTAGCAGAACATCCAYAGCTGTGGCTGTGGCTACAGAGTAGGGAAGCACATGTGTATAGATGTATGTGTTTATATATGCTACCTTTGCTTCTTCAAAGCAGGAGGCCTGAAAGTATTCTTGGTAGAATAACCTTTCAGGTTGCCAAGGGTCTGCTGTAARTCCTTTTGAAACCAAGAGTTGGTAGAATTCTTGTGGCAGCATTCCTGGCTTGACTTTCCTCTTTTGTGTCAGTGTGAACAACTACTAGGCACATCAAACTTAAGATCAAGTTTGGATTGTTTCAATCCACATTTGTGCTACTACCTTTGCTTACATGCTTTTGAGGAATTGCAAAAATTTTGATGTTTTCTTATTCCATYCTTTTGCAAGATTCCTTCTAAGGTTATTAAATCATATTCTATATATGGTGAGGATTGTGGGTGGTATTTTTTCCTGTAGTAACATGTCTAAATAATACTATTTGATTTATTAATTTAAATGTCTCATTACTACTTTGATCTGTTTCCTTTGCAACTTTTCCATTTTGGTTGTTGCTGTGTTTGCTATTGAATTGCCTGGTCTTTATAAGTTAGTAGAGCTTTGAGTAAAGGAGTATGGTGTTTTCTGCTCTCCCTTTCAAAGTTTCTTTTTGAGAATATTTTCAATACCTTTTAATATTCTAAATTTCTTAAGAGAAAACTTGCTTAGATTAACTACTCGTAGTTACATTTTGGCAGCACTTTGAATTTTTTTGTGGTGAAAGGATAGGTTTGGTGACTTTTCTTTGGCTATGTCTATGTACCGCACAATCTAGAGAACAGACATTTTCTTATCGTTTTTTGATGGGCCTTTCACATCTTCTGTTGSGATGTAGCAGCCTTTAGAATTTTTCTGCGTATTCTACCACAAAGCAAAGAGTGGTACACCTGTCAGCAAGGAAAGGAAAAGAGCCTTTGCTGATACTGCGGCTTGCAGTTCATTGCATTGTGTCRTGGAAAATGCTATTTATCGATTGTGCTGACAGTGACAGTAAATAGAGCTAAGTCTGTTTTACATCACTGATGAGAATGTGTATCTCATAACTCTTGATGCACACTCTGATTTCACATCACTTCTTCTTATCCCCTTCCTTCATTTAAACCAAACATATGTTTTTCTATTACATTATATGGACATGAATTAATACAGAGAGGAAATATGAGAAGTCATTTTTATTGCATATTTTTTCAACATGCAAGTTTTCTTTGTCTTCTTAGTAGAAACTAACAACTACAAATTCCATTTCATCTGTGAACCCTGTTATAGATTGCATTATTCACTCAACTGACTGTAGCACGATTACCATCTGTGATCTAAATATATATTTATATTGGAATGAAGTATTTCATTATTAATGCCTTCTTATAAATCCAACTCTCATTTAGATGACAATCAGTTCACTTTATGACAACCAGTGTGTTCCAGTTCTTGCTTGTGTTTGATCATTGTGTGCAAGTTGCAGACTCATTTAAAATGTCTTTGAATAAGGCATACAGGTATGCATTAATTTTGCATTTTCCTAGGTAGATCGCGTGTCCATGATAGATGTAAAATCATACACTAAAATATTCATGGCAAGTTTGTGTAAAAGACTCTGAAATATTGTATTTTAATCCAGAGGAAAAAAAAACCAAAACATTTTCTTTGCAGTAATTGGAGTAACAGTTCATGAATGTGATTTCTCAAAGCTGTGGAGAACCCATTGTCATTTATATAAACAAATATTCAGTCAGACAGAATTCTTGGAGGTTTTTTGATACATAAGGACCAACAAGTGGTCTCTAGTCTCAATCTTGCTTCATATTTATTTTCAATCAATTTACAAATGCGTCTTCAAGGCTAGATGGATTTTTTGCTACTATAATTTCAATTTCTGGTTGTCTGCCATGTTAATATATTGATTTGTTTAAAAAAAGTCAAGCAGARCTAGTACCATTTACAGGATATTTCCTGGTCCCTTTTTCTGATACCTTTGCATTATTCTAGAAGAATAAAGAGACTGGGAAACTGCATATTTCTTATAGTGGTTGGAAGTCTCTCCAGCTGGCAATAGGCAGAGCCAAGGGTATTATGATGCCCTACCAACATCTCTGAAGCTCTCCATGGTCAAAAGTGATGCAGGAAGAAAAAGGGTGCACAGATGGGATCATCATACTCATGCCTAACGGAGCATTCCTTTTGGAGCACAAGCATCTAATAAATGTGAGGTGAGTCCTTGAAGGTCCCAAGCTGTACTGGAGCTTGATATTGCACTTCCATTACTTTTGGCAGTTTGTTTCTGCTGCAAGTAATGAATCCATTCTTTATCATTCTTCCCTAAAAGTTTTGCCAGTTCTTTCTTTATTACGACTCCTGTAATTGTTCATGTTTAGAAAGACGCTGTAACTTAGGTTCAATATTGTGTGTTCTGTGGTGAGAAAACCCACTGCCCCTTCCCCTCTAATGAATGCCAGAATTATCACAAAGCTATGCCCCATGAATACTGTATATAGACCAATTAAATGAAACTGCTGTATTAGTTCTCATGGGAGGTATCTGGTGGAAATGACAATCTTGTAGGCAATGGCACTATGTTTTGACACCTGAAGCTAACCACATGTAGCTACTTGTAATGTTTTGAATCCTATGAATTTATACCTTTTGTTTTCAAGCAAACATAATAATTGTAATTCTAAATTATGAGTGCCTGAATTTATTTCTTTGCATTCTTTGAGGCTGTAAAATAACTTACACTGCCAACTTTCAATGAAGTGTAGTGGGCCTGACTAATTAATATTGGATTCACTTAGGAGGTAGAAGTAAAAGAGTCCAAATGAAAGTTTCTGTCTGTTGAAAGACATRTTGATTTGATATTTCCATTTCAATAAAAGTAATATCTTGAAAACTATAGGCTTTTAAATGTTTTACTGAAGTTGCTGCAATCATAGAGGATGGGGAAATCTATTCCTCTGTGAATATGACTCCATCACTGGTGGAGAAATGTTAAAGGTATGTAAAGCTGCCTCAGCCATATAGCTGGAAAAGTAAAGTGAGCACAAGTGCTGAGACATCCAGTTCACTGCAGCCTTGCCAACTCTGCTCCAAAAATAGTACAGAAAGAAATCCCTGCTGCCATGGGACTTCCAGTCCTGAGCAGGTAAGTCTGTTCAGCATAGCCTTACTTAACTGTTCAGATCCCCAAGCTGCTAGGAACCTATAACTATGTTCTTCATGAGCTTAAAACCAATAATCCACAAAATCAATTTKTTCGCTCAAGAAGACATCTTGAGTTGAAAAGCTGAAATTCAGCTTGCTTATAGTTATTAAACCACATATGGTGCTTTTTAGAACAGCCAATGGACAGAATAGTCCAGGGTGGGATTTTCAAAAGTGCTTAAGGCATTTAGGAGCATAACTGACACTAAAAGTCTATGGGATTTACTCTCTTACACACCTCTGGCACTTGATTAAAAAAATCCATTTTCAGCAGATAGTACTCTAGACTGTTACTGGGACTTAAGTTCTGTTGATTCAGCTATGACCTGCTGTTGTGGACCTGCTGTTTCAGCTCTCTCTGCGACTCTCATCCCATATTGGCCTATTTAGGCAGGCATTTTCAATGACCTTTGGAGTTATATCATGCAATGGAATGCSCATATCTCCCCTGTTCTTTCTTTTGAAGAGATCAGCTTTGGATTGCACATTTTCAAAATAGAATTGGTTTATGATGGGCGTAGGATAGACCTGGGTTTTGATTGTGGCAACTGAATAAAGCTACTATTCCAACATTGCCTTTCTTCATGAGATTAAGATCCTTTGATTGGTCTGTGAATGTGAAGACTTTTATTTTCTTTTACGGAATCATTTTAATTGCAGCTAACAATTTTTTTTTTCCTAACATTTTTTTGTGCTTTGAGTCCCATTACCATACTAAGAATGTTCTATGGATTCATAGTTGTACGAGGAATGAATCTTACTTGAGTGTTAATGCAATAGTGAACACATAATGGCATATAGAGTATTTCACCTCTGGGTCACTACCTTGAATTTGGCTGCGAGATTATTGACAGAACCTAATTATCATCTGACAGTTCTGTGTTGGCCTGTGTGAAAACTGGTGATTCCAGCCTAAGTGGTCATGTTGCAAAAAACCCCTCAGCTTCCTGTGCTATTCTGAGAATACACTTAATCTTGAAGTAGAGGTATATTAAGACACTTGTTTGCATGTTTCCTTCATCCACATTCCCTGGTCTTTGTGCATTTTAAACCTCAAAGCCTTTGGTGGAAGGGTTCTCTCCCTCTGCCATGTTTGCACAGCACCTAGTGCAATAGCCACTGTTTCTATCTAATTTCTGCAATAATCTGAGAAGCTGAACACGGGTCTCAGATTTGCAGGCGTATTGTTCAAACTAATAAGTAACTACTTTTGGACATTGTTTCCATCACTGCATAACAGTTTCAGCAGTCAGCAGATGATCAACATGTGTGTGATGTAATATACTCGTCACATCAATTTTAGAAGAACTGACCAGGGACTAGAGGTTGTCACCTGTTTTAGAACATTAACCGAGAACTCCTTTGTGGAATAATTAACTGAATATAATGCAAATATTGGCTGAGAAACTCAAAAATGGAGTGAAAAAAAAAMCCAACAAAAAACAAAACCAAACTTTGTTGATTCGTATACTTCCCACATCTTTCATGAAACAGGGAAAATATTTGTGCATAATTTCAGCATGTTAAGATAAAGAGGAGGTTTTATTTCTTCTCAGAATAGCAAGAGATGTCATTACTTCACACACATCCTAAGCATCCAGAAATTGTCTGAAGCTCTGCTACATCTGATGTTTGGGGCATAGGTATGTCTTGCACTTAAAAGCAGGAGAGTTGCATATGCAAAGTATTTGCAAGTGGCTCAGAACTTTAGCTTATTTTTCTTCTTCACAAGCACCCAGCCTTAAATTAAAAGCAGTTCTGTAAACACTAGCATGAAGAGAAGATTAAATATTTGAGCCTCCTTGCTAATTGCAACTTTTGATTAAGCTTTTCCTTGAGGTTGGCACCTACAAGATCAATTTTGTTTACGTCTGGAGAAATTTAAAAGGGATATATAAAATGAGCCAGTAACATCAATGACATTATTAGGAGAAGCCTGCTGGAACTGAGCATTAGCAAAGGGGAATTCTGGAATCTCTCTTTTTGCAGATACTTTCTTAAACAAAGGAGACAAAGCAAACTAACCTCTCAACATTTAGATGAGTCACTGTGTCACTGTCATCCTTTTAAGAAAAGGGAAGTTGAAAGAATTCAGGTGCAGAACTACATTTATTGATTCCTTCTTCAAAAAAGAGAAAGACTATATTATTCAAGGACTTAGAAGTTAACTTYATTTTCAAGTCAATGAGTTGCTGTCAAATCATCAAGTTACTCTGTTGTATATTATCTTCTGTTTATGGCTTTTTTGTGGTTAAGCATAAGTCAATTTTTCCCCCAATTTTCTTTACTGGCAAGGACAACAGAAGGGTATTTATGTTTGTTTGTTTACATTCAAATTATATATCATATCACGAAGGATATACAGCTAAGCACAAAACATATACTTTACTGTATAAACTGTACCATTGCACTGTATACGTCTTGAACATCACATGCTGACATCACTTTCCACTTTTTAAATAAATGYGTACTTTTATTTTATGTTGACAGTTCCTTTCACAGTCCATTTTGTCAAAGAGTTCTAACACTGCTTCAGGTCTGTCTATAGATTATTATTGATGTTACAGTTGCTGATCAGAAACTGTTAGTTTTCTCCCACCAATTAACTTTTTTCAAAACTCAGAAAAGATAAATACAGTAATTACATGTAATAATTAGAAAGCCTTGTATAATGAAGCAAGAATTTTAAGATTAATAAATAGCTGAACATGAGCCTGATAGCCTGCTTAATTAATCACTAAACTGTGAAACCACTGCAATTCATATGTCAATCCAGGCTCTTTTATGGAAGTGATTTGAATCAATTGCTAATGAAATTGAGAAATTTAGAAGCAGCTTTCTGACTTTAAAGTGACAGGGCTCATATTTAACTCAAGAAATGTGACAGTTAATGACAACATAAAAGTACTGTGAATTATTTGCCAGATCATGTGAGAATTACAGCATCAACCTATTGAAATAGCTTGTAGCTGATCAGTGTGAAAATAAACAGTCATAATGACATATCTAGAAATCTATGATGCTGCTTTAAATATAAAAGAGTCTGCCTGAAATAAACCAAGGACATAATCCCACAAATATAAGAATAATATTTCAAGAATTCTCCTACTTTGCCACAGAGACAAATTTACTCTTACTACTGTTAAAACTATAATCCTGTAGAAATTATCATTATCTTTATTAAATCAATTACTTTAAACTGACAAAGTAGTTTCATGGCTAATTCTTCTTTTTAAATGTAATTAACATGCTTACTCTTACTCAATTACGTGAATTTAAATGATTCTGCTGTTGAATTTGTTTCCTTAACTTTGCACTTCCAGCCACGCTTTAACTAATTAAAACTTCATCCAGATATAATGAGACAGTTATGGTGTGTTAATGAAATATCAGTGGAGAGTGCACTAATCAATAATTAATTTAATTAAGGTGTATATGAGACAATATTGCTATATAATTAACTGAAAAACACATAACACATGCATATTTAAATTTTCATTAATAAGTTTGTTAGGAATTTCAGATCATGCTGTTTTATGGATTTACATGAGATGTATAAAACTAAAGTGTTTGTCAAAGAGATTCTGAAATACACATTAAATGTAGTCCTGAATCATTTTGACAGTCATGTAGCAAATTTAGGCAATTGAAGCCACACTAAGAATGAGAGTGTGCCTTCTTGGAAATGAGATAAAAATCTGCAGGAGATTTCTTTTAACCTTTGAGAGTCAGATATGTAAAAAACCCTATGAGATGAAGTTACATGTGAGAAAACATATTCTATAGTTGAAAAATGTGCCTTAGAAAAGATTATGAATAATGGAAATATTTTTGCAATTCCGCAGCTAAAGCTGGATCATCCCACTAACATGCTGTTCAGGCACCCTACTTATTAAGGACTATGTTCTATTAATATTGATGAAGTTATCTCATTTGCTCATTGTGAATAATTTTTATGAGAATTTACCAATTAATCTGCTATTTAAAGGTGCTGCTAATTTGATACTTTTGCTAAACTTTTAAATTCCAAATGAATAATACTCTTCACGTTTCCTGTATGTTCAGAATTCATTTGTGTTATAAATGATTATCTGACCTAATACTGACTATTATTATCAAGATATTTCAAATCCATAAAGTTTTATAATTAAAAGGTAATCTTTTCCTTGGATATCCTAATCATATTCTAACTACCCGATGTTCAACATAAAAGCTTGACTTTATGGAGGACTTTTAAAATTGGGATACAAATCTGACCCTCAGACTGAGAATCTCGAAGTTAAAACCTCATTATTGTATATTAACAATTGCTAATGAAGAGTTTTACAAAGTTAGGTAATTGCCATGAAGAATAGTGGTGTTTTTCATAACAGAGTCCAGCCATAGTCAGCAGATGGAAGACTGAGAGATTCATGATGGCAAATGTCTTCTATGAAGTGCAGCCCCTGTTTTGGATCCATGTCAAATTTTTAAGTTGAGTTAATGKGTATGTTTTTCCACTCTTTAGGTGAAGCACATTGATAGCTGTTCTGTTGCTTTTGCTTATCAGGAGACCTTCAGCAATCTCGGGAGCATGCAGTCCTCCTCAAGCATAAATGAGAATAATTTTTTTTTTCAGACTTCTATGCAAAAAAGCGTAGTAGGAAGGAATCTAGTCAGTTCAAGCTGGTGGTGACAGGTTCAGGCTATATATCTTTTAAAGAAAGGTGGATGTGGAAGGCCAATGTTTCTGACCRGAACAGATTACAGATGTCAGTGCATTATATCTGTTATTTCAGGGAGAGGGAGCATTTCTGAGTGGGAGTAGGCAGTATGTACTGTAAGATGTCTCTCATTTTTATTTCATTGCTTTTACAATTTGTGCAAAGTGTGTTAGCTGGCAAGGCTACTGCCCAAGCAAAGGTATTGACAGTTGCTGAAATTTTCAGTGGACTTTTTTTTCTTCTACTGTATTCAAATCTCCAAATTTGTTTCTTTGTTTGTTGTGGGTTTTTGTTTGTTTGTTGTTTGTTTTTTGTGTGTTTTTTTTTTTTTTGTTAGAAGTTAAAAACTGTGGGCCAGTAAATATTGTGTTGGCATTGCCTGTTACAACCACAGGCTTTGTGTTAAGCTCACAACAGAGACCTTGGGACTTGTCAGGACCTCTCTGGACTTATTTTGGCCTGCCTGGAGAATTGTTTTAGCTTGGAACAGCTTGTCTAACAATTGGGTGATTATTTTTCTGATTTGTTTTAAATTTGGCCTAGCACAACACGATTGTGTTTTAATTCTTATTATTGTATATATTTTTGTAACTGATAGACAGCGATAGCAAATAATTATTCTACGTAGGGTGAACCATATATGACCCTAGGATAAAATGCATCAGGGAAGAATCTTCACTGAGAAGGTGTGTCTTCACCAGGAGACTGAGCATAGCAGGAGAGCACAGGTACTGGCCTGGAATGGTTCCAGGGGTGTAAGTAACCCACCAGCTAGTTGTCGAAGGAATGCGCCTTTGGGAGAATGCAACCAATTTTAGGGCTAATAAAGGGAACAAAGAACTACATAATCGAGACTCTCTCTACATATAGCAAATTCAGATGTAATGTGGAGTTTCTAGCCAATGAAGAAAAAAAGGAAGGCGTGAAAATATTTTAGGGAAAAAAAACAACCCCCAAGTTGATCTTAGAATGAGGAGGAAAAAATTGTCAATATCACCATCATGGCCCCCGCAGCAAAGAGGAAAAAGAAACACCTACCATCAACATCTTACATCTGTGGAAGAAGCTGGTAACATCAAAATCTTGTCGTATTACACCCTGCTGACATAAACCCTCAACTTCAGGATCTGGAAGAGTATGATAGCAGAGAAAGGGGTAGATGTGGRGACTGCATAATAATTTCAACTGTATTATTATTATTATTAAGATTTGTTCTGTAATACTGTTCTTTATTTTCTTTCTTTTTTCCTATCCTTTTCTGTAATAGTTAAGACTTGAGCTAACAGTAATTCTTTAATTAGACTGTTATTATTTTAGTTACATTAACTATTAATTCCTGGCTTTATATGCAAAGCTAATTAACTTTTTGCCCATAACAACATTTTTGAGTGTAACAACTGAAAAAAAAAGGCTATATCAAACAGTGATAAAATAAGAATTCTCCCAAATGTCTGTGATGCCTCCTACAAGAGAACATATGATTCTATGATTCTATAAGATGGAATCTAGATGTCTTGTGCCTCATCCAGACTCTCCAAACTTCCATGAGGCTTCATGGCAACAGAAGTGGAAACAGATTTATGCTTGCACTGACCCGCAACTAAATATTTTGGCTCAGTTCCATGAGCTGCAATACTTTAATTTAGAATCATAGAATCATTAAGGTAGGAAAAGACCTCTAAGATTATCAAGTCCAACCGTCAACCCAACACCAGCATGCCCACTAAACCATGTTCAGAAGCACCACATCCACACGTTTTTTTGAACACCTCCAGCGATGGTGACTCCACCACTTCCCTGGGCAGCCTGTTCCAATGCCTGAATACCCTTTCGGTGAAGAAATTTTTCCTAATATGCAATCTAAACCTCCCCTAGTGCAACTGGAAGCCATTTCCTCTTATCCTATCRCTTGTTACTTGTGAGAAGAGACCAACACCCACCTCGCTACAGCCACCTTTCAGGTAGTTGTAGAGAGCAATAAGGTCTCCCCTCAGCCTCCTCTTCTCCAGGCTAAACAACCCCAGCTCCCTCGGCCGCTCCTCATAAGACTTGTGCTCCAGACCCTTCACCAGCCTTGTCGCCCTTCTCTGGACACACTCCAGCACCTCAATGACCTTCTTGTAGTGAGGGCCCCAAAACTGAACACAGTATTCGAGGGGCGACCTCACCAGTGCCGAGTACAGGGGCATGATCACCTCCCTMYKCCTRCTGGCCACACTATTCCTGACACAGGCCAGGATGCCGTTGGCCTTCTTGGCCACCTGGGCACACTGCCGGCTCATGTTCAGCCGGCTGTCGACCAGCACCCCCAGGTCCTTTTCCGCCGGGCAGCTTTCCAGCCGCTCTTCCCCAAGCCTGTAGCGTTGCCTGGGGTTGTTGTGATCCAAGTGCAGGACCCGGCACTTGGCCTTGTTGAACCTCATGCAGTTGGCCTCGGCCCATSGATCCAGCCTGTCCAGATCCCTCTGCAGAGCCTTCCTACCCTCAGGCAGATCAACACTCCCACCCAACTTGGTGTCATCTGCAAACTTACTGAGGGTGCACTTGATCCCCTCGTCCAGATCATTGATAAAGATATTGAACAAGACCGGCCCCAAAACTGAACCCTGGGGAACACCGCTCGTGACCAGCCGCCAGCTGGATTTAACTCCATTCACCACAACTCTCTGGGCTCGGCCGTCCAGCCAGTTCTTTACCCAGCGAAGAGTACACCCGTCCAAGTCATGAGCCGCCAGCTTCTCCAGGAGAATGCTGTGGGAGACAGTGTCAAAGGCTTTGCTAAAGTCCAGGTAAACCACATCCACAGCCTTCCCCTCATCCACTAGGCGGGTCACCTGGTCATAGAAGGAGATCAGGTTGGTCAAGCAGGACCTGCCCTTCATGAACCCATGCTGGCTGGGCCCGATCCCCGGTTGTCCTGCATCTGCCTCGTGAACGCCCTCAAGATGACCTGCTCCATAATCTTCCCCGGCACCAAGGTCAGGCTGACAGGCCTGTAGTTCCCCGGATCCTCCCTCCGGCCCTTCTTGTAGATAGGCGTCACGTTGCCAAGCCTCCAGTAGTCTAGGACCTGCCCTGTTAACCAGGACCGCTGATAAATAATGGAGAGTGGCTTGGCAAGCTCCTCTGCCAGCTCCCTCAGATCCATTTGATTTAGATCCATTTGAGCCAAAGCTAATGCTTCTGATCTGATTTAGATCCATTTGAGCCAAATCTAATGCTTCTATTGTAAATTTCAAGGTTTTGGTTTTTGGTTTTGGGGCTGTTTTGTTTGGTTGGTTTTGGTTTTGTTTTTGTTTTTTTTCTGAATCATAAACACTTGCAGGACTATTGATTATGTCGTGGTTTAAGCCCAGCCGGCAACTAAGCACCACACAGCCGCTCRCTCACTCTCCCCCGGGTGGGACGGGGGAGAGAATCGGAAGGGTAAAAGGGAGAAAACTCGTGGGTTGAGATAAAGACAGGTTAATAGGGAAAGCAAAAGCCGCACATGCAAGGAAAGCAAAACAAGGAATTCCTTCACTACTTCCCATTGGCAGGCAGGTGTTCAGCCATCCCCAGGAAAGCAGGGCTCCATCACGTGTAACCGTTACTTGGGAAGACAAGCGCCATCACCCCGAACATCCCCCACTTCCTTCTTTTTCCCCCAGCCTTTTATACTGAGCATGACATCATATGGTATGGAATACCCCATTGGCCAGCTGGCCTAGCTGTCCCGGCTATGCTCCCTCCCAGYTTCTTATGCACCTCACAGAGCATGTGAGCTGAAAAGTCCTTGGAACATAGACTACCTAGCAACAACTAAAAACATTGGTGTGTTATCAACATTCTTTTTATACTAAATCCAAAACATAGCACTATACCAACTACTAGAAAGAAAATTAATTCTATCCCGGCCAAAACCAGGACAGATTAAAAAGGTCATGTTTCAGTGGAAAATTACATTTCAGTAAAAATGATTCAGGGAATCTTTTCAGTAAAATCTTTATTTTGCTTATTTAAAATAATGGCAGAAAATACCCCAGTCAGTTCTACTAACATTGTTATATAAAAACTAAACCATACTATAACGTACACGACTAACACATACAAGTCCTTATCAAATRAGCTGAAATAGTTTTTAACGAGGTATTTGGAGATAACTTAAGTAGTTGTCCCAATCTGCTCAATCTTGCTTTGTAAGGAAAGCATGCCACAGCATGTTAAATTTACAGTATCAAATTAGAGTAAAATGATGTTTTAAAATAATTTCTATCCATTCAGAATAAAGGTGATATTTATTTTCATGCCTTATGGATCATACCTTTTGTCTCAGGAAGAGCTGTAAGCATATGGTAAGAAATAAAAAATTTTGACATCACGGGAGTTTAAAATGAAATTTTAATGATACCTGTTTGGTATTATGAAATAAGTGCATGCCACTCTTGTGCCATTTATTGTACAGGTGAGGTGCTTTTTTTAGCTGAGTTCAGATTTCACC
This sequence comes from Oceanodroma leucorhoa, assembly GCA_030449065.1. Classification (NCBI taxonomy): domain Eukaryota; kingdom Metazoa; phylum Chordata; class Aves; order Procellariiformes; genus Oceanodroma; species Oceanodroma leucorhoa. The sequence goes on from JASVER010000014.1 coordinate 5,096,057, forward strand.
TGTAAGAAGGGAGAGTTTTCAAAAGTTAATTTACTTCTTTCTGAAAGAGATGTTTAAGATGTAGGGAGAATTAATTGTTCYCAGTAGCTCTCTTTATATCTCAGTTTTGGAGGGAGACTTGACTAGCTTAGAGTTGCTGGCTAATTTTAAATGGCTTATATTAGGTGAGATGAATTTTCATCTATATTGCTTGCATATTCAGCATATGGTTGGAAGTAATTTAAGTTAATAACAGCTGGGATTTTTTTTTWAAACTTATTTAATGTTGATACAATAGCTTGAACAATAGCTTTAAAAACTACTCACCTTATTTCTCTGGCCAACTGCTGTGAATCAGTACACCCATTAATTATATGATTAATTTTTTTACATGTTTAGCAATGCAGCTTTTTGGATTGGAGTCATAAGGCAATATTCCATATAAGCATTGATTAATAAGAGTGACAATATTTCAAAGGGATGCTATTTACATAGAGATGTCATATAACCACACACTTATACTGTTAAAAAATGTATAGGCCTTCTTTTTCACACCTAGTAAGAGGAAAGATTGCAAGCTTTCTATTTCAAAATGATGTATATTAATTATACATTATTTATACGTTATAGCTTATTTTWAAAAAATAATTGAGCAATTTCTCCCCCAACTCCTCTCCACTTTGTTAAATCACAAGTTTCAAACACTGGTCAGTACTTTTCCAGGAAGCTGTTAATCACACTACTAGATAAGACTGATGTCTAAATACATTTTGAGAATCTCAGATTCCTATTCAGCTTTTAAGTTAGAATATGCTAGTCCTCCTTTGGCATCTGAACCTATTATTTAAAGTGGGAAGTAATACTGGAAATTGCAGTGTTACGGAGATTGTAACTTCACAGCTGAAATTGAAGAACTGACCTGGAGAGCTGCACCTGGCTGGTTTTCTGACCTCTGTTCGAGCTCACGTCAGCTCCTGTAAAGCCCAGGTGCGATCTYACAGCATGGGACCATGAAGACTCCATCCAAAACGGAAAGCTTTCTCCTGCTGGCAGGTCAGCTGAGCGACCRAGCCCCCAGCCACAGCCATCTCCTGGCAAATGCAGAAACTCTGGTAAGCGCTCACCTGGGGGACAGAAATATTCCCAAGGAATTGCACTCCTAACTTGAAGAGTCCCAATAGCCTAGATCCAGGGTTGTCCTTGGTGTCAAATACTTGCTGCATTTTAAGAATGTAGGTCTCCTGCTCAGCTCTGTTGTTAAACTCCAACTTGTCTATTTTCAGGTCTGCATTCAGCTGTAATTACATCTGTTTTACATACAGGTTGATTTTCCACTTGGAATATAGAGGATTTCCCCTGCAATGTGTCTCAACATGTTACAAATACTGCCTTGATACAAAAAAAAAAAAAAAAGATCTTCCTATCACTACAGACACAGCAAGCTTTGAGCATTCATGGCTCTACAACATCCCCCAGTGAGAGAGGGAAGTCAGATGTCCCCTGAAATTCATCTAATAGTAATTTCAGGACTCTGCCTGAGCTGAACACTTAATGTGCCTGTCACCTTCTCAAAATCACATTTAGCACAGGGAAAAGGAGGTATATGTGTGACTTCATTACTCCAGGAAGACTAACACATTCAGAGAGAATTGGGCAGTTCCTTTCGGAAGCAGGAGTATGGCAGACAGAGGCAAGCTACCTCCTTGCAGAATCCCCAAATGCATGGTATGGTTCAGCCCATTTCGTTACCCACGGGTTAGCATTTTTTAACAGAGGCTTGTTCCATTCTGTTCTTGTGACTTCTTCCACCAGCACACTTAAGCCCCCCTTTTTGGAGCCCTCGGCTGTTACGGCTTTATATATGACCTTTATAACGGTCAGTTATAATAAAACCTGCAGAGGTCTCATTTCCTCTGTCAAGAGCTTAATGGAACGCCTAAACCCATTATTTTGTGCAAAACACAAGTTAATCCATAGTTAAAACCCCACTAATAGTAGTATCTCAAGAACCACATTAAAAAAAATAATTGTTACTCTTTTGTTAGGGAAATAAACCCCACAAGATATAATAGTAAATTGCTTGAAGTAGATATAACGGAATTGTGTTGGCCTCAGTTGACTGCGAAATAATAATACAGTATCTGGCACACAGAACAATTTATTTTATAACTGTAAAAATAAAACCAAAGAAAACTCCCCCCACCCCACCCCCCCGAAAGAATACAAAATATGTAATACATCATCATTTTTTCCCCTATGTGTTTTGCTGTGGATCTCAGGGTTTTATGCAGACTCTTTACCTTGGAATCTAGTGCTGGGATAATATCTGTGGAGAGGCAAACTTTCTTCCATTCTTTCATTGCTGATGTTCGGCATGAAAACCTAACACTAGCATAACTTTGCTTCCATACCAAAGTAAACTCAATTTTTTCTCTGAGGCAAAACAAAGCAGCAAATCTAGGGCAGCTTATTTTCATGTCTTGTAGCAACAGGAGTGACATACTGCTCTTGTTGACCCATGTCAGAAAAGACAGGCTTTTGCACTAGTCTTAAGRTCTGTTTGTGTTTACTTGTTTCTCATGAAGCTCGTATGGTATGGCTCAAATGCTATAAAAGTAATAACTGGTAGATGGTGTTTCTTGTTGTTGCCTGCAACACATCCCTGTTCATTTGCCTTTTTCAGAGCTTGATGGTCCACTTAGGCTCTGTTTCTAAACTTGTCCTCCTTTTGCTTCTCATCCCAGGAAGACACTCTTTAAAGTATCATGCAGAATTGTGAAAAAAATATTCAGGGGGGATGAAAACATTACAAATTGTTCTCATAATGTGACAGAGTCTATTATTTTTATCTCTTTATATGATAAATATTTTCTGGTGAAGAACTGTAATGTATTATGTCATACATAGAGCCTCATAAGACCATGGTAAGGTTAACTTTTTTCAATGCTCATTGAAAAAACACAGAAGGGTCTTCCCAGTCAGGCCAGCACATTTGGTTAACACAAATAGACAAATGTCTTTTTGTAGCTCTAGCACATGAAAGCGTGATGTGGCTAGCTCTGTCCAGACTCCTCATTTAAAGGCCCAGTCCATATTACATCCTGGGCAGTTCTGAGAAGACAGGCATATTTCCCTTCCTGGTGCCAAAGCAATATACCTTAACTGCTCTCATATGATGCTGTTTATAGTAAAGGTAGTACCAAATATAAATTACTGCCCAGAAACAATTTAACTATAAGGGCTATGGGGAAAATAAGGAAAAAAAAATTCTTCAATTTTCTTACTTTTCAAGCCTAAGGATGGTGACATGACATTAGTCCAATTTTCTGGGTATAAAACTAAATTAAATCAATGCTTGAAGCTTTCCTTAAATATGCCTYGAATTCAGTTCACCTACCATTATTGAAAAGTATCACATTTAAGTCTTAATAATTCTTTACACTAGAGTGCTATTAATGTCATCATTATTATTATACTTTCCTATCTTCAATATATTATAGCTGTTAGAATTCAAGTACAAAAATCAATGGGAAATTTGCATTTGATATAAAATATTCTAATCTATCACAATTAATTTCCTTTCCTGAATTATGTTAATTATCCTCTTCCCCACCTGGGAAGAAACCCCTATTGCATTCTTGACTAGATTTAGATCTAAAGCTGGCTCCCTGAAATGCAAATCTTTGATAAAAATTCCATACTTACTCTCTYTTTTCTTCTGTCTTTTGTACGCACAGCACAGTGAGAAATATTAAATGAAAGGTTTGGTTTGACCAACAGTTTTTGAATACAGAAGACATCTGGTCTTCCTTTAAATAAATAAAAAAAAATGCTCCCTCAGTTCTTGCCCGTGGGCAATTAAGCTGTACGTATGCAATTTCAAGATTAAAAGCAGCACTGTTATTAATTGATTGACTGCTCAACAGTTTATACACATCTAAAGAAATATCTTTGACATGCAGTTTTCTTTCAGTTGTTTCAAAAATTAACTTATCTCCTTCTCTTCCTCGCTTGAGGAGAACTTCTCRTCCCCAAAACTAGAAACTCTTCTTTATTAAGGAATTGTTTTACATAAATGTTCATTTATTTTTTGAGGATTTACACTCCTGTCAGTGAAAAATTGAATGTTTAATTTATCGTAAGGACGATTCCTTTAATCTGTTGACAATCAACATCATACTAAACATTGCTGGCTTTTCCAGACCTTTTCCCAAATCTTAGAGTAGCAGAGTTTGCATCAKTTACCACCATTTGCACTGTCTTATATAAGTCTTAGTTATCTCTATTTTTTACTTTCCCCTGTGAATTTTGCTTAAGGAATCCCTCTTTCCACCCTGTTCCTCACATCTCACTGATGCTGTGGTCATTTCAGTTTAAAACACACTTCCAAATTCACTGAAATCTTTATGGCCAACACTTTTTTTCTCCTCCAGTTTTGCTCACACAGATGATTCTTATAGTGCATGGTCGTGAACCCTGACCAGTCTGGGACCTCGAAAGAGGTATATGTACCAAAGTGAAGTGATCCATTGAAAAAAACAGTTCAGTGCCAGGTCTGTAAGAACGTGGCTTTAGCCTAAAGGTTTAGGCTGGTTATATGTGCCTCTTTGCCCATTTTTAATAGCTTATTTACATGATTATAAGGTTACCACCACCAACAGAAAAGAACTATTAATGCCGACATCTTCTCAAACGTTAAGTTTCTTCTGAATTGACAGCCAGGAAATGTACATTATTTAATATTTTTTCCCACTGGCTTGCAGTTAGTATATGAAAACTTTCTAGTGTAAATTGTTAGTTCCCCTTTGTACACTGGATCTGGGGAAATTTTATAAAAGACTGGTGAAATTCACCACATCTCTCACTTTAGAATTTGATTTGCAGTTTGACTGAGGTTATGAAGGCAAAATGCAGGACAATGTGGCTCTTTTGATTGCAGCCAAAAGATATGAGGAAAAATCTAGTTCTTTAAGCATGTAGTTTTACTGAAATGTGTTTTCTTGATATTTTTGCCTTTGTAAAACTATCATTTACAGAAAGTCACAGGTTCAGAGGCTAGTCAGCACAGGAACTGTTTTGGCAAGGAAGATTCTGCTAGGTTCAAAGTCGCCCAGTGTTACAGTATATAAATAGTTGGGTCATTGATTACAGTGATTATGTAGTTTTTTTCACTCCTCTGACCTCATTTAGTATTTTTTTCTTGGCAAACAGCAGATAACTACAGAATAATTAACCTTCCTCTGGAACTCCTAGCAATTACATTTTTGAACAAGGGAAATGATTGCTAGTAACCTACAGGGAATAGATAGATAGAAATTCCTGTGTACTTAACCTATACTTTTGTACTTAAAAGGCAAATAATAAAAAGACATGGCTTTTATTGAGTGGTTTTCYGTGAGTATCTTTGCATGTACCTGAAGTTCATTAAAATAAAAGACTCTTCTGGTGGTAGCTTGATACAGTTCAAACAAACACTGCTGGGGTGGGTAAATGATATAAGGACTGGAGATTTCATCCTTGTTTGAATAATTTTGCATAGAATGAAGAGAGTTTTTGGGACACTGCTCTTTCTTGAGCAGAAGAGCCTCAGCCTCACTTACATGCAGTGTAATGGTGTTTGCCCAGAGCTCCACGTGCTTGTGTYTGCAGCATGCATAGCATGCTCAGGGTTGTCCTTTGAGTGTTCAAATGGCAATAGACTGTATTCAAACAGTACTCAAGAAAGAGCGTAAGAAATGTGTGAGGTAAGCTGTGAAATATGAAAGTGATTGTGTGTTTCCAAGTGTTTTGATAAGGAGATTCAACTTCAAAGTATAGTAAATGGCTGTGAACAAGAGAAAAGGAACTCCAAGCCACAGCACACTAGCAGCACTAGTACTGCCTTGTTCTTGTACAATTCTGAACCATCTTTTAAAAGATTTTACTGGCTGAAACAGACTTTTCATAGACATGAAACTGTCTGATAGTGAGGCTTAGTAGTATAAAACTAGATGTATTGCATCTAGTCATATGGTTGTGGTAGCTCAGGACTGATTCATAATCATGCCCAAGGTAGCAGATCTGGTGAGGATGTTCATTAGAGTTGGATTTCAGTTGACTTCTTCCTCACTTTGAAAGMTATTAATTGGATGTATGACCTGAAAATTGCAGCAGTTAGAGCTTTTGCATTAAAGAATTTGAGACTTCAACTATATTTGCATTTCATGTTTCAAAGCATACAACYGCTGCTAACAAATGAGATGTGGCTTATTTTTACATATTCATGCTCTCAATCATCTCTTTATTTTTGGGTGGAAATGAAAGATACCTGTGATTCTTTATTCCCAGAGGCATCAGGGTGGTTGTGAGAGAATGTGGTAACACTGGGGGAGGTGACCAAAGACTTATTTTAATCTAAAAATAGGAGCATGAGCCTGGAGAGAGTCATGAACCACATTTTCATTTGTGATGGAAAAGTACCTCTGGAGATACCACACTCTGTCCCTGTTTCTTCTGTTGATACATAGTACACGTGGCAAAGGGCAATGCAATTGCATTGGTGATGGCATATCACAGCATGCTAGTAATTTCTTAAGCAGGTGCAATGCAAATATCAATCAGCAAGATGATGGGGAAGACATGTTATTCTGGTCTAAAATCAGTGTTAACGGTCCCTTGGTTATAGCAGTAAGTTCATTTGCAATCAATTTTTATATGTGTATAATGTATATATCATAAAAGATGTGGAAAATTTCTGTCTGCTGCCCAAATGTTTAAAAAAAGCTAACTAAGACCTCTGCATAGTAAAGCTTGATTTTCAATAGGTTTTGAAACTATTTCAATAGGTTTATTTTCAATAGGTTTAGAAAGGGTGAAGAGGACAAAACGTGCTGTCAGCCCCAGCACTCATCCTGAGCAAAATAAGGTTTCTGTTGACATAGGACTTCAATAAATTAAACGATTGTAGTGCAGATCAGCAGGTTTTTATGAAAAACACTGAGAACAAAAGGGGTAACATCTATAAGAGGAATATTGAATGAGAAGACAGGCAAAATCTTCTCTGGATACTAATGCAGCTGTTTCTGGAATATATATCTGAACTTCATGTCAGTTAAGAAGAAAATAGAAAAACTGGAGAAGGTAAAAAGACATGCTAGACAAATGATTAAAGGATTAGAAAATATGCTTTATAGTAAAAGAGTCCATTTAGCTTACAGGAACATGGCTAAAGGACTGCCTGATATAATTTGCAAGCATATCCATAGGAAACAAGTTYGGTAGGAGTTGCAATGTTGTTGACTTCCTTAGAACTTCAGCTCTGATCAGAACAGGTTTTCCTATGCAGACTAACTGCACAAGTATAATGAGAATCACTGAACATGAATTTTGACTGTTGTTTKTTTTTTTTTTTTTTTAAATTTAATAGTATTTACTCAGACTGCAGTGGATTTTTCATAGTGAAAAATTAAAATCTTTTTCCAAATGTCCTAGTTCAGTCAAAAATTAGTTAGGGAAGTCTCAGAGAAGGGTCTGCAGTCAATGTGGGAATCAGGTGACATCATCAGTATCCAGAAAATGTAAAGGTGTAAGGAAACTGAAACTGGCAATATGCACTGGCTCAKTTTGGAATTGTTATTGCTCTCATCTAAACCCCGAATGAAACTGGTTGTGCTTTGTGATTCTTCTTCCCTTCTCATGACTTCATCATCCCACATTACTTGGGTGGTTGGTGAGTTGTTTCTTGAGTTTTCCACTAGAATTGGTTGTGTACAATACATCCACATATTAATTGTCTCAGATACTCAGGCAGCAAAAGTTTGAAGTGTGTCTCTGTTTCTGTACTACACACATGTGAACCAAACTCTGTGTGATAGATCATGCTCAATGCCTGTGCTTGGTTGTCCAAGCAGCTGCTGTTTTTGAATTGCCAATCTTATCTTGAAGAAACATGTCTTGTTCAGTTCAGAACCAGGTAGCTTATCTCACCTCTGAGACTGCACATCAACCTGAGGTCTGAGGTGAAATGACTTCAGCGCTATCAGATCAATTTGCTGTGAGCAGCCCACATCACAATACCAACACATATAATTCAGCTGGCTTTGGCAGTCTGCTCAGGAGAGAGCTAGGCCTACATTTGCAGGAGCACTGAATTATTTCTTCTCTCTGGAGATGGAGAGTCAGAAAAGATCCCTTCAGGTCAGGATTGGGGACTCAAAAGGAAGCCAGCAATGAGGCAGCTAAATTTTACTTCAGTATGCTGGGCATTCAAAACTTTTCAAGGCTAAAACAGTGAAGGTCAAGATGCTAATCTTCTCAAGAACAGACGATCATAGAAACTAATGTTACGCATCCAAAGGTTGCATGTGGCTTCCTGATTATCCTGTTTAATAATTGCTGTCTCTTACATTAGAGTCCTTTCTTTTCTTGGCAAAGAGTAGCATTTATTCAGTGAGTATCCAGAGATGTGGTTGATGAGCTCAAGAGAGTTTTGTTTTGATTTTCCTTTTTAGACACAAATGTATTGCCCTTCACAAACTTATTTCATGATAAAGACATGCTCGACTATTTTTGATATTTAGCGTGCATGTAGCAATACAGGTAATATATTGTTTTTCTTTATTACTGACAATCAAGTTTTACTTTCCTTTCTGTAGCATTAAAAAGTAGCTTTAGTAGTACATCTGTCAAAATATTTACCTCCTAGGCCACCAAATTTGATGTCAGTATCTGTTTAGTATTTTAATTTCTATGTTATCAATACCAGAGGAAAGCAGATGACAGTAAGACAGTACATTATGCATCTCACAAGTTACAATAAAATAACAATTTCAATTTGTGGCACATCTTGGGGTCTCTCCTTAAATGTGTGCGAGTTATAAATCAGATTGAGAGTGATCTTAATGCTTACAGGACTGATGTATCTAAGTGCTATGTTTCTTTAAGGTAAACACTGGGGTTAGTGCAGCACTTTTCAATGAATGCTTTTAATTTGAATCAATTTGGTAGGTATTGACAGTTGTCAGGTGGATTGTTGGCTTTTTTTGTTTTTAATCCCAGGTGCCATGAGTTGATCTCAGATCATAAATGGGCACATAAAACGACCCTCAAAATTGCTAACGATTATCATTCTGTTAGTCAAGCTCTGCAGAGAGACTAAGGACTGAACAGGTTCAGAGATGCTTAACTTTTTTCTGCCTCCCTCCTTTTTCCAGGTAATTCTGAGAAGGCTGGTGAAGAGGAACTTGTTTGGTAGGTTAGCTAAAACTCATTTTCTAACACCATCATCTCTACCCCCTGCTGTGAACAAAACAAGAACTGCTGTTTGCATTGGGGCATACGTAGTATTTTTCTGCAGCTTTAAATGTAATAGACATACCCCATATGTTAATGCAGGATGGGGGAAGAAGGATAAAAAAAAAAATCACAGACTTTTCAAATGCCAGAGAGATGTTGTGTGAAGGAAGCATTATGGATGAGAGATGGTTAGAATTATTTTGCTAAGCCACTACCCACCTTGTGCCCCTGCTCTTGTTATCAGCTCTGAGGCAGGGAATATCTATTTTGCTTTCATTTATCCACATTCTCTCTGATACCTTTCACTTACCCACATACATTGTGTTCCCCATGGAGTTTTCCATCTTCTTGTAAAAATGACACTTTCAGGGATATGACTGTAGAGGCTGAAACGTTGATTACCTAGCATTAATCATTTCTGGAAATACCAGTCTCTAAAGATGCTAGTCCTCTGGTGTGCATGTAATATGCATGGAGAGGGACAAACTGATAAGGAGTGTGGGAGTGCGTGGGACAGGGGAGGAAGAAACAGTACATATTTACTCTTGGCCATTTTGGCATTGATTTATGCTTTTGTGGTCACATTTTAAAAATACTGTTGACTTTCCACTCCAGTTAATTAATTAAAGGAGTCCTCATTTGGTGGTGCTCTCCACTGGTTTCATTAATATGTAATGAAATTTCCCCTTGTGCCTTTATTGTCAATGTTTGAAAGCACATCTGCAGGGAAGGCTTTATACCATCAGTCTGGAATCCCACTTCCCTCTCAGCTGCTTCTCTCTGTATTGATGGCATACAGGATAAACAGAACAAGTTAATTTGTAATCTTAGGTAGAAAATGATAGCTGCACTGTTTCTGTCATTGAGCACTCTGCCAGTTTAAACAGCTGATTAGTCAGCTTCTGTGGAATCGATCTGAATCAGTTCCACCTGCGTGCACCCACCAGGAGCCACTTTATTGTAAATCAATCATTCTGAAAACATCTCACAAAGGGGCCAGTCCTCACTAACAAGCCATCAATTTAAACTGTCTGTCTGGAGCACTCTAGAAATTAGAAGTGCAACAAACATTTATTCTAAAATTATGGAGAAGTTGTTGGTTTTTTTTTTAACCATAACCTGTAAGTATTTGGTGCTGGTGGTGATTTTCTTACTTTTTTTTTTTTTTTWTTATTATTCATATGCACCAGATCACTTTTCAGACATCCCAAAAGTGTGTGTGCTTTCTCATAGGAGAAAACAATAGGTTGAGAATTTTAACAACAATGGATGGAATGGATGGCCTTTATTACTAGAAGGCAACATTAACAGTAACTCAGAGACTTTATATCCTGCCCTTGTGCCCCTTGGGTGTTAAGATCGATCCCCGGAGTCAGAGAAGTTCTCCTTATTCTTTGACATGATGAATTGCTAAATTTTGCCTGTGCAGAGAGTGGGTCTTCCAGCTGGCAGTGGTTGGAGAAGCTGCCCCAGGGGAGAGATACAGATATATGGCTTGGTCTCCAAACTCTTCCTTTAAGACACTTCATACTACCCTAAATAAAAGGGAGTAGAGAAGGTATAGTCTACCTTTTTTTTTTTTTAAATTGGCCTGTCTGGGAATTTCACTTCTGTCAACAAAAAAGCTGTGAGAATCATGTTTTCAGGTTGAGTGCGTTGTTTAGAATCTCTGGAGTCTTATTCAGCTTGAGAAAAAAATATGGCAGCACTTAGTTTGCAAGGTGTAGTGCAAAATACTGTGTACGATGTTATGCTGTGTAATTACACATTGCCACATGACTGCATTGTCAGCACTGTGTCTGATTACAAGGTAATTGCTTAGATACTAGTTTTGATGCAAAGCCTCTCAGAGACTTGTATATTAAACAAGTGTCCCACTCTTGGAAACATAGTCAAAAGTTAAATGAGACCTCATGTGATTGTATGGAAACTAATGTTACACTCAGATGATGCTGGGCCTGATCACTCTCTGATTAACCTCAGCTGAAATCCTTTCATTTATCCTCTCATGTATTGTAGAATACTTTGGTGAGATATCTCTTATCAAACAGTGTAGAGTATTCACAGCAAGCTTGGAGCTTCAGCTTCTCCCTCTTGCAGGGTTTTAATGTGAGGGGTTTTCACACATTTAATATGGTTGTACATCTTGCTGTCTTCCAGCCCACACATGTGACTTCTGCAGTGCGTCTCTCTAGCCAGCCTTACTTATTTTTAAAAAAGTGACAAATATGAACAAGGCAACATCAGCTGTTAATCCACATTACCTTTTGACTCTTTGACTATATGGATATCCCCCCAAAATGTACCATGTTACTATTAAAAAGTGGGCTGCCAGGAATTTGGATGACATGTGTTACATGTGCTTTGCTAACACCCATTTATGTGTCAATCAGCTGTCACTGAGGGGACAGGCTGTGCCTCAAAAAGCTGCACAACATGGCAGTGCTCCCTTCCTGAGCACAAATCCTGCCTTTCCTTGCCGGCTGGTCTCATGGAACTTGGGAAGGTTATTCCTTCCCTGTTGCAGAAATTCCCTTCAGCAGTCTGTTAGGAARGAGAAGAGCGAAAAGCTGTGCAGCTGCCTTCCCCCAGCCTTGTCTCCCTCTGGCTTTTAGGCCACAGAGGGCAAAACATAAAAAACAGTGCAGTAATCATGTCCTCAGGTGTTGCACTCAAGATGCTCTGAAACTGTGGCAGGATTGATATTACTTAAATTTGGAAGCTGTCCCAGAGCTCATTGATTTCTAATCCAGGCCATCAAACAAGAGAAACTACTTTGGCAGGTAAGTGAGCTGTTTCTGGGCTGACAGAGGGCAAGATGTGTGKGGGATCCTCTTTCCTGTATAGAAACTTCCCATGCAACTTTTGTGTTCTTAGGGCTTTCTCACCTTTCTTCAGAGGAACTTCATCTATCTTTCTGGGCTGGCTTCTTTTAAATGAGGCTCCTGCTCCTCAGCTGACTTCCAGTGCTATTTTCAGATAGAGCAGGTCCAGCTGTTTGCTGAGTCTGTAAAGGTGCTCTGTTTAAATAATGACTTCTGGTATGACAGGCTTGTGCTAACACCACTGTTTGGTGTTGTCAGTCAACTCACATTTTTACACAAGTAATATTTTTGCCAGTGATGGCCATGATTTCTATTTAATTCATTTTGTACTATCTGATCATCAACAAAATCCCTGAGCTCATTTGTCATCATGATATTTGTAATGGCAGGTTTTTTAGCGGAGCATAAGTACCAGATAGAAACTGCAAGAATGATTATAGTTTCCTGGAAGGGGAAAGATTTCAATCCAGAGATGAAAAAATAGGAAAAAAAATTCTCTTACACCTAGTTAGGAAAATAATTTATTTCTATATATGTATTATTTACTGTCTGCCCACTCCCTTTACAGAATTATGCTGTATATCCTTACCCCAGTTCCATGGGCTGCCATYAGGGTGTGGATCTTTACTTCTACCTAGTCCTCGGGTGGCTGCTGAAACTTGTAAAAATCACCATTAGAAGCAAATTCCCTATGAGCCAGCAAACAATGGATGCAGTCAATGCAGGTTTCACCACCTCGGAATCATGAAAATCTGAATATTCCATCAGCGTTGCCCAGAAGATACTCTGTATTATCCAGCGAAGCAAATACACTTACAGAAAATATAAGTTAAATCACATATGCACTATAATGATTTTAAATAAAAAAAAGAATTATAGTTACAAATAATAGAAACTTCTAATTACCAGGAGGATGATATTTCTTTAAATACATGATTATGCTACCCTGATTCTTTGTGAAAATGTCTTCAGAAGAAAAGTCTGAGAATTACAATGAACAGTTCTACTGGATACTAAAAATCGTAACTTAACTATAGAGGCACTGATGTTCTRGCTCCTGAGGCAATATCATGATACCTGGTCTGTGACTAGGGCTCCCAGGACCTACAACAATACAAATAATAACACATTGTTACCTATGACTGTTTGGTTTTTTAGCTCACAAAAGTAATATTGCCAATAATCTTCCCAAATTCCGTGTTTTCTCTCTCTGATACAGTTGCCTACTATCTGACGCTGAGTTCTGTGCCCTGCCAGTGCAGGAGGGTATGGCTTTAGTTACCCATTTGGTTTATTGCTGCTATTTTAATATGACCATCCTGATGATTTTACAGTGTGTACCCGCTTGATCCTGCATATGGAATGCCTCACCATAGACACTTGAAGATCATCATGAAAGCTGTCTCTTGGAGACATAGGGAAGAAGGAGACGTTACAAAGCAAGGACTTGTCTGCTTCCAGGGTAAAGGAAATAGGAAAAATGGTAGCCTGGGACAGTTATGCAGCTCAAACTCAGTACAGCAGAAACATATGCAAAGCAATTTTAAGCAGTGCAATTCTGATTCTGAAAGTACAGCACAGGTTAAAGAAAGCTAAGCTATGTACATAAACACGGGCTTGATAAGGCGATAGCATAAGCTAGCGGAAACAGTAATACATTAATGAAATACTGACAGAGATTAGTTTGTCCAGCTCTGGTATCCTACTGGTCGTCTTATGAGATGAGAATGTATTAATGGGCTGTTATTGGTAGTTCTGCAAATTATCTTTGGCATATTGCATGAGTTATGTAGTGACTGCTGGGTGCTTATAAGGATCTTGTTTCTCCTTGTGCTCTTTATAATACGGCAAATGCTTAAACGAACAATGCATTTCGGTATCTCTTTCCTGAGTTATTTTTGGCTAATTAGGACTTCTTTCCTCTGTGTTCTTTATTTGTTGATGTTGAGTGCTTTGCACTACTTTGTAACTGTTAGTATATTTTTTACTATTGCCTTGCTGCTAGTTAGCAAGAATGTTATGCATTGATATTATTGGACTGAATGCTCAGGGGGTACAACAAGAGGGTACAAATATCACTTTTTTGTTAATGACAGCAATTTCTAGAATGTTTAGGCTGGAAGATGAAGATGAGGAAAAGTGCAAACATGGTTACTTTCAGATTATTTAATTTCATTATCACAGGATGCTGAGTTATCATAAACTACAGTTGTCATGCCCCCATTAAACTGGTTCTGAATTATAACTGCATCAGTTGAAAATATAATGAAAATTACAACTACTATGTGGTGGAAAAATATTTTAATAGAAAGAGTTGTCATTAGCTTATTGAGGAAGATTGTTGATATCTGTAGGCATTTAGCGCATAGTAGCTACTTCTGAAAATTTGATTTGCAAAATCTCTTGGGAAACTCTAGTCTGACCCTAGTGGCTGTCTTACGGGCTGTGTATCAGTACATTTCAGGATGAAGTGGGACAACTGAAGACAGTGTAATACGCAGAGCCATCTATCTTCCCTTCCCCATCAAATAGTTGATGTATTATGGATTTTTTTCATGCTTTTGATCAGGAAACAAGTAAGGAGGTGACTCGCAAAGACAGAATAATGTGTGTGATGGGGCAATGTGGTTTTATTGGCATAACAAACTGCAATTTTTTTGGGGGACCCTGGTATGCAAGATCACACTGTGGGGTGTTGCACATTGGCAGTCTGCGAGACTGTGCAGATCTCTCTTGAGATGTCAGAGTTCCCTGGCAAGAGGTGTTGACTCCCGTAATATAAAGCAAAACCCTGGGCGCATCAGCCATTCCAGTAGCTGCCAGAGTCTGGAAAAGCTGCATTAACCAAAATAAAARAAGCTCAGAAGTGCAAGGAGTTGCATTGCAGGTACAGTGAAAGTTATTAGCATGATGATAGCTTGTGCACAAGGGACAAAAAGGCTGAAAAATGAAAACAGCTCCATCTGTTCTTGCCAAAAGGAATCAAAGAAGAAAATTACAAATTTCTTACTGTATTTAGTACACAAGGTGTATGATCCCTTGGTTGGCCTGCTTAGATTTCCAATATAAAAAAGACACTTACTAAAACAGTGAAAAACTGCCATGATTTTAATCCATACTTATCCATATTTTTTCCTAGTCCATCAGTGGTTAGAACACTTTCTGTTGTAGCTCACCCACGCCCTAACTGCATACGCAGTATAGCATTGAAAGTGGCTCCATTATATGCTATTTGGGGCTTCATATTTGTTATCTTGCAGCATTAATTGTGCTCAGTTTGCAAGCAAAATAAACTATATTTATTTTAAATGCCAATTCTGCAAATTTGACTTGGGAACTGGGAATAACAGTTTCTTTTTGGAACTGTATTTTGACCCTGGCAATAGAAATTGAGAATTGGCAGAAATTTCCATAGCTCAGTTGAAGCAATTCTCTGGTCCAAAGTCTAAATAGAGAACATATTTCAAAATAGTATGGATTATGTGTGAACTAAAAAGGACTGTGCTCCAGTCACTATGGTATTTCAGAGCCAGTTGAGTTACAATAATAAAAAGTGCTAAAATGTATTTGTATCAGAGCAGATCTAATTTAGGATACATGTGCAAGAAGAGATAAGCAAATTCTGTTCTGTTACTTTGGTTTAAGTACTTTATTTTTTCATTGATCCAAACTGAATTTCTGTGGACTTATGCCAGGGTAACTGTGATCACATTCAAGTCTGTGAAGTAAAACTCAGCATTGACGTGAATGATGATCTAAATTACACTACTTGATCATTTATAATGTCTTTTTGATCAACTAACACTTGATGAACTTCTTATCAATGATATTCACATCCTGACACATTTTGACCCAAACTACTGTCTAGCATATGTAGCCATTTATCCCAGGCTTTATTTTACCAAATTTGACTTCAAGTGGGCCACTTCAACCTCCTTTTTGCACTGTAGTCTAACAGTGTTATGTGGTTTAACAGAATTTGGACTGAAGGCTGAAGGGCAGCGAGAATTAGAGAAGCTAGGATAAAGATGGTAGGATAGGGAATAAGATAAAAAGACTGTGAAATCTGATTAATTTTTAAAAAGCACTAAATGGTGTCTTTAGAAGTTCTTTTGTCATATCCTTTGCTTATATTAGAAATCCGAATGTAATATTTCTCTCTGATGGAGACCTTCATTGAAGCACTTTGATTTGCTTATTTGAGAAGAGTTTGTTTTTTCTCAGGTCTCAGCTAACAGTTTTTGGATGAGATGGACTGCTCGCTGAATTGAAAAGCAAAGAAACAGGACTACTCTTGGGAAGCTTTGTATTTCTGTTATTTACTGATATGATATTATTATTGGACTAAATGCAGAGCTGTGTGTAAAGAAGAATCACTCTCTGCTTAGGCATCCAGTCCAACATAACACTCTACAGAAGACTACCCTATTAATTACAAAATATATTGTTCTCACTAGCAAGAGCAACAAGACTGATCAATCCTCATCAGCAATGAAAAATCAGACAGTCTAAAACGTTAGTATGACAACAATGTATAGTYTGGGACCTAAGAAGTGCAATGACAATAACCATAAAAATCCCCATTTATTGGGCACTTTATCAAACAAACCTCTCAAGGCACCACACAATAAAAACATAAGAAAATGAAATCAAACAGAGCTGTGGGCTTGATTGAAGGGAAATCATTGATCCTTATTCCTAAAAGCATAATGAAAAAAACCCTTCATCTCTTGAGTCTAGCATAAAAGTTAGAAATCTGCTTCAGAAGCCTAGTACTAATAACCTGGAGAGAACTTCTTTTCTTGCTGATTCTAGATTTGTTCTGGCATGACACAGAATAGGGTACCTGAAACAGTAGTTTGAAACTCATTCAGAGAGTATGGTTATCACCTTCTAATCGAAAAGGTTATTCACGATTATAGAAATAATGCCTTACAGGGCTTTAAACTAGGTACGAAGGGGGAAGGGGATAGAGTCACGCTCGATGGAGATGAGCCTAGGGGTGGCGTGCCAGTCTCGGGGGTGAGGTCGATAACCCRGCTCAAGTGCGCTTACACCAATGCACGCAGCATGGGCGGCAAACAGGAGGAGCTGGAAGCCATTGTGCAGCAGGACAGCTATGACTTGGTCGCCACCACGGAAATATGGTGGGATGACTCTCATGACTGGAGTGCTGTGATGGCTGGCTACAAGCTCTTCAAAAGGGACAGGTGAGGAAGGAGAGGCGGTGGGGTGGCTCTATATGTCAGGGAGTGTTTCGACTGCATGGAGCTCGATGTTTGTGATGATCAGGTTGAGTGCTTATAGGTTAGGATGAGGGGGAAGGCCAGCGAGGTAGATATCCTGCTGGGAGTCTGTTATAGACCCCTCAGCCAGGATGAAGAGGTCGATGAAGCGTTCTACAAGCGGCTGGCAGAAGTCTCGCGATCGCTAGCCCTTGTCCTCGTGGGAGACTTCAACTTGCCTGACATTTGCTGGAAATACAACACGGCAGAGAGGAAACAGTCGAGGAGGTTCCTGGACTGCGTAGAAGACAACTTCCTGAAGCAGCTGGTGAGTGAGCCTACCAGGGGAGGTGTCTCGCTCGGCCTGCTGTTTACCAACAGAGAAGGATGGGTGGGAGATATGGTGGTCGGAGGCCGTCTGGGGCTCAGTGACCATGACATGATAGAACTCTCAATTCTTGGTGAAGTAAGGAGAGGGGTCAGCAAGACCGCTACCATGGACTTCCAGAGGGCAGACTTTGGCCTGTTCAGGACGCTGGTTGAGAGAGTCCCTTGGGAGACGGTCCTGAAGGGCAAAGGGTTCCAGGAAGGCTGGACGTTCTTCAAGGAGGAAGTCTTAAAGGYGCAGGARHGGRCTGTCYCCSTGTGCCGTAAGAGGAGCTGGCGGGGAAGACGACCGGCCTGGCTGAACCAAGGAGCTTTTGCTGGGACTCAGGGAAAAAAGGAGAGTCTAACGCTGTTGGAAGGAAGGGCGGGCGACTCGGGAAGAGTACAGGGATCTCGTCAGGTCGTGCAGAGAGGAAATTAGAAAGGCAAAAGCCCAGCTGGAACTCAATCTGGCCACTCTCGTCAGGGACAACAAAAAATGTTTTTACAAATATATTAACGACAAAAAGAGGGCCAAGGGGAATCTCCCTCCCTTATTGGATGTTGGGGGGGACATCGCCACTGAGGATGAGGAGAAGGCTGAGGTACTTAASGCCTTCTTTGCCTCAGTCTTTAATATTCAGACCGGTTATCCTCAGGGTATTCACGCCCGTGAGCTGGAAGATGGGGACGGGGAGCAGAATAAATCCCCCATAATCGAAGAGGAAGAGGTTAACGACCTGCTACGCCAGCTGGACATACACAAGTCTATGGGGCCAGATGGGATCCAACCGAGAGTACTGAGGGAGCTGTCAGAGGAGTTGCCAAACCGCTCTCCATCATTTATCACCGGTCCTGGTTAACGGGGGAGGTCCCAGATGACTGGAGTCTTGCCAATGTGACGCCCATCTACAAGAAAGGCCGGAGGGAGGATCCGGGGAACTACAGGCCTGTCAGCCTGACCTCGGTGTCAGGGAAGATTATGGAGTGCTTCATCTTGAGGGCACTCACAAGGCAGGTGCTGGACAACTGGGGGATTGGACCCAGCCAGCATGGGTTCATGAAGGGCAGGTCCTGCTTGACCAACCTGATCTCCTTCTATGACCAGGTGACCCGCCTAGTGGAGGAGGAGAAGGCTGTGGATGTGGTYTACCTGGACTTTAGTAAAGCCTTTGACATTGTCTCCCACAGCATTCTCCTGGAGAAGCTGGCGGCTCATGACTTGGATGGGTGTACTCTTCGCTGGGTAAARAACCGGCTGGACAGCCGAGCCCAGAGAGTTGTGGTGAATGGAGTCAAATCCAGTTGGCGGCCGGTCACGAGCGGTGTTCCCCAGGGCTCAGTTTTGGGGCCGGTCTTGTTTAATATCTTTATCAATGATCTGGATGAGGGGATCGAGTGCATCCTTAGTAAGTTTGCAGATGACACCAAGTTGGGTGGGAGTGTTGATCTGCCTGAGGGTAGGAAGGCTCTGCAGAGGGATCTGGACAGGCTGGATCAATGGGCCAAGGCCAATTACATGAGGTTCAACAAGGCCAAGTGTGCCGGGTCCTGCACTTGGATCACAACAACCCCAGGCAACGCTACAGGCTTGGGGAAGAGCGGCTGGAAAGCTGCCCGGCAGAAAAGGACCTGGGGGTGCTGGTCAACRGCCAGCTGAACATGAGCCGGCAGTGTGCCCAGGTGGCCAAGAAGGCCAACGGCATCCTGGCCTGTGTCAGGAATAGTGTGGCCAGTAGGCAGAGGGAGGTGATGGTGCCCCTGTACTCGGCACTGGTGAGGCCGCRCCTCGAATACTGTGTKCAGTTTTGGGSCCCTCACTACAAGAAGGTCATTGAGGTGCTGGAGCGTGTCCAGAGAAGGGCAACAAGGCTGGTGAAGGGTCTGGAGCACAGGTCTTATAAGGAGCGGCTGAGGGAGCTGGGTTTGTTCGGCCTGGAGAAGAGGAGGCTGAGGGGAGACCTTATTGCTCTCTACAACTACCTGAAAGGAGGTTGTAGAGAGGTGGGTGTTGGTCTGTTCTCCCAAGTAACAAGCAATAGGACAAGAAGAAATGGCCTCAAATTGCACTAGGGGAGGTTTAGATTGGATAAGAGGAAAAATTTCTTCACTGAAAGGGTAGTCAGGCATTGGAACAGGCTGCCCAGGGAAGTGGTGGAGTCACCAACACTGGAGGTGTTCAAGAAAAGTGTGGATGTGGTGCTTCTGGACACGGTTTAGTGGGCATGGGTGCTGAGTTGACGGTTGGACTCGATGATCTTAGAGGTCTTTTCCAACCTTAATGATTCTATGATTCTATGATTCTAAATTTGATGACTAGTGCAAGCGTTTAGCCCAGATATACAATTTCTTTAGCTATTTTCTCTCTTTTTTTGATGTGCCGCCTTCTGTCTTTACTTCAGATTCATGCAGATGGTCTACTGTATGACTGTACCAAGCCACAAAACAGTTCTGTCCTTTTTTTCTGCTCTCCCAGTCCCAAGTTCCTTTCTGTTGATACTGGATTCCTGGCCTGCATCCAGCTGCATGATGCAATTATGTCTGTAAACCCAAGTACAAACCTTTTTGTCCATTCTTCATATGTGAGAGTAGGCACACCAGAGATTGTGTCAGTTTTCCTCTTGGCAGATCTGCCAGGGGAAGAGACAAATATAGAAAATGTCATCACTAATGACTCAGTCCACTGCCCACCAGCATATGAGTTGGGAGGGAAAAAGTTCTATTAGTCATTCTTGTAAATTCCTTATAATTTAGACTGAAGCACATATTAGTTCAAAGGGGCTTTCAAAGGTAAAGAAAAGATTAATAGATGGAAACCAGGGTTTTGTTGATGCTTTATGTTTCAGTATCATAAGCAAATTTCATTAGCTAAAAAAGGTAAAGCAAAAATATACACAAAGTTTTTATGCAGTCGCTTTCTGAATAGAAAGGGAAATAATACACAGTTACAAGGCTGGTAAACTTCTTCAGCCTGGCTCTATGTAAGTATATTTAACATTTGAAATAATTTTATATGGAATGTAATTTTCCCCTTCAAATATCAATTCCTATCATTTGATAGAGACATAACAAAAATTATTTAATGTAATACTGTGGGCCAAGCTGTGGAATAAATTTCTATCAGTGATGATTATAATTTGAGTAGTTTTTCCCGCCCAGAAGAGTTGAAAGATTCTTTCCAGAACACTTAAAAGAACACTAGGCAGCTATGCATTTGGAAAGTAAAAGCTGTTATCAGCAGGTTTTTTTTTGCTTGGGTTTCTTTGGTTGGGTGTTTGGGGGTTTGGGGGGGATTTGGTGGATTTTTTGGGGGAGGGGGGGATGTTTAATTTTGGGGTTTTTTTTGTTGTTGTTGTTCCTCAAAAACCTTTAAGGATTTTTTAAATCAAGGGTTTTTTCCCTGACAAAATCTTGAATTTTGAAGCCACAGCTACTCACATATGTTAACTGTTTATGGATACCCTCATAAATCCAATGGGATAATAATAATAAYAAGGATTGTGACATAATAAAGATAATAACTGCAATTTTTTTATTCTTAATTTTCAGTTAGTTGTGATTTTAAAGTTGAAAGCTTATGCAAGTAAGCTAACAGATAGCACTCTACCACCAGTAGTGTTATGAGATATTACAGCTATTGGAGGACTCCTRTGGGTTCCCTACTGTAATTGCTAGAAAGTATACACCAACATCTGTTGTGAGAAAAAGCCCTGAATGGAGTTTATTATAGCTATTTTATTAYTCAGTGTGAAGTTATGAATGAGTCCTCACTGAATATGGAATATGATTGTGATTTTTTTTTTTTCACATTTCTAAATGTGTAATTGTTTGCACTGGTTTTACTTGTTCCATTGATAAGGAAATATTTGAGCTGTAAGGTCCTGAAAAGTGTGTCAGAACCAATAATTGATACTCCTTCTGAGTGTAAGTTAATATTTGTTTTATTGCCACTGATGCCTGATGTCTAGCAGGAGCAGTTCTGCATTTAGACAAAAAGCAAATACAATTTCAGGATATCTAAGTCTGTCTTATTCATGCATTTAGACAGTGTGGACACTGTCTCACCAGGAGTTGACACAGTGGGAGCTCCAACCATATCCCCTATCCATGGTTCAGAACTCTGAAATAGGTATGCTGTAAGGAAAAGAGCTAGAATGAAGCTCTGATGAGTAGTATCTCCAGAATGGCAGTAGGAATAGGGCTTCCTGCAATAGGAAATTGAGACCAGTGAGAAAATAGACACTGACAGTTGAATTCATTCAAGTTTTTAAATTTTACAAGACAAGTATATGGAGTGCCTTGGCAATGACCCCAGAGAACCTTCATCTTCCCTTCAGGCAACCAAGAGCATATTTCCCTGACAGGTAACAACTGCTGAAATAGAAATCAAAGTTTTCTTGGCTCAAAGCCTGTGCTTCATGAACTTCAGTACCATGAAACACAAAGAACGGGCTAGACAACATTGGCAGGACACTGAGTCCAGAGACTGCCACAGACTTGGTGCTAGATTTTATGGGTCCTGGTCACACAAAATCAGCCAAACCAAAGCTGAATCAAGTGCTTCCTGAGACTGAAGGTCACCACATGGGGCTTTACATCTCACCTGTGATATCAGTACAGCTGGAGAAGCCTGTATGCTGACCAACTGCTTGTGGCGGTGTGCTCCCCCTGCCCCCGATCTGACCTTTCCCCGTAACCCAGCTCAAGTGATAACCACCTGTGGCGACCGTGAGGGATGAGTCTGGTCATGATGCATGCATCCAGCTCAAAGTGGATTTGGGCGAGACAGATAACAACACAATAGGCAATGTGTCCACCTAACTCACAGTGTTGGTCAACGTCCTACTCACGACAAATTTGGAAGAAACTAACTTCTACAGCTGGTATATGAATATGACTATGAGTCAATCACCTTACCCTCATAAACAGTGGGCAGCCCAAGAACCCTTTGAGCTCTCCTGCATGGCAGCGGGCTGCACGCCAGGATCTCCTCTTGAGTAGGGACGCCTCTCAAGGTTACTCCTCGAGGTTGAGAGATTCCTTGCCGCAACAGATCCTTGATAAATGACTCATAGCATGCTAAATTTTGAAATCTTAGCTAAGTGATATAAAGGATTGATTGCGCATATATAATCCTTTAGACATAAACTGTTGACCAAGTCTGGGACTAGGATTGGATCCAGCCGCACCTAGACTCCTCTCTGAGAAGGAGTTTAGAAAGCAAGGGGGTCCTTTCTGAGCCTCATGACTCAACAGGAGRGTCTCCCTGACAGTTTTATCTGACCCTGTCCTCTATGCAGTAAATAATCAAGTGTACCTTGCCATTGAATCTTGTTAACTCACTGTCGCATTTACTATCAAACTTTGTTAAATCGCTGTCTTACATCAATAAACACATTGCTAATTCTCTCTTACGAGTGAAGTGCATCTCTTCCTCTTATTCTATCTGCGACACTGCTATAAGTTTCCTCTGTGCCTATCCCTCAGATGTAGCATGGGTTGACAACCTATGACCACSAACCTTTCAAATGGTTCAGGTGGCTGTCTCAACCCTGAACTGATTGACACAGAAGCTGTGGGAGTCTCTGCCAGTTCTCTAAAAAAAAAAAAGGCAAACCTCATTTCCATGCAGTGCTGGTTTTGGCTGGGACAGAGTTAATTTTCTTCATAGTAACTGCTATGTTTTGGATTTGTGCTGAAAACAGTGTTGATAAYACAGGCATGTTTTAGTTACTGCTGAGCAGTGCTTACACAGAGTCAAGGCCTTTTCTGCTTCTCACCCAACCCCACCAGCGAGTTGGCTGGGGGTGCACAAGAAGCTGAGAGGGGACACAGACGGGACAGCTGACCCCARTGACCAAAGGGATATCCCACACCATATGACGTCATGCTCAGCATATAAAGCTGGGGGAAGAAGAAGGAAGGGGGGGACATTTGGAGTGATGGCATTTGTCTTCCCAAGTAACTGTTACACATGATGGAGCCCTGCTTTCCTGGAGATGGCTGAACACCTGCCTGCCCATGGGAAGTAGTGAATGAATTCCTTGTTTTGTTTTGCTGGCATGCGCAGCTTTTGCTTTACCTATAAAACTGTCTTTAACTCAATCCACGAGTTTTCTCACTTTTACTCTTCTGATTCTCTCCCTCATCCCACTGAGGGGGAGTGAGCAAGCGGCTTTGTGGGGCTTAGTTGCTGGCTGGGGTTAAACCACAACACATGCTCAGTGGGATATCTGTCAACTATCAGGTGCAATGAAGAAGCAGTAAGCTCAATAGAGCTCTCCGTCAATATCCTTTTCCTCAGGTTCAGACCTCATTGACATTTTTCCCATGTTTGCTTGAACAATCTGTTACCTTCAGTCATCTTTATTTGTATGAACCCAGATACTGAGTAGAAAAGATGCCAAGTGAACAAAGACCTCTGTAAAGTCATGACCATAGTCGAGTTTCATCAAACTGATCAGTCCAAACTGCATTAACTCTGTTGTGTGAATTCTGTCTGAGCAGCATGGTTCAATCCTAGAAACCGTTCACTAGAAACAGAAGACAGATGACAGTCTAGGCAAACAGTGCTTATGCCAGGTGGCATTCTAGAAAAAGAAGCTGGTGATCTGCGCAAGGAGTGCATTCTTTTGTTCAGCAATATAAAGCAAACATTCTTATAGAAAAGCCTATAAATAGGTTTGACTTCTCCATCTTTGAAACTAAATTTCACTTCTGTAGATATTAGAGGCACTTGCAAAAGTGCAAATCTGTTTTACTAAAGGAAATGAATAAACATTTTTTTTTCCTCATCAAGACAGTTTAATCTCTAAGCTATAAATTTTTTGAAAAACTTATTTTTTACTCAAAACATATGGTAAAATACTAATGCTTGTGGCTTCAGAAAAGTTTGTAATAAGCTTCTGTAAAAAAAGGTGGTTGAATTTTATCTAATTTGAAGTCAATGAAAAACCAGAAAGAAACAGATTCCTGAATGTATTTTGCAGCAGTTGCAAACATTCATTGAATTCATTAAACATTCATTAAGATTCATTAAATACCCTTGCTGGAATATTAGTCACTATCAAGAAGTACTATGCTGACTGTGTGTACTAGTAGTTGGAAATTTTACCTCTAGATAGATTATAGAGATCACAATAGGTTTTCCTTACTTTTCTGATCCAAATACACTGATATGAACAAACTTCTATTAACTTCAGTAACCTGTTAAAGGAAATTGTGTTTCAGGTCTCTGGGACTGTCTTCCAGTTCTGCATCACTGCAAAAGTTTCATGAAGGTTTGTTTAGGCTAACTGATAGGGCATACTCAGAACAGTAGCAAGTGTAATAAGAAGGGGTGCTTTCAGGTTCTTGCTGAGGCAGAATGATCATGAAGGAGCACATCCTGGTCCACCTGGATGTCTTCTTTGGCTTAACAACAGTGGATCCAAAATGCTGACAAGCAACAGCCAGCGTGCATAGGCATAAGATACCAGTTATTTTAGAGATGGTAATTTGCTTTGTTCTAATTTGCACTTGAAAAAAGCCATGCTTCACTGAGGAAAACCTTATGTAAAATTCAGCTTGAGAAAGTTCAGCCTGGGGCAGAACCTCTACTCTAAACTTTCAGTCCTACTTTACATTCTTTTCTTCTATGTCT
Organism: Oceanodroma leucorhoa; assembly: GCA_030449065.1. Taxonomy (NCBI): domain Eukaryota; kingdom Metazoa; phylum Chordata; class Aves; order Procellariiformes; genus Oceanodroma; species Oceanodroma leucorhoa. Next base: position 5,121,367 of record JASVER010000014.1, read on the forward strand.
ACAATTAATATACCTTCTTGTTAGCTCCCGGGTTATCACCTTGTAGGACCATCAAGAAAAAAGACCATTTTTGCCCCATTGGGTTTGATGGACTTGTGCAAACATGCCATGTTTCTTTCTGCAGTCATTCATATCCTGCCATGGTAGTTATACTGATCTGATTGGTTGGAGAAAACATCAAAAATTTTCTCACTCCAGAAACCAAAAAAACTTAACAGATCTAATATTGTTCATATTTAGTGACTCTTTTAACACACCTCCTTCTGCAGTGTAAGATCTTTTTAATGACAATGGAACATATATGCAATGTTTATGATCTGATTTAATGCCATTTTTAAATGAGAAAGTTATTAAAACATTAATCATGTTGCAGCTAATAAAAATGAGAGGAATCACAGGAGCAAAGGCCCAGTCAGAAAGCTGTGGCTCTTYAATGCAGAAATATATATTGTGTGATGCTATTAAATGAATCATAGGGACTAATCTTTTAGTTCTTCACCAAGGCCTGTAGGGGAGGAATGAGATTCAGGCTAGATGCATACAATACATGGGACGCTGCATTTGCATTTGTGTCTTACATAAAAAACGTATCTCAAAATTCTTCAAGGAATTGAATACAATTCAACAAATTGACTACAACACAATGAATGAGTTGCAAATTAGTAAATTGGCATTTGCTTGGGCAGTTGATAGAATGTTTAAAGAGAGGATATCTAAGCAGCAGGTGCTGTGATATATGGCACACCTGTGAGAGCAGCCACCCCTAGTTTGGGGTTTGAAAGCCATGGGGACAAACTCTGGGGCATGTGGGTGGAGCAAGGAGGACAGAGGAATGGGAAGCTGAAGTAGCCAAGAGTCCTTTGAACGAACGCTCATCATTTTTGTAGCTTTAGTTAATACCAGCAGGTGTCACCATTGGCACCACTATAGAAGAACCAATAAGGAGAAAGAAGGAGGGGTGTGCACCAAGAGCGAAAAGATTTTTTTTTTTTTTTTTTTTATGCATAGGTCCATCAAAACCTGGCAGCCTGCAGTGATGAGAAAGATACATAATATGATAAAGCTTGGTAACCGGCATGTGTGATTGAACAAACCAATGAAGAGATAACATTTGAAAGCTTTACAGCTTGGAAAGCTGTTAGCAAGCTGGTGTCCCCTTCATCATTTTTAATTTTACTTTTACTGCCCTTCATTTGCTTTGACGGGTTGATGTTGCCATGGTGCAGTTGAAATTCTCATAAAAGTGCTGTTACCCTTTCAAGATGGCTATTTTTTTCTAGGGTTTATACCACATTTTATAGTTATGTCAGAAGGTTTACTTGGTTTATGAATTCTCCAAGCTCTGAGACTGCTCTAAAAACTCTGGGTTGCAGTTCAGCGTTTGCCTTTTAATTTGTGAGRTTTAACAACCACTACATCAGTGTGTTATAGCCCTACGTAATTAGAAAACTCATTTTAAATGTATCCTTTTGTTAATAAGGATAAATAAAATTTCAGCTTGTCCCTCACCTCTTTGATCTCTAGTTGCTTTAAAAAAGAAAAAAAAAAAAGAGACATTTTTTTCTGAYTAAAGCTATGTGGTTCCTTTTTACACTAATCTCCCAACTTCTAAATGATTTATCTCATGTAGGAAAATAATTTTAAAAGGTCTTTCTACTCCCTATGAAATACCATACCCAGTGTTCACAGAGATACTCTCATGCTTGCAGTGGAAGTTGATTCATGTCAGATGTTAATTGGTCCCATGGCGCTTTTGCAATCACAATTAATTTCCCCTTTGCTTGCTCTGTAGCAATTCAGGTTAAGGATCTATGGAGTGAAACTCTTGTCAATGGTGTTGTGAGTTATACTTTTTGCTAGATGTTTTTTAAAATGAACGTACACGTTTTGATAAACTTGAAAGCCTATTAGTCATCAAGAACTATGCTACGTGACCCCTACTCAGTGTGAACAACAGACCAACTTCACAACTTGAGTGGAACTTCGGGGAGAATGGAAAGGGCAAGAAGAGAATGAAGTATGACCCAGTATGAGAAAAGATTTCAGATTTACATTAAAGTCTAGAAAAATTATTCAGGAAAGATAAGCCTTGTAAGGGCATCTGGTGGGATTCGTTCATTAATTACCATTTCTGTTATTGTTGTGGAAGAAAAAGTGAATTTAATAAGTGAGCTGTAGCTGGCTTTCATAGCAATACTGGTGCTAAGGGAAGGAAAGACATGACTCTACTGAACTGATATTTATTGCCGGCAGCAGGATTAGAAGCAAAATTTAAAAGCTCTGATTTTGCTGTGTCTTCCAAAAAGCCCTTCTGTAAGGCTCTGGGAGAGATATTAAGCAGTGTTATTAAAGGCAGCATAAATAATCCAGAGATGAACACAAGTTGCACCTGGACATAACTGAATAATCAAAATTTTCAACCTGCTCAGACCTGGTTTAGTCCAATTTCTGGCACTAACATAAAATCAAATGAGCAAACAACATTTAAATGTCAAGTAAGAGTCAACAAGCAAACAGAGTAAGACCCAGAATTGGCATCTTACTAATACAGGTAGTATTTGATACATCAGTTCTTGTGAGTAAGTAAAGTACCTTGCTGGAACACTGTGTTGAAAAGCAACAAGCAGGCATAATTTCATGATGCTTTGGGGAAAAACTAAATAAAATCCCAGATATCTACACCTCACAGACCTACCCTGTATAATGTATAGTCCAGCTCTAACAGGAGCAGCTATTATTGGTGCCTTTCATAGCTTTGCTTTTATTTCCTTCCACTTACCTCTTTTACACTATAGTGTACTGACCAGTACTGTCATATATATTTTATATTTGTGCATAGCACAAGGATTACTTCCTCACATATAATTGAGAGTTATATCCTCTAAGCAATAGAAGAACTCAGCTATTTTTTTCTGGATTTATTATGCACTGAAGTAGTTTCCCCCAAATTTGAATGATACATTTAAAACTCTGGAATTTAGAGGAAAGCTTGTCTTTGAAAAACAGAAGATTAGAAAATTGCATCTAGGTATATGAGTTGTCCAGCTATAGATTTGATCAGGTCATCTGAATAAGGAACTTATATTTGCTCCCATTTGCACTTGTAATTTAGGGACGAGTGAAAGGGAAGTAAAAAACAAATRTTCTTGATTCAAAGGTATTGTTACAGCATGAAGTGTTTCTTTTCCTCCTAAGTTAATAGGTTTGTTCCCATCACCCTTGCGAGAGTCCCATGAAGCTTTATATTGTTATTTTATTTTAACTGAATGACAGTTTAAATGTCATTGTAATCCTGATCTGTCCTTAAAACTGTATCATTTTGTTTTGGTCTCTTGTTAAATACTTTCCTCCTTAATTGCCTTTTCATTCAACCAGAAGACTTATAATGGCAACCACAGCACAGCTGAAAAACAATTCATTGTATCTGACACAGCCTCTCATAATGGAGCACCTTAATAAGAGCAAGTTCTGTACTTCTTGAAGGCACAAGATAAATTAGGTTCATAGTCCATTATTTGAACAAGGGTATCTGACTTATGGCAAATCTATTTGAAAGAGTATTGTAGAATTGTATTTTATCTTTAAGAAATGTGTTTTCTAAAAGTAAGATATTTACTTCTGTTGCAGTAAGGGATTTAAACAGAAGAATTTCTCTTTAATGTTTGTTGAATCATACTAGAATGATGAGGTAGAACAGAGCCATACATCAAACAACCAATGTGAAAAACTTAGTGTTGTATTTTATTTCAGGAGGGAAGGCTAGGCACAGAATGCCCAATGGTTTTGCCAAGAGCACACTCTCTCTTCCTTATTTACCAAGCTATATATACAATGAAGAAGGTGACAGGACTCTTAAACTTTTTCTACTGCTGAAATTTACGGATGTGCACATTTACTTTTTCTTTTGCAAAGAACATCAGAATGGCAGTGCTGGAGACTGCATTTCTCTAGCTCTGTAGAACAGATATAATGTAAAGAGAAGCAAGACAGTTGTTCAGTGTGGTTTTTTTTTTTTCTGTGGATGCCCCATCAGTTTGTCCTCTTTGTCAAGTAGAGAGCTGAGAATGGGTGAAAAGAGAACTCTGTCTTTCTTCCCAAGCCTGGTTTTTTGGGCTTTTCCTTGCTGTGCAGTAACAACTAACAAGTACCACAGGTAGTATTTACTCTGGTGGCCATTTTCTAAATCTATTAAGCATTGAACTGACAATAAAAACTTTTTTTGGGTGCCAGTCAGGCATCGTCAGAAGACCACTGGGTTTTAGTATGACCTGGAAGGGATTCAGACTTACGGTTTAACATCTGAGAAATGTTATAATGCACTGAAATTTTCTGTACAAGTTCCTTTGGTTTTGGCTCAAATAACACAGCCAGATTCAATCTTCTCATGTGAATACTTGCTCCCAATCTTTACTAGAAGTGTCAAGAGGTTAGCCAATCCTCTCTTGACGTTTCTTGATCCACTGTGAGAGACTGAAAGAGTTAATGTGAAGTTGATGCCTCAAACATTGTGGCAAATGGGTTCTGCATAGCAGTGATAAGCTGCAAATGAGGAGTTGGATAACACAGGACAGGCAGGGCGTGCCGRAGGGTGCGCAGCTCCCGTGTTCTGCCCAAGCCAGACATCTCAACATATATGGCAAAAGGTCATACAGAGGTTATCTGAGGAAGGGGCTCGTGACCACCTGAAGACCACCGAAAGACCCCTCGCGACCACCCCTCTCCACAACAGTGCTTGCGCGAAAAGTTCTAGAAACTATGTGGCTGATGCAACCGAGAGGTAGGGGACAAGACTATAAAAAGACACCAACCCAAGGAGCCATCACGCACCCGCCACCGGAGGATTGCTGCACCCGTCATCGTCATCATCGTGGGATCCAAGGCTGGTGATATCTCTCTATCTCTCTCTCTCTCTTTTCTTCTCTTTCCTCTTCTTCTCCTAAATGCTTAAATAGAACCCACATTGCCTACCGCTATGCTTTCTAAGTTCAGGTTGTTTATTGTAACGCTTTCCCAGTTCAGCTTGCTTCTGCCTTAGATAAAACACTTAACTGATCGTTTGGTGTTGTTTCACCTTAATTTAGCCCGAGGGAATTTTGAAACCTTTACGACCACCTGGTCCGATCAGGCCGGGTCATGACATCCATGACTAGGACACAGATAAGATTTGAGGCAATCAGTTACTCTTTATACAAAGTYTCTTAAGGTATAAATGGAAAGGAGGCTTACTGTGATTTTCCATCCCATCTTACCAACCCCTTTATTCAACAGCCTCAGGTTTTTTGGCTGGCATTTTGAACTCCTATTCCTGGAGTAGGGCTATTTCATTTAGAATAAATAGATGAGATATCAGGTAAAAAAATATGTTTATTGTAAGGATGTAGCTCTCCATTCTTGCTATGTTATCTTCTACTGTAATTCTGTGTACAATTTTACTTTCTAAATAACGAGCCAATGAACCGTGCTCAATCACTCACAGTTTCCTTGGTCCTAGTGAGAAGGCATTCTGTAGACTGACTTTCAAGTCAGTGGGGTAAAGTAGAGACTTAGGAACAAAAGCAAGGTGAGTCAGTAAACCCTGGCTGCAAATGGGTCTACTAGAAGTAGGGTGTCATAACCATCACACTGTTAACAGGAGTTCAGTGGTGCAGTTTCTCCCTGTCATGGATAGGTAATGGTAGGTGGAGGTAATGGACCACATAAGTCCTTCTGGTAAAGCAGCTTTGATTCAGAGTAGTAGATATGTGATGTTGTAGGCGTTTACAGTGATTATTGGAAAATGTGCAATAGAAATGATACATGTGGAAGCAGGGAGCAGGAAGATCGAGAAAAGCCTTACAGCTCCTTCTCCCAGCCGTTAAGGGTCCATAGATATTGGGTGCCTTTCTCCTCTTTCTCTCTTGAATAACGAAACAAAGTTCAGCTCTTTCCTAAATACTGGGCCAGATGCTGTGCTGCTATCACGCCTGCAACATTGTGCTCTGTTTCCTCTGAGTTGCAGAAACAGACTTCTGGCCTAAGGATCTGTACGTGAAATTAGGAGGGCTGTGCATCCATGTATAATTATTGCTGTTGTTCCAAGACATCTGACATTTAAAACTTCAGTTTATGAAGCCACTTTGGAAACAGGCTTCCTGAGTTGTGAGAATAATTAACTCCTTCCCTTCTTGAGAATTTTGATTTGCATGTGGCACTCCTCCCTCTAGTATTCCTCTATGCTTTGAGTGCCTCCTGGGTCAGTCTGTCTGTCTTCTGTGTGCTTTCCACTGGTTCAGGATGGCAATAACCAGCTAATACATCTCCTTCTGAGTGTTGGTGCTTCGATACATGGGACTCTTCTGTAATGTAAGCTTGAGGTAAGTTCATCTTTTTGGCTTCTAAAAATATATTTTTACCAACAAAGATTTCAGCCAAAGTTCTGGACTGTCCCATGTCCTGGGGAGATAGATGTATCTTAGTCTGTACAAACTAAAATAAACATGAGATTTGGGGTGAAAAATGGCTTTCTGAACAGATGAAAGAGATTTTGATGCCTGTTACATTGCAGCATGAGGAACTAACAGGTCTAAAATGAACAGGGCCATTAGATACGTCATGGTCTGCAGTTACAATAATGAGTTTGTCTGTAAGGTACATGGCAAATTTCACGGAGAACCCTCTTGAATAAGCTGGTAGAGACAGTTTCCAAGATGCAAGAGAGATTTCCATAAAGACTAATGTCTAGCACTTTGAGACATTGCAGTAGGAGTACTACTTTTATTAGACTTCCATTAAGTTTACTCACGGTGATAGAGACTCTTTCTATGATGTGGAAATGTTACCACAACTTCTTATCATTTTGAGTGTTTACTGTTACTTTTTGAGTAACCACTTTCTCAGAAGGGACTAAGAGGCCTGTTGTTTTATCACATTTGTATATTGGCAAGTTTAGTGGATCTGTGATGTGGCTGACATGACATTACTTCTGCAACTGAACATTTTACGAAACTTCTGCTGGCATCCAATATCAATAATATGACTCAACACAGAACAATATATATGGTATCAGGATTGGAATAGAGGAAATACTATTGCTGGAAAAAATATTCTCTGGGAAAAAAATCACTAGCATTGTTTTTCCTTCAAAAACTTAACAAACAAAACATTATATTTGCCATATTGATGATATATACCTGCTCTTATGCTTTAATAACATCCTGTTGACCTCAGTCATATCAGTTGAATGCCTCTGTATCATAAATGGCAAGATTAGGATCACGGCAACAGCTGAATACAGGGTCAGCTCTGCTAGATCTAGCCTTCTGTTCTATGTGCACATGGATGCTAATGTAGTGGGCCTCTGATCTGGAGGTTTATACACTGGAAATAATAATACTAGATAGACAGTGTTTGCTTGTTTGCCTCAAATATATGCTTCTCTGTGTTGGGACAGTGATAGAGATCTTTGGGACGATCAGTGTTCAGAGGTATGAATGTTTGTTTTGCATGAGTTTCCTAGGCTGCTCTAAATGAAGGATAGGTTAGTACAAACAGTAAATACAAGGAAATTGTCCTGTTCCATTTCTGAATCCAAAGTTGTTACATTTCTGAATCCTGGGATAGTAATTTTGTTCTCAGCCTTTCCTCTCCAGCCTCTATTGTATTTTGAAGTATCTGTGCCTGGTTTTATATCCAAGGCTTCCTAAGATTGGAGTTTGGTGATGCTGGGAGTGTGTTTCTGGTGAAGATTTTTTCTTGAAGGAAATTTATCATGAATGGCTGGGTGGATTCTGGTGCAGCTGAAGTGTCTGATACCAAGGCAAATGACATTGCTTGAAAATGATGGCCATGAAACGAAAGTACATTGCAAATCACTCAGCTGCAGAGTCTTGGAATAAGAGCACTGCAGAGCTGATGTATGGACTGATGTTGCCATTTAATGTGGTTTCCCAGCAAACCTTTCATAAAATTCATGACTGTAGCTGACCTCTGTTACTGTGTTCCTCTTAGGGGAAAAAAAAAAAAAGGCTATAACCCAGCTCTCTACGGCAGTGCATTGAAAAGTGATGTGTGATGTGAAGCAAGGTGAGGGGAATCATGTTCACTTCACCACAGACACTAGAGGTGAGCCTGTAGTCAAACAGTTGATTAAATGTCACAGCATATTCGACAGTCTTCCAGGCTGACAAGGTTCTATTCTGACCAGCTTCAAACTAGGAGACTGATTCAAATCACATTTTCTACCAGCTTTACTCCATTGCCACTGTTGCTTTACACCTGAAAGTAAAAGCAAAATCGGTCATCAGCTGCCAGCAGGAAACACACAGCTTCTTTACGTTATTATTACCACAAAATACAAGACAAGACACTGCTTATAGTATTTTGCTCTTGTATTAGATATAGCTATTTGGCTCCTGGTTTATGTGTGTCTGTGAGTAATGATGTTTCCTGAAATTAGCAATTTTGGTCTGTCCTTCTTGTGTAAAAACTGGTGTACTGTTTTTCACTTCCACTACAGCTTACAGTCAAGGGACAGTTGCTGATGTTTATGCTAAGTTAATGAATGTCACAGCAAGCTGAATCTGAGGCAAAAGGACTGGCTGACGTGGTCATGTCTGAGCCACCTCCAGAGAGAGTGGAAAACAGTGCAGATGAGGGAAAATGTAATAGCTAGAGGTGTTCAGGTGCCATGAAAATGCGAAAAGAGGCAAAGACTATCTAGTCAGACAGATGGCATATTTAAAAGGGAGGGGAGACAGATGCTGAAGCAGCACTTGTTTTCCTCCTTCCTCTGTGTAAAATGGTAAATCAAAATCCACCTCTCATTCCTACTTTTCTGTCTTTCAACTTCCCACCTTCCGCAGAGTACCCCTCTAAATTATGAGAGCTGAGAAGGCATAGTCTTTCATATGTAAGATGATTCCTATACTTTGGGAAATGGAAAATTAACAGCTACCAGTGCACACCTTTGTCACTATCACCAACTAAAAATAATTTAGCTCTTCGATTTTCTCAGATCAAATTAATAAACAGATGTGTGCATAATGCTTTTGTCCACATTTGAATCTCTACCCTCCTGATGAAAATGATTTGTGAATACAAATTGAGGGTACTGTGTGTTTCCTAATCACCTGTGTGATCTTGATACCCACACTATCTATCAGTAGAGCATGCCATGTTGTATTGGCTTCTCTAGGAGGGTGATATATTAGTCCCTAAAGGTCTGTGGCACAGTTGAGAGCAATTGCTTTCTTCTCCCTGACTCCACCTTGTCTCTCCTAGTGCATGTGTGCGTGTGCGTGTGTGTATAATGAGGGAGGTAAGGCAGGAAGAAGATGTAGAAAAGAGCATGTTTCCTTAGAGGAAAGGAATATATCTTGTTCTAGGTCAGTGTTGATGAGTTAATGATTTTGGGTTTACCTATTGAACGATGTGCCTAATGTTTTTTCAGATTAGCTACCAAAACTGTTTGCCCCAGTAGTGATTTGGTAATATGCGGTGGCAATTGCAGGTCAGAGTTTCCACCATTCCATCCCATTTCTAGCCCAAACAAGCTGTATGTATAGCAATACGGTGCAATTGTGTAAAAAAATTTACAATATAATTATATTTTTTTATTCTAGTTCTCTCTGGGCTATATAGTCCCTGCCTGTTTTTTTATTTACTCCATAGCTATTCTCATTTTGTAGCTATTTCCTTTAGCTTGTAGCTCTAAGGTCAGTCTAAGGACAAGATGTTCCTTCCAGAGATGAGTTGTGAACAGTAACAAGTAGGCTGTGTAAATGCCTCTTTTTTTTCTGTGTCGTTCTGAAAACCTAGTTCGGGAAAAAGCAAAGTCTCCTTCAGCTCAGGATTTAGGTCTTAAATTCAGATTTTGAGGTTGACATCATTCCTTTGATGACTCTGAGTAAGTTACAACAGAATAGTTGCAAGGTGATCCAAAGCCTTGCCCATGTAAGTTGTAATTCTCCAGGTTGAGACTGGTTTTTGCAGCCACTAAAATATACGGGACAGAATTAATTTTTTTTCTATTTTGCTAGATGTTTTTTTGCAATAATTTCATGTCATTGTTTCTATTTTTAGAATAATGTCTTGATTCATAAACAATGTTACGGACCTTGCATCATGCTGGAATCATCTGTACTTTGCTAGGATATTAATACAAGTGTAATAGTTACGGCTACTGTTCTAAATATTTACTCTGTGAGGGCAGAGGATTTTAACATCCAGCCAGAAGAACTGATTAATAGAAATGGAAAGAGTAGTAGCACCACACCCAGCTCCTCTTTCTCTTTCTTCTTCTGGACAATATAAATGTGCTAGTGGTGCTAAATGCCTTCATTCATAAGCAAGTACAATAAAGATTAGTCTTTAATTATTTCTGACATATGTCCTTTAAATTCAAAGCCTGTAAATTGCAATGGGCAAAGGGTAATATGTCTTAACAGGTTACACCTCCCAAAGGATTTGTTGATTGACATCAAAATTGTTTCCCCTCCCTCTCTTCTGACTGACAGAGTGGCAGGTGTGAAGTGATGGCAGTGTGCTGTATTAATGTGTCAAAAGACCTTAAATCAAGACTAATGTGGCTTCAATGATAAGCTCACAAATGTTTGTATGGCAGAAAATGGAACTCTAGGGCAGATTCATCTTGGGACTATTATATCTTTGCTCTTTCTAAAGGTGCTTTTTAGTTAGGGTCCTTGGATGATTACAGGGCAGAGGTTTTAGAAGTATTTCTTCTTACAAAGTCATCATGAGGAGAAAAACATTTCTATGCTTACTACTGTGAAGTGAAGAACTTACATCTAGTGGGTTTTTTGCACAGTAATCTTTTAATATAAACGTAATCCAGGACCTGAAATAGATAAAAATATACTTGTTTCAACAGCTCCTGATGGTCACTCCTTTGAACAAAACTCGACATTTAATGCTTGAAGAAACAGTAGAAAGGCAATGAGCATAAATAAGGGTGAATACACAGAGAGAGAGTTTCATGTAAGCCACCTCTGATGTGCAGTTCGTACAGAATTTCCTGACCTACAGGGAAACCTAACTCACAGTCGAAAGGATGACGGGTCATTAAATCTCCATTTTATTCTACAAGAGCTGGTCTTTGCATGCATAAATATAAAAAATTGAACAAAATAGCACAGAAGCTTCTGAAGTCCAGTCAAATGGTGATGCAAAAAACCCAGAGACTCTGTGTAAGGAGTCCAGCAATGGTCTGAATTCTGCACTAAGGGGCAGACAGATGTTCTCTGACCTTCCCAAAGTTTCAGATCAGGGTCTTATTCGTCAGTTTCTCTATCTGAGGGTACTTGAGCGGGGTACTTGAGAGTACCAAATGCAAATTTTTGTGTACAAAACTCAAAATGCTTTTACATGTTGTTACAATGTCTCTCAAGACGAGATTTTACATTTGTTATACAGGTTTAGCCAGAATGTTATGAATTTTAAAGAGGAAAAAATGGCAGTCCTGTTGATTATTTCTCTTCTTTGGAAAGCAATTTTTGTGCATTAAAACTGGAGGACATTTTAAAATAATCATTATCCAGAGAACTTCATGCTGAAAATTTATTTAGAACCTGAAATTGGATTTTTGGCATTGTCTTTATAAGTAAAAGCTCTTCTGTATTAAAAAATCCAAATATATATATTATTTATATAGATAAACAAAGAGTAAAATCATTTTATGATAGGTACAAGGCATGGATGTGGGAAGACAGAGATTTTTTCCTGTTAAGTTTACTACTCAGCATTTACAGAGGATGCTAACGATGGATGGAAAACCACCACTGTTTCACAAATGGTGTGATAGCTGATACTGAAATGTGCTGGCCAGCACAATTCAGTTGGAACTGAATGAATGTTATAGCAATACCTTGTCAGTGTGGGGAGCGTATGAAGGTTAAATTAGAAACTCTGAGTATGAACACCAAACAGGCAAATTATTGCTTTGGCCTTAGCATCCACTATGGGTAAGAGATGAACCRTGTTAGCAGGGCAGGTGGGAGAAACTTCCAATAATTCCTCATGTGTCATTCTTGCCTTGTGAGAAAACAGAGGGTGTAGGTTATCAGGGCTCTCTAAATAAATTCAGCCAAAGATAAACCAATTTAAGATCTTTACCTAATGATTTTATGTGTGGCCTCTTGTTTCAGGCTCAGTCTGCCTGATGACAATTAGCTAGGACAAGAGGCACAGGAGGGCAGGTATTTATGGAGAATTCCAAGGAATTTTGTACTTCCTTGGAGACAGCATTGTTCAGGGGTGTTTCCCAGCAGGTCTGTATGGAAATCTTTTAATTAGTTCTCAGCAATATGATGACAGATACTGGAAAGAAAGAAGGACTTGTATGATAATACTGCATTCTGAGTCAGAAAAAACCCTACCACCATGTGGTTTCTGGAAAAGCCCAGCAAAGACCTTTGTTGCAACTCCAACTGCCTGCTTTGGTACTTATTCTTGATGAAACAGGTATGAAAAAATTAGGATAGAAGGCAAGCCAACTCAGGCAAAAAATGAAATAAATGAAGTAAAATAAAGTAACAAAACAAAAGGAAAGCCAAGACAGTCTGTTTACGTTACAATCGTAGGTTAGAAAAAAAATTACCCCCAAAAAATTTGCTGACTGATAGCGAAGTAATGGTCATGACAACTTTGGAGAAATCTGCTCTACCCACCTTTCAGAGCACAACTGGGACCTATTTCTGACAGAGGGGAGTCTATGCATGGAAAGAGAAAAGACCTGATTCCGACTTTTATACAATAACATGAGTGAAATTGGACTTCTGGGAGGGGGAGGAAAAGATCTGTGGTCATGGACATAAATTAACACAAAAGGTGTAAATTAAGCACCAGCAGAATACAAAATTAAGACTTCATAAAATTATTGCATAAATAATCTGGCTTGAAAGTAAGAGTATTAAACAACAAAAAAACCCTTAATACGTCCTAGTGCTTCCTCATTACTACAACTGACAACAGGTTTAGAAAGTGAAGAAAGCATTAAGTTAACTAGTATGTTAAGCATTGTGTCACTAGTGCTGAAGAAGATACATGGAAGCATCTATTTATTTGAAGACATAAATTGTTTACAACGACTGAGAATGAAACAGGTGTTCGTTCATACAGTGTGAAGCCATACCTGGCAAGACACAATATAATATGAATGAATACTGCCAGACTGACTGCTCCGTTTGCATCATCCACCCACAGATTATCTCCAGTTTTCTTTTCTTATATCTATGTTTTAAAGATGACCTTACCCTAAGCTCATGATTACTCTTTATCTCCCCAGCTTCCCAGCCACAGACTTCACATGTATTTAATCCTTATTTCTTAAAAAAAAAAAAAAACCCAAAAACCAAACAATTCCCTTCTCCTTATCCCAAAGCAAGGCCTAACACGTGAGCAGCCATTGCTCCCTTCCTCCCTCCCTCCTCTGCAATCACCTTTTACTAAACCCACTGTCCTGGTTCCGGCTGGGACAGAGTTAACTCTCTTCCCTGTAGCTGGAGGGGGTGCTGTGTTTTGGGTTTGGTAATGAAAGGAATGTTGATGGCCCATTGATGCTTTGGTTGTTGCTGGGCGGTGCTTGCACCGACAGACAGCCTCCCCTGTCCTTCGAGGTGCAGAGGGACCTGGGGGGGAGCATAGCCCGGGTGGTTGACCCAGCTGGCCAATGGGGTATTCTATACCATGTGACATCATGCCCAGTTTAAAAACCGGGGGCGGTTCCTTTGGGGGGAAGCGCACGGTTCGGGCGGTTGGTCCGGAACACGATGGGGTGAGCAGTTGGATTGTGCATCGCCTGTTTTGTATATTCTGTTATTGTTGTTATCATTGTTATTATCACTGTTCTATTTTGTTTTATTTCCATTATTAAACTGTTTCTATCTCAACCCGCGGGTTTTCCTCCGTGTGCTCTCCCGATCCTCTCCCCCATCCTACCGGAGTGGGGGGGTGAGCGAGCGGCTGCGTGGTGTTTAGTTGCTGGCTGGGGCTAAACCACGACACCCACACTCTAAGCCTCATAATTTCAGCTACTTACATACAATGGTCCCTAACTTAAGTAACTTCTACCAAAAGCGACTCTAACATGATCCCAGTCCCTGCTCCAGGGGCCTACAGCTAACTTTTCACTCTGTGTTGCTAATTTCTGTTTTATCTCTTCCGTATCAAGCGACCGAATTTCCTTGCTGTTTGATAGCCTATGTGAAATGACATACTAATTTCATTTTTTATATACATATATATACACACACACATTATATATATATATGTTCCATATATATGGGCATATACATGATCCACCTCATTCTGGTTTACCCAGCAATCAGGAAACAGGTACTGAATGCTGCTGTTTCCATTGCTAAGGAGGGTAATGGGAACTGGAGGGGTGTCAATCTTTCTGTTGTCTCCTACCTATGACAACTTTAAGATAAATAATTAAAAAAAAAGAGCAAAGCAACAAAACACTAGATGGTCACTGCAGTTTGCAGTGCACTATATTTAAATGTACACAGCCTCTTCGTACTGCTGTAAAATTCCCCACCCCCATGGCCCAGTTTCATGGAAGCGTTATGGTCCCCTGGCCCATAATCATGGTCTAGGAGCAAAATTTGAATCACAGTACTGATTTTTCAAGTTAGGCTGCTCAGATATGCCTACAATCAATAAACCACAAGGCCTCCAGCACAAGAAAACAAAGCACACTAACATACGGTCAGTAATTTACATTAATATACACCATTCAAATAGCAGTACATTAAATGGCTGTGGAAGAACGTTTCCTTTTCACCATCCAAACACTTAAACTGAAAAATGCGTTTTGAAACTTTTTTCTTTTCAATTTCTTTCCTTTTCTTTATTTATCTTTTTAACTAAGTCGTCCTTCCCATGTTTGTGGAATAGCAATAATAATTTAAAAAAAAAATCTGTTAAAAATAATTGGCCTTTCTTTTTCCCCAAAGAAGCTTTTTTTTTTTTTCTTTTATTTTTTCCCAGGGAAAGCAAAAAGAAGCTTTTTTTTGTGTGTGAGAGCTAGTTATTTTGTTTGATTTTCTATTTCTTACATAACACACTGTGAAAACATGCACTATGGTAAAGTCTCAACCCTCCACCCAAGCAGTCATTTCAGGAAATATTTCCATTGGAAAAGTTGGTAAAATATGACAATATTCCTAAAACTCATTTTTCCTCTGAAGCATTACTTAACCCTCAGGCAATAAATTTAATCACTGAAGTGAGAAATGGACCCTTTTAGTAAGGCTTTTAAGTACACATCTTAATGAAACCTAAACAAATGGTGTCCCTGCCACTGTGTTGGTTGCATGTGTGTTTATGTATACTATGAGAGCAAAATAAATATTTTTCATACTTAGAGATTTATTGTTCTATGGTAATTTCCAAACAGCACTGGAATATAAACAGACAATTCTTTCTTTTTAAGAACTGCAGTTTGCTTGTTTTCTTCTTTACGTGACTAATGACCACCACGAGGGGCTTCACAGCAGCTTGGTTCGTTACTAGATCCAGAAAATATGTGGTTTTGTCTACAAGGACAGTGTGTGCATTCTAAGGTACGTTTATCTTTATTTGACTTGTTTGTTTGTTTGTTTTTCTTTAAAGACAACTCACATCTCTGACCTCTGACACCAGCTAACCCATGCTGTAGGCTGTGGAAGTGGAAATTTCCTACATCCAGGCATTCATTTTGCATTAGTTAAATCCCTGCATGCTACTCTTTTCCCCCCGTCCTTTCTAATTCTAATGAATTTTGTGCTTTAGAAAAATCAAGCTGTTTCAAATATGAATAAATCTGTATGTCAAACTCACCCTCTTCCCCACAAATACAAATCTGAATATGAATGTCAGGACCCATGCACATGCCTAGTTTCTGTATGGGAGCATTCTGCCTGTCTGGAGACATGATTTGACTTCTCTGTATTGCATTAGACCACTGTYGTTAACGACAGAGGTGTCATTTTGATGTGATCTGTGAGGCAGTAGAAGCTTTGAAGTTGAAAGGTAGAATAGACATGGATAAATTGTGCTCTGAGTATGCTTCTATTGCACCATTATTGCTGGCAATTATTTCACCAACTGACACATCTGATAAAACGTCATCTGCCTTGCTATGGAAAGAAACCACAGTTCGCTGAAGCTCATGGTAGATCTGTCGATTTTAGAGCCTGACAAAAAGCTCATTAGTTTTGGCCTGATCATTCTGCACCAATCTTGAACTCTTTTGCCTTGTATCTGCCCCCCCTTGTGTTTTCAGTTGGTTTCCTTTTCTAAGATAGCACTTCTGCTTTTCTGTTTTAATGTTTGGCCATTTGCTCTCTTCTCCATACCACTTTCCCCAGCACACGCCTTCCTAATGATGTTCTTGATATGCCTCCCCCTTCACTCACCCCTTCCTTAACTGTCTTGAACAATGTTCATTTCTTTGTTGGTCTCACAAAGTGGGGTTTTTACAACTTTTTTTTTTAATCTGCAGAGCATGTGAAATCTAACTTCTCCAAATGAATAGCAGCAGATTCCAGGTAATTAAATTTCAGGTTAGTTTTAAGTTAAACATAGAATACAGATTTGTTCCTTTAGCTGTGCCCCTTGGGCTAAGTTCTTAAGTGGATTTGTATTGTGGGGCTCCACCTAAGTAAAGTCTTCGAATAAGGGGAAGCACGTAGAGCTATTGCCAAAATTCCCATGGGGATTTATTTATATTGATTCCTTGGATGATGATATGGAGATGTGATGGAGAAAAGGGAACAGAAGCATGCAAGCAGGAATCTTTTAAATAAAAAAAAAAAACTAATAAATAATATAATAAATAAAAGTAATAAATAAATAGTATAACTTAAAAAAGAAAAACCCAGATGTATAGCAAGAGAACAATTACATTGTTAGAGGATGAACTGTATGTACTTTAGAAAGGAGTTCCTTGTCACATTAAAGGATTCTGGGCAAATCACTCTAAAGCACAGGTTTTGAGGAACAGAGGCATGGAAAGTATAGACGTATCATAAGTTTTAGAGGTTCTTCCTATTTCTAAGCTGAAGAACAACTTTGTTATAACACAAGCTCATGTTCTGTGCTTCAATTATTATATTTTCCTGAATAGGTGAGCTGTAAAAGAAGGTGGCCTCAAGCCATCATCCACCTTACAAAAAAGTCTTTCATCACAATACATCAGAACTGGTCTTCCATAAAGGGGTCACAGAGTACATGGCATAGATTTGTTCCACCTAAACGTAAATGTCTCAGATAACCAGTTACATTGGGCTCCTTTCATAGACAATCAGGACTGATAGTCATCTTCAGAAGGCAGTTTATGTTAAATAACTGCTGTTTGCTGGGATAACCATGGTCCATATGCTTACTAAACATGCTGAAGATATTATGAAATGAGGCAATGGTAGAGTCCATGGAAAGCAACCACAGCTTTGGAGCATGCTCTGTGAGACTTGGACACAGCAATAGGTCACTGTCCAACAACATAAGCTTTACCAGCATTGTTCTACTCAGTCTGGAGGATTTAAATCTTCAAAGTCTGACAGACAGTATTATTTTTGCTCTAAATTAATGGTCTCAGTCTAATCCTTATAATTATCTTCCCTATGGCATTTATAGCCAAGGGACAGGTGATTTAACTGGCTGGAGAGTCTCAGTCCCACTAGGAATAGGCCTGTAGGTCAGAGGTGTATTAATGAGAGAACTGCTGGAGGATGATGAGCTGATCCTGCAGCCTCCAACAGCACTGAATTGATTACAAGGGACTCTATAGAAAAAGCCTTTCCGCTAATAACTATGCAAATCATACTGCAGATATAGCTATTTTCATGACTGCAAGCACTTTTGTTGTTTGTTTTGGAGGGGGCCGGGGCAGTTGTATCAAAGCCCAGGCCACATATAAACTCTCCAGTGGCCACTGTGTAGCACACTACAATGTTTGAAAGGGGCAATAGGAATAAAGTTTACATCCATTTCTTCCAGGACTCATAACCTGTGCCAGCTGAGGTGGAAAAGGTCCTGTTCTTTAGAGGGCTTCTCTGATCCGTACTCTTCAGGTGTATCCTACCGGTAGGAAGTAGTAATACAAGTATTAAAACTACCACATACAACTAAGCTACATGTTATAGGGGATAAAGATAAGCATGTTCTGCCGCTAGTAGTTGGTACTACTTGCATTAGAAAAGCATGTTGTGGTTAGGCATGTCATACCCCGATCCTTTTCATTCTGAAAGGGATCTCCGGGTGTATCTTGGATATTTCTAACAAAGGTGGATGAAACGCATCATAGTTTATAACAAGTATACATCTTCACTTTGTTTATAGAGACAGTTTTCATTTGTTAGTTGCACGCAAAGGGCGTGAGGCTGATAATTGGCTTCAACAAAGAATGTAAACTAGAAAGGACAATAATCCTTTACTTAGAGCTTCTCCTGCACCCGGCAAGTAGTTGGTTTCATCCTGGCAGAGCAATGCTCTTCAGTGAGATTTGAGATGTCAAAGAAGAATTACAAAGCCCAGCCTGCTGATTTCCCTACAAAACACCCTGCAGGCATTCAAGCACACATTAACAGAACTGTTTCTTGAAAGTCCAGCTACAACAAATTGAATCAAATGGCTGTAAGGATTTCAATTTCTTGATGCTATGATCTTCCCTGCAAATTCTTTGGACAGAGTCCAAGTATGAGAAAGCATCTGCAGAACCTAAAGTGATGAAGTAATGTATCTTTGCAGAAACTGATCCAACGCTGCAGGGAAAGATGAATGCTGAAGCAATCAGTGAATTTAAAAGGGTTTCTTTGTCACACTTGCCATCCATGCAAACAACTGACTTTTACCCAGCTACCCAAACCTCTACCCAGCTCTAAATCCCCTCTTATTAAACCTCTCCAGCTCCACTGTCAGATGTAATTGTCTACAAGCATCTCTTCTCCTTCCAGGTTTCCCAGTCAGTCCATGAGTTTTTAAATAATTTGATAATTTTAATAATCTGTTTAGATTTGATTCTGTAAAATGCTGTTTCTCAAGAAGTAATTCATCAGCATGGGAGACTATATGGTAGCCTAACCTGATGACTTTCTGGGTTTCCTTAAATTCCATTGTCTTGCACATTTTTATTATTTCTCCGTTGCAGCTATGTCCATATACAGGATGATGAAAGCATGGGAGTTTGCATTATCTGACTAGAATATTGCAGAAGAAGCAATGAAGTTTGTGCATTATGAAAAGACAGAACAGGGATGGCTGGTCATGTGCAGTGGGGGGAATAGGAAATGACTTTTACAGCACCCTTCAGAAAGTCTATCATAAGGAAAAGTTGTCTTTGAAGTAATCTCTTCCTCAGTGCAAAAATATTATACATGTGCAAATCATGGCCTTTGGTAACTGGTATCACCAAAGTTATCTTTGAAGTAAAGGAACCAGTCCTGTTTCCATCAATTCCAAAGATTAAACCACTATGGTATTGGCTTTTGAAAAAGCTTTGCTTCGAGCTGTAGGCCTGGGATAGAGGGCTACCTAATTCAGCCTGGACATATAGATTGTGCACCCTACATATAAAGTCTTTGATCCATGATAAAATCAACATTTACTGATTTGTTTTCCACTGTCCCTTGTGATAAATGCATTTCAAAATACATATTGCATTGTATCTGATGTCTAACTAGAAGAGTTTGCTGGATAACACTTGAATGAGTACACTGAAAAAAATAGATATGTTTACAGTTTCTCAACAACCAGAATTTTCAAATACAATTTATTATTTTTACAAGTCTTTCCTGTGGTTTGATTTGCAAACCTCTGTGGAGAGTCTAAGAAGACAAAGATGTTGGAAATAAGTTTCTTCTTCCAAGCAGGCAAAGGAAGTGGAAACTGAATAAAGTCATAAAAAGAAGTGCTTTGGAGTGTTCGTCTCTCTCCAACATATCCACTGGGACATTTTGAACTCACTCTTCTACTGACTGTAAGATCTTTTTGACAGAGATGGAAAGTGTCTGGTTACTGGACACTAGTGTCTAGCTGCTGGAAATAAATAAGAAAGTAAAAACAGGCAAACTGCACCCAGAAGTAGATGAAAATTTTTGCATAATGGATGTTCTGAAAAGAAGTTATAATAATATATACGTGTTTTCAGGCCTGGGGCCTGGGGGAAGGGGGAGTGTTTTCTAAAGAGGTCAGTCAAGTACATATAGCCAGAAATCATGCTTAGGACCTAGCTTAGCTGCAGAAACACTACATACTTCAAGTCCTCATGGATAGATAATTAAAGTTTTTTCTGACTTAACCAGACTGCGCAAAATCTTTGCTGATGGAATCTGCCTATGTTATTTCCCACTTTGTTGGGTTTGGATATGGTTTAGTTATTTGCTCCTGCTCTTCTTTCCCCATTTTCTTTCACAGCTAGAGTTTATTAAATACGTAATGCCTATTTGGAAGGTTTAGGTCTTTGTGCTAGTTTAGGAAACAGCCAGGCACAGTGAACTCACTTGCTGTATAAAAGAGTAAAGATCACACAGAACCATTACAGAAAACAAAGAAAGTCTGCATATTAATTCAGAGCAATTGACTTAATAAAGGTCAGTGTATGGCAGCACAGTTGCATTTTAAGAATAAGCACTGGCTTCAGAAATGGAGTTCCTCCTTAGAAGGAAGCTATGAGACAAATAAGCGACAGAGGATAGACATGAGGCTCTCACTTTCTATATTTTCTCCTTTTGGGATGGGGTTTCAATCCCCTGTCAGTCACCATTCTTGAAGAGGATGAGGAGGGAGGGAAAATCCAGGATCAAAACCTGCATAGTTTTACCAAATACTCACCATGAATGCACAACTCCTTTTCATCTGATACACTGTAAAGATTTTTTCACTTGATTTCACTCACTCACATCTGTAATTTATCTATCTCCTTAGGATGCACTTATGTGATAAATTCTCTCTGGTAGCAAATCCAGGCTAAGAAGGTGCAGGTCCCAGCCATGCAGCCTTTCCCCAGACTCTCCAGATGTGGTTATATACGAGAGAGCCAGTAAACAGCAAGCCAGATAGTAAGCAGGCAAAACAAAGGGCTCTGAATGAGAAACCATGCTGTTGATTCGGGCCCAAAGCCTCCCTTCTTCCACCCACCCTATGCCCTGAGCAAGATGCTTATGGGTAAGCGCGTGCCTCACATCCCAGCTTGCTTAGGACAATTCTGCGACACTGTGGTTTTTTTGTCCTTCTGGCCACGAGTCACTTATCTCTTGCAGTGTAGGACAACAGAGGCCCCACTGAATATGAGTAGCAGGATTCGCTCGTGTCCTTTGTCTGCCTGGCACACAGCTTTTGAGGCAGTAACACATCAAGCTTTCTGTGGCTTTCTGAGGCTATTCAGATGCTTTATTGCAAGTTATGTCACAGCTCTTATATACATCTAGAAAAGAATTAAGGTGGCAGGAGCTGCTGAAACATCTTCCATTGCAATGGCAAGTTACATTACTTTTATCCTCCTCATCATCCCTTGTTTTTGCTTTTTTTTCCCCCAACCTGTTCAGGTCATAAAGGTTTTTAGAGTAGCTTCATATTCCTGTCTGTAATAGGACCTTCTTGCAGCCAAATACTGTGGCACTGGCAGTCAGTCTAGTCCCAAGACGTTTGAGTCCCTCACAGTCATCAGTTACTCTGCTTCTGCCTTCTCCGGTTAGTCTTCCAGTACAAGTGTAGGACTTGGTAGTCTGGCTCTGCATTACATGATAGCTGCACGCCACAGTGCACTTCACCATTAAAGGTCCTCGCAGTTATCTAGATGAGCCAGCTATACTGTTAAACTGGGTCTCCCTCGCTGCGCCCTTCCCCTGCCCCAGCTTTCTTTCCAAAGGGGAAAAGTTCTTTAGTCAAATTACAGGTGTGATAAACAGCCATTTGTTTGAAAGCTACATATATTTATTTTATATATGCTTATGTACGTATAGATAGACATCATATATGTGTGTCTGTCTGTAAAAAAATGTACTACCCTTTTTAGGCCAGAATGACTCATGCTTACATAAAAGCAGAGTACAGGTTCCAGTGCCCTGTACCAAATACTTTTGCTACAATAAGCTAAGTGCTGTGATCCCTATAATGTATTAGAGAGGAAGAGTGATCAAAAGTGTCCTCAAGATAAGGCCTAACTGCATGGCTAAAAGGGAACATGTTGGCTCTAGGTGACTCCAGGAGGTAAACTGCAGCCTACGGTGCAGGTGGTGGGCTATCTGCTACCTACTATAACACTCAATACTATATTTTACATTATTATTATTATTAATTATTATTATCATCATCATTATTATTATTGTTGTTAATGATGATGATGATGTTGTTATATTCTTTGTATTTAAAGAAATTTTAGTGATGTTCTCTATACTTAGAGCTCAAGGCTGTAAGATTAAATTGATTTATGAATTTTTTCAAAGAAATTATGAACCACATAGCTGTAGTTAGGCTGCGCAAGTCAATATTGATTAGAAGCAGGGGGTTTACGTCTGTATTACCAACCCATTGCACACATACATACTCCTCTAACAGAGTAACACATATCAATGTACAGCCCACTATCAACTTCTGCTGCTCAACAAACATCAACAAACATTCCCACCACCAAACAAAACAAAATAAATCCACACCCCTAGAAAATGCTCAGAAAGCTTGATTTTGGCTACTGGAGTGTATATACACACATTTCTCACCTCAAGATGCCTTTTTGTTCTTTCTTTCTTTATTTCTTGTTGATTCATTTATCTATTTATTTAAAATACTATGTGTCAGTCCATTCCTTTTGTATTCAGGGAATTGGGAAAATGAAATGATTCTGTATAAATCTGGCTTTCCGATGTGCATTGTTCCCTTGGTGTGTAACATACAGGCCACCTGGTGTAACTGCACTGTGATGCACTCTGGTTCGGTGCTGTTTAGCAAGCAGTACTGTAATGGCATGGTGTGCCATCAGCTAATCCCCGCGGCTGCAGTGCCGTGCATGACTAACGTGGAGGTTAAAGGCCATAAACCTGGCATATACACTGCCCACACCTGTTCAGTTGTCGTGTTTAGCAGATACTGCACAACCAGAGTCTGGTGACAAGATTCACATTTTTCTTTTTTAGATGTTAGACATGTCTAAAGATTGTTAAGGTTCAGGGAGAGAAAGAGACAATCAAATGTTAGCCCTCACTGTTTTGCCTTTAAACTGTAAGATCTAGGAAAGCAGCAGAGTTCTTCCATGGTCTAGGGGAAAAAATAACGTTGGTAACCTTTTGAAAGTAGTGCATCATGTCACAAATTTTTCATCCCTACCTCTGTCATTGACTGAGTACTGTTTCACTATTGCTGGCAAAACTTGTGAGCTTGCAAAGTTGAAAGCTGGAATGGCTGTAATGCACAATAACTGTTAATTGATTAAGGACTCACTTAATAAGATCTTTGATTGCCTTTCCCTTAATTCTTAGAAATAGGCCTGAACATCCTCTACCTTTGAAGTGAGAGAAGATTTACAGTCTTTCTTAAAATAGCATTATTTTTTTTTAGGGCTGCAGGTGGGGTTGTGGTAAGTGAGGGAGGACCAGAAAGAGGCTCATTTTTTGTGTGTGTGTATTTTTGTATTGCTATAGAAGATTATGGCAAATGTTTGATCTTGCCTTTGGGCTGTGAGGCAAAGGTTTGTTTCACAGTTCCCCTGGCCCTCAGGGGCACACCTTCAATGCACAAAGCTATGCTTATGAAATCACCTCCCTAGCTTGAACCATATATTTGCAATTAAAATAAATAATATAATTTACATTTAACGTCATATGCAGCAAAGGGTAATTGCATCCTAATTAAAGTACTGTGAAAGAGTAACAGGACTGCCCCATAGTCCAGAAAAGGTGTGAGCAGCCTGTTCATTCACTGCAACCACTTGCTGACTAGGACTACTCTATCATTTCAGGGGCACTGCATAGGGTGCTGCTTCATCTAACCTTTGTGCCAACAAGTAACAGGGCTGTAGATGCACAGCAAAACAGCTTCTTACCTTAGCTATTCTATGGCCAGGTTTGATTTAAGTGTTTTTGGCAGCAACCTGTTCCTTCTAGGAGTCAAGACCCTAAAAAAATTAGTACGTAGTGACATATATCCGTAGATATAAATATACATGTCCAAATGCACACACATATATTCATGGATGACTATGTATGGATAAATACCTCTTTTGTGATGTGGTTCCTTATGCAGTGAGCAGACACCAGATTAAATCTGTGATGAAGAATTATCTTCCCATCTTAAAATGGGTACCTGTTCATGATGACTTCTATGGCTGTCCCTCACTTCCTTGTTATCATTCTCCTGCAGTAATTAGATGTCAAGCTTACTAGTTAGTGCCTGACACCACGAAGGGATGATGTCAAAGAATAATGTCTAAAGTAGGTGTCGTATACATCTCCATGCAGACTAACTAACATATAGTAGTCCTTTCATTGAACTGTTCTAGACAGACACCATGTTTTTTATGGTACGTAAACTCCCTTCCCCAGTGACAGTATCTAAGGATGGTTTTGACAGGTGTACTCAGTGAGGGCCAGACCAGTTTGCTTCACTGACAGTGGTACTAAGCCAGTTTGTTATACAGGTCTCCCTAGTCCTGCACAAGTACTGTTGTGCATTGGTTTTTTTTCCCCCTGAATCACTCTATTTGCTTAGAAAACACCAGTGTAGCCATTTTATATCGGGTTCTTTACATTATTTACCTCTGAGTTAGGACCAAATTAACTATTTGTACTTCTTTGGTTTTTTGAATGCTTAACTGAGTCTTTTGCAGTGCTCTGCTCATCTTGTTTCCTCTCCATGATTCAGAATCAAACAAGGTTTATCGTACTGTGGTTGATTACAAATCACTGTTGTGATGCTGCCGCACAGAAGATTAATGATGTCAACTTTAATGACAAGGTTATTTTAACTAGCAGAATGCCAGCCACATGCACACAACCTTACAGGGTCCAAAAGGAGACTAAGTTTTTCTTAAGCTTAAAAACATACAGTTGCATGTAGGATTATACCTAGTTCCTGCACTGCAGCAGAAGAAGCATAGTCCAAATCTCCCAAATAACTTTTAAATGTACTCATCATGAGAGATTAGAAAATCTTTGGACTGCTTAGCAAGATTATCAATCCATCATAACCTGACCTATCAGAGCTAAAGGTGTCATGAGATGCTCTGTTCAACCATGTAAAGTAGCTAAATTATGCCAGATTATAATTGTATTTGACTACATAACTGGTGTTAGGGTGATGTTTGCTGTTCCTGCGGAATTATTCACTTACAGGCCTCACGGCATCCTCCATGGCAGCTGATATTAATTATTATTAGGAAGGGCCTGATTCTGGAGACCGAGTAAGAGAGAAAGGCAGCTGGATTAGTCTTAGTTCAAAGTATTAATAACTGGTATTAATTATCACCAAGTATTTTTCATGACTTGGTGATACATGTTGCATGATTTTATGGGACACAGCTTGTCTCAAAGAGAAAAAAGAAAACACAGCAATCTCTCCTTCTTTTAGAACACAAATACATAAATTTTAATCTGAGAAAAATACAAAATGAAACCATGTACAAGTTATGTACAAACTCTTTTTACAGGACAATATATTTATCACTGGATATTACATATGACAAAGTCAGGTAGATCATCTCTGAGCACCAGCATTTGTTCTCTCTCACCAACCCATAATGGTAAAAAGTAAAATGATGAAGTCATACTCCTTTTTCTTGATGAACTTTTAAGTTAAGATGACAGCTGGTTCTCAGTGTACCCCCCCATCCCCACTCCCAAATTATAACTAAATAGGCATGTGTAGCCATCAAAATATATTGTGTATATATGTGTTTGCGTTTGTGTGGGTTTTTCTGAAGGAAGAAAACACCCATCAGCCTTGAACTCTACAGAAATGCAAAAGTTAAAGTTATATTCAACTTCTTTTTCTCTTTTGGACAGAGGTTAGATTATTTGCATTGGCTAAGCATGTGTGTCCCAAGCTATACCATGCAGAAGCGGCATTTTTTAACTGTTACTAAAGGAAAACTTGACATAACTTCTGCTGACCTTTTCATGTGGTTCCTGTTAGTTGTTGTCCAGTCCACTAAGTGTTCATATGCCAAATTTTTGGTTTGTGAAAAATCTATGTTTTCTATTACATGTATTCAACTGGCTATATGTTGTGTTGTGGGTTGTTTTTTTTTTTTTTTGTTATAAGGATCTCCTCTAAAATGCATTGACTGAAGCAGTAAGAAGCTTTCTCTCAACCTCACTAAGGTTCTAATTAGATGCAGCATTACTGGGTTTAGCTTCGTGAGTTAGATATTGTTCTTAATTAGACCCAAAGTGCTAAAAAAGTATTTTCTATTTTATATTTTCTTCCTTCCCCCTACGCCTTCTCATTTTGACAGTTAACAGTAGTACACCATTATATAAAACAGATACATTAGACCAGCAGTCCTATCTGTTAACTTCAGTGGAATTTCCTTGGCTATATAGACTACTGCATGTTATAGACTATACAATTTCAATGTGGCTGCATGTTCTATAGCAGAGAATATCTGTGCAGAATAGATATATTACTTATATAAATATAGCTTTGATAAACGCTGGGACAGAATTGTCAATACTATAGGCCTATGTACCATCCTAGGCAGTGGCCACAGCTGAACAGCTACTCCATTCCTTTCATTATTTCAGATGGGGGCTGTACCCACACCTACTATTATTGCTCAGTACAAATATTATGCCTGGTGTTCATATATAATGAATTTAAAAAAACTATATCCCCTCAGCCTGGGATTGTTCAAACACCCCTAAAATTAAAAATAAAAATAAAAATTAAAATTAAAATAAAAGAAGTGCTTGTTCAAAAGTTGGGGATATCGGTGGTTCAGATGGCAGGGAGAGGAAAACAAAAGAAGGAATATAAAAAACCTCTCCTTTCCCCTGAATTTTTCTATACATCTGCCATTGACTTTGACAGATATTCCCAGGCCAATCCACTGTAACACAGGGAAAGGATTTCAGTTTTCACTTTGTCCTGTTCATCGCCTTTCACACACTTGGTTATTTCATTTAAGCACATTTAAAACTAGACATGAAAAGTGAGACACACACTTCTTTTAGTGTTAAAGAAATTCACAATGATAACAGCTTTAAAAACAAAATACCACACACACACACCCCCGACCTCAATATGTGTTCATTTCAAATACATTGGGATCCAGAAGCCCTTACGAACCTGCTTCTTGATAAAACCATTTAAGCGCCTGCTCTGTGTTTAGCTTTGAGCCCAGTGAATCAGCTAGAACAGGGCAGTTGCTAGTATGTTTATGGATTCACCAGTGCGTGACCAAGCAGTGAAAACACGCATAATTAYCCATTTGTAAATTATTGCTTTTTTTGTCATGCATCCAATTATTACAGTAGTTGTTAGCTGTAGTTTACATACACACACCGCCACACACCCCCCAACAAAAACAGCCCTCTCTGAATGAGGACACGTTGTTATACTTTCCCCTTCTTCTCCTACTCTATGAAGAGTTCAAGAAATGTAAATCTTCCTTACACTGGCCAAAAAACCCAACAACAACCACCTCGCCCACCACCAAACAACCTATAATAACAGGCTATAGACAATACTTTTGTAGTGTCTGTCTCTTGTACAGTACACGCAAACTACTTTTCCCCTCTTCCACATTTGGCTGAGGCCAATTAAATCTTTTCACATCCATGCCACCCGAGCCATTGCATGGCCTTTTCCTTTAAAATTAAAAAATAGTGGAAAAAAATATCTTTAGTATAGCTAAACCTGGCTTCCTGTACAACCCCAGCTGCCACAACAGCCTGTAAGCTGCTAAAGACTCATCAACTCTTTCAAGACATTTGTGTGGTTTAATAAGGCTACACGGGATCCTCATTATTCTGAAGCTCATGGTCTTCACCTTGTGTAAGCAGCACTGGATTTCCCATCAAAGATGAACTGGAAATAGCCACGTGCTTACATTTGCTTGAGGACCTGGATGTGTCATGTCCCTCTCACCCCCTGCTTTCTCTGTCCCTATGCTCCTGGCATTTGGGCTAGTAGGGCTTGCGGGGTCCCTTTGTGTTACAAGTGGAATAACAACCTTGTCCATGAACCTGTAGCACTGAATAACTGATCATGCCCCGGATCAAGGGTGCTTTCTGCTACGCGTACTTCCTACTGTTTGGCCATCGATGCTGATTTGAAAGAAGAGCAGCTGTTTTAGAAAGCTTTTGAAAAGTACAAGGAAATGTTTGCATCTTTTTTTTCTTCCCTATTAATAAATACATTGTATACTGATCGTCTTAAAAGCAACAGTAAGACAGTCACACTGAGGCCTTAAAAATTGCATTTAGACTCTGAATGTTGTCTTTTCTTTACACCTTGACTTTTGCTGTGCTTGGCACTTGCCACCCAAACAACACCCCATCGGAGGACAGTTTTATCCTTTCATCTTGGTGCTCATGGTCTTCAGGGGACAGGCTAAAACAGCAGCCATGAGACAGAGAGGCAGCAGGCTTTCTGGCAATGTGGGAGCACACATGTGCATGGGTGTGAGGAGGGCCAGGAGCACACGCCTGCTTCAGCAGTGAGAGAGGTTTCTGCAGTGCACGGTCAGTGCACTGCTAACGTAACTAATAGGAATGGCTGCTTTTTGGTCAAACCAGGAGGAAACAGTAGGTACAATTCCTCCATGTGCTAGCCTGTAAGTCACATATTTTCTTTTTGTCTTTCTTCACCCCCCCCCCCCAAAAAAAAATAATCACCACCTTCTTGTGATTACTCTGTATCAAATACAGATGCGTGTGTATATCCACACATACATATGTGTGGACATGCATATATGCAAACACACACACACACAGACACACGCTCTATCCAACACAAGTTACAAAAAAAAAAATATTGTTTATCCTGTATTAATTGTGCATGCAATTAATGAAAAAGCTGAAATTCCTTCCCCCCCCCCTTTTGTTGTCTTTTGAGAAAGGAGTAAGAATTATTAATAAAGATCAAAAACTTATTTCTACATCAGTCATCATATGGTGTGTCAGCTGTCACTGAGGCCACTTTCCCAGCCACTTGCCTTGATGTAACTTCATATATCCAAATACTGGTGCTGGCCTTATTGTAGTCTTTAATGGCTGAATGTCAAAGATCTCCAACAGGTTTTCTACATGTTCCTCCGTTTAATTGCCAGAAGTCAGTCCTGTGTCTTTGATCACCAAAAAGAGCAATAAGAAAAAATTATTGATTGCTCTTAGCTTTTCTATAAATGGGAAATGCAAAATCATAACTATATCTATGTCTCTGTCTCGCTTGCTTTCTACAGGTGTTCTCTCTATCTATCATTACATATGGAACGATCTGTGGTGGGAGAGAGCATGAGTGTATTCAGATCTTGTCCAGTTGGAAGCATGATATTTTTGGGTGTGACAGTTAAACTGGACAGAGACACACACAAACCTTAGCTATGTAGGAGTGTTGTATTTGATGCATTAGTATGTTTTACCCAGTGAATGCTCACTTCTGAAGGAAGGACACTCAGAAATGGCACTTTATATGATAAAGTATAAGATACAATTTTCTATGCCCCTACATTACACACCAGTCTTCTAAGAAAAAAAAATATAATTCGCATGTACTTGGTGAAGTTGAACACAAATTTCAAAAATTCTCCTGTACTCAGGACCAGCTTTTTTCACTCTGCTTATAATATGAATGCAGTTCATAAATGAAAAAGGAGCACTGACTTCAAAGTAAAGGCTTAACATGACCCAATGCAGAAACTGGACGTAAATTATAACGTGGCACTAGCTGAAGCAGCATAGATTGGAAGAACTCACCAGAATCATCTTCTGTTTTGGGGACTGTGAAATGGGTTAAACATGGGCTAAACATTAATGAAAAACTGCTTAAATTGTTTTGTTACTTTGTAGGAGAGTGAAATATTTTAAGCCATCCAATTTTACAGATACTGTATTAACAATTCTTGTTATTGTCTTTAAATAGCTATTCTACAAAATGTAACAACAAAGTAGTCACAGTCCAAGAAGTCACTCCAGAATAAAGCCTATTAGGTGTTAGTATGGTTATATTTGTACTGCAGCCAGTGGACAAACATTAAAGCTGAGATAGTTTTGCTTAAATGTTGGATTATATAGTGGACATCATTGTTTTCACAATAAATTCATCTGCTTTGTGTTTGTTTGATTCACTGATATTTCTCTAATGATAAAAGTACCACAGTATGTTTTATTGTGGTTTTTACAATTCTGCAAAATTACAAAGCCTAAAGTTAACTTGCACAATGAAAATCTGCCTTTCTTGATGACTGGGTCCTATGTTTTTGTTTTAATCCTTATTAGCACAGCCTTTTCTTTTTTTTTTTTTTTCTTCTTCACACAGTTATGTCAGATGTTGCTAATTTGAGATAGAGAGAGTTACTAAATTAGTTAGAACATCAAATGCTTGGGTGGATAGATACTGCAGCACAGATATGAAACATCACATTTTTTGCCTGATGGCTATAAAGCTTGTTGGCAACTTTGTGAAACTGCTGACACAAAAGGCACCCATCAAAGGCCTTTTGTAAGTTTTCATAGTAAATACATTCATTACTTTTATTTTGATTTGGTTATTACTGTAGTTTTATGTGTGGTGTCCCAGCAAAGTGAAAATAAATTAAAGGAAAAAAAAAAAAGCAACTGCTAAAATAAGATGTGTTGCTTTGTGCAGGAATTAACTGAGAACAGCGTGTTGTGAGATTATAGAGCTAAGGCTAAACCAGTTTTTAACCCTGAACTGAACTCACCAAAAGGAGATTCAGTGTGCCTTTTACCAAAGTATGAACTATCACCAAAGTGCAAAGATCTGGAGCTAAACCTCTATACATATCAGGAAGAATTTGAACCAAATAAGCAAGACTGATGCAAGGCCATCAGCACTTTTGAAGTAAGGAACCAACAAAACATGGTAGATGAGAAGGCTTATAACTTACGATTTCATGCACTATTTATGCACTCTGCATTAAAGCACTGTAATACATGGCAAAAGAAGAGAAATTGCCAAGCTTGCCTTCCTGGAATTAGCAACTGTTGATGGCTAATGGGAAGCAGTGTGGAATTGCCAGATTTGCCATTTATAGCGTGCTGCCTATGAGCACCTTATCTACATGGCCCTCGGTTTAGGGTAGTGATTCACGATGCTAGTGTCACAGAAAGTTATCGAGGATGCTGGGCTTCTGTGTGTGTGTGTGTAGTGGGGTGGGGTGGGGTGGGGGGTCACAGCGTGTGTGGGGGGATGGTTGGACTTAAACTTAACTGGCAATTAAGATGATCTGTATATGGTAATAAAACAAAAATATTTCAGAAGAATGTTACATGTACAAAAATATGACTTTCAACTTTGAAAATAAATAAGTTCAGTTTATTAAGAGCTGGTGTCAATGCTGAACAAAATACACATCCTCCAGTAAAGAAACATTTTGGTGAACTGTTCTCTTTTTTTTTTTTTTCTTCTTTTTTTTTTTTTGATTTACTAAAATACAAGTTGGACCTTTTTTTTTCTTTTTGTAAATATATCATTTGTCTCCCTTAATTACATGTCCTTATAACTGTGACCATCATTCTCCTTTAGGCCAAAGACTGATGTTTGGGGGTTTTTTTAATTCTTAGGAGTCTGGCCACATATGCAGTATTTTTTTAAGGGAAAATACTTGACAATGAAAAAAAAAGAAAAATATATTTTTTTCTAATAAATAAAAATAATTTAAAATGCTAGAGGCTATACATGACTAGTTTTGATTATGTTCATTTATAAATGAAATAGTTTCCAAAATACGTGGAAGCAATATTAAAGACAGACAAACAAAGATCTGTCTACTTTATTTTCCCATTAAGCTTGCCCTTCTCCATCAGTGGTTCAGCATGTAAAAGGAATAAATGTCACATCACCATTCATGAAGTTTGTCAGGCTTTAAAAAAATAGTTCTGGCCTCGAAGGAGTCAACATTCGTCTTCAACTTCTCTGATTGGTGGTATCAAGCTGCTTGTCGATTTATATTGATTGATCTGATTGGCCATGTGAGTGCTCATGGGCTTGATTTGAATGTTTCTGGGATAGGCATTATCCGGCTCATCTGTAAACCATTTCTTTTCTGCTAAGGAGCAAAATGGGTAGAGACAGAATAAGGAGGGAAAATGAGAGTTTTAATTAGTGAAGCACATATACACATAAAAACCTAAAAACAAAAAGGAGGGGGAGCAGTCGGTAAAGTTTATAGAGAAAAGGCAATCAATAGAAGGTGACTTTGACTAATTACTAGCAGTACAGTGCATTCGATTAATACCTCTGAAAATACTTTTCATGAAAGGAGGATGACATGTTTGCAGATTTGATAGGAGAAGCTAAAAAAACCTGTCAATATGCTAGTTTGCTTGTTGAATGTAAGAGAGCTCTTTTTTTTTTTTTTTCATGCTCAGGTGAACACTCTCTGATTCTTTTATTGAAAAAATGATACAAATAAAAGGCTAAACTGAGAAGCCAGGGAGAACAGAAGGGATGAGGCTARTGCAGAAAAGAGCATGTGAGTCCCTATACAGGAGCACCATAAAGAGTCAGAGGCTTCTCTGAACCATTTCAGCCTCAGGGTGGTCACTACCACTGGCTCAGAAATCATGCAGGAGAATGTAAAGAACTTTCCACAGCTGGTGCTAGAAAAAGTAGGGCTTGCATCCATGCTGCCAGCTGGCTGCGTTCCTGCACAGGATGGCCATCATATTGCTACTTAGCAACCTGGCTGCTTGGGCGCTGCTGAACTCTCCAGTTTGGGAAGGGGTATGGAGCACACCTGATGCTGCAGATGACTGTAGTAGGGGCCCAAGTTAATCCTGAATGGATTGGTAGTGATACATGACAGCAAGGCAAAGGAAGCAACGCCTTAAAGGAATATTTGTGGGGAAACTGTTCCTTTTATATCTTTGGGCAGTGCCCGTTTCTGTGATCATAGGTATAATTTTATGGTCCTGATTTAGGGTGGGCTCACTACCCTCATTCCAATGGGAAACTCAAAATGCTTCAGCAGCTTTAGTGTCTCACTTGCATGATACAACCTGCCACTTTTGCTTACCACTGAAATGCTGCTGTACCTGGGCTGGAATGAGGCAGGAGTGGAAGGAGTGCTCATTTTAAATAAATAAATAAATAAAAATAAGCAAAGCAAAATCCAAGAAACCCAAGGATCGAGCACAAAAGCTCAGGAGGTGAAGAAGAAGAAAATAGAAACTGGAAGACCAGGAAGAATAAAGGACAAATATCTGGGTATAAATGCATAAAAATAAGCAACTAGCTTCCAAGTTAGGGCCTCTAAAGAAGTGGATTGATTTCCAGAGTTACTGGACTTCTCAGTCTCTTTTGTGAATATGATATTTAAACACTTATATTTGCTATGGATTTTAAGCAACACCCCTATCCCCCCAACAACAAACCCCAAACTCATGAGGGTTTAATCCATCTTTTTTTTTTTTTTCAGATATATTTGTTACCTGTGCTTATGCTTTTTAAAAAATTTAAATTGAAATAAAGGAATTGTATTAATCATTAGTGGCTTATTACTGAAGGTAAACAGAACTACTGTATTGTTTTTCTTGACATTTTCTAAAATGTATTTTACTTCTTTTTAAAATATCCTATCATTTATGGTCAGGATAAATAGTTCCCTGCCCCCTTAAAGTTGCCCGAGTCTGAACAATGTTCAATCTCCCATCTCTCTCTCTCTCTCACTTACCTGTTATAATTAAGTTCCCTTTGATTTGAACAGATTGGATGATAGGAATTCATAATGTTACATCCT
Source organism: Oceanodroma leucorhoa (assembly GCA_030449065.1). Lineage (NCBI taxonomy): Eukaryota > Metazoa > Chordata > Aves > Procellariiformes > Oceanodroma > Oceanodroma leucorhoa. The sequence continues at coordinate 5,155,262 of JASVER010000014.1, forward strand.
GCACACTGAAGCTAACTGATTAAGTGCTTTAAATTATTCTTCCTGACAGAATGATAAAGTTACAATCTGTTCAGAAATGATCTACAGCTTGCCAGACTCCTACCGCTTCTTTCTACATTCATTTATCTTTTTGTCAAGCAGTTAAAAAAAAAAAAAGCCTCAATTCCATAGATCTTTTAAAGTCGTCAGAACATCTGAATTATTAATGAGACTTTAAGGGAATGGTTCCTGATGGGGGCTGGTTTAAGAAAGGTTGTAGGAAAAAAAAAAATCTGGGAATGTGTACACATCACAATAATTTCAGCTCCATTTAAAAAACCATTTAGTTCAAGTGTGACATATGAACCATTATGCATTTGTGGAAACCAATTTTATGTGATCTACGATTAAACTAACCTTTCAGAGAGGTGTAAAGTGTGATGGTTATCATGTTTTAAAAGCCTTGTAAGATCACATAAACAATTTCAAACTAACAGTTTTCTAATGGTTTGTGTTTAAAATGATTTTGAGGCAAGTTAAGCACTGTGAACTTTTATCTCTACCTTCTTTTTTTTTAACATATGGTGCACAAACTTTTCTTACAAACAGAACTCGGTGCAAGTTAATTCAATTTCGTAGCAAGAAAAGGGAGAACTGCGTGAGCGCTAAGGATCAGGGATGAACTGCACTGTGTTTCTCAGCAGCCAGCGTAAAGCACTTGCATCTCCCCTGCTTTCCCTGGAATTTTCAAATCAAGGCAATTATTTATATGTTAATCTTTACAACAAAACTCATATCCATGGAGCTGATCTTTAAAAAGACGCCATCATGTCTCTTTTTGCCTTTACCTGACAAGTAATAAATACAGAAAATAAACAATAAATGCAGAAACCAGTGGATTATAATTTCTTTTGTTGTTTAAATTTCATCTTGCCAGTGCTGAAACCTTGATCCAGGTATTATCACCTCCAGCATCAAATGCTTGGACTCAGCTTTATACCTTTCCTGCTCCTTTTCTGCTGTTAAAATTGTCTTTGACCACATAATGATGAATCTCCTGTGAAAGTCCACCGACCTCTATACTTACCTTTGAAATGTGAGCTTGACACTCCTCATCTTTACTCTTGGCCACTAAGATATTCTGCTCCCAGTTACTAAATGTCCTTCTTGAACCCCTTACCCACTTTTCAAACGTTTTTGTTATGCTCACAGTCTGACTTTGATATGTCTTCCAAAGTCTTAGCAATGATTTTTACGTGTCTTAAACAAACTACTTGCTCTTTCCTTTAAATCAGTCCAGAAAACCCTTTTTTAAGTCTTTCTATATTGTTATATTCACCAACTTTTTTTAGTTCTCTGTCATGTTCAGTCCGTTTCTCTCCCTTTTGGCATATGCATATTGGTCCTTACCATATGTGTTTCTACATTATAGTGAGAACAGGCATAGTTTTCTATTTTGTTTTTTTTTAAGAGCTGTTCAAGAGAGTTCCTGATGTTCCTACACTATTTGATGGGTTTGGTTTTGGCAGCATCACCTGAGAGATGTTGGAACAGCTAAGTAACTTCATGTATCAGAAAGCAGAAAACATTTACTTTCTTCTCAAACACCTTTGTTTGCAATGGGCTATCAGCATCCCAGTGTGTCCATGAAGGTTCTAAAGGCTTCATGCTCTCATTACAAATAAATAAAAATTAACATCTTGTGTAAGACTGTTCCCTGCAGCATAGAAAGATATAAATAATTAAAGTAAAATGATCAAAATACAGATTTCTTCAACTTGTGTGAGACTCTAGCAATTCTCTCCAACAGATTTATTGTTCTGGTGCTTTAAAATTTCTGTCATTAATTCTGGACTGAGCAATCACATTTGAATAAATGTCACTGTGAAACACCCTCTCTTCTTGAGCAGAGGCAAAGAAAGTACTAACTAAACATGACACAAAGATTTACTAAATCTGTATTCTCACCATAATCCCAGGTTACCTTACAATTGTTTTAAACATGCATTTTTTTTCTTTCGTGACACTTGCAGTTTCAAATGAGTCTGTATGTATGTGTTTGTGTGCCTCCCCCCCTCCACACAGGGAGCTTATTTATAGCTAAGCTGAAAATTTTCCCATGCAATTTCTTCCTGTATGAGAAAAAAGTAATGAAAGTTTCTCCACCCACCTGCTCAGCAATTCTTTGTTTGGCAGATGAATATTTTACATGTAGCAGGCAGTAAGTAATTTGCAGGGAGAGAGAGAAGAAACTATTCTTACTTTCTGTGAAGGTCTTTATTTTGCTCCAAGGCAACTAAAGTTTTGGGACAAAAATGCTATTCTGGACTTGCTCTTGTTGATTTTTTATTTTTTAAACTAGCAAAATTCTTACTTTTGACAATGGCAATTTCACTGGAAAATGCCTGACTCTGCCAGTTTAGGTCAGAGGGAACCCATGCCAAGAACCTGCAGGTTTGCCAGATGTGATTTTGTGTCAACACTCATATCAACAAAGTTACTAAGAACCTAGTTTCCATTGTCGAAACCATACTGGGACTGATATAAGTGGCAGGACCTCCATTTAAAGCTCTAAAATGTCATCTCTTGACATTGGTGCTGCTTCTGCACTTCCAAAATCTAACCAGGGTAGTTACTAAGAATGTTTGACTTGGGATAGGTTTCTGAACAAACGGGAGATTTCCTGTTACTTTTCAATATGAAAAATTTTGACAACATAACATAGTTGATTTAAACATTCCTCTACTTCTAATGACCAACCTTCCAATTTCATTAGTATATCCATACCAGAAAATCTTCACCTCTGCAATAAACTATTGATCAATTCGACTACAGTTAGCAGTGAAAATTGCACATGGTATAACTAAAGGTCAAAACTTTAAGACTTCCGACTTCAGGACAGAAGACAGAGGAGAATTAGACTTCAATATGATATGAAGAATTCAGATTTGCATCCATATTAGATGTTCCGCTTCTGTTGCTCAAAAAGTAGACCAGTTGCTTCTCTAATGTACACAGTTTATATTTTTTCTATTTGAGCTGCACAGTTGTACAAATACTATTTTTTTGGATAAAATCATTATGTAGTATGTGACAAGTGGCTTCATATTAACACCCTTCCTTCCTCTGCTAAATGGAAAACAGATAAAACATTAATGGAAAAGCATTTTGGTGTCAAAGCCATTAACATTCTTCCAAAATGCATAACTGCTCTCGACTATCTTCAGTCAATACTGCCAACATAAAAAGATGCTCATGAACATACACGGGGGACAGGGGAGTAGGGAGGGGAAGGGAGGAAAGGAATTGGAATGAGGAATGGGAAATTAAAATAACGTCTGCACCAGGGTAGGTATCTTCACTGAGCAGGAACCTGGGTGTTTACAAAAGGACACGTGCAATTAGAAAGGCAAGCAGATGAGAGGACAAAAAATAAAACAGGGTTGAGCAACAGCAGCAGCAGCAGCAGCAGCCAGTTTTACTTCTGGTTTGGAGGGAAAAAAAAGGCAAAAGAAAACCAACAAAACAACCAACCAAACAAACAAACCAATAACTGAATAAAGTTTGTAACTATATTTTTTTTAATTTCACAAGTTTTCACAAGGACAAAGTTATAGAAGGAAACCCACAGCAGTTGCTAGGTCATGCAGAACCATTAATTGTCATACCTTGGCCCATTCTATTCATCCTTGTTGCACTTTAGAAAAAGAAGTAAGCTATGTAAGTTTTACAATGCTTTTAAACTGTCATATTTCCTGTTGAGCACTTTAACTGGCACATCCTTGTAGTAATAAATATTCTTAGGGCAAAACATGATAACTTTCTTTGCAAAAGAAACACATGAATTTGTCTTTATGATGAAGAGCAACTGTAGTAGACTCATTTGTAGGGGAGCATTCATATTTGCAACGATAGGACTTACAGCTGCATTTGAATGCACACACACATATATATACTGTATTCCAATCATTATGCTTAACACTGCATAGTGGTACTCTCTGTAGCCCACTTATACGGTTTCAGGTTTTGTCAGTAAAAGTGCTTGGCTTCATTGTCAATTCACACAGCAAGCAAATCTTCAAAATTATCATGCTTGGGGAAGGGAAAGGTAGAAAACAATACTAACCATAAAAGCACCTTGTCTGGGTTGGCAGTTACAATGCTAATCACTCCCACATCCAAATATTTATTTTCTGTCTGCATGCTTTCTTGCTGGGTAGGCAGGGAAGGTGGTATGTGTTTCTGGTCTCCCTACCCTGGGAATCTCTTCATACCACCTAGAACTAGTTCTATATTTCAAAAGATTGGCATTTGAAATTAAAAAAAAAGAAGCTTGAAGTATCATTTCTATGGCTGTCTAGGATAGGTTCCTTTCCACTACTTTATTTAATTCCCTGTCAAAAATTTTGCTTGACTAGGTGTGTCACTGGTGAGAATCTGCAAGAACCAAACTCTGGCAAGTGCCTAGAACATGATGCCTCAGCACAGTGAATATTTTCACCCCAGCCCTCTTGTTCTGCTCATTAGCTGTCTAGGGCACAGCACCTTTTCTTCCCAAATGGGAGAGACCTTAAAGGCACTCAGTTGTCTTCCCCTGTATGCCTGCGTACTGGCATGCACCTGTTGAAAAGAACCAGCTAGAACATGGAGCAGGATTTCTGGAGGATCTTCGCATATTAGGATTCTTGTTGGAAGATTTATACCACCACTCTAACTTGGAAAAGTTAAACTACCATCTGGGGAAAGGAACAAAGTCCCTCGAGATCTGATACTTAAGCATAGAAAAATGCTTGCTCTTTTCTGAACATTATTTATTCTGTACATAAGGTGACTAATTCACCTTTTAAAGACGTAAAAGTCCCAGGAAGGCAGTTTTTAATGACTTACATCCAGTATTTATGATACATATGGCTTTTTATCCCAAATGTCAAAAGTGAAAGAAAATATAGCTATTCATGTGGCAGTATAAATAGACAGAATAATAATTTAATATGCAATTAGACTCTTTCTAAACTTAAATTAAACCATTGGAGTTTTACAACTCCATGCCCAGACAATTTCAGTGTTAAAGGGAAAAGACACTATCTCCAAAAGGCTAGTATTTTAGAGAAAGTCCTTAAACAAGCAGAAAAGTCCCTGATGTTGCTTTGGTATAAAGCAGGTGCGTAGCAATAATCTATACAAAGAGTGTAAGCCCTATACAATATAAGCTTTGAGAGTGAAAAAATCAGTAGGTTTTTTTTTTCTTTTTTCCCGCCAATGGGTTAGTTTTATAAGCTTCAAATAAATGTAGCAACTCCTGTAAATATGAATATAAAAAAAACCTACCGCAACATACATCAACACTTCTGCACTAAATGACTTTCTTTGTGTAACTCTGACATCAAGAGCAAGTGTTCATATTAAATATACTCTATTTTCTGATATGTAGAGTAACTGCAGTGAGTTATTTATGTTTTCAGTGTGCCTATGGGTTTAGAATTTTTTTTTCTCCCCTAGCATCATAAATAACTTTTGGTCCGTCTGCTTTGTTGCTGTTGTGCTTAAGGGTTTTATGGTGGTGAAATAAAAATGACAATCACATGCACACTGTCATACATATGCAAAATATGTGTACAAAAAGGGCGAACTCCATGGGAAAACAGGGAACATTACTGCTGGAAACATTAACTGGGGAGAATGGGTGGTGAATGCAAGTTTCACACACAGTGGGAGCAGGTACACACATCAAAGTCTATCTTCCTGCACGTACTTCTGTTTTTCCCGGGAATCCCTGGTCTTGGTGCGGTTCGGTCGGTTTGCTGTTGATGGGATGGAGTGAACTGATGAGCTCTTCTTGCTGGAAGAATAGGAGGAATGGGAGGAATGAGAAAGACTGGCCCGGGACTGGCCAGCGTTGTGGTCAAACTGCATCAAACAGAAGATCAAGTCTGTCGGCACAAGCTCAAATTCATACGGTGGGTTTGTGATAACGTAACTGGAAAGAAAGGAAGAAAGAAARAAAGAGAAAGCAGGTTTAGATCTGTACTAAAAAATTTCTTCTAGAGCTGTTATCTCATGAACATTTACCCAGATTTTTGCATTTCTGTTTCCTTCAATATGTACCTAATTTTAGGTCACATAATAGTCATTATGATTTAGGACCTTCTTATGTCAGATATCACTTTTTGTATGTTTTCTGTTGCACAGACATACCGTAGGATGTTCTCAAGTTAATCACATCATGATTTTTCAAAGAAAACACCATACAAATCACCCTCCTTTCTCCAGCTGCACCGTAATGCAAWGACTGTAGCAAACAGATTTACATATTGACAAAACCCAGTAACATACCCACCAGCAACGGTATTTAAAAGAATGGTGGAAAATCAGGGAGAGGAGGATTTTAGGTGCAGTTATATTTAAATACATATTTACTATATGTTTATAAAATATTTAAATACTGTCAATAGAGCAAGGGATATAATTATTTGTTTGGATTGTGACTGTACATAGGAGAAGTTAAGAAAAATGTATCAGCAAATTTGCAGTGAGGTTAATTTTGTTAATTCATTCCACATGTACATTCATAGCCTTAAAGAGCATTTATAAAGAGAAATCTGCACATCCAAGAATCCAGCATTCCTAAGTATACATCCCAGGACTGAAACAAAAACTCTATCAATTTCAAGAATCCCCACCTTCAACTAACTCCCCTTCAGGGTAGGAAGAGCTTATAGACCCTGCTGCTAAATTTTTTCATGCATGTGAAAAACATATTTGAGCAAGGCAATAGGCATTTTCTGTCCAAGCAAGAAATGAGTAAAAATTGATCACGAAGCTCACAACTTCTTTTCAAATTAATTCAGTGCTCATAAGAAATCTGGCTTAGCTGCCTTAGGGACTGAAGTCACTTATTAATCCAACAAATAATCCAAAGTATAGCAAGTACAGTGTAAATCTAAACTGAAAATAATTTTTTCTATCCAATTTGTCCAAATCCTTACAGAAGAAACCGCTTTGGTGGGCTGCAGGGTTGTTTATTGCCATGTTCACCCATTAATGATGTTTTTTGTAGAGAATGAAACAGTAACAGATGGTAGATTTGTGATAGTTCTGGTATGGGTCTGTGTGTGTATTTCTAGTAGGCACTTAATTAAGACACATTTCAAGTAAGCTGCTAAATGGCCTTCAGTTTGCAAAGATGGAAATGTGTCTGCTCTATTTAAAGCACTGAGGTCAGCCTTGGTGCTACTGAAGTAAAAATGCAGCCTACCAAGAGAAGGGTTTCCATTTCCTGGAAGAAATTATGATTAGATACAGGCAGTACCAATGGGAAGCCCACAGGAGTATTTCTTGAGCATTCAGAAAAAAGAAAGTCTAGCTACTATAATCTAAATCATTATCCAGTAGCTTACAGCTGATTGATATAAGCAAACTGAAGTCCCTTCCTTGTATGCAAGCAGTGGATCATCATAAATCAAACAAGATAAAGATATGTTCTGAAAATTTACTTTAAAATTGTTTTATTAAAATTAGCTGAAAACTTACACTATGACATTGTCAAACATGCCGAAACCAGGACAGATATCCAGCCTATGATTTAAACTCGGCTAAAGAGTCATCATGAAGTCCTCAGAGAGTTAGCTTTTGTGGCAAAGTTATGTAAAAGATGGAGAAAGCTCTTTTTTAGATATATTACAGGCACTGGGATCTTTCTCGCCGAGCAAACTGAAGAACAGTGAAGCAGAGATGTTCTAAAAGACTGGACTTACCGTTTAGTGCATTGGCTGGGAGTACTTAGATGTGCATCCCTTAATCGATAAATTCCAAAGCAAAGCATATTGTATGTTTTCAGGGCTTTACAAAATAGATCTCCATAACAACCTCCATCCTAGGAGAAAGAAAGGAGAGGAAAAAAAAAAAAAAGAGAACAGCACATTTTTTTCCTTTCTTTTCTCTGTTCACACAATGTCAGGGAACAGGATTTTCAGTATAAGGACAATGTATAGACAGTCTGTTGTTTGTCACAAATGAAAATCGTTTACCCAAGGAAATGAATAATCTAAATGTTTTATTTCAAATAAGTAATTATGTAAAGAGATCATTATTTTGGAGAGCCTTGTTCCATGAAATGATGGTAAATCGGGAAGAGTAAGTGATTTGCTTTAAGYTGAAAATACAAATTTTGGTACCAAACAATGCATATTCTACAAATTACATAAACTGTTCTATTAAAGTTGTTAGTATTTTTGACCCTTTTTTGGCAGTAGCCATACTGTTGTCTAGATAAATATATCTACTGGAGAGCGCAACAGAAATTAGAGTTCTGAGGTGTTAAAAGGATAATAAAATATCTCCCACTTTAAAATAATGATGACATGTATGCCATTTTTCATAAATGATATAAAATGTTTTGATTAGCAAAAAAAAGTTTAGATTTGATAATTTGTATATCTAACACATTGATCCTTAAGTAATGATGAGTGTTAATGCATTCTACCTTCCCTGATGTAGTGCAATTGAGGCTCTGGCAAAATAGCATTTGAAGGATTGGGATTGCTTGTTTTATTTGTGAAAACGTTATGCCACATGCCCAAGTGTTTTGATGAGCTGTTAGTCTCAGCTATGAATGGACTTCTACAAGAACTGAAAGGCTGTTTACTTCTATCTGTGCAYTCTCATCATCCTTAATCCTTAAACTGGGATTCCCTGTCATTTCTGTGAAGAAGGTCGCTCCATTCTTTTTGAACAGAGCTGGTGAGCACACGGTTAATTTAAGAAATATCAAATCCTACATCATCATCAAAGCAAAGGAGGTGCTTTGGGACTCGCCTCAAGATTACAAGATTTGGTCCAGAAAACATTACTAGATACTTCTTCATCCAGACGCACCATTTTTTAAAGATGGTTTGTTTATTTGTTTTTGGTTTTGTTTTTGGGKTTTTTYTTACTTCACTCTTAGGATAGTGGAGTCAAAATGTCAGAAAATTAGGATTTCACAAGAATTTTAGTTCATCYAGAAACAGCAGAAAACAAACCTTWTAGCTTTGTTTTCAAGCTAATAAGCATATTTTAAGCAAGAACTGGAAGCTCCATGGAAAGACTAAATAAGCTTATCAAAACCCAACAAAGGTATAGATATTGCTCATGTTTACAATGGACTATGGTTAGAATGGTTGTATCACCCAAGTCAGCTCATCCATCTCTTTAGCTGACAACTAAGAACAACCACAGGATTTTCTGTATGAAATACCCAGGTAAGGAGTCTGGGAAGTCATATAGCTTCTCAAAAAAGGCAAGAGGAAACCTGGCACCCTGTGCTGTAAATCGTCAAAGGATCCAAAAGCTCTATTAAATTAGATAATAGAAATTATACGCTAAGACAGACCTTTAATTCAGTCTGAGAGAAAACAAATAGATTGCAGGCCAGTCTTGGTCCTACATTTCCCTTATGATCTTACCCCTAGGTCTGCAAACGGCCCGTCATACAAAGCCAGCTGAGCAACTCGACACCTGTCCCTGTTTGCAAGCGTCTGGGGCGTGCTGTAACCTCCTCTCAATGCATTTTCCTCCGCAATCAGTGCTTCCAGCTCTGGTGTGGCTCCTCCTGTTACCAATGTCCGTATCAGTGTGAGGATATTGTCATTGAAGTATGTCTGCAGAGATAAAAGAAAGCTCTTTAAGCAAACACCATTAAAGTCACAACTGAAGACATCCAAATTACAACTTTTCTGGGTTTCTGCTGTTTAAAGTTCTTGGCTGTCTCTTCAAATAATTTTATATAGAAAGTGAAAAGACAGCAGCCTGCAATTTTCTTCTATCCCATTAGGCTCCTATACTAGATCCTTCCTTTTAAACACCAATTCAGGCTGATTTTTATTAAAGTACAAAAATTTGAATGATTTATGTTTCCTATAATTGGTGTTAGTAGTGATGCAATGACTGCTTTCCTTCTCATTGCCTTCATGTCTAATAATGGGCTTTAGGACATGTAATTGTAAAATTCAGACCACATTTAAAGCTTACACAGGCTAGATTGCCTTTTTACTCTTGTCACCAATTCGTTGGGGAGCTGCCTYTGCGCTGCAAATGTCATTACTTATTACTGTGGCTGGACTCTAGCAGTCTAACCGATGTATTGTACTAAACATCTTATTACGAGACTTGACAGTGTTCAGACATAAGCATGTATCAATTAAACATCTTGAGTTCATTCCAGATAAATGTATGATGAGTTTGGGATCCTGGTGGTCCTTTTAAAAAACTCTAGAGTATAGGGTAAGTGTGGTTTATTAGGGAAGATTTACTCCACACTGACATTTTGCCAGCATCTGTAGCATTGCTGGTCTGTCAGGCAAACAATGGGTATTTTAAATATTAATTTAATGCCAGATGAATGACTTTCAAGTTCACTTAAAAGTATACTGGTATAGTTCAGAGACACTCAGTTCAATATCTGCAATGTAATGTACTGGGCAAAAAATAATCTTGAACAAAAAAAGGAGACAATATCACTTACAATGTCACTAATGTCTGTGTTTTCAGAAGCTTTGCAAGTGTGGGGGACGTATGAGAAGAAAATTAGTTCACTGTAGAGTACACAGGATTGACATTACTGGATTTGTGGATTCCATTACTAGATTTGTGACTGTTGTTGAACTTAGGACTTGGAACAAATGTCTGTAATCCAACCAAGTAAAAATGAATACTGAATTCCCAAACAGTGCTCGTTGTCCAAAGATAATACCTTTTAAATAATACTTTTCAATGAAATTCATTGCTCTATCCATATAATGTAATTGTATTTAACACACGGGTAAACTGAGGTACAGGTTGAAATATTTTATCCTGAGATCAAAAAGCAGAACTGGCTTCCTATCCATGTTGCTCTGATATTCTTTCTTTGTATAATGAAACTTCAGTTTTATTGTTCACTTGAGATGACAGATAAAACAGGAGAAAATGAATCCTAYGTGGCAACGTTTTTCACTGTTACATTGAAGTTTCATAACTTCAAGCTTCTCTGCTTATTTACATAGGCATATATGCCATTTACCTGTTGACTAAATTAAAATGAGAGGAACATATTGTTATTGTTATACATGCTCTAAAGCAAAATATTTGCATCTCATCAACTCCAATTATTTTAAATTAGCCCAGGTAAGGCCGTACATATTTGAAATACAAAGTGTACTGCAAAGAGTTGTCTGATTTTAGCAGGGGTTCAGGAAGATTCAGCTAGTCTAAAACAACAGCTAATCTCAAATCAGCTCTTACATATGTGGATGCACTGTGTAACAATTCAAGTGTAATACTCAAACCTTTCTTAACATATAGAAAAATCAATGTGACCCCTTGCAGGAATGTAACTCTGGAGTGATTACATGAGGTTTAATAGGAATTGCCATGGTAAGAAAGAGAAGACGTTCAAGCATGATTGTTTATTCTTCAATTACTTCTTTCTTCCTTGATGTCCCTGAGGTGAGAATCGGAGTTGCCCTCTTTGGCAACTCTTCCTACTGTGCTATACTTTTCCAACATGGAAGTACTCAGAATAAAAAAAATCGGCACTGAGTYTAGTCTCTTAGCCTTTGTCAGTATATACAGTGTATACTCAGAACTAAAATAAGTTACACAATTCCTTTGCTCCTGCAGTTAGGCAGCAATGTTACTTGACACCAGTTTCATGGATATAAAGCCAAATTCTGCCAGATCTAGAGCTTGGAGGCACTGCAATTGTAGAAGCTGGAAAAGCCCTTTCAGTAGAAATGTGGTTCAACATATTCTATATGGCACTTTAAGCACACATATTCACAAAAGCATATAATTTTCTGCAATAGTATCTTTTCTCATGCCTTCYGCTCTTTTATTCAGTATTTTTGATTCGTTTTTCTTCTCTAAGTACTCATATTTAGTATTATTCAAAAATGCTATTATCAGTTCTACATCTATAAATCAAGATAGAATAACATGAAACAAAAGTAAAGCGTATCTTCACTGGTAGATTTTTCAAGTCTGGTTTACAATGAGGCCAACTATGGTAAGAAATGTTCACCTGCTCTAAGACTGATGGATGCTGGTTCGTGTAAAATAGCCTGTTTTTATAGACTGCTGACGTGCAGTGATTGGTAAAACATGCAAAAGTCTAAAAYTGTACTAATAATTTTATTACTCTTTAGGAAGTATCATTAGGCCAGGTTTCACCAATTTCCAACTTTTTCTTTCTCTCTTTATTCTGTAATTCAAATTATAGCAACTATAGCCAGAATCCAAGATTTAAACACATATACTCTTAGCTCATCTGAATTTTGTATTGTGCAAGTGCACAGTTACTCCTTATTGTAAATTCAGTTGTAGCTCACTAGAGCATGATCTACTAAGAAATTATACTGTGGCCACATCGCTCATTTTACTACAGATCTCATATTAAACCAAGAAATGAAAGCAGTAGTAAAATAATGTATCAAGGCAGGCACCTGTCACAAATTCATTAATACAAAATAAAACAAAATACCCCCCCCAAACCCCAGTGCAATTAAGACATAATGGGCCCAATTCTGACTTACGTCATGTGCCAACCAGGAGTAACTCTGGGAGCCATACACTACTATGAAACTGGTGCAAATGAGAAAAGAATCAGGTCTATTGTCGATGGAACAGAATGCTGTCACTGGGGAAAGGCCTCCCACTGCTAGACAAATGTTAAGGCAAAGCTAAGACACTTATTAGCAAGGGAGGCAACATTTATCTTGGAACAATGGCTTAATTTGGGTTTCACACCATGACTAATGTGGATGTCACCATTTAATCAGATGGACGAGTGCAGCCAAATGATGGTTTTTGGTTTTTGCCATCAATGAGTGAAAAGATTCCAACTTCCAGGACAGACTGCTCTGGCATTGCAACTGATCAGAAAATGCCCAACCATAAGGAAGAAAGGATGGATGAACAGGAAGCTGTAACTTGTCACCTTCTGCTAAATAGGGTTGCTTCCTCCTGTACTAATATATTTAACACTCAGGAAAAACCCGTCTGTCCATACTTTCGTTGTCACGAAAAYCAGACTCCTCTTATTACCTCTTGCCAGTTTGGAACTGGAGGACGCTGAAAAGCTGAACTAGCTGATATCCATTTCCTTGGAATAATAATACACTGAAATTAATTTGAGAGTGATTTTCTACTTGCTCTGTGGGAGGGTACATGGCCTGGATATGCCAGTACTTATAAGAAACCCATCTACAGAATGTCTTTGGAAAGGTGCTGCTGCACTTAAAGTAACAAGACACCTTCCAGTGATGGTAGTGAATCCCTTTTGTTGACTGTAAAATCATAACTGAAGAAATACTTGTTTGCTGCTGCCATTAACTGAACCCTACACTTGACATCTGTAGGACATCGCTATAATCAGCACCTGGAATGAGAATATGAAATAGGTGTAGTCCAAATACAGAAAAAAGGAAATGCATCACAAACACTGAAACTGGGTAAATAGCAAGGGAATTCTGACATAGATATCTGAGCTAGCAGTGCCACCTAGCCTATGCTCTGGAATTGTAGTGCAGCTCTTTCAAATGTTTCGGGGATGCTTTCCCATTTGTTCAATCATTTTTTAAAGTATAATTACCAGAGTGCTTATGTTTTGCAGTTAATGCTGTCAAGCCTTTTAAACTAATTGGTCTTTTACAGAAAATTTAACTGAAAATTAGCACATCTTTTAATAACATTGCTTTAACTTTAATAGCACTTTGCCTTTCATTTGTAATTACTCTAAAATTGTCATTTTCCAAGTCATATCTGCCATTTTTTTGTGTTTGCTAGCATTTTTTTATGGATTTCTTTTAAGAAGACTCCTCCTCCACTGCATGCAGTTTTTAACATCTCTTTCAAACAAATATTTTAACTTCCTTTTCTTTTTCAGTTGGAGGAATTCTGGTGAATGAATAATATATATCCAAACCTGAGCTAACTAACTGAGCTAACATCAGTAACTTATACCAATAACAAAAAGGTCTTTGAGACAGAATCAACAACAGAAAATAAATAACAGCATTTCATAGTTTGAAAATCTATTGATTCTCAAAATATTGTCCAAACTTTAAAGAAGTTTGGGACACTTTARGTTACAAGATGCTGCTTGCTAATTCCCTGAACAGACTTGCACAAAAAAAAATAGTCTTGTATTTCAAAATGTCCRTATCATAGATTAGAACAGTTTCTTTTCTATATAAACAAGACTTTGAGGATCCCTGAGGAAGAACTCTTGAGTAAGGGATATACTGAAAAGTTATTTTTAACTGTTTTAACTATTGTCTTCCATTCTGTGCTTTCATTTATGTGAAGAAAAAGTAGAATTCAGTACTATAGRACAAAAATCAAGTCCTAACGTTCTAGCACAAGGACATAAATTCTAGGATATCAAATGCTAAATGGTATAACCTGCTTCTGGAGATCCTTGCCTCTAAATGGCACCACTCCAACAGTCTATCAAATCTATTGTCAGCAGTATGTACAGGAGGGATGCCAATCTGCCAGAACTTCTGTGGTTCTCACATCTTCAGCACCAAAAGGAATAACAAAGAAGCTGTGGCTCTCAGGCCAGCTGTTCAAACCTTTGAAGGTATTGTGTGTTGATAAAACTGGTTTCCTTGGACACACAGGATTTTCTGGAATAACTATCTCAACAAGACCCAGAAAAGGAAAAAGTGCTTCTCCTCAAAAATTTGCTTCTTTTAGGATATCCTATGTCATGTATCTTTTTCGTAGCTGAAGATAATCTTTTTTTTTTTTTACAAAACATCCACATTATCTAAGAGATGCTTCCAATCCCATGGTTTTTAGTCACGTTCAATTTGGTGATGAGAACGTGCTTTGTTTTTCAGGAGCGGCGCCACCTTGAGACTGACAGACAACATATATCCTTTCCCTGGGTTTGCATATGTTATGACAAAACAAATATTAATATATCATTCAAGTCTCTGATGGCAGTAGATGTCTCTTCAAAGACATGGTAATGATTAGCTGGTGCGATTTAACAATAGCCACTGCCACACTTAAAACATGAACCATGCCTACAGCCTTCACACAGAGTGCAATAATGCACTTTAACGGAAGCCTGGAGAGACCACCGTTACCAACTCATCAAAAAGACAATGCAGTTTTTGAGCTCGTTATTGTCTTCTGAGCAATGATCTTCAAACTACCACACTGTGAATCATAGGCTTGTGGAATATATTGCCTTTGCTGCAGAGGACAAACTGGGTGTAGGTAGCCTGTAGGTAGCATTTTGAAAAGTAAACTTCATTAAGCCTTTTATCTTTGAAATAAGAAAATAACAGAGAATTTCAAATTTAAAACATCTCATACTATCGTCTTATAGGAAATAATGCTCAACTACCAGAACGTAGTGATACTCAGCATTCAGATTTGAATCAGACAGTGACAACACATTTTCTAATCCGTGATTCATGAGTAGGGTTTAGTCCGCTACTTCTATATTAATAAAATTATACTAAAGAAAATAATAATTTATCACTGATTAATACTGTTGAATTATTATTATTAAATAACTGAATACTTCAACAAATTATTTTAAATATATTTTGTACTTCTTTTTCTATATACATACATCTATATGTATGTTTCAAATTACCTACAGGTCAGAAAGAATACTGTACCCCTCGGTATTATTCTACTTTCTAATCTTTCTTACACCTGTTTTACTACAAAACCCCACTACTGTGAGTAGAGATTCATTCTTAATGGAGCAGTTCAAGCATTGTACGTTGGTATCGTAGACCATATAGGGAATTTGCATTCCAGAGGTATCAACAGAGATCATAAGTTGGAATTTTTCTATAAAAATTAAGCAATAAAAAGCCCTGAACCACTAAGTGGATCAAATAATGAACTATATCCTTGTCTCAAAGTGAGCAGGCACAGGCCAAGACAGTGTGAATTATTTCCTTCTTACAGAATTCCTGTTCAATTAATAGGATGAAAGCATGACTGCGGATCCCACAATTTAGTTAGGATTTTGGGTTCAATTTGACGATACTGGCTTGAATTTAGGCAAAATAAATAGGAGCTGGTCCCTAAAAACAAGTGCACTCTATAAAAAAAAAAAAAGAGAGATAATACAGTGCAAGTAGATTAGTTTGTATGAGAAATGCTCTCTCCCTTGGAGAAGAAATGAAAGAAGAATGCATCCTTCCCATGAGAATAAGGGTAGTAAAGGGAGAACATCTCACACATCTTACACTTTCTGAAGGGTCAGGAAGAATTGTACTTTTCCAACTCTTTACTAGGACTTTGAGGAATAAAAGAGAAAATAATGCTGCCACCGATCAGCAAAGTGGTGAAAGAAAAGACAGGATGGTGAACAATTCTAACTGACTGAATCCTTGGCTTGTCTTCTTGATTAGTATTTTTTCTAAGTTAGAATTTTCTACTCTTGTTATCACATTTACTTCTCTGGCTTCAGGCTGCACTGTCCCTGACATAAAATATGACCACTTAGATGTGAAAATGTTTGAAAAAAAGACTCTGTTGAAGAAAGGAGTTGCAGAAACGGAGGGGCATGTTGTCAAAAACTAAACGTTAATAAAAGCTAGCAATAGCTAAAAATATTGTGCAGATTATATGATGAGTTCCAAGTAAAAATTTCTGAACAGTCATGTTCCCCATATTTCTTATTGCCTTAGTATTATCTACATGATATACCTTTGCACAAGAAAGCACTGGTGTCCACAACATTTCGCTCTCTTTTTGTGGCGATGCCAGTGGGAAGCAGAAGAATTAACCCTACTTTTTCCAAGAATCTGTAAGTGCCCTACTGAACAATTCATTCAGGGACATTGATTTAGATAATAATGTGAGTAGATAAACAGCTCTCAGTATAACAATTTGGAACCTTCATGTTAAATTATTCCCATTTATAATGCGAAAATGCTAAATGTTTTATTCACAGAGATTTTAATTAGAGAAGGTACAGAGTTTAAGTCTGCTTGCTTAGGCTTTCTGAATTTGTCACATCTGCAAAATATGGCCAATAACCTTCAAAAACATTATTTTCTGAGTTTATTGCAAACTCATAGGCTGAATTAGAATAAAATTTTATCAGTGTAGATGGATATTATTCATCTGTGGATGGAACATATGAGGAATATAGCAGGGAATAAAAATGTGAAATACAGATACATAAATATGAAATACAAATAAAATATCAAATAATGAAGATCACTGTGAACTTTTCTTAAAAGTAAAAAGCTTCATTCTGAATTTAGGTGAAGGTCAGACTTGGCTCCTTTAAGGAAATCCATTTGCTCATTTCTAATATTACGTGGGGTTTACAACAGATGATTCTCAGCACCATGGAACTTTATTCCATGGGGAGCTCAGAAAGCCTATGCTTAGATTTTTAAAAGGCTTTGTCCTTGCTACATTTAGCAGACCTTAAGGTCCCTCTGAAAGAAGTGCAGCTCACACAGAGGAAGACTGGTCTGAAAACCTAGCCAATATGAAGCAAGGGAGGATGAAAAGGAGCATGACCGAAGCGTTTGCTTCAAAACTATACTATGGCTACAAATCAAAAACCCCAATGTGGACGTAACCAAAGGCCACAATCTGTAGCTTCTGGCATGCACTTATGTTTTCATTCACAGGACAATTTGTGTGAAAAAGAGATGATGACCTCTCTTCACACAAGTAGAGTTCACTTGATGTGTACARTGGCTTTCATATAGTTCTATCAGTGTCCCCCAGCGCTCATACTCAGAGCATTGTTCATGGCTACAGGAAATTAAAAGCTTAAAACACAGTTGATGCTGTCTGACATGAACGGTGAGCATAGGGACTGAGACACTGAATTTGGGTCTGGGTTTCAGGAGGGAGATACAACATTTTTTGGAAAATATTATCCTTAAAGTTGGACATGAGACTCTCTGCTTTTAAAATTGTGGACTCTTGGTAGTCCTAGATATCTCAGTTGTTTTAAGGTCTCTGTGTCCAACTACAAAATAACCTAGTTTAGGCTCTGAAATTCTCTTGACATCTAAGAGAAAAGTGTCTTCTCCTGACTACCTGTGGAAAAGGGACTATGCTTTCATACTCTTTCACAATAAGTCTGATGGAAGAGAATGAAAAAGGTTTTATTTGCTTACTGCGCTCATGAGAGAGTCCAGCACACTGACAGCAAATGCGGTTCCACATGCAAAGGGCTGCGTGAGATACAGTTCTGTGTCTGGATCATCATCATCATCTTGGTCCAAGAACTGAACATTTGAATCATTTACTGAAAATAATAATAATAATATAATCATAAGGTGCTTCTGGATCACCAGGATGTGACCTTACACATTACACAATCAGAAAGAAAAAGAAACGGCATGTCTGGAAACACAGACTTGTGTCTTTGACGTCACTGAAAATGAAATCAAGATGGATGTGAAAATGTGCATTTAAAAATCTGTCGATCATTATCTTGCTCGTAAGAAGTGACCCTCTTGCTCTTGAGAGGTGACTATCCCTTTGCCGTACAAGTAGCTTCATGGCACCAGCTGCCTGCACTCAAAACGAGATACATGATGCTCTTGGTATTGGTCAGGTACAGTGGCTAAGGCTGTATGCATGTATAGTGAAATGTTATCACATGACACCAAGTCAGAACCCCTTTGTAAAATAAAGACTGTCCATAAAACTCTGATATAGCCCACAGGCATCTGTTAGATGTGCTGCTGTGATTCTTACTGGAGTGATGTTAATGCACTTAAAGCTCAAAAGAGGATAAACTGTCGCTTTAACATGCATCTATCTGAATGAATGAGCAATACTCCAGCTATTCTCTTGTAGCATTGCCTTTTGTTCAAGTATTTATCTCCATAACTTCACTTCCTTAGCCACAAATTCTATATTAGCCAGTGTGAAAAAGAATCTACATCAGGCTGTTTTAAAGAAAATGCGCAAATAAAGTAATATTTGTCATTTAGACTTTCTCTGGCATTTCATTGTCACAGTTAAGCTCTCTGCCTCCACCTCATTCCACTAAAAATAGTTGTTTCCTTGAGATCAGTGTATCAAGTGGATCATATTTCATGAAATACTTCATTTCCATATTAGTTCTCCTCAGGCATGAAAGCAAAGGCTGCTTAGCTATGCCATCGAAATACCCTTTAACTTACTAAATGATAAATTAATTTCAGTTCCCAGGCAAGGAAGGGAAATTAAAACTTTTTTAGCATTTGAAACTACACACATTGACTATGTCCCTATTCCTATGTTCCCTATGTGAAGACATTCCTGACCAACCCAGGGAGCTTTGAAACCAACATGAGAGCTGCTGTTAACTTGATCAGGTTTCAGCTCTGGACTTCTTAGGTTAGAATGTCTTCTGTCTGCTAYTCTGATCTTCCTTCCTATATAGTTTCATTTTCCATCCACTCCTTTTCCAACCTGTACACACTACTGTGCTTGCCATGCTTAGCTTACAAAACATGAATAACTATAGATAAAGCCTCACAACAGCTGTCTAAAAGAGATGAGAATTGTTATCCTTTTTTTCAGAGCCCTGTTGCGCCAGTACTTGGCCATGATCACACAGTAAGTCAGGACCTGAGCTGAAGTAGGATTTAAAATTCCTGCCTTCCCACTCCTTGATGTAACCACAAAAACGTAACACCTCAGTATTGTAAATGGAGAAGTGTTCTGCCCTGGGAGTCAGAAGAATTTCATCCTAGCAAACATCAATATCCACAATACTCCTTTCTTTGTACAATAGCTATCAATTTATTCTCCAGATTCTTGAGCAAAATAGTATTTGAAAGCCTGACGTATCATTTCAAAATGTATTTTTGAAGAGCTTGTGCCTTAGTTTAATTTGCTAGTTGAGASTAGGCACTATTGACAGTAGCATTCTTTTTCCACTTACATCTGGCAGACTAATACCTGACTTTGACACCAGCTTGCTAGCCGTGTGTGGTGTCAGTTTCCAAGGTACTACAAACCTAACGTGAATTCTGCAAGTGTGATTTTATCCTCAATATCTTTATCTTCCTGATGCAAGTTAGCACGCTAGGATTTCTGTGAAAGGTCTCCGGGCTAGGCAAGGTAGGCTTGAACGTCTGGTGCTGCGCCATAGGAAATGCTCATCAAACACTGCTCGCAAAGGCTGGCGAGAGCACTTTTTAGAGAGGGAGCAATGCAGAAGCTTGGCTGCTTTTTAACAGCTTCAAAACCTGAGCTTCTGAGAAAAGGCCTACTCCCCAAAATAGACAAACAAGTAGCTTAAGGGAAAGTATGATGCTGGGGTTTCTTTTCTGATATCTTTTACTTCTTCTTTGACTTCCTGTGAGAATTGCTAAGGCATGTCCTCCAAATTGACAATAAGCTGAAATAACAAAAAGAGAAAGAGAGAGAGAGAAAAGGAGAGAAAAACTGGGGGGGTGAGGGGTGTGTAGGGCCCGGGTGGTGGGCACCCAGGCCAAAGAAAATGGATTGGTGAGAAGGTGCTATGAAAACAGCCGGCAGGTCAGACGGGTGTGATCAAAGGTTTACTGATGCTGCGTGAAAAAAAAAAATCATTAAGAAAGGCCAGAACAAGACAGTCAATTTCAACCAGAACCACAAATAAAACACATTCAAAGCAGTGCCATGAGGGTAGCCCCTCTGATACAGCCAGATAAATAAAGAAAAAGCTGATGACAGTAAGAATAACAACAACAGAAAATAAGACAGTGATGTGAAGGAAAAAGGCACTTCTTACCCAGTTCAGTTATCATTAGAATGTGGGTTCCACTGTTTTTTTCCTGACTGATTGAAACCAAAGGCAGAAGTTTGCCAGGCTTAGCTAATAAGTGAAGTATTTAGGGGGAAAAGAAAGTACAGAAAGAGAATAAAGTAAGGGAAAAAGACAGGTAAGGCTCTAAAAAATAAAACTGAAAAGGAAAATAAAAGGACAAAGGACCACAAATCAAGTTTGTATTTGCCATGAAAAAAACAGAACAGCTTCTGCACTTCACATCACACCACTTGACAACATAAATACCCACAGCTAGAGTGGAAATCAGAGCCTGGTTACCTACCATCATTGTATTCTCAGGAGTAAAATGCCTCATACTATTATACAGAGTTTGGTTACACATGATTAAACAGTTCTGGACCATGAAGAAATAAACAAATGGCCTCTTACTATTGATTAAATGCACAGGAAATGTCTGCTCATACTTACTGTGGTTTTTTTCTTTTCTAACCTTAGCCCAAAGACCCCTGCTTATTTGTTACACTATGTAAAAAGCATCTTGTCTGATAGAGTGCTTGTTTAAGAAAATGGAGAAAACCCAAAGGAAAGAGAGAAATATATTTCAGTTATTCAAATAAAGTGAAACAACTGTTACTAATCTTTCTTTAGAGAGAGTAATACAAAACAGTTATCAGAAGAGAAAACATAGCAGTGTAAGATACAGTATAGGTAATTTTCCTGAGACTGCATAACAAGGGAAGTGGGAAAAAGATATGGGAATGTACATGAAAGGATAAATGTTAGCTTTTCTTACCTAGCTCTGTTATAATAGGGATGTTGGCTCCTGTTGTAATGGAGGGTTGACGTAACAGGCCATGGACTGGACTGTTGTCTGGAGATGACCTATCCATCCCAGGGGGTGTAAAGCCTAAAAAAAAAAAAAAAAAAAAAAAAAAGAAAAAAAAGATAAAGCTTACACAGGACAAACTATATATAAAAAAAAAAAATCCCCACCAACAGGGAATTTCCTATCTCTAATTATTTCTTTTTTCCAGAAAAGTATGGTAAAAAATTTGTCATTTTTTTTTAAAATTGACTTTATTTTCAACAATTGCTTCATAAAAGCATAATCCTTCACAAATATGCAGGTCATTTCTACCGTAAGATATTTGGTAGCTAATGGAGAAACTGAAATTTATTTTGTTATCCTAGGTAGCCTTTGCATCAAAACATGCAAAATGGAAAGAATAATATAAATAAAAAAAATAAAGACTTCAGTGATAGAGAAGTTTAATTCTGCCCCATTAGTATTTCAAATAATCCTGAAACAAACACCTTTCCTTAAACCTCAATTAACATTTTAAAGAGTATTGGTTGTAAACAGTAGTACAACCACGAGGAACAAATTACTTCCATTAGCAGGTTTTTGGTTTGACAAACGTGCAGGATTTAAAATTTTCTACTTGTTTTCCAGGAGCAATACAACCTACAAAAAGTTTTTTTTTTTTCTTTTCAGGTGTACCATTCATAATATGTATTTTTATGAGTATTACAATTATAGGAACACTGGGATGGAAAGGCCCATTTTAACAGAAAAAAAAGATAGGATGGAAGGAAAAAGACACAGGTTTTCAAACGGTATGTAAGAGGAATGCTTCAAAAGAAACTAGAAAGGGTTTTATACCTTTGGGGATGTAAAGGAAACAAAGGTGGGAGAGGAAACATATTGGCAGGCACTCAAAGAAAAAAAGAGATCTGGAGAGCAGCAAGGTTTACCTCTAAAAAAGATTGTGTTTTCAGCCTGATTCTCTAGAAAGTTTGAAATGGACCTCTTGACACTGAGCATTTTTTATTCTTCTTCTTTTTTTTTTTTTTTAACAAAAAATACCAGGCAAAGCCTTTTGGAGTTTGATTGTAAGTACAGAAAAATAGGCAGTTATACAAACGCCCATGCAACAGTTGGACTGGAAATTCACAGTTAAGACTAATGAATTTCATCTCCCTTGTCCATTAAAGCTGCGGTAAGCATGGGAATGTTCATTTAATGTCATTATTGCAGAAGTGATGGTGAAGCCAGACTTCAGGGTTTGACTTTAGAGTTTCATGTAGACCAATGTCAACGCAGAATTTTTAAGCAAATATTTGTCTGCTAGGGATAGGATTGGGCCAAGCTCACTTTAAAACACACATTTCTGAGAAAACATTCATTTTTTTGCCACATTATGCCTGAGTCCTTTGACTTCACACCTGACATCCAGGGATGGACTTTTGATCCTCTGTCATTACTGGTCTGAACTAATTTTGAATTTTCCATATACCAATTTTAAATTAATCACAGCCAAATTAATTCCTGATGTAACTTCATTATCTTATTGCAGTGWGGAAACCGTTTCACTGCGTTATATTAATTAATACATTCATCTGCTACTGAATTCAGAAGAAGATGATATGATATTATCTACTTTACCCTTCTTCAGTTTGGGGACTAATTTACAAACCAGGAAATCTCTAAACTAAACTGTAGTTGTTAATGTGTGGTACTGGTTTTATATTGTCTTTCTGAGGGATTTATGATTCTTTTCCAGTGTTAACTACCATCAGTCTTAAACTGTCCCTAAACAAGACAAACTATAAGGACCACTAGATCTGGACTTATTGATTTAATGGGATTTAAATTTTTATTTGATATACAGTTCATTTCTCCCTATGTTTTGTCTATATCTCACATAGAATATATAGGTAATAAAACTAGAATCACTGAGAAGAGAGACTTACTTAGCCCTCCAGAAGGTACCAGTATGAATTTCCTTCTGACTATCATATGGAGGTTAGATACAACATGAGGATTGTAGAAACAGGATAAGTAAAAAGGGAGTGAAAAGTCTGTGAAGAAATTCCTTAGGAAAAAAGAAGTGGATGTGGTTTCTTCAGCAGGCTTGCAAGACAAAAACATCGCCATAGGCAAACCTAAGACAGCAAAGCAATTCTATTTAATATTACCAGTGCATAGAAAATCTTTAGAAAGCAGATTTCTTAGAGACAATCGGAAATGTTGACAATGTTAACAGTCGGCCATTTAATACTACTCATTGTGCTGAAACTAATCCACTAAGACCGGCATGGTGACAGTGAGTTGCATTCCCAACTGGTATCAGTTTGCAAATGTTTCCTTGTGCCTGGCACTGTGACTGATAGCCGTATTGGCTCTTTGAATGCTTACTTCTGCATGGCAGAGCTTAGGATTTCTCAGACTCACAAAGTGAGTCTAATGGAGTTCCTTCAGGCACCACCTCATGAGTTAGAGCTAACCCTGACACTCTCACAACAGCAGGAAAATTAAAGTGGGACTCCAAAGGGAGGGAATGCTATCTGAGGACAGGTGGGTATTAATGTGACACCTCCTTCTGCAGCAGGCTCCAGTGTTTAAGTTTTGCATTCTGTTATGCTACAGGAAAGGCAAGACACGGCTTTTGTCACACTACATCAGAAAAAGCTCAAGTAGCTGTAAACTCCTTGAGCAGTTAAAGTGGCAGGCCCAGTTGGGTCCTCTGCAGAATTACAAGTCAAAATGGCAACAGCAAGGCTTTTTACACTCACTTATCTGAGGGCAGAGAAAACTAATCTTGTTCCCATGCACCCTAGGGGTTGTACTGCTGGGAGCATCCCTAGGGGCCTTGGTTCTCCCTTTTTCCTGAAGGCTTTTCTCTCTCCGCATCAGGATGCACTCCCTAAAACATCTTTCAGTCAATCAGGCTCTTCAGATGGTAAGAGCACATCAGTATTTCCCTACCAGCTAAAAGCAAATTGAAGAAAGTCAGCATAACTGCGTCTGAATGTGCAAGTCCTTCTTGCCCTCCCTCTACTGCAATGTGCACACACGCAGAGGCACGCACACGCATCCAAGGCTATTTGTAGCCACCTCTCTAACCCTTCAAATATTTGTCTTCCTAGGATGGTGTTAGAAGATTGAAGTAAATGTGTCATTTCTGTTAGGCACAGGCTGTCAGGAGCTCTGTAATTGCACATTGCACACACAGTGCATTCAGTCTGAAATGCAGGAAGCATGTTAAAGGGATTTTGTTTTCTCCTTGAATGAAAAATAGGCTCATGCCTTAATATTTTTCGTCCTATGGTCTTGGAAGATGTGAGAAATATCTGCTATATTAATTTAGTTTCCTTGTCTGTGCTTAATTCAGACACTTCTAAAAATCCACTTTTTAATAATATAAAAATCTTGGAATATTTTCAGAAGAGGAAAATTGGAGTACTTGGGGACTTTGTGTGCCTATGTTTGGAGTCACAAGGCATCGTACACCTTCAGGCCACACTCCTGCTCCCAAGTCACAATGCAAATTCTATAGATAGGCTTTCTATTTTTTTCCTCCAGAAAAGAAAAAAAAAAGTGCAGGAAAACTAACCTGCTTTATCAGAACTTTCATTTAAAGGCATGAAAAACTACAAGTGACAGCTGTGCAGATTCAGTGAATGTGACATTTCTGAATTTCTTCAACTTGACAAGTAAACACCTTAAATCGGTAATGCTATATGCATAATACATGACCTGTATTTTGACATCCATCATCAAATGCTGACTTGAGAAAATACAGGTTTATACGTCAAGGAATAGCACCCATAAAGCAGGGAGAAATTCAGGTCACAGGTATTAGGAAAACTCTATTTCATTACAGAAGCTGAAACAAGCTAAGGCATCAGATTTAAGATCCATTTTCAGCTGTGAAAAGATTCAATTCCTCTGCACAGAGCATTCATTTAGAAATGACATGCTTTCCTCACAGCCTCTTTTCATTTTCCTTTTCATATTCCATTTTCTCCTTCAGTCCCCTAACCTTGTTCCATTAACACTCATAAAAATCGTAAAACAGGGCTGATAGTTGTGATCTTCTTATAACCACCGTGTCTCCTTGTTCAACAAACAACTGAGGGAGCTGTGGCTACAATTGCTTAACAGGATCAACCTCTAGAATAAAATTCACGTGGCCTGTGCAAGCCTGACCACAGTCCCTGCGTAAGGAAATACAGTGACAGCGGGGGGCTTCTGGAGAAGGGAATTCTCTTTGCCAACAATTAGGAGGTAAGGTGCAGCACAATCGTATCAGTTCCTGCAGCCACCGCATCCGATACTAAATTGCTGTACTGGGTGAGTGATTGCCTTTGCATCAATTGGGTTTTGGTTTTCTGTGTTTTGGTTTGGTTTGTTTTTTCTCTTCACTCATTAAACTGTCTTTACCTCAACCCATGAGTTTTTTTTCCCACTTTTTGTCTTCTGCTTCTCTCCCCCATCCCACTGGGGGGAAGCAAGCAAGAGACTGGGTAGGGTCTTAGTTGCCAGCCAGGGTCAGCCCACCACCATTGGCTATAGTGATCACCACCACAACATCAAACTGAGGAACTGGCTTGCACTTCAACAGGAGGTAGCAAGCCCCTGCCCCTCTCTGAAACAAGATGCTGCCAAACAGTGGATTAAATATATCATGGCTCTGAGAGGAACACAGTCTCTGGGTTCCTGACTTGCTCAAAATCAGTGAGGACTGGCAGTTGGGAGTCACTGCTTCCCTCCCTCTTTGAGAGGCAGGGACTCCCGTGCCCTAACTCAGCTACCTTTTCTGAAGGAGTTTGAGGCTCCTGCAGTTCTCTGCAGAAAGCAGCTGGTTCAATGTCTTGATTCTGTGCAAAGAAATATTTCTCAGCTCCCTCCGGGATACTACTGCTCACAAAAGTAGGTGAAACAACCAAACAATTGCATTACAGGAAATATCCTACCTCTTTAACATGTTCTCATCTTTGTGGAAGGAGAACCTCGGGGAAACTTCCTCCCCACAAGGAGGCGAGCTCTTTTTCCCAAGACTTACTAGGGATTTCCCAAGAGTGACTGAGCTGTCCTGCTCAGAGCTCAGCAGGGCCAGCTGGCCACGAGCCCTCCTTGTCTCTTACAAAATCCCACCTACAAAGTGATGAGCAGTACTGGGCTTCTGTGAGACCCATGCCTCCYGAGCCAGGCTGATCCATGGTCCTCCCAGGAACACAGGGGGACACTAACTGTGGCTCAGCAGTAACATGCAGGTATTCTGGGAGCCACAGTGGCACCGTGATGAAGGTCAAAATTAAAGAATGCTGGCATAGCTTAACAGTGACTTCTGCCCACTGAAAGCACCAGCAATAATTATAGTCTGCCCTGCTGTTTGGAGTAACTGGCCTGATGGCCAAGTGATCTGCTGATTGTGCTGGCCATAAACCACCGGTTTTTGTTCCTGTGCAGTTCACTTGACTGAGTAATGTCCCGTGAAATGCAGGAAGGTTTGCTCTACATAGCAGTAAATATATCCTTTTAGTTTGCTGAGGGACCAGCAAAGGTTTACTGGGGTTTTATTGTAGAAACAAATTTGGCTCTTGGATGTGCACTGCTTCTGTTCCACTGACTTCACCAAGACACAGATGGGCATATTCTCAAACCGGACTTTTATGCTACATTTATAAAATAWCTTCTGTTCTAAAGGATCATAATGGATCCTTTATGATCCTCTTCCCATTTCCCCCTGCTCCTTTCCTCTTTGCCTCCCTTCCCTTTCAAAGATGTATGTTTTACTAAACTGGAACTCTATGTAGGCAGAATGCAGTTTCCCAAACTGAAAATCCACTTGGCAGACCTAAAGGTTATGGCCTTGTCTTTAAAGTGCCATGTAAATTGATAGTGCCCTTTAAATAACCCTATTCTAGGGAAAGGTGCCATGGGATTTACTAGGTAAATGTACGCACTAAAGTCCTCAAAATATAATTTTAAAAGCATACATACTATTAACTAGCTCTGGCTCATCTAAGAAGCATGAAACAATCATATTTTGAGCATATACGAATAACACACAGGTGGTGAACTGCCAAACATGCCCCCGACAAGTTATCATGCAGGAATATGGGATAACAATTTTCATTAAGCAGAGCCAGACAAAAAGAAATAATTCTCTTACAAAAGGACCTCACAGCTATATCCCTTTGCTACTGTTTGCTGACAATGTCCATTAATATTCCAGTGAATTCAACTGAATGATAGACTATACCTGTTATTCTCCAAAGTACAGCCACTTGGGTATACCTGGAAAGTTCAGCAGCAGTCATGCAGCTAAAGAGCTGCTGACATTCATGGGAATCTGTTACAGCCATTCAATTTAGAAACAATTCTAGCTTCAGTGTCCCATGTGGTCTGAGATGGAGAGTTGTAGTTTGGCCTCAGAACTTGGAATCCTAAATTCTGGTTTCAGTTCTGACTTTTACTGTAATTTGTGCCTGAAGATCTAATAATCTCTTGGAGATTATCTCTAAAACTCTGGAAAAGGAGTGGAATGTGGGAGAGCAGATGTGACTGCGTAAGCTCCCAGCTCTCTCAGAGACTGCAGCATCTTCAGAGATGCTCTGGGCCCAAACATAGGCCCAACTAAATCTACAGAGAGTGGAGGATAAAGAAGGATAGCCTTCTCAATTGTAACAACCCTCCAATGCTTTGGGACTGGAACAAACCCTGGAGCACTGAACGCTGAGAGACACGGTTACAGAGAACAAGCTGCCATCTTCCTCCCAAGAAAGTGCTCTTCTCTAACGTCTGTTCATTCCCATACTGTTGAATTACAGGAACCGATAGTGAAAATGTCCAAATCAACGCTCTAATGAAAGCACAGTGAGATCAATGCTCGCTTCCGCTCCCCAGAGTGTGAGAACCGTTCCTGTGGGTTAGTGGTCCCATGCACTGAAAGTGTAAAGGATTTATAGATCTACTGGTTCTTGCGCTGCTCTAGTGAGGAAGGATTAAGCTGTAAAAACAAAGATCAAGAGAAGGRTTGGATTTTCATCATCTTGAGTTCTAGCATTGAATGGTATCACATTGTTTCCATTTTCATTTGTGAAGAGCATAACATGTTAGAAATAGCATTATATTTTAAGCATAGTGCAGAATCATGTATAACTTAGAGGATTTTATTCACAGGTACTTATACGAGTCTTTTCCCAGTTTAAGCATCATTTTGAGTTTCACTATCAAACAGACACAGAAAATCAAGATGAAGTCCATCTGAAACTGCCTGGGTTTTTTTGGTTTGTTTCTCCCTCCCCCCCCCCAATCTCATGTGGTAATTACCCAAACCATAGCTCTGCCGAGGTTCACCACAAGCTTACACAACCCAAAGCTACCAAAACAAATGGGATTTCTTTACTAATGCTTTGCAGAGCATAGCCTTGATGTTCTCTCCTTGCTGTTTCGCTCACTTTAAGTGGGATAATATGTAGTTACTAGCCATAGCACTTCCCTCATGTCTGCTAGAATGGAAACTTTATTTCTCTATACAGTAAATATTCCTGGCCAGTATTAGTCTGACAAGAATTTCTCACTCTCAGTGGAATCAAGCACAATTTTACTGAATTTATTTTTGTATTTGGTAAAGGGAAAACAAAATTAAATTTCCTTTTTTTGAGTCTTCATCCTTATTTTTTCAGTGCTATAGCAATTTTGTAAAGCTTTAAGCAAGTTTTTGCATAGGTTACTGATTTCTTTGGCCTGACATATCCTTTTTTTTTTTTTCCCCAGCCAATAAAGCCAAGGTTGAACTAGAACTCCTGTTATGCAATGCAGCCATCTTGTTTTAGACACATCTGTCTTGGGAACATAAAATATATTCCAGGAGTACATCAGTGACTTCTTATTCAGTCTCTAGTGCATAAGCAAACAATTCCGAAAGTGTAAAACTTAGGAAAATAATTTCTTATTTTTTAAAGCACTGTATGGCACAGAGAACAGTAAATCACAGAAACCTATGAGGGCCACGAAGACAGGCATAATGGTTACAGCCCAGAAAACCAGGATAATTGCTTGGGGCTTTTAGGCTATCAAGAAGGGAAATTAAATATTAAACTGAAACACTCTGCAGGTTGTCCATTGTGCACCAAGAAGAAGGGACAGGCCATCAGGAGTTTATTGCCTGATAGTTAGCACCGTCTTGTAGCTGTCTTTAAGCATCTATTTTCTAAGCCATCTCCAGAAACAGAGGAATGATTGGGTAATTCTCTAATTGAAAACACCTAGGACAACACCCTAAAATACAAAGGACTTCTAGAATGCAGAAGACAATGGTTTCCAAACTACTTCACAATTACCCTATTGCTTGGGATGTGTTCACATTAATTTTCTGCTAGTTCACAAACTGGTCAGAGAATATTTTAACTCCTTCCAATATACTATATGCTTTGAATTTGTTAAATTCTTGTTTTGTTTTGTAATTGTAATGTCATCTTTGGTTTTCCATCTACCTTTTCCCCCCTTTCTCTGTTGTCATGAACCTGCTTTTCCACAGCCTACTCCTGTTGGGAAAGAATTTAGTTCTCTCACATTGTTCTTCTAGTGGAAATTTATCTCTTGGTGGCAAGTGACTATTCATTCTTTCTGGTGGATTGCACCTCTAGGTATAGCACCTACTCCTAATACTACTGTCCAGGCGCTAGAGAGTAGTTTGGCTACTTCTCACAGAATTTTTCTTCTTTGCTTTTTCTTATTTTGTTCAGAAAGAACCACTAGAACTATACAAATATTTGGAAAGAAAGAGAAGAAACAGTAACGTGTTCATTCAGCAATTATTATGGAATACACTTTAATTCATAATAGCATCAGAAATTATAATTTCTGTGTTTTTTAGCCACTTTCATTACAAACTTAATTTTTGAATTGTTCCTACTCTCCATTTACCATTTAATAGTTTTCTACACTAGGTACTTCTAGGGCACAAAGTTGGTAGCATCTAAGTGTAGCACAGGTTTGCAGCTAAAAGAATTTAGTATGAAATGATGCCAAATTCTTTTCAGTTTAATCATTAATCAACCTTGCATATTTAGACCTCAGGCAAAAATAAATAAATATGCTGAATAAAACTTATCAAATAAATTAAGCTATATTACCTAGTTCAGAGAGACAGGTATTCAATAACTACAAATAAAATGGAAAGCTCACCGTTAAAAATTATATATGGGCATGTTAGGCGAGATTCTACATTATGTCATTATATCCTACATTATATCAAATAAAGTAAATTTTTCCTTAGTGTAAAAGGAAGAGCATAGCCAGATGTTATAGCAAGCAATCAATAAAAATATTTTGACAAATAAAAGTAACAATGCTGTCCAACACATGATTGGCAACTACTGAAACATAAATTAAACAAATTTCCCATTGCTGCTTATGGGAAAATTATGCAGATTAGAATTTGATTAGGTTTATATCATGAGACTCAATTTGGACTTTTAATCTATTAAGCCCCAATAAATGAGGCATCTGAATAGCTCCCTTGAGCAGCAACAGTAATAACTACAGCAGTCATTTTTTGCAATATGTGTTCCGACAATTTCTTTAGCAGATGATTCCACGTCTTTAAGTACAATTACTTTGTAACTTCTACAAAAATTTCAGGTGTATGCAGCGAGGAAATGGATCCATACAAAATGCTTAAACAGACATTTTGTGATAATCAAGATCTGTCACTCTGTTCTAGCAATATTGTTTTTCCATCAACTTGGACTTACTTACGGTCGACTTCATGGTCTGTGTGGGCTAAATAGTGCCAGCAGACTTGTAAATTACTCAAGCTGGAACTGAGCTGGAAACCTATGGTAAAATGTCATTAAATTCTCTATAGGCTGGGTCAAAACCAAAATCCCACATTCAAGGCTGTCTTGGGGATCAAAGATTTAACTGTGAAGGCTAAAGTCTCATTTTATCAAAGAAATCTGAACTGGATTCCCAGAGCAGAGCTCTGAGACAGGTGGGATTCAGATCAAGACCACCTCTAACTTATCTGGCAGGTATGCTCCACAGGCCTCCTGCACATTTCCTGCACTCTAATCTATTTGCAAGTATCCAAAAGCTCTTCTCCCGTCTTACTCCGTATTGTAAAAAAGCAACTCTTGGCAAAGCCTGGCAACTAGAGAGCATATTGTGCCCATGTCCAATCCTGCCAGATTTCACCAAATCCTGTCACAACTTTTTAGTGGACAGGTTGTCATAAAAGCACATAGTCAAGTGACAGTATGCAGGTGATTCCCAAAGATTAAGTTTGCAGTTTAAAAACTTCAGGACTTGATTAAAAGCTCAAAGTAAAGGAACGTGGATTTTGTGTTCATGTGTGAATACATTTTTTAAAGAGAACATTCTTCTGGCATTCATACTTTCAGCATACCACTACAAAGATTCTCCGGAAGCCAAAATTTTTTACCAGAACTCCCAATTAAACACCATAAATAGGGGAAAAAAAAATCAGTGTCGTGCTCTTTGTCACTCAAATATTGCCTTCTGTGACACACACAACTTCAGAGTAGCATGTCTGTTAAAGACATCTTAGTAGATATCATGTATGAAAATGAATATCAAGTTGTTTTGAACTATGCCAGTCTGCATAATGCTAACTCAACCAACCTTCCCATAGGAAGCCCAAGAAATCACTCGCACCCAGGTGCAGCTACCACTGTGGGGAATGATAATCACCTAAGGAGTATTTGTATATTCCTTTAAACAAAAACCCTCCCGATTCAAACAGGTAGCTTACCACATCCCTGCTACAGTTTAATCCAAACCTTGCAAATAACGTATGGTGCCCAATTTGAAACGGGAATAAAGAAACACCATCCGAGGGTTTGGAGTATATTTTCAAAACACGCGCATCTTCCCATCAGCACAATCAAAACACACACATCTTCCCATCAGCACAATCATTTGCACTTCAGAATTATTGGTGTTACTGGCCAGTATGAAAACCATCCCTGCCACGCACGATTACGTAATAGGAAGGTAAGTACCTCCAGAAAGTACTGCCATTAAAAGAAATGTCAACCCTCTGATACTGAAGTTCACAGGAATGGCTAACACATTAAATCAGCCTTATATTCTGTTCAGCTCGTAATATTATCCTTGTTTTATATGTCACATATACATTATGCCACATTCTATTCCAGTTTCAATATAGGTCTACCAAATATTAAAATTGGCTAATTTATTGCAATTACTCTTGACTGACTGGAAATATACAGACACCAAAGATTTCCTTTTATTTCTACTCCTCTTTTTTCACATTAAAAAAAAAAATCTAAATAGAAATTGCGGTTACAGAATCAGGATGACTCTGAAATAGTTCTCTAATTGTATATTCTTGAATGATGTACCAGTGGCAATATATTAACTACTAATAATATCTAAGATTGTGTAGACACAACTGCCTGAAGAACAGCAGTGATACTACTGGTAGTACCCAATTTGTAAAGTTTGGGAACCTCTGCTTCAATCAGTACAGGATCCAGAATCAAGAAGCCAGAAAGCAACTTATGCCTCTGACAGCCCTTCTGGGGGGAAGAATATCCAAAGCATACAGTCATCAGTGAAAATAAATAGATAATTTGCTCAAATGTATCAAGAAAAAAGGAAAAGTATATACAAAACCAGTGAGGTACTGTCTGTTCTTAAGAAAAAATGAACTTTCCATTGCTAAGTTTGCACTATTTTGGCTCACAGTTTTTCCCCTCTTCAGTCAATATTAATCTTAGAAAGAAAAGTAACTCATTATCATGACTGAATGACTCATATTATTTTATTAGAGTTTTTGCTAAAATCTTTAAGGGTTTTGCCTGCCTTGCATAGTTCAAATGTCTTTTTATATTAAAGAAGTACCAGCAGAATCCTCTGTACACTAGCTCCATATTTATTTTGTTTATATGGGATCCAAAACCCATTACACTAGCAACCAAGCTGGTAAAGACAATGATAGCAGTAAAATGTAATGTGGTATTCTTTAAGTAGTGAAAATTAAGTGACAACCATAAAATATATGTCATGGTATCCAGTGCACAATACAGTCATACTGAAAACTTCCAGCAAGCAGGTGGTTTTTTTTAGTTTTCAGCATTATATTGACTATTTACTGTCATATATACATCTAAATACTACTGTTGGATTTAAAAATGGCATAACCTCTATAAACACTTATACAACACATTAAATTTCCTATTCATTATTATTTACCAGAGAGTTAAATGGGTTGATAAAAAATAAAATGTTTACTTCCTTGTTTCAATTTCACTAGTCCCAATATCAGTGGAAACAGCTACCCTTTCAACTAGGGGCTTTGAATATTTCTGAGAGTCTTTAGYCTATTTCTTGTTATTTGATAGGATTCTAAGAATAAGTATTCAAGTTGCAATGTGGATTTTTGTAGGTAGTCAGGTAGTTCAAGAAGTTTGCATCTGTGATTTTGGGCAAGGCCAATCTGAAATATAAATCTGCAGATAAATTTTAAGGCCTATTTACATTTGACACTGCAAAGCACATTGCCATAAAATAAAAAAAAAATCAAGATACATTCCAAATTTTAAGAAGCACCCTCTTTGTCTATATAATTCAGTCTACAGCTGTCTCACTCAAAATAGAAGATATGTCCATTTACATTGCCACTCACGAACTGAATTGGAGATTTAATTGAAGAGTTAATAATAATCAAATTCTGAAATGTTGAGAAACCTGGGAGTCACAAAGGTAAGGTTGCAGTTCTCAAGCAAGTAAGCGGAATCACTTCTCTTTCTTGCAAGGAGAGTATTTTGAAATGTGCATCACAAGATACTTTGCATAAGCACTTCTCCACCTTTTTCTCCTGACAGACTTCCCATTGATTACCAAAAGGTAGCTCCTGCTTTGACTCACATGAGGGAAGTCCTATGAAGAAACAAGTCAAGAGAGTTACTAGTCTTGGAGGAAAAGCTCAGGAAGGCACTGCTTTCCCCTGCCTCCCTTCGCTGATCAGCAAGGGAGAGCAGAGAGATGTTCAATCCCCAGTCCATCCTCTCATGAACACCCAGAAGAAAACACTCTAGGTCCATTCCACGTTGCTAGCTATCAACTTGGTCTCTACTGTTCGACAAGAAAAAAGATGGGGACATTTCTTCCCTTTCATGAATTTTAGGTGTCACACTAGGCTTATCAACACCTAATAATGAAATTTAAAAACAAAAAGCCTGCAATTTTCATTTGTTTTTAGTAAAATTACTGTAGCTGCTAGACACTAAAAATAAACAAAAGGAGTTGACAATGGAAACATTACTTCACATGCCACATATGTCTGGCTAAGAAAATGTTGTAAATAAGACTTCGAATCCGTGTTTAAAAACTCCATGAATGTCATACGTCAAGGAATCCTTTCCCAAGATTTTGTGGCAAAATCCCTTTTTTTATGAACTCTCAGGAAGATTTGGTAGCAAGGGGCAGGCAATGAAATCAACTAGGATATAACAGAGTCTCAGATTTATCTGTTTGCTTAGGCACATTTATTAAACTGGAAATAGCAAGGTTGCTAAATTGGAGTTATAAGGAAAAATATTTTTTATATTTGTCCTCTAAGAGTTCACCAAAACATTATTTTAAGCAGCTTGTCAAACACTGATCTCAAACCAGGGTAGATTAGATAAATCAATTCAATAGGGATTTTTTTATATAGCTGAACTTATTTCTGAAAAGTTTGAAGTTACTGTTCCAGGAAGACATCTTCATACATGAAAAGTTAGAATGGGAACAATTCACAAATTATTGAGGATTTACAACAGATATAGCTTCTAAAATACACAGCTTAATATGCTAAACAAAATGGTTCAAGTACCTCTTCTAAATTTAATTTTGGTTACAGCATAAACTGTTTTTGAGCAAGCTTACACTCGTGACTAATGGAACATTTGTTCTTAAGAATATCTCCTATAACTGTAGTGTTATTAATCCAATCCATCTGTCCTCAAACAAACAAGAAACAATTCCACCAATGTTTTCGCAGCCCCCACACAACACTGTCCGATTTCATTTCTCTCTCCTTTGTTTTTAGAGAAGGAGTTATTTCAAAGATGTCTGGCTGTCTTTGCCCTCACTTGGAGACTCATTCTAAGTCACAGAACAAGCAGATTGACATGAACTTGATAGAAATAGAAAATCCTATGAGGACACCAATCACATTATAATCCTGCCTATGCATTTAAGCAAAAACTCTGTAAAGTCAAACTCGTAGAAAATATATATGCTGTTACACTGTAGAGATACTTTGCCTCTCACTATTAACCAGTAATCATGCTCTTGTATTAGTATTAAGAGTATTTGACATTTAAAGTTGAAAATAAAATTTAAACCAGCAACCAAATCTCAAATCAATATGAAAGGTCCAATCTTAATTATACCTTCATAAGATCTACTTTAAAGCTCTAAGGAAAGTTTGAAAAAGATCAGGTATTCCTATGACATTACAGAAATTTTATATAATCTTAATCTTGTATCCAAATAAGTCAGTATGAAAATTCCCAGTAAMCATAATCTTATTGGGGTGTATTGAATAAAAATAAGGCACAATAACTAGTCAAGAACAAAGTTTATCCTTCTTCCTTCAATAAAAATTTCTACCATACCATTTGCAAAATTCATAGATTTACTTTTTCAAGTTTGTTTTGTTCAGTTGTTAAAAAGAAAAACTGCAAAAATACATTATTAGGAGCACAGCAGTATTGATTTTCAAATGAAGGCATTGCCCCAGTTCAGTCTGCATATCCAGCTCTGCAGATGCTGAAAGGGTTGGAAGGTTCTTGATAACCAGAAGCTACCAAGTTTTTAGAGACTGTCTATTATGGAAAGTCTGGGCTGCCTCAAATTTAACCATGTCAAACTTAAAAATCAACAGCTATGTCTTGATAAAAGAACACCAACTATTTTGTAAGTTTTACCCTAAAGTTGTTGAAGTTCTGCAACTCACTAGCAGGTGTTAGATTCTGCTCTTCTACAACAGATATCACAGACTAGGATTTAACTGGAAAGAACAAAGAACTAACATCTAGCTTTCTCCTGTAACATTATTAGACTGGTGGAATCTGCTGGATATTGATGTTTTGTATCTCTTCCACACTAAAGCAAACACAGTGACATTGATCTCTGAATTCATGTATGTCCTTTAAAAAAAAACCAACCACATTTATGCATATAAATAACCATTTATTAAACAAACAATACGTTCTGAAGCAAAGAAAGATACCAGAATTACGCTCATGAGGCTGCTTGCTATGGTATATAGCTTTCAAACTATCTTGTAATCCTGTAATATATTATCTATATGTTCCATTTTCTTGAAGTTATCTTCATAATCAAGATGCTATCACAAGTATCGTGGGCATTGGAACTATTTTTAATTTTCATTTAAAGAGCAATTAAAGAAAGACAATGGATACACAAGATAATAAAGTCAGTGATTAGCAGCATGCAAATGACATAGGCTTAATGATAATACCCTGTTCTATTCTCCAAAGGGCCTGTCGAGAGAAACCATTCCTACATGTGGTTGTGCAGCTAATGTGCCTCAGCCTACAATTACAACATTGCTGACACCATTAACCACTGAAACAACATCACTTCATGAAATCCTTGTTGTCTCATTAAAATGCAAAGGGTCAGGTAATTTACCAGCATTGTGTGTCTACTTTTGTTGTGGGTAATTAGTAAGCATTACCCAGCACGGACTCCTACTGGGAAATACTGAAACTGTGAAATATTAAAAAGATTTTTTTTTTTTATTTGATAGGAATTTGAAAGATTCACAATTATAACCTCAAGACACCTTTGTATTCAAGGGGCCATGAAATACAGACCTTTTATACATTTAATGTCACAAGATTTTATGGTTGGTTATTTCAGAAACTAAACTTCAAATTTTAAAAAATTTTCTCTTGTATAATTGGATCTAGATATGTATCTCCTGCAGTTAAGAACTTCTAAAAAATACAGAGACAGAGRAGCAAAACACCTTACAGTTTCTTAAAGACTTACAAAACCCCAAATAATTTCTTCAAAAAGACTTTTTTTAAAGTTAAAACACAGAGATTGGTGTAGTACATTCTGATACCCATGTT
Organism: Oceanodroma leucorhoa; assembly: GCA_030449065.1. Lineage (NCBI taxonomy): Eukaryota > Metazoa > Chordata > Aves > Procellariiformes > Oceanodroma > Oceanodroma leucorhoa. The sequence goes on from JASVER010000014.1 coordinate 5,192,910, forward strand.
CCCTTTCTTCTTGCTAATTGAAGTCCCATATCATCATTTAAAGCAACCTTGATAACATTCACTATTGGCTCACATCTTGTCAGGGAGCAGAATGGTCTCTTATTCTTTAAATGGAAGTTTTGGAACATAAAACACATTCCAATAAAAGTGAACAGAAAATTATGAATTCATTAAACTACTTTGGTATCTTGTGCTATATATAATATTTATATTCCAACTACTGTAAAATATGCTTTAATATCTTTAGGCAACTATAAGGACTTAAATATTTATAAAATGGCTAAAGATAAAGTATAGCTCTCTTATTCCTACATACAGATGATGTAAGGCATGCAATCAAAGACAATAACACTTTCAACCCATTTGTCAACTTAAAGGAGCCTTTCAACTTCAGATCCCTTGTGTGCAATCTACATAAGAGTTGTTGCCTACATAGGCAACTCCAAAGGAGTTTGCTCCTTAAAAACTACCAAGAGTGCTATACTTCACATAAAACAGGGTTTTCTGAAAATGGAGACAAAACTATAAATTTGCAGGCAAAACAGCTCCAAGTGGGGCTTCAAAATACTGCTGTATTTATCTCTGGGACATCTGGGAACAGGAAGCATTTTGATTTAATATTTCATAACATAGAGGCAATTGCTTCCTTGCCTGGTGTATAATTAATGCTCATAAAAAGAGCAGGGTTTTTTTATTCCTCAGCATCAGAAATGCACAAAATAGAACACCTTCATAATAGGGGGTTTGCTTTCAAGATGTTGAAAAGCAAATAATAATAACATAGAGTCACCATGAATTTATAACAGTCTTGGGATGGTTAAATATATTTAAGTGTGAAATCATGTGCTTGATGTACTGTACTATCTACCTCCTTTGCCTGGTTTTATCTTTCTCTGGCTGAAGCAGAAGGTGGCTTGAAAGCAGAGGAGAAAGCCAATTGTGAAAGCCTGAAGGTATTTGGGCTAGGACCTTGCAGCATTTCTCAAATACAGGGAAATTGTGTCAAAGAAATGCACCTCGCTAGCCATTCCTCAACACATTTTTAGTCTATAAGCAACAGAATTGAAAACCTCTTTTCTTAATAGTTTTTCTCTCTTCCTAGGAAAACTGAGAGAGACAGGAAACTGTTCTCCGTGTGTGTAAGTTCCGGCAGCTAATGTTAGCGTCCAGCTGCAAAGAAAATACAGGAAATGCAAACGGCGCTGGGTGGGAACTTTTCTCTGAAGGGTTTCTTGTGAAGGCTGGAAGGCTAGCAAGGTCCTGTTTGACAGAAGGGAATGACTCCCGACATAGATAGCTTCTATAGCACAGGAAATAAAGTTAAGTGAACACCCTCTCTCCCACCCAGCCTCTTTAGTTTATTTAAGTCCAAATCTTGCAAAGACTTGCACATAATCTAACTTTACACAGGTGGATAGTTTCATTGAAGTCAGAGAGATTTATTAACCTGTGTAACATTGAGCACATAAGTTTTGAAACAAGCAAGGCATCAGACTGTAAACTTGCCAGGGCAAAGGCCATATTTTATTCTTGTATATATCAGGACTATGACAACAAGCTCTCAATCCCATCTAGAGCTCCAGTGTGCTACCATAAAATAAATTACAGCTATCAGCTGATCCATCTGGTTCAGCAGGATAAGAAATTATGTGCATGTTGCAAAAAGGTAGCACTGAGTTATTTATCACAGTGACCTTATCTTCAAAAATTGGATATTTTTGTGAGCAAATGGTGATGTGGGACATGTGCTGGGAAGTTAGGATACCCGTGTATCATTTTTCAGTTATTAACTGCATTACTTAGGATGGTCAGCCTTTGTTTTGAAAAATATTTCAAAATTCAGTTAGTTAAATAATAACCAACTAACCAAGTAGAAAATTTTGTTAATTGGATTATTATTTTTGTCATTTACAACAACTGATGCTAGCAAAAACACAAGGAGCATTCAGAAACACACAGCATAAAAACATCCTTAATAGGGTGTAACCCCTGCACTATACTATCAGTCCTGACAAAACAATAACCCTGATGCCAATGCAAAATACTTGCCATTTTTGCAAATGTGAGTGGTAGGAGTCATATTGTCTAGGAGAAAATTTTTCAAAACATCAATGTGATTTAGGAAATTACGAGTTATCTTTAACAAGCATTCTGTAGCCTAAATTACACTGATTTGCAAAGACATACAGGAATCTAAGTGTTTAAAAGATTAAAGTTAGTGTCATAGCTCACTTTGACACTTAAAAAATTACCCTACACCTTTCACCTTTTGCCAGCAGTATTCATTTATTTATTTTTAATATTACATCTATATTTAATATTCTACATTTATTTATATGCTTTCCTAAGGAGATTAAGTAACTCCTTAAACTCTAAAATTATTTAGTTGGTTTAAGTAGAGTTTGATTTTCTGTATTTGAAAGTAAGGCTCTTTATTTCTACACTTCCACGTAATGTAACAAATTAAACATAGGAAACAGTGCTGGAGGTGCCACAGAATATTGAATTCCATAACAGCCTAAAAAGTAACTGCATCTGTATTCTAACAACCCTATATTCTGAAATCTTCACTTAAAAACTTCATCTTATGACTATAAAATAAAAGAAATAATATTCAACATTCACGAAAAAACCCTCCTTCAGGAATAAAACTGTTGTTTTCAACTTACAACAAACACCTCTAACAGCAYTACAATACAGTTATCTCTGAAAGTGACACAAAACCTTTGCTAACCAAGCATTTCAGACAGTATTTATCCTTTCCCCTTGTTTAAGAATTTTCTCTCATTTCCAACCTTGATACTACTATTGTTGTTCTCTCTCTTTTGCTAACATTTCAGAGATAAAACAATCAAGAATTATTGATTGGTAGAGGTGAAAAAGAATATATTACCTGCAAACACAATGGAATGTAGATCTCAAATTCGTTTTAATAGGAAATTTCTTGCAGCAGATTGTGAGACCGAGTCCATGAAAAATCGCAATAATTTAAGAATTAATCAACAGATTGTGAAATAAATCTAATGAAACTCAGTGGTTAACTGTTTTTGTCCTTTCAATCGAAGTTTAAGCCAGCTCCAACAAAAAATGATGAAGCCACAAGTGATTTTTAAAGGAACTGGATCAAATTAAACTAAACTTGTACAAGGTTATTTTAGCTTGTGTAATCTGTTACACTTGAAAGTCAGTGTGTAAAATTCTGAGTATGTTTACTTGATTTTATAGGATTTTCCCCAGAAGAATCCTGCCATGATGTATGAGATGTATTACCCAGGAGTTCATCCCCTCTTTATTTTTTTTCTCTTTATTCTTTCTTGTTGGAGGATCTATTACAAGAACTGTAAATGGAGGCCTTAAAAAGATCTCTCATGTGTTGAAATAGTGTTCCTAGGGAAAATTCTCATAAGTTGAAGTCATTCAGCAAACAGCTGCAATTGTTACTATGCTGAAATACATCTACACTGCTGTACTGTGATCTGTCTTGTAATGTCCATAGAAAAAATGTTACTATACAGCCTCCCCTTTCTGTACTTTAGACCTGCTTGGAGCCATAAGATCGCTTTTCTTTATTGTTTAGTAAGTGTTTTTTAATGAAATGTACTGCTCTTATTATATAGGACTCAAAATAAAATCTAAATCACTATCCAATAAAAGAAAATTATTGAGTTGGATATCTAAAGTTACTACCCAGGGGCTACTCTGGTACAGTATTTATAAGTCTCTAAACAGTTAAGTATAATTGTCTTTCTATTTTTTGGGAAGAAAGCCAAATAGCAGTTTTAGTTACAACTGAAGAAAAATATTTTGTGTTGGGCCCTGTTCATCTGGTGGGTAAAACAACAAGTAAAATTCCCACAATGTACAAATCTGAAAGACAAGAAACATGAAAAACCAAATGGGAACAGTCAATAGATGCTACTTGAAGAAGAAAGGATGGAAAGGTCAACAGAATGAGGGAAAGGAGAATTACTGGAGCTCTCCCAACATAACTGCCAAGGCAGAGCCCATCCCAGACTCAATCTTCCAGGGTGCTTTGGAAAAATGTTATGGCTAGGGAGTACAAAGGCTTAACATGGATCTAATATTCTTTGGTCTTCTCTCCAAAATACTTCTTGATAATGAACTATCCATCACATTTGAGAAGTCATGGCAGTCGGTGAAGTTCCCACTGACTGGAAGAGGGGAAACGTAACCCCCATTTTTATAAAGGGAAAAAAGGAATACCTGGGGAACTACAGGCCAGTCAGTCTCACCTCTGTGCCTGAGATCATCATGGAACAGATCCTCCTGGAAGCTATGCTAAGGCACATGGAGGACAGGAAGGTGATTCGAGACAGCCAGCACGGCTTCACCAAGGGCAAGTCCTGCCTGACCAACCTAGTGGCCTTCTATGATGGAGTGACTACATCAGTGGACACAGGAAGAGCTACAGATGTCATGTATCTGGAACTCTGTAAGGCCTTTGACACGGTCCCCCACAACATCCTTCTCTCTAAACTGGAGAGATACAGATTTGATGAGTAGACTGTCCAGTGGGTGAGGAATTGGTTGGATGCCCCGCTGAGAAGGACTTGGGGGTACGGGTGGATGAAAAGCTGGACACGAGCCAACAATGTGCGCTCGCAGCCCAGAAGGCCAACCGCCTCCTGGGCTGCATCAAAAGAAGCATGGCCAGCAGGTTGAGGGMGGTGATTCTGTCCCTCTGCTCTGCTCTGGTGAGACCCCACCGGGAGTCCTGCGTCCAGCTCTGGAGCCCTCAGCACAAGACATGGACCTGTTGGAGTGGGTCCAGAGGAGGGCCACAAAAATGATCAGGGGGATGGAACGCCCCTGCTGTGAAGAAAGGCTGAGAGAGTTGGGGTTATTCAGTCTGGAGAAGAGAAGGCTTCGGGGAGACCTTACTGCAGCCTTTCAGTACTTAAGATGGGGACAAACTTCTTAGCAGGGCCTGTTGCGACAGGGCAAGGGGGAATGGTTTTAAACTAAAAGAGGGTAGATTTAGACTAGATATAAAGAAGAAATTCTTTACAATGAGAATGGTGAAACACTGGCACAGGTTGCCCAGAGAGGCGATAGATGCCCCATCCCTGGAAACACTCAAGGTCAGGTTGGACGGGGCTCTGAGCAACCTGATCTAGTTGAAGATATGCCTGCCCATGGTTGGACTAGATGACCTTAAAGGTCTCTTCCAACCCAAACTATTTTATGATTCTATGATAAAATAATCACACTTTGTATTTGAAGGGACAGAATGAGAATCAGGAAGGATCAAGGGACAATAAAAACAAATCTCCAGTACCTGAGGGTGACTTTTTTCTCCACCACAAACATACCTCTTTACAAACCTTTCTGGGAAGACAATCAGTCAACATCTATAAGAGTAACTGCAAAATAAAAACAGGACTTCCCTTGTCACAAATAAGACATCTGACCGAGTTTATRAGTCATTTTGTGAAGAGGTGGGCCAAGCTCTGACTTTACAGCATTTTGTATCTCAGAAGCTGAGACATCTTAATGAAAGCGATAGTTTGCTGCAGCTTCAGTGGGATACACTTTGGCCTTTCTATCCTTGGAATCTAGGTCTCCCAAAGCCAACAAACTGCCCTTATGATTTCCAAAAGTTCATTTTCAGGACATGAGAGGCTGCACCCCTAACCTCTAGTGAGCCTAAGGAGTTGCCCAGTCAGCTTTGAAACGTTCAATGCAGACAGCCATGAGAATGCTTTCAACATGAGAGCTTTCAACAACTCAGATCCAATTTGAAAGAGTTTCTTGTTCTTTTAGAGTAGAATTACACATTTTATGGAAAGGAGACTAGCAAATCCTTCCTGAACAGTAAGCTTTTCCTTCTAAGGAATGCACGTTGTTTCCATTCACAGTTCTGTGTAATCGTATGTTTGGTCATATGCTGCCAGACAGCTGACGATGAACATAGATTTGACAACTTAGAGAGTTTACTGTCATCCGCTCTGGGTACTCCCAGGTCCTTTGTAGCTCTGGTCCAGAATATTTTTTTCTTCTGTACCTTGGAAGTGTGAGYTATTTTTTTCTTCAGAAGGTCAGGGCAGAGCACTCCGGTTGGTTAAGATGCAATTCTGGCAGGATCAGTCAGGACTTAAAGCAGGCAGACCAGAGGACAAAAGTGTTGTCGCACTACTCATGGAAGGTCCAGATAATTAATGCTACCCAGTCCAAAAGCCTGGGAATATTTTAACACTATAAGGAGGTCCTAGCAAGTCTTTGTTCCTGCATGAGAACTGCTGTGTGCATATTAAATCCATCTTGAACTAGTAATGAGAAAATCCTTTGTYGATATAAACCAGATTAATTCAGTAGACTTTCTTTCAGCAGTTAACTTAATCCATTGGGAATTGGCAGCCCTATTGTTACAGAACTTTCCCTATCAGGAAGCCTTGCTGTCATATGTCCACCCTCCTGTTCCTTCTACAAGGCCTTTCCTCTCAGATTGCATCTGAGTTCAGCTGTTGGTGCAACACTATGTCCCTGGTTGGAAAGGGCATGTTTGGATGGATATAGAAGGTTGGCTAGTGATGAATGTTTATATGCCTAGGACTAGAAGTGACTTTGGTGTTAAAGTAGGTTACAAGGGTGAGGCTCTGGGGAAAAGGGAATGAAATCCCCAAATTTGTGGGTTCTTTTTCTGCTATCAACTTAGAACAAAGGAGTTATAGATATGGCCCTGTACTTCAGCAATGGCCAATGATTATGGCTTATCTGATGGTTAAGTAAATTTGCATCCTGCTTTTTATGATGCACTTCTTGCWCTGGTGTCATCTTTTGTCTGACACAGGAGTGAAATAATCACGGATAAAAACTGGAAAGATCCTTGTGCATTCAATAACCTATCAAATAAATGACTGCAATTTTTTTCTTTTTCAGAGGCATAAACATAAATTATATACCAGGTTTTCATATGAGATTCCACTGCTTAGTGATTACAGAATTATACTAGCTTATTACTTAGAATAGCAAGGGTAAGATTACACTGTTAATTCCCTCACCAAAAATCTCACAGCTTAGCCCATATGTTTCTCAGGCTGTTCACATATTTTGTTTCGTTTCTTCTTTTTTCAACACCCTGTCACAGGTCAAATGACATTCTTCCACACACCCAGATTTTCTAATGTCAGTGTTTCCTATGATCAGTAATAGGAGTCACATAAAAGAACAGCACAGAACACTCTTTCAAGGGATGGTGTTGGTGAGCAATGTCTTAATTCAAAATCGTAGAAAAATGCAGATTGGCAATACTTAAGGTTTGTACCAGCTAATGTGTTAAGGATAAGTGAGTATGGCAAATAATACACAAATGTTTAAGCAAAAGTAAAATGACAACTCGCTCTGTAAATAAAGGTACTTCATTGCCAGTAAGGAGCTGTAAGGTGGTTCTAGTATGCTGCTTGTTGACCAGCAAAAGTTGAATCACCTGGTTTATATAATTGTCATGATAGTTGTGTCCACCGTATGTTAAAGCTGCATTTCGTAGACAAAAAAGTCACATTGGATATAACTTCCAGTAAAGTTTGTGATATCTATTGATCTAATTGCTTCTGACAGTCTAACCATTGTAGTCAAGGTCTTTCAAGAAAATTTACTGTACTGAAAGCAATGCAACCAATTCAGGAGTTGTGGATACCATAAGCAGAGAATTTACTGGGAAGATAATTATTTTCTGAAGCAACTGGTTTTAGAAGAAACCCTCCCTAGTGAGTGCCTCCAATTRAATAGGCTGCTGGTTACCTGCCTTATGTTATGCCCTGTTTCCCCAGAAAAGCTACAAAGAGAGTCACCTTTTTTTTGACTGGCAGACTGATATTTACCTGAATAAATGTCAAAAATTTCTAAGTATGTGCTAACCTATTGTGCCTCTGCTTCTCTGCATCAGCAACATTGAATAGGGCTGAAGGGATTTGGACCGTGGTCCCAGTCTATGCTTCCTGACCTATGGGTCAGGGGCTATGCTGTAGCAGCAACTTGGGTGTTATAGAATCATAGAACAATTCAGGCTGGAAGGGACACCAGAAGGTCTCTAGCCTGACTTTCTGCTCAAAGCAGGGTCAGCCTTGAGGTCAGATCAGGTTCTTCAGGGCTTTATCCAGTCAGGTCTTGAATACCTCCGAGGATGGAGAGTAAAAAATGACAGGTATTCATGTGGTGCACAAGACTCTTATATTGCTAGGTTTTTCCATCCTCATTCAGGGATGGTCTAAGATCCAGTGTACTCCCAGAGGTAAAATACAACAGCCAAGTGTTGGAAATATCACTAACCTCTGAGCAAAGGCAGAAGAAGGAAATTCTCTCAGACTGCCTCTGCTCAAGAACAGGAAGGAAGGGAGGAAAGGGGTGAGACAAACAGATTCTATTTCTTGATGATTTTAATTACGTRTGTAACGGGAGACTGAGAGAGACCCACCAAAGAATAGCCAATAGCCTGATAGTGAAAGTACACATTTGGTTTTGAGATACAAAATTTCAAATCCCAGGTCTAAATCAGCAAAACAAGGAACCTCCATGCCTGTCTTCCACTTCTGCAATGAGTTTCGTAATCATGACTAAGTTATCATAGTGTGAGCAAGTCAGTCTCACAATTTTTTAATTAAAATATTTGGGGTTGTATTGCTTCCAGGTCACAGATTTGAAACGTCAAACACCCATGGGATTGAAAAAAACACTTCCTTCCTGTTCTTCTTTAAATCTACTTGTTATCCACAGAATTATCCAACCTGACTTTGAAAATTTCAAACTTTTAGTTTCTTGGTACAATCTAATTCCAGTATTAAATTCCACAGTTTTATTGCTGATTCTAAGAAAGTACTTTTCACATTCAAGAAGTTTCTGTATTCAAGAAGTTACACCGCTGCCTCTGATTTTTGGCTCATAACCCCTATTTCCTGATTAGAGTATAAAGAGGAAAAACTTAACCTAATCTTAGTTCTCACAGACCTTGAGGGAAAACTATCTCTAGGTCAGGCTCACGGGGAAATTGCAGACCAAAGCACTATCCTTTCTACACCTACATTTATAGCAGGGCTAGATCCAGAGGGAATATTTACTGCAGCACTTAATAGGTTTATCAAAGGTAGGACTTCAGCTGCATAAGCTGCAAGACCCTTCCGGGATGGGAAGATGATTGTTTTTACACTGATGGTCTTTGCCAGGGTGCTTACAACTGCTTTGAAGGTGCTTTACACAGGCACAGTTGGTGTAAAATAGTCTTTGGCTACGTATGAATCAGTCTCCTACTCTCAGCAAAGACTGGAAGGATTTTGTTCAGTGTCCTTAAATGGGATGAGTAGATGTCAAACCATGGGAAGAAATCAGCTTTGAGTTAATTCTAAGTGGCTTTTTGAACAAGAAGGCGCAGGAACTATAAAGACAATTTAAAATTCTTGTTATTTTTATTTTACTTTTTGGCTTGTATTACTCAGCTCTTTTTCTCTGTGGTTGCAATGTGCTTTACATAAAAAAGAAATCTTGTTAGACAGAGGCTTCAGGTATTCCGAAGTGAGTATGAGTTAGCTTTGGCTATATAATAGCAATTGCCCTGGTAAGAAATCGACAGAGCAGGACAGGATGAGAAAGCAATGATTTTATAAATTTTTTAGGAAAAATTTAAAATGAGGAAAAAATGCCAGTTTCACATTCATTCATTTTTCCTCTGCAAGGTGTGCTTTGTGATGTAGCAGAGAAACTATGTGACTGTCCCTTTAAAAGCCATCATACCAATCAGCAGGTTTAACTGTCAAGCAAGCTGATGTAGGGCTCTTTGAATTACTGAGTGAGGGATATTCTTCCTGCCAGGTCCTGTCCCCTGTAGGCACTGCAGAAAAGTATTATAGGGCAGTCCTTACCTTGGGAATTAGCCTGCAAGACCCCAATGCTGTCATCAAACTGCATAGATTTGATGTTGAGTGACGCCAAGATGCATTCCTTGTCCTGCAGCGAAGCATCATCAATATTATTCTGATTGGCTGACAGGATAACGCACATGTCGCAGAGGTTGATGTTGACAGCCCTTAAATCAGCCCGACTTAATGGCGTACCCTTCGGCACAGAGAAAAAAAGGGGAGGGGCAGGCAGGAGAGGAAAAAAAGAAAAACAAATTAAAGATTGAGAAGGAGCTTTGGGAAATTATTTAACAAGTATCTTTTTTATGCTCTGACATTAAGCTGGTCTAACTATGTGCCAGGGAATAGGAGATGTGTGCTAATCTAAAGGGTAGTTGGTGCTGATGGCAGCATTTTAGGTTCAGTCTCAATACTCAGTCAAGCTATTACTAACAAACAAGAAACAGGAATAATGCCAGCATTCTACATCTCATCGGTGACTTGAAATTGTCTTGATTTAAGTTGCTATCATGTTGGAACCTCTGGCTCTCTGAATATAACAAAGGGTGTGTTTTAAATGACTATCTACTACCAAGTTACAATGGGCTTGGGCAAAAGAATAGCAATTTAAACAGGAAAGCATTGTGTTCTACACATTTGAAATGCAATGAGGATAAAGTTATTTTTTTCTACCTGAAGCAATACACAAAAAAGGTTAATCCTTTTCAATGCATGTTTTTGGTGCTTCTAGAAGGAAACACACTGATCTTCAAAGTTGTGTGATTAAACCCTTTGAAACAGAAACACGACTTTACCTTAATGAGAACAACTCATGCAACATTCCCTGCTTCCACAATTCTCAGAGAATGCAATAATTAAAATGAAATGTTGTGGTAGTCTGTGGGTTTTTTCATAGTTAACACAAATGAGACATGACACTTAACCCATTATGTTTTGTTTAAAGATAACACTTGCCTTTCACATCCAACAGTCCACATCTCTAGTCATAGAATATTAAGTCTATGTCACAGGGGCTGCAAGGTCCAGGAAAAAAAAAGATTTTTTTTATGGAAACTAGATTCTGCTCTGCTGCTTCACATAGTTTGGTACCCAAAAACCCTAATGATGACGAGGAGACTAAGCTGCCCCCTTGTCACACAGTGACTTTCATAAAACCGAGTCAAGACCCTACTCCTCCGTCTCCTGATCACTCATGGTGAACGTCTCCTGAACTCCACTGAGAACATTCAATGCAAAAGTGAATTGAAAATGCACAGAGTGAAGGCAGAGCTCAATTCTTATTCAGTGATTGCCACCTAGTTTCAGATACCAGCCTCACTATTCCACGCTACTTTCAATAATTTGAGGCATGAAACCTTGTGGAAAACAGTATATATTAAACAGATATGATTTAGTTATAAAGTACTCAAAGGATTATTCCTGTCACCTTAATTCTGCCCTTTGTGTCTGTACTGTGCACCAAATGAAGCAGGATTCCTGTGGGGAAAAATAATATGCAATCATGTAATTAATTAAAGGCCTACTCCTAATGATTTTATGCAAAGGGACAGAATTAAGGCTGCCTGAGGATATTTAAAATTGGCATTTGCCTACTTTTTAAGAGTTTACTCAGCAGCTTAAATGCCTCTTTTAATACAGACTTCAAATGAAATTTCCACTTTTTTTTTTTAAACCAGAACAAATGTTTTTATATTCGGCTGTAACCAAACCCCCATCAGATATCAGCAGCAAGTTTTACCTCGTGAACCAAAGCACAGAGAAGTAGGAAATGAGTTTGAGTGGTCTCCCTTTACCACACGATTCCTACCAGTATGATCTCAGAAACTTTAGTAGACTTTTAAATTAGTATAATTAGATCAGAATAACGCTGTTATTTTTAACTTTATATCGCCATTTTGAACCAGATCGGCTGAAAAAAAAAAAGAAGAAAAAGCAGTAATGAAGTCTGTATGGTCTTCAGCACCCTTGATTACTGTGTAAGATACAATTCCTTTACATATTCTGTATCTTTAAAGGTGCGTTAACTAAATATTTAAGCTGTTTAACTTGAAATTAGTCCAAAAGTACTCTAAATTTGGGTGCAAACTGATTGGGGAATGTAAAAGTGGTGTATTTTCTTAATGCCTCTTCAGAATTCAGAATTGAAACTTTACAAATACGTATTATRATAATGGATACACATTATATACTGGATAATTTGGAAGTAGTAGTTGGCTTCCATTCTGCTCCACAGTTCAGCAGTATTATTAATTTAATTCTGATTCCTCAGTCTTTAGCCTTCACAATGACTGGAATTAAAAGGGATTGGCAGGAAGAGGAGGATATTAACTGACCAAATCTGATATTGACACCATTTTTGTGACAGCAGAGAATCTTGTGACACCATCTGTTGGATCAGTTTACAGAAAAAAGCCAAAGGCTAACACTAAACTGCATTTACAGTAACAAAGACCTACAGCCTGAATTAATCAGAAGTGAAGGCAGTCTTTCCATTCTACAGCTATTTTCCCAATTATTCAGTTTAGGTTATATCCATCATTGATTTATTTAGTTTTAACTGCTGAAATGTAATTGTTAAGAACTGGTAAATTCATAATTTTTCATTCTGACAAAAACATACAAACTAACTTTACCCTGTAAGGTACAGAGCATTCTCTTTTGTACTTATACTGTGGGCTCGTTTCCCTCCTGCCTATGTCTTTGTGGGTCATTTAATAGCTATGACCACCTAAGGTCACTAGCTTGGAGGGCTTAATTCGTTTGTCCCAGAGCTCGTGTCTCTACATTTTGGGCACACAAGTGAATGAAAATGATATATAGGAGAAAAAGGACCTCTGAATTGTGGTTTCAGTGGTTGTCCCTACTAAAATCAATGGGAGCTTTTCATCGATTTCAGAAGGGTCAGGGTTTTGCCATACTTCCACACATGATATAGTAGGACTCTGAACTGAAATGCTATGGCAATGTTCCTTATAAAGTAGGCCAGCCTACAGGAAGTTTTTATGAATATAGGTAGATATTATGTAGATAGAGTAACAATAATTTTTTTCAAAGGTTTTGTGGGTATAAATACATAAATAATGTCATAAATAACTACTGTCATTCTGTCAGGGAAATCACAACATCAGAACCAGCTACATGCAGTGCACTACAGTGAATGTTCAATATATAACATAGCTAACACATTTGATGACAGCTGAAATTCATCCGATGAGGATGAGGAGGAACCGAACACTGCAGCAAGTATCTTCTAATAAGGTCTCACAGGGCTCTGTTTTCATGGACACAGTAAAGGGAAAATCTAAGTCCTCAGGCCTATAAGCAGACAAAAGTAAAAAAGCCTAAGATCAAAGTCAATACGAATCTGTCCACTTGGTGTCCTAAACAACAAAGTATCAATAATATGGCTTTGGACTTACAGGCAAGATTGAAACCTTGGGGAAGTTATGCAGTGTCTCCCATTCCCTTCTCAGGTATTCAAGTGAACCCACAAACACAATGTGTTTGAGTTCATGGTAGTGAAAGTTGCTGGCTCGTAATGGCATCACTAAATTTCTTAATCCAATCAAAGCAGATTTAACATCCCCAAATATGCAAACGACTACATGCCCACTTAAAACTGTCATCGCTGCTTCACTTCGAGTCTAAAAAATAAAAACAAAACAAAAAGACAAGGGAGAAATGAAACAAAGGGAAGCTTAAATCATATATTGAGTTTTAAACCAGGAAAAACACAACTGTCAATGTTGTTCATGCACAAAGAAGCGGTTTGATAATAGCTGTTCATTTTACCCTTATTTATCCCTCATTAAATGTGCTCAGCAGAAGAAAATTTCATTCTTGTTTGCAAATCCTTCAGTGTTTGGGAAGACATTGTACTGAATCGCATTCTGGTCCTGTATATGTTTTTTACATGTGTGGATTAAGACTCTGAGTACAATCAAAGTACTATGGATTTAGCTAAGAACAGAATTTGACCTACTATGCATTTAGCCATTAGATGGATTATAGAAAAGAGATGCAAAACCATGCCTTAGCTGACAAGCCACTGGTGGTTTTTTTTCAGGACCAATTTGAAAAGGAAAATGTGAGTGTCCAATGGTCTTAGCAGGGCTTTGTGGTATTACACATACCTTGTGAATTGAGGACCATATTCTTTTAGAGTCAAAGTTCTTATTTTAGAACAAGCTGCTACTGCCCTGAGAAGCAATCAACGAACACTCTACACTGTTTTGCTTTACCATGGATGCCCACCATACTCCACAGAGCTTCTCTCAGTCAGAAAAAACTAGTGTGCAAGATCGTGACTAATACTAACTTTTCAGGCCCACTAGACTTCCTGAGTTGTTGAATAGACAGAAGGAAAAAAGTCTCATGGAGAACATTTGAATGATATTCAGAATTATCTTCTTGTCTCAGTGACAAGAATAAATTTTTGCACTAATTTAATCAGTGGTAATGTCAGTTGAGCAAGCAACTCAAACACTAAGATGATTAAATAAAGTCATTAGGAAAAAATGACCTTCATTTCTGGAGCCAGTCTTAGCATTATTGTACTCCATCAAGTAGCTGCAGATCCACTGATATCACATTGCCAAGAAGTTGTACACTCAGTACCATTATGTAGAAGTTTTGCCAATGTATAAAACTAAGACAATGGTGAACTGCAAAATTTTCCCCTCACTTATCCATAGTATATGTCTTTTTTCTAAGTTATGGAAGCATGACAATGTGCAATACAGATTGGAATATGCAGCAGAGGTGTCCACTATGTAAGAAGAACAGAAACACTGATTAGAAGTTCTCTCATCAGTTAAAAATATACGTGAGCTTTCAATTTCTCTGAGGCAATTACACTGATTTTCATACAAGTCTACCAAGAGAGTGGTCTTGGCCCTTCGAACAGCAGAGGACATGAGCGAACGCTCAAGTGAAGCATGTAAGTTGTCCCATGCCTCTGCCTATGGGTCTGGAATACTCAGACTTTACAAGACAGAGATCAAGTCTTGAAAGAAATACTGTAAAAAATGTTACTCTATAGTCATTGATCTGTATGTAGCCACACACATTTGACTGCATGTCAAAAAAAGTTCTTACTACCTGATACTGCTGGAATCTCACAGAGCCAAAACAGATCTTGGGCAGAAAAATGAATTCTTTCCTGATTGAGGCATCATCAAGTATCAATTAGAATACAATCTGGGAAATCCCATCATATTCAAATTATGTACTAATTTGTACTGGTGTGGTCTCTAAGGACAGCGTTAAATTTGCATGGATATGAATGTAGACATAAATTGTGGACTGTGAGTTTGAAAAGGTGTAGGGAAGCATTTTGCTGGCAGTGTCTTTATTGGTGATGATGCATGAAGGAGAAAGAACTTGGCCAGACTTACAGATTCACAGGCTAGTAGGGGGAAAAATTGACATGGCATCACCAAGAGAGATGATAAATGAGGCACTCCACAGCACCATTTTTGGAGAAACACTTTTCAAAGTGGGACAACATGTAAAGGTTGTCTGCTAAAATGTGTTTAGAGCATGAAGGCAGATTTTTATCTCTGTCTATTACAGAGTATTGTACAGCAGGGCTGCCCCTCCTTGCCTGATGAATACATATAAATGCATACTATTTAAAGCTGTCCAGCCAAACTCTGTCCCACAGCTCAGTCTCTAGAATTTGGAATTTACTTGCTTGACTGTTTAAACACCGATATTGCAATTCCAGACAATGTCATGGTTATTACAGAAGCCCCTGAGGAGAAGTGGAGACAAGCTTTTAACCCCTGATGCTAGAATAAACCGGGGCTATCACCATCGTCGGCTACACCACGCCACAGTGCAGGAAAATCTAAGAGAGCAGGCTCACGAAAACCTTTATGAAGTGTGACAAAGTGAAGATCCACCAGGGAGTTCATTTCAAATATCATCAGTTTTGCGTGTGAGATCTGGAGTTAGTTACTTGTTACTCTTAGGTATGAGTACATGAACACAAGTGGCACAAACTTTCACCGAGCAAAATAGACTGTGATAGGCCTTCTAATTATTTTTAATGACTTGAGTCAGTTTGATGGTTTCCCCAGTTAAACAAACAAAACAAACATAGACTAGGCTCACTGCAACATGCTAGAAAGGCAGAGTAGTAGTACTACTTACTCTGGCCTATTTGGGCATCTTGAAATGTTGGAAATTGAGAGAGAAGGTCTAAGAGAGCAAAATTCACATAAATAAATAAGAGATAATGCAAAGCAAGACTTGCCTGTATTAGAATCATTACTGCCTTGTGTAAAGAGATAAATGGGGTATGTAAACATTTAAATATTTCCAATATTAATTCTCTAAAGATTTAAACTCAATATGCAAATTTAAGCTTATGAAAAATAAATTCTCTATTTTGGATGAATTTTTATTGTTGCATTTGGCATAGAGATTTATATAATTACAATTCTTTAACCAAAATGCTAGCTTTGATTTCACCATGCTGTGTTTCTGATTTCAATATGCTGGATTTAATGATAGTAGAGATTAATTTATTAATCTATTAGACATCAGTTCTATGGTTCAGATAACCTCTTTTCAAACACAACTTATCATCAATACCTACCAAAATGACCTTTTCAATGTCCTTGGCTGGACACCAATGAAACATCCCCGTAGAGTCATATTTTTTCACATTGGCATCCATATTGTCAATCTGCTCATTGCCGGGAATTAACAAGGGGTCATGCCTGGGGAAAAACAAGTTGATGACAACATAAGTGGAAAATATTATGCATTATTACACTTTAACATGCTTGCAATGCGGACACTTTTAAACAAAAGCTGAAAAGAAAAAAAAGTTAATTTTTAAATTTTGGGTGCCGTTTCAAAGGGTTTCTATACTCTTTCTACACCAATAACCATTTAATTTTAAACAGGGCTTTCTGACACCTTCACATCCATAAAAGTTTTTTTTCTTTCCAGCCCCACCTCTCCAAAATAAATATCAGAGTTGCTATTAGCATCTGCAATGAAGTAGAAGGGATAGGAACAGAATCCCATGCTGATTGACTGGCATAAGTACGGAAAGCCAATTACTTGCTTTTACCACATACAACTTCTGACGTGATGCTCTTCGCAGTAAAAGCTTTAACAGGCTGCACTTTAAATATTTTAGCAATTTGCCCAATCATATTTTGCTTTCCCAAACTGAAGCCCTTTAAAGATTCAACAGTATGTCATTTTAGAGCAGACTGACTAACAAATGCCCACATGTGGAGTACATGATTTTAATACCAAACAACAATGTCCATTTTCTCGGACAACTCTACCTGTGATAACCTTCTAAGTGTTTTTGCAGCAAGATTTTAAAGCACAAGGCTTCTCAAAGGAGAAGTAAATAAAAGACATTTTTATAAACTTGCTCTCCAGCAATATAGTTACATCTAAGCACAAACACAAACAGTTCTTTAATTTATATGCTAAAATCAAACATTACGCTAAGTACTAAGTGACTCCAACACTCTCAGACGCTAGTGAGGACCCCTAAGTAATTGCATTATAGAATAGCATTAGGAGGACCGTGTTTACAAGGCACAGGGTAAACTGACCCTAAAATCTTAAATTCAAGGAAGGAACAGAGCTTTGTCTGGCAAAACGACAGTCTTTACTTCAGGTTTTTGTCACGAATGCTTCAAATACCCTGATACAGAAGTGTAACATTTCAAAGAAGAAAATATTTGCAATGTAGGAATATGCTAAGTACTCTGAGACAGGTAGCCAAATTTTAAAGCAGTTTGCCTTTTGAAGCCTGTTAAAGAAATGCCTATATTGGCTGAACTCTCAACACTGGAAAGTTTACTGCTTTTAAAGCATCTGAGCCAGCAGACTGTGGTAAGAACCTCTCTTCTGCGTTGTCTACTAAAGCAGACTTTGAACACTGTGTATGATATAAGTTAATTTACCCTGAATATAGTATGATGAGTTACCATGCCTAAGAAAGGTATAATCTCTAATTCCGTCAGGGTGATTAATTCGTGTAACTTTATAGCCACTGATTATATATCCATTGAAATCAGTGGAAAAATTCTCATTCATTTCACTCAGACAGGATCAACTCCGCATAAAGTGGCTTAAAAGAACTTGTTCCATTACAATGTTCCATTTAAACCAGAATCTTCTGATGCTTTAAGAAAAAGCAATGCACTACATGGGAAAGGCATAAGTCAGACTCATCCAGAAAAAGAAACACTATGTTTTCAAAGTTTTTTACATTCACTCAACAGAGATACAGTTCAGTGCATTTCACTATAAACGCGCTGGCAGCAGCGGAGTCTCTAGGGGACTACCTGGAGTCTCTGACCCTACTCCAGGTTTAGCAATGAAAGGCCTTGCATAAGCGTGCTCTCTCTTTTGTGGGAAGCAGAGGTGACTTCTTGGTGCAAAAGCTGTACCAAAGGGGTTTGTTGTGGTTTTTTTTTTATTTTTTTAATTTCTATAAAAATATCTAGACTTCATTCTCTTACTCCATTCATCAGCGAGCTGCAGCCACGGTAGTTTTGGCTGAGAGCTAACTGTGATGCTGTTCATAGGGCACTCCCTGATGCTCATACTTGCATGTGGTACAGTAAGGTCTGCAAGCATGGATACAATTCCATTTGAAGGTTGCACTAATGTTCAGACAACATTTAGTGGTACTCTGTCCTAGCTATTTTTTCTGATGGAACATGTTAGCTATGTGTTTCAAAATAAGAAATTTTGCCAAAAGGTTAGGAATCTTCAGGAGCTTCCACTGAGAAAAGTTTCTCCTTTTTGTTTTGTTTTGTGTTTTTTCCCCCTAAACTCTCACAAGACACTTCTCCACCATCCTTTTGTAGCACAGCACTGAAACAAAAGCAAAGTCCACTGATCAAATCACCTCCTTTTTCTTTCAGAAATTAGATGCACATAGGAAGGAATTTTCAGTTTCCCTTCCCCTTCATCAGAGAAACTATACTAAATCAATTTGTAAAAAATGCCACATTCTAATTTTCTAATTAGTGTTTCTTTTCTGCTCTGAGATTTAAAACGAAATAGATCATCTGAAGCTTTCACACAAATGAGTATTCAGCAATACTCTAATCCCAGT
Organism: Oceanodroma leucorhoa; assembly: GCA_030449065.1. Classification (NCBI taxonomy): domain Eukaryota; kingdom Metazoa; phylum Chordata; class Aves; order Procellariiformes; genus Oceanodroma; species Oceanodroma leucorhoa. The sequence goes on from JASVER010000014.1 coordinate 5,211,885, forward strand.
CACAGAAATGATACAAATTGAAAGGAATCTTATAACAAAGCAGGTGATAACAGATATCTGACATCAACTACCTTGAAGTCTGAGGCAATTTTTAGTGTGTGTGTGTGCCTAAAGCCTAGCACAGTTCTCTTTAGGGTAAGGGCCTTCCATCCTAAAATGGAATATTCAAATTAGCTTGTGCCAAAGATTTATTAGAATTTTACCTCAATACTATATTTTCTAGTTATCTTAGGTTTAAACAGAGGCGTGCTATGGAAGGGGCGAAGAATGTGAATCATCAGATATAACTCCCTATTGAAGTTTTAGGTAACAAATTGTGATTTTTAAAAAAAATTATTTTTTTTTTTTAAATCAACACATGCACTTATTTGCAATATGATAAACTGTTCGGATTCTCTGCTTCACTGCTTTGAGTACAGCAAGTGGGAGCCTTAAAAGAAGCAAACAGGATGGGTCACATAACAAGAAAGTATGCTAATAGATACTGTTGTACTACTTTTACTCTAGGATAATGGATTATTGCCTGAGAAGGAAACTGTGATAAGACTAGTCACGCTTTGTGTTTCAGAATCTGTGGTTTTTTACATACAAGCGTGTTTATTAAATTTAAATCTTATGGGCTAAGCTACTATTTTAGTCTCTCTTTAATCAATGATTTTTCATTCTCAGTAAAGCAATCCCTGAAGATGTCTATGGAGGTTGAAAACTCTTTAATACTGAGGTCCAACTTTGTCCTCAGATGTTAGAAGATATGCTGGCTTAGGTACTTAAAAACTAAATTGATTTTGGACCTTTTTTTTTTTAGAAACCATGGTCATTTTATGAAGTAATATAGTAATTAAATAGTATTACTACTTTGGACATACACACTCTTGTCAATCTAATGATCTAAACCCATTCTGCAAATTCTAAAAATTAATTAAGACAGACACACAGAGGCTGAAGCTGTCAAATCTGCCTAAGGGGTTTGGACACCCTCTTCCATTAAAATTCGTATTACAGAAAGCATTACAGTTGTTGCCCTTACAGCCAAATCATGGACCGAATGTTTCTAGAGTCTCTCTGCCCCCCTCACCCTTGAAGATGGCCCTGTCAAGCCATGCTTGAGTCACATTGGCAGGTTACTGTGGAAATGCTTGTATTAGTGCTGCAGCTATTATGTTCTCCAGGGTTGTAAAGTCAACTGCTTAAAAAATTCAAACTATAGGAAGAAAACCACCTTCTACCAATTAAAATCCATGGTGTTTGTTTTAATTGAGATGTTGGCTATTATGGCTTGCAGTGACCAAAGCATTTGGTCATTCCAGCTAGGAAAAGACAGGCATGTACAGCATGCATGGGAGAAAAGGAGCAAAAGTTAATTTTCCCTCATCCATAACCCCAGTTTAAAAATAGTTTCTGTGGTTCTTATGGCAGATATCACATACGCATGACTTAAAATGAAGAGCAAAATACCATTTTTTCCAGGTTTTGAAAAGCATATAATGCCACTTATGATCAATTAAACTTGAAAACAACACTAAATGCCATGCTACATCTGCAACACCAAAAAGCCTGCCTGGAAGACAACAGCCTAAAGCAAAACCATAAATCCCACTTCCAGCAAACCTATTGCGAGGAAGTCAACATTACATTTTTAAAGAGCATTGCTTTCCTAGCACACATTTATAACTACTGCAAACTTATTTACTTGGAGTTTTTGAGTCTGGAACTTCTGAGTAATGACTGGGGATGGACAGAATTGAGAAGACCATTTAGGGCCAAATGGCTGCCTCATTAAATGAATATTGTTTAGCATATCCTTGGATTCTGTCACCTTTGTCTTAACCCTCTTGCTATCATTCATATGCAATTTTGAGCACTAAAGCAATATACCCTCATTGATCTGCAGTGGAACTGCTCCATATGTTGAGCACTGGGAACCGAAATACTATATGATCAGTAGGGACCCTGGTACTGTTTGAAAACAAACTGTAATCTGTTAGTCTTTGCACATCAGTAAAACAATGTCTTGGCTACTTTTTATTCTGCCCTACAATAAAATTTTCCTTATATAAAATCAATGGCAAAACACTTCTGGGAACAACACAGCTCCTTTTTAACCTGTGTTTGTTAAAGTCTGCAATTATGCCTTTCTCAGGTAGATATACTGTATCTGGATTTTGCCCACAAAAAGATGTTTAGTAGCAGTCTACTGCTTGAGATTCAGGGTCTTGAAACTCACTTTGTGTGTGGGCCAGCAATTTTGAGTTTTCCTGACTTTGGATGTGTTCTCGAGTGTATGCACGCACATACTTAATTTTAGGAGGAAGGAGTGGGTTTGCTGAAGGTAAGATAGGAACTGAAGACACACTAGAGAATGTCTCATGCCTTTGAAATTTCTCCTACAACTACCCTAACAAATTGTGGCAATTAACATGCTGTTAGTGTTAGATTATGCAGCCAGTGCAGGTGCTAATAATTGAAAAAGCATTTAGAGCTTTTACACCCTGGCTGAATATTTCATGATGTGCTGCATGTTTCACTATTTACTCAGTGGGCCTCTGTCACTTCAATCTTCTCTGACTGCTTTGACTTGTGCTATAAAGCTCAACCAAGACAGAGTGACGGCTTGTCACAGGCAAACTCCACTGACTCCGGCAGCTCGCTGGGACTAGCTGTGAAGGTTGTCACGACATCCTGATGGAATTCAGCAAATGTTTTGTGACTAATACACCCAACATTTGTCGGCTACCATTAGCCATTCCCTGTGACCCTCTTGCAGTCTGTGTGGATGGCATTAAGTTGTAATGAGAATTTGTTGCCTATATGTGTTACACTAATGACACTCTCTTACTGATCCTTCCTTTCACAGGTTAATCAGCAATGAAATTTGTAAGGATTCAGTGCTCAGATGCACGGGGCTTTAGAGAAGAAAACCCAGTGCGACAAAAGAAAGAAAACCTGCAGTTTACTATTAAATGCTTTCATTGTCATATTCAGAAGCTATGCTAATATTAGCTATAGTCTCACACTGTCTGACTTTTTCCCTAAATCTACAAAGAAGAATATATCTAATACAGTGGTTGGTACCTAGTGCCCTGTGCAAGCTTATGGGCTGAATTACAGTGCTAAGAATATAACAATTCTCCTTCCTTCCCTTTGTCTCTGCCCAGAGGTCGCTGAAGTTTTTTTTAATCCTCAGAAGCCTCACGTTAATTAATCAAGATTACTAAGGACACTGATATAGAGCTGTTTACTGTAAGAATCTTGCTCATTAAAGTATCTTGATACCTCAGGCCATGCTGAGAAGATGCCTCTAAAGTATGAATCCTCTCACCTAGAAAAGTAACAAAATAGTTAACTTTTGGACTTTTATATGAGTAATTTAATGAGGGGGAGACAAGGCACACAGCCAATGTATCTTCTGGTTTTAATATTTCCCATTTATATCTACTCAAGCTGCAGAACTAGCAATCTTTGAGGGGTAGGAGAATGTACCTGAAGAAATAATTTTTCATTTGTAAAAAAATAAACCCACAGTTAAGTGGCATCATAAAATATAGGAGTGTTTTTTGCCACTTAAATAAAGTGTGTAGCCTTTATACCTTATGATAAAAGCTACCACTTTCTCAAGTCAAAGTTTATAAGAATACGTTATTTTCTTTAAACCCAGTTTAAAGCTGAAGAGTTTTTTCTTTCCATTGCCTTGATCAGAGAGGATCTTCTGTTACCCTGAACTTTATAAAAAAGCCTGTTGATTTTTTCTCCTTTTCTTTCCTGACACTGCTCTCCCATCTCAGAAACACTTGTGCAAGATTTCACAGTACTCTAAAAAAAAAAATCTGATACTGTTCTTATTCCCATGGTTTAAGGCACAGCTACCAATGGTAGCAACAGTCAGAGGGCTAACATATACTACCCACTATCATTCAAACTTTTTCATTTTATAACCTTGTTAAAAACAGGTCTAAGATAACATAGTGATTACTGAGCTACTCCTGTTGCTCAATGTTCGTTGTAGGTGAACTTGTAAAACAGAATCAGAAGGTGAAATCTGCTATTAAATACCTGCTGTGTTGCAGCTTAGTTATCATTGCACATTAGCACTGCATAAAGTTAGCCTTGTAAATCCTTAACAAAGGATGTAAATTTTAGAGTACATGATGGAAATCTCCAAGGCTGAGGGACATAAATATAAACCATTATTATGGTTAACGAGTGAGCTTTCACCTCTTCAAACCTTACCTTCATGCCTGGTTTAGGGGAGTCATGGAAAATGATCAGACTGAACTTATTTTACCAGTTTTTGCTTGAGAAATGTTCCCCTCTAGACCTCCCATCACTTTTTTTGGTTCCTATGAGAAGCTCAGTTTCAGCTCATGGAAGGGCAGCACTACAATGGCAGGGGCAACAGAAATTCATCCTGAGTGGCACCATCAAAAATGTGTGTGTACATTTGAGTGTATGTAGCTGGGTGGGCAGATGAGGAGACAAATGTGCACAGCCATTGTTCATATACTTAGAATACTATATCAAACTTCAGGAAAAAAGACAGGAGGTTTCCCCCTCAACTTCAGATAAATAATCTCATTAGGTTTCCGGAAACGTATGCAAAAAAGCTCACTTTTTTCCACGTCACTTAGCTGGGTGTTGACAGTCTCTGAGCAAGTTTTATGGTTTGGTTGGGAATTATTTTAGATTCTTGATCAAGAAAAATCCTCAGGCTTATGAAATTCTCCTTGGCAACACACTGAAAACCCAGCGTCCTCTGATGCCTCTGATTCTTATGTGATCAGGGACACTAATGATAATGACCCTTTGCTGAGTATGTTACTTGTCTAGAGGCCTATGTCAACTATACCACTACATTCAGAGTGGACAGGGACAAACTATTTGTTTGCTCTTCAGGCCCCTTGGGCCCTGTCATATGCTATTTGTTCTTGCATTAAGAGGTAGTTTGACTCAGCTGGGCTGACATTTCCTTCAAGTCAGTGTATTCCACTCATGCAGTAGCAGCTACCAAAGCATTATATGCGGACTTGAGCCCCAGCAACAATCCTTTTAAGTGGTTTTTTTGATTCATATCCAGGGCTTTTCACATTTTTACTGGTCATTCTGGAATCCAAAATGACACATCTTTTTAAAAACTAGCTTTGCTATTTGATATTCGGGCGACATAGCCTCCACATATTTAACATGGCTGTTCATCAATAACATGCATCAAAACCTGTGTCTGTGAGATGATGAACAGGTGACTTGGTATCACTGCCTGACACCAGAGGCATCAAATGGTTCTACTTTTCTTCCCTGTCTCACGAAGAAGGAGACCTGATATGTGATTACTCTGCTACTCACAGTTTTCATTCCTTTTCCTTCCACTTCCTATTTTAATTTTACTTTTTATTGTAATAGGGTTTCCTTATGTTCACATCTCCATAGGAGAAGTATCTGATTTTTCCTGTTGGAGTTTAAGTTAGTTTTAAATAATACCCCTGTTCTCATGGGTTTAATGAGCCAGACTTCTGTTGATGCAAAACAGATAGAAATAACCATGACAATGCAGAGTATTTTTTGAGTTAATTTGCATTTGTAGCTGTAGTTGGAATTTGAAGAATTTGCTTCTGATTGATTAGATTCTTCCAGTATTGCATCAGTGTGATTCTGCTCATGTCATTTGATGCGATGCAGGATTCAGTTGAAACAATGACTTTCTAAATGTGAATCTAGACCATTTGTGATGTATACAAAGAACATTTGTATGCCTACCATCTATTTATTTCAGTCAGTAATTTATTAGCATTTAGAGATAATTAACATCAAAAAGCTGACATTGAAAAGATGTCTTCAATCTATCTATCCAGATCATATTTGGTAATACAGCTTTCTACTTATGTGTGAGTAAATCTCAAAAATTCCCACTTTCTGACCAGGTCTAAATAAGCACCTGTCAGACCTCCTGTCATGATGTCCCAGCGAATCGCTATGGTATAGCTTCTGTCCTCTGTTCTACTCCAGTGATAGCAGAAGTTAAAGTTTTATCTCATAGCATAATACCCTTTTCCCTGACTTGCTCCAGCCATTGTGGAAATCTAAAATCTACGCAGCATTTTCAACATTCTGATTACAATTTATAAAAGAACTTTTCACATATTCCTCCTTTACATACTCCACACTTCTTGTCCTCCAGGCCCCCTCTAGGATCCAGGACCATAGCTGAGGAAAAGTCTGCAAAGTAGCCAGCTGGTTCTGTGGGAGGGACAGGGGTGAAGCTGGCTTTGAAAAGGAGCTTTTAAAGTAAAATTTAGGAAAAATATTGCAAAGATAAATATCAGCTACAGACATGACAGTGCTTTAGCTGATTTACCTTGTGTACTTTTAGCTGACATACACTAAAGACTTCTGGGCAGGAAAGCCAGTACCTGTCACTCTAGGTAATTTATGAGGACACAAAATAGCAGATAATACAGCCCACCTTTGTTTATCGGAAAGGAGAAAAGCATTTGGCCATTGCAYACAAAACTTAACAGAGTTCTCTGCCGATTCAGTCCACCTTCTCTTATTTAGCACCTTGAACCAAAGTTAAGTCGGTGTAGATAAAGGGTAAGACAAAGAGACGGTTGGCTCTGGGGAGAGGCTGAGGGTGCTAACACAGGGCTGGTGCATAAATTTAGCAGCAAGGGAGAAGAGGATGAAAACAATGTCTGGATTTGGAAGCCTGGCAAGTTCTCCACTCGCTGCTCGACCTGTATTTAGCAATTCTGATGTGCTACTGAGCAGACAGCTCAGGCTCAGGATGACTACTCTCCCTCAGTCCCTCTTCAGCAGGCAATGAAAGCAGGCTCCACTTTGAAAATCTTCCCCCATCATGCAAACTGACACAGGCATGCTTTTCAAAAACCCACAGTCAATCTGTTGATCATTACTTATTTACAAAGGCCTTCGGGCAGAAAGCCCTGTAAAAACCATACTTGATACGGTATACACTAGCTTTTTCTGCTTGTGGAAAAAAGTACCCCTAAGGCTACCTCAAACCATCACTTTCTATTGCACATAAAATGTACCGTGTAACACTAAAGTATTTAATATATATGGTATAATATATCTACAGGAAAGGCATTTGTGTAGAAGTATGTTACCCTGTATTTGGTAATTTGATGTTTTGCTGAAGGCTATGACTTGAAAAAGCCTGCACCTAGTACAGAGGACCTGTCATCTCAGTACCCAAGAGCCAATAGAATAAAGAAGTACCCTTAAGCAGCAAAACTTTGACACAGCTTTGAAGCATACGAAAACAGTATAACTCCCCAGAATTATTATTACTCAAGATCAAAGAAATGAGGCATACTTTACATAGCAAACAGGGACAGTGTGCTCAGCTCCAAATGTTTCAGCTCTTTCTCTCTCTCTCCCTCTCTTTCTTTTAATTTCTACTTCCCCAAAATTAGGATTTGGTAAGGTGCGGGGGGGATCTCCCGCATGTTTAAAACTTTAAGTGGTTAAAACTATTAGCACCAGATAAGAAGACTGTCCAAAGGTAAGTAAATTGAAAATGATGCTAGCATGACAACTGGCACCATAAAAATGAGAAGCTTGCCAGTATGTTCATTTTATTCTTCCTCATAAACTGTAAACAAGCATGTAAATCAGTGTCATATGGGCAAGGCTGAGCTAACAGGAAGGCAGAGAACTTTTAATGATACATTTAACAGAAATAGATGGTCAATAGGAAAAAAAAAGCCACAGCTGGGTGCATTTTCCTCTGTGAATCAATCTCACTTTTGGTTCTGTAGTCCAAACAGAGATGAAGACGACTTGTAGAAGTTACGTCCTTGAATATGCCCTATATTGCAGTAACAATAAACAAATATGGATGCTTCTGTAACTGGCCAAAGAAAATTCTAGTCTACTGACTGAAATACAAAGAGGAATATTATCCAGCTGTATCCAGAATTGTTAAAGGAACAAAATCATTGTCAACAATAAAAGAAAAGTTATGAGTGATTTTATATATGGAAGGAACTATATATTCATATTATTTTTTTTCACTTAACCTCTGTGACTGCAGAGCGGTTACAGTTATACATCCACCCAAACCCCAAATTGCATGAATGTGTCTGTTTATATATTGTGTATATATATAATGTAAATAAGTTTACATTTTTCTGTGTGTATATATATATATGCAGTGGAAAATCTCTGCTATGGTATTTAGTTCTGGATACAATTATGGACTGAGGTTCTGGCCTGGCTATTTTAGATATGCAAAACCAGAGCAGGAGCAGCCTCCTTGTAGAAAACTCCACGTCTGCTATCTGATCCTGTTCTGACTGACTTGAGAAGGTAAAAGGTGAAGCTCACTGAGACAGAATACAAATGCCATATTATTTTAATAGATTTCAATTTCTTGTTGCAGTTCTAGTTTTAACAAATGTCTTAGAGGTAATTTGTCCTACCTAAGGAAACTACATAGTTATACAAAGGCATACCGGTGTAAAATAATGTACACATAGCAACAGGGGAAAAATATCACTAACAAGATGATGTTGTCATCACCCACTTTTAGAGTATATACTACCCTCTGAAAAATCCCTGTATTTCATAATTAATGTGCTTTTAGCCTGAGTAAAACTGCATTAGTTTTGAACTTTGTTTTGGCAAGTACATAGACTATTAGACTTTTTTATCAGTCTAAATCAATTAACAGAAATTTGATTTCAATCGACAGGATAAAAGGAAGGTAATATTCAGGTTCATTTTTGATTGTGATGATACATCTCACATATGGCCTTAAGTACAGAAAACAGTACTCAGAGGGAATCCAACAAAAAGAGAATTGCCTGAGGCAAACTAACCACATGAGTTCCCCTGATTGGTTAGTGCTATCATTAGTGCCACTGCTGTTTAAGAACTACACATGGACAGGACAGGGTGACAGCTAAGACTTTAAAGCCTATGTATTTTTCAAACAGCTTTTCAAACTGTTTTTCATGACAGAATTTTTTCAGCTCTATCATTAACTGCTGACAAGCTGACAGAATAAATACTTCAGCCTTTCAGAAACCATCTAACAATCTTTTTTTTTCCACCCCCTCCCCTTATTTTTGATATGGGGGGAGGAGAAGAGGAAGGAAGGAAGAAAGGAGATGAAGATATGAGTTTCTTACAGTCTTACCTCATCAGTTTGGGTGAGGAGTTGGGTGAATTTCGCATGCCTCCATTTCGCTGCTTTTTTTTGGGCGATAGTGTCGACGGCTGCTCATCTTCAACTGGAAATATAAGGAACTCATGAGATTAAGTACTGCTCTATAAATGCAAGATGAAATACAAGTGAAGTAGCAAAGAACACACACTCTATGTCCATTCACGCACTGATACTTCATTGCTAACATAGGCCCAACAGTAATAAAAATCAAATACATGTTAGTCGAAGAGATTGCTTTGAAGGAGAAGCAGGGAAGAATACCAGGGGTTTGAACACAGGCGTTCAAATTGGTTTCATACTTCAAAAACAAAGGGGGGGGGAACCACATTCGGGTTATTCTTAGAGTTATTTTCAGTTAATCTGCACTACAGGAAAGTAGAATTAGTGCCCTGCTATATTCCCAGAAAGATAAAGTACTATTTGCAATACCAACATAACAGCTGCCAGCCTGCTTTTGCTAATGAACTAGACACCAGTTGGTTCTTGCTCCTCACATGCCAAACAACAGAGTCTTCATGAAGAGATGTAAAATATTCAATGCCTTGATGTTCAATGATTCAGTTAGTCGGGAATGTTAACGCAGCCTGCCATTGTGCACAGATCTCCAGCACAAGTCAGACCTCATCGCTCTACCCTTCTCACAAAAGGGAGTTTTAACAGGAGTGAACAGAATGAGGTTGAATGGAAGTGGGGAGACAATACCTGTATAACAGAGGATGCATGTCTTATGCAGTCTTTTAATGAGGATGAGGTGCATTTTCAATGACAGATCAATTTCCAGATGTAAAATCACTTACAGTTTTGCCAATCAAAAACTACTCTTGGATAACCTACGTCACAATACGTATTGCTTAAACAAGTGCATCTTCCTAATAACTCATCTATAAGAATTAGTCATCATCATTACTGTTTCAAGATGGTTACTGCACTTGATAATGTGCGCATAAGGTTTACATGTGCTATCACAGGGAATTATCTTATGCCTGCTTTCTCAAATTCACACTAATGCTGAATTATTCTAATATAAAGGAGGAAAAATACACTTTTTTTCCCATCCTATTATTAACTGAAAAATTAACTAGAAGATAATAGAACTGATGCCTAGGAAGCTGTTACTTTAAAGCTAAAAGGAAAGAGATTAGTAGTAGTAGTAGTAGTAGTAGTAGTAGTAGTAGGAGCTATATTAAAAGAGCTTAATACACATTAGCAGTGCACAAGCAGAGGCTGGAAAAAAAATTCTGTTTGAAATGAGCTACGCAGGAACAACAACAAAACCTGGATATATGTCACGTGCCCTAGACTTATCTGGGAAGGAATTAAGCAATATCCTTCTGCTATAACCCTCTTCTGACACTATTTTATTAGAGACTGCATTCTAGCCTGTCATGTCTGTCTGTTTGCCCTAGTCTGCTATGGAACTTCATTTTGCCTTGGTCAAGACCGAAGGACTGGGCCCTGAAAAGACAGATGTGCTGCCTTTTTAAATGACCTGGCATCACCTAACACATCAAGGGAATCAAAACAAAAGAAAGCACTGCAAACGAAAAAAACAAAAAAGCAAAAAAAAAGCTAACCCCAAAACAAATGCCCCAAAGAGTGATGTAAAAGGTAATACTTAGATCAGAGCAATGACTGTCTAATAGTGATTTATTTCACTAACTTAACTTTCTTTTCTTCTCAGGCAGCATCCCCAAAGACAAAGACATTTCCTTATCATTTGACTTTTCTTTTTCTCCAAGTCAGAGTCCTATAGTGGAAATGCTTATTGATGATTAGTCAAGTACCATTCTTTGTTTGGCTGAGAGATAAATAAGCCCATAGAAAATTCTCAAAAATATACAAATTGAAATTTTCCTTCTGTGACAGTTTGTTGGGATTAAACTAGATCACTTCAGTATTTAGCTGTTTGTAACATGAAGTGAATATGCACATAATTATTGTGTTAGTAATATCTTTCTATTTCTGATTATAACAAAGTGCAAGTATTTGTGCATTTCAGAACACCCTCTGCAAAACACTGTCTTGGAAATGGCCTAGTCTTGTTTCAAACTTGTCTATCAAGAAGTTATTCGCGTGCTATTCCACACAGACAATAGGTTGCTTTCAAGATATACACTGTGCTCTCTTGTTCTTTATAGGATATAAATATTCAGTTCAAATCTGATTAATCCACCACTTAAAAGATCAAAGGAACAAGAACCATGCAAAATGTTCCTTCCTATAGGAAGGAACCAGCTATAACTGATATGTTTTGCTCTCTTGGTAGTAAAAACTCTAAATTTCACTTAATTTAATCTGCTACCATGGGGTTACAGAATGTTTGTCAAGAGATTCAGTACTGCACCATAACTAAAGTGTATTGTTATACTATTTTAACAGTTTAAGGAAGATATACAGTCATCAGGACCAYGTGCAAAAATCTTACATTAACACAAGTCAACTGTAGATCATATTATAGCCAGAAATATTTCTATGAACAATAGAAAATACTATTAAAAAAGAGTGCTTTTCCAAGTTTTCAGCTAGCTAATGAGACTTCTGTCTGATCCTTTCAAATACTGAAAGTTAGTACAATAAGGATCTTTTGTATTATATAGTCCAACATTTGTGTTCTCCAGTGCTGCCAGGTGATGCTACCCTGCCGTCCAATTAAAAAACAAAGTCTTACTAGTAACCAGAATAACCATTTCTAGAACTAGATTTCTAGCAGTCTGCAGTTATTTTTGGTACTGCATCTACAATAAATAAAATCCCTCTTTTGATGTGTGCTTGTCATATTCAAACTATGTTACTGTCACCAATTGCCTGGAAAGTCCAAGGTTAATGTGCCTTACTAGTTAATACCTGTTAGCAAAGCCTTCTGAGGGATCTCAGTTTGTTGCTAAAGCAAGGAAAGCCATTTATTCTCATTGCAGCAATGAAAGGTGATCTATCTTAATCACATCCAAACCGGATTTTGTTTTTCAATGAAATCTGGGCGCAGAGTTTACAGGGCATCTGCAGTTTAGAAACGCAGCTCCATAAGAATGGGGGAAGGGAACCCATGAAGCTGAAATATGTGAATGGTATATAATGGACACCATTACCTATGGCTTGGTTCCCAAAAGTGTTGCAATGATAACTCACAAGTGGCTTCTTAGTAGTAAGTAGGATATAAAACATATTTAATTATTACCCTTCAGATACTCTTATCAATTTCCTGCATATTTAAAGAAATAGATCTAGCAAAATTTTTAGTAAAGCCATAAAATATCATTTTAGTTTTATGGTTCCTGTGACTGCATTAATTTAAAAGGGAGACTTAAATTTGCTTGTTCTTATGAAAGACAACCGTATTTGAATAATGGGCTGTGATATATGACAACTCAACTCTGATGTTGTATGTTTGACCTAGTGCTTTTGTTAATGAGAATGTGTCCCCATTTTTAGTATTTTTGATGTCTTTATGCTACAGGATTTGTATTAAAGTACAGTCATATTATATTATGCAGACTTTCTTTACCAGCTTTCATGAAAATTGCAAAGAAGTTCAAGAATTGGACACAGATTTTTATAGCATCGGAACTCAATCCAGCCTCTGAGTTCTAATAAAATTCAAGAGCTTCTTTGCACATCCCTAAGTACAACACTTAATGTACTTTTGTAACAACCCGGTGCTCACTTGTCTAATAGGCAGAGAATCTAACAGTTTTGCAGTTCAGGAAGACTCAGTGCTAGAAAAATGTCAGGCAAGTCTAATGAGGCTTCAGATGCTCTGGTTTATGTTGGAGTTTAATTTAAAGTTACACTGATGTTTTAACATGTTTGCTTATTCTTGAGTAAAGAGGATTCATTATTTCAATGACATAACCTCCAGACAATGTTCCATGAATTGATTTAAGATGTGCTGGTAATTTTAACAGCCTTAATGTGGAGCTGAACATCTGTAACAACATATTACTTGACTTTTATCCTCATTTCATTTTTTAAGCAAAATAAAGGGAATGTCTTTCAGAAACAGTGGACAAGTTCATAACTTTTTTCTTTGTTATTTTGTTACTATTTTTTAAACAAATCTGTCTCCTTCACTGCCTCTCCCAGGTCACTAGCAGAACAGTTTACAGACACTGTTTTTTAGACCCCCAAAAAGAGCTGGAATTTGAGATAACATCTATGTTACTGAACATCACACGAACTGGAATACCTGGTAAACTCATTCTGCCTAGCATGTAAATGCTTCAGGGCGAATAAACCATATGAAAGGTAAAGCACAAACCACCCAGAAATGTTAGTTGACTAGCTATCTTGATTAACTTATTAATCACCACATCTGGAGAAACCCACATCTGTAAGCGCTTAACAGAGCATTAGTAATGTCATAGTCACATTGAAAACAGACTGCAAAACCATGCACAAACCAATCTGTATTGCCTTATGCATCCAACTACGGGGCTACCTACGGAGATCTTGGTTCAACCCAGGCTTTTGGGAGTGGCAGCGGTATTTTACAGGCAAGCTGAGTGCCCTTTGCAATCTACAGTAAGTAGATTTTCCTTGTTCAACAGAATTCAATAAGTTAAGGTGCAGCAGCGAGGGGTTGTTGGGTAGGAAGAGGCTCCCTTTACGGTTATTAACAAGTGGAACAGGTTCCGGGATTCCTTCAGTGGACTTGGCACCAACCAATGCGTTGGTAGTTGCATTCTTGAATTGATATGAACATTTTGGGAAACTTGATCTAGCTGCATTCTTTACTTCTAAATAATAAGAAAAAATTTAAATTAATGTCTTTGTATTAAAAATTATTTCAAACCACAGGCATGAATCAATTTTGATATTACGTGGAATTACAGACTTTAAAGCTTAAACTACAGCTGAAATAAATGTTTACTCCTACAGCTTTCTTAAGTTTTTTTTATAAAAATGGCTTTTTATAAAAGAATACTAATAAAAGGATTATTCCACAATATTATCACCTTTAAGCAATAATCTCATCCTAGGGTAAGTGTGTTGAAGGCAATGTTTATTTCCCACATGTTGATAAAGGCTTTGAGATTTACTAGCTGTGGAGGATGTTTATTCCTTTGATTCTACTGAAAATGATGGGGGAGGCAGAGCACTCTGCTGCTATTAAAATAAATAAGGAATAATAGAAAAAAGTAAGGTCAACACTTCAAAATTTTGCAAGCATACTTATGGAATTAAACTGATGTTTAGGAACCTACGTAAAAGTTGTTGGGTATTCAGAACTGCTGAATACTGTAAATTTCAGGAGGTCATATATAGCACCTCTGAAAAGAAAGCTAATAAATTTAATTTCCTAAATATGGATTTAGTTTGAAACTGTGATTCTTAGTCTTCCATTTCTAATATATCAAAGCTAATTAAACAAACAAACAAACAAAATGTTTAGATGGCATCTAACAGATGCCATCCTCTGTAAAAGACACTAATAAAAATGTTTTTCTGGTAAAAATACGCAGTAATGATCTTCTCCTGATGCTTGTTTCATTCTGAATGAGCATATTATAGAGAAGAAGGTATCTTACTGAGCCACTAAGATCTTATATTCTGTTATGTATTATGAAGTGAGGAGGTTAGGCAGGGAGTAGTTTATGGACTGATAATATTGCAGCATTATTTCCATACGTTTCAATTGCCTTAGGAGAACTTTGAGTAGACAGTAGCTCAAAATTGTTTGACGAGGTCGGCATGTATTTTGGCATCTTTGTCTAGTTTACCGTCAGCTCGAAACACTATCTGGTAATGGGAAAGATACATAAATAGCATCCACATGCTTGTAATTTGTGTTCAAGCACAAAATCTGTCTCTCACAAAAAAGGTGAGAGAATATGTGAATTACAAGAGTCATTTGAATGAACTTTTTAACAAAGTTCAACTATTTGGTGACAAAGTCTCCATTCCCATTCAATGATCCCTGAATTGATGGCTTGCTACTACTCTAAGGCGGATAAAAGAATCAGTGAGAACAGAACTAGAGTCTTACCCACAATGTTATTCTGTTCTTTGCTAACAGTAGTAACATTTAAAGTATAATGATAATAATGCATACTCATGAGAATTCACATAGATTTTAAATCATTCGAGGATAGCATATATCTTTGATTAGGAAAACTGCCTCAAAAAATGCTGTGTATTTTGAAAATTGTCAATTTTACCTCAGAGTTACTGGGGTTTTGTCAAATCTTGTACTTCTATTTTTGATATTCCTCGAGTGAAACAATTTTCACATGATAAAATATATCTGCAGAGACCTATCTTCCTACACAAGTCACTGGTCAAGCATGTATTTGAACACTTTGAAATCCATCAATTCAGTTCTATTTTTAAACTACAGACAGTAATATTGGAAATAATCTTTATAAACCTACATGCCTGCATCAAAGTATCTTCACATACAATGAAAGAAGACTAAAATCTATTAATAATGCTTATCCACCCTCCAATCACGTTGTTTAAGAAACGTCATAATCTTTTTACAGTCTCTTCTGGAGTTCAAAAAGTGATGGTTTCAGATACCAGACCTGACTATTAAGCATTAAACTTCCATATCATGTATGTCTTATTGCATATTCTGTGCAGACATAAGCAAGCTTCCCAAGATTTTGTGCTTGCCGTGGCACAGCATGAGCCAGAACTAAAATACCTTGGCTTTCAGTTCGGCTTAATAGCTTGAGCTTGGCATCATATTTAATATCATCACATGATCTTGTTCAGCATGAAGGCACACTGAGCTGCTTAAAACATATCCTACTTCCCCTTATTTCCAGCAGTGTGGATATGGTATTACCACTGAAAAGCAAAACATTAAACAATGGGGTAACAGAGTTGCCATTTTTTTGTCAAATTATTCCAGATTTAAAAGTTCTAACTACCATTTTCATCCCATGACCTCTAACTTCCTGCCTCTGAAAAGAGCTCAGCTGCTTCAGATGGAAATGGAAGAAGCCCCACAGTGGATGACTATGAAATACCTTGTTCATAGGACAAATTTCCTTCTGACCCCAACAGTTTATGGCTCATGTTTTTACTCAATCTTGAAAAGCAAAAATTATAATATAATATCTGAATAACCTATCTTTGGTAGAGATAACTACCTCTTTCTCCATTCCTCTAATACAATTATATATTTTTTTACCCTAGAGGAGTAAAACTGGTTATTTTTAGTCTAAATAGTCTGTCAAGCTGTACATGCACGCTGCACCACAGACACAAGCATGTCAGGATTCGCATGGAACTACATGTGCAAGCACGGAGGTGTAATTTTGAACACAAGGTATGACTGTGCTTTCAGATTCAGCAGTATTGTACAACTAGGTGAGAAAGACAGGCCAACACCATCACTTTGCAGATACATACTATAGTGTGCAGAACCTAAAACATTTATGTTTTTTATAAGATCCTGTTGTTCAGCAAAAGCAGTTTCCTTTTATTAATAACTTCTTAAAAATCTGATTGGGTGCTTGCACCACTATGTGGGCTGATTTCCATAGAAAACATATTGGGGAATCAAAGATTGCTGTTAATTATATGGAACTAAATACATCCTTACATACTGCCACTGCCTCACTAGGTTTGGCAACCAAACTGTCTGGATTGGGGTAATTTGTTGTACCACTGTGCAATGTTAAACAAGGGTTCTCTTCCAAGTATGTGATGAGTTTAGCACCAGCGAGTCTACTACAAGATAACTATTTTCTAGTCATAGTTAGATTAGTTTTTTTATCTAATTTGACACGTCTTTATTTTCAATGCAAATGGTCACAGGACAAGTGTGCTGCCTGCATTGTTTATTCTGCCAAAGTTCATTAGTACTATTCAGGACACTTGTCATGTATCCATAAGGCATTATTATTGTTAACTAAGAACAGAGATACTTACTGGTCATTTTGAGAGTAAATTTTGAATAGCTTTTTGAGAACAGCAAACAATAAGGAAGTGGGTAAGAGTAGAGTAAGAAATTCCATGTTTTCTGTAGTATTTCCTAATTGCACTCTGGGTGAACACTACCTGCTTTTGGTAAATGCTGTACAGAACTAGCCCAAGAAACCTGTCAACATTAGACAGATAAAACATAACATCTATAAACTGTGAGATATTAATGCAATTTATGTAAAGGTATTTTGAAGCTGCATACATTCCTATTCCTTCCCCCCACCCTCAAGAACTCCCTTTCGAGCTCAATGAATATACACTTGCCTACAGTCTGTATTAGGGAATCATGCCTATTTCTATACATTTTATTTATTATAATGAAGATCATTTGAAATGCAATCTGCAACTCCCTGAACATTTTTAAAACAACCAACGTAGTTAATCTAATGCCTATAGCAATCTCTATTTATTCTTTGTGAGGATACGCTTGCCATAACTTAAAACTGGGCTGAGCTTTAATTTACATGTAACAAGGCAGAATACCAGTACAGTGCTTTCAACAAAATGGCTGAAACTGGCTTCAGCATGATTTGCCTGGAAGGGAAGATGAAAATGTGTTTTAACGGAGAAAAAATATCCTGACCAAAACCAGACATTCCAAACCGATACCACCACCGATACCCACTGCTCCCTTCCTCCCCCATCTCTATCAGCTGCTAGGCTTTCAGCACCGTTTTTCGCCAGACACTAGCACAGTGTTTTCCTTCATAGTCAGCCATCAGCCAGAGCTGTCACTTGCAGATACTTCATTTTTGTCTCAGTCTAATTCATACTGCATCCCCTTAATCTCTGTAGCGAGCAATGCCATGTCACTGTGCAGATATGCCAGATCCAGCACCAGGAGTATAGAGAGTGTTTTTAACAATTAAACTATCCTGGTTTGAAAAACTATTTTATTTCTCCCCCTCAACTTTACTGTTCTCTTTCTCCTAAGCATCTTCCCAGCTGACCTCCAAAGGAGCAATCACTGTTCTGCAATCCAGCATGTCTTCCATAAAGCTCAGCTTTCACGTGGTGGGCGAAGACAAGCTGCAGCTCTGTACTACTAAATGCAAATAATCAATATGTTGATTGAGCTTTTGGCTACCAGAGTTGTTCTGATGGGAGTGACCGTGAGCATGAGCTCCCTCTTTCAATGACAAGCCTGTTTAGACTTTTGCTACCTACCACTTTGTGAATCAGGCAACTGAAAATACCCACAGCAATTGCTCCAAACTGTCAGCTGTTGCTGTGATTCCACCCAGCACCCCCTGTACAAGACAACAGATTAACCATTAGGCTAGATATGTTGAAAATATACAGCTTCAACCTTTCCCCAGCTAGCTCAGAGCGATGTATAGATGATTATTTCAAGCGTCAGCTGCCGCATAGACTTAAACCCCTGCACAATAACTCCTGGATTCATCTGCCCCTTGTCAAACTTGCACAGCTTTAGTTTGAGCATACATAGTGTGGCAGTTTCACTGCGGATCTAGAATAATCCAGACGGCTGCTGTCTCTTTGTTAACAGGGAGCTAAACTGATGAGTTTGTAATGCATTTCTTATCAAAGGTAGTTTCAGAAAAGAAAATGTGCCCAATCAGTTGGGGTTGGAATTTAGCATAGTATTGAAATATGGTTTAATCAGAACATTTATTACTTATTGGAAAAAAAATACTATTTAGCCTCTTTAAAAATCACTTTATGCTAATGACTATTTATTTTTCAAATTTATAATTATTACTTGATTTTTTCATGGTAACAGATGTAATGACATCGTTGACTAGAAACTACAATGCAATGGTGCTTGATGAGATACAAGAACATTAATTTTAGAAACTGCAGAGCAGTGTTTGCTTGGTGTCTGAAATGGTAATTCAAATGAAACAGGATTGCTGTTTTGATTTCTATATGCATTACAAACTCAGGGAAATGCATTTCATTGCCTTTTTTTTTATACAAAGAGAAACAGATATACTGCGTATCTCTACATACTAGTACCATTAGAAAAGCAGGTAAGGCTCACTGGCTTTTAGTTGCAGTGTGTGCCATGTGAAGCAGATAAGAAAACATCAAGATACGAGAATGTCAAGAATGCGTCATCTCAGAACATTTTACAAATACTGAACGGTGCTTACATGAGACATTCTCTTTGAAACAGTGCAGCCCAAAAAACATCACTTTTTCTTTTTTTTTTTTTTTTTCCCTTCTTGCTTTGTCCCGGGCTTGCACCTTTTGGCTAAAGGCACATAAATTGAATGACAAATGCATTGCTCTACTGATTTTTTTTTTTTCTATTGGCATCCAAAGTTTAAATTTTATATTAATAATACACAGCCTTTCAGTCTTAATTCTCCTCACACATAAAGGATTGAAACTCAGCTACAGATACATTCCTCACGTTTGCTTTTCCCTGAATGCTGTAAAAAGACAGTTAATAAAAAATGTGGAATGTTGCTAGGCTGGATCCTCTTATGTATTCTAGATGGCTGCTCTGATGTTCTGTGAAACCATGATAAACTTTAAGTCCCTGAGCATAGGGTTACATGTGTCTATAGAATGAAAGATAGACTGCAAAGGTGTTTGGAAACCCAGTAAACTTCTAACTTGAATCTTTTAGTGAAACAAGTCCAGAGTACGGTTTTACACTACTTTGATATATTTTTAGGGGTAGATCAACCCCCTAAGGTTACTGCAGAACTTCAATTTTTTTTTCTTTGCTCCTTCAGTTTAATTCAAGAGCATAATTATTACAAATGTTTTCCAGAGATACCAGTTGCTATCACTTCGCTATTACTACAACTTCAGCAAGCAAAGAAGTGGTTTAAGGCTGTTCAAATTGTGGTTGATCTAAAGTGCACTGAAGTCACAGAAAACACATTGACTTTGGTGGACTTTAGATCAGGAGCTGTTCATATCTCATGCTTCAGGGTGCAAGCTGATAAAATGGGCAGGAAGAAAGCCTTTCCCATATATACAGCATTTCACAATTGGCTTGGGCAATTTAGAGAAGAAAAGCTTCAGATTTCATGGACCTGTTTTTTTGTTCCTATACAGAAGTATATATACAATGTGACACCACTTGTACGTAACAACCATCTTCCCTTTTCCCTGACAAATGTGCAAAGTAGAAAAAAAATTAATTCCTAATCAAATCCTAATTTATACTTAGACTAAGTCATAGGTCCATTGAACCTTGAACATCTTTTCTGATTCAGATTTTAGTATTCCCTCATACATTTTTCTTGATTTTTATTCTCCGTTGCCTTCTCAATTTATGATTCACTCTGTAATTGTTTACTCAAATCATTATATTGTTATTGGAAAACTGTCAAATGAAAAGTTAAAAAAAAGCATCACTGGAGTTTTTTTCTCCTGACCATTTAATTGTCCAATTGACTTCTCCACATGTTGCACCCATACAGAATACTATTTGGGTAAAGTTTATTTTGGGAAAGAGTGAAGAAAGGGAGATGTGTCTAAATTGTAGAACTTAAAACAGAACACGGTCTGCATTTGTGGGGGCCTGTTCTCCAGACAAACATCAAAGTGAAGGGAATTGACTTTGTCTTAGAGCGCACTTTGGAGAATAAGGAAACTCAAAGCCTCTCATCGGGTATGGTGAGTGTAAATATTCTCCAAGTTAAATTTTAAATTCTGCTATTTCACTATGACAAGTTGTTCTGCTATCTGATCACTGAGGAGGAGCAACAGCAAAACATTACCCTTCTGTGTCAGAAAAAAGCTGTTCAGACCTTGGGTGTCCTACTGTGTCACAAGCAGCTACGAACTCCAATTTCAGACCTCCAGCTGCTGCGTCTGGCAGAAGCAAAGTACAAAAGGATTGCTCAAAGCCACGTGTTAACTTTTTAATAGAATACCTGATGATCCCATGGCTACAAACACAAGACTGGGGATCTCTTGACTGGGAATTTAGTTCTACTACTGATCTATTACACAGCCTCGGATTTCTCACTTGCAGCCAATTCCCTTTTAATGGAGTTCTTTACTTATAGCTCTTGCTAAGACTCAAGTGACCAAATTATCTGAAAATGTGGCTAATTTTCTCAGATCTACCAGGTATGAGATGGTGAGGTTGCTATTGCTGTTTGGAAAGTACATTGGGAATACATTCCATAAAAACATACCACATGCATATGTGATAAGAGCACATTGTTATTACAGTATTTTGTTTTGTTGTTGTTGNTAATTAGACATGGAAGTGTATCTCTTTAACATCAAATAACTGTAATATCTTTTTTATTTCTATGTTTCTTTTTTCTTTCCTTAAAAAAAAAAACAGTGTCCAATAAAGGACACCAATTTCCTTATGAATGGTCCTTTGACAGTTCCCCAAGGCATGACATGTAAAGCCAAAAGGCACATCTTTGGGGGATTCTTTAAGAGTAGCATCACACGGCTAATTGTAGTATTTCCACACCCATAGTTCTAAATTCAGTGCATTGTCATAGACTATCCTTGTTCCAATACATAGCAATCCAAAGTGTATTGTTCTTTGTCCTACTGCCTCAGAGAAGATTTTGACACCCACTGTAAGGGACACAGAGAGAGAAGTTGCAGCACTAGCAAGGGTAGACTGTAGTTATGTAGTTTTGTCAAAATGTAAGAGGAATCTGTCCTGTTTTCACAAAGTAAAGGAAGTTTCCCCTTTGTGACTGAATACACTCACAATCTGATGAGTCTAAAACTAAAACCAGTGAAGTTCTCTATATGGACAAAAAATAAGCTTCTATTAAAAGAGAAATAAAAATAAAAATTTGAAAGGCCACTCACCGTTGTGCCTATGAACAGTTTGCTGTTTACGTTCCCAGAGCTCCATTAAATTCAGTAGGAAAATACACAATGCCTAGAAATAACTAAGGGAAAAAGTAAGCGCAGGAGTCCTTGGTGATTGCTCTGCTCCTTGGGATTAGAAATCTTGTATTTACTGCATAGATTGTGTTCCTCGGGAAGAGAGAATATTTCAGTGCATAAGAAAGGGATAGTTTTATGCTGACTTCTTTGGAGCAGGACTCCACAAAATTTCAGCTAGGTCTTGCTGCAACTGTTTCCTTCCTGAGAACACTGGGAAGCGCAGATTTCATCCTGCAGAAATCTGATTAGAATTATTACTTTGTTTTCCAGTTCAAAGTGCCAATTTATCTCAACATCTTAAAAATACACATTTCCAATGTCATTCCAACCTGCATATCCTGAAATTTTAAACTTACATAACCTTTTCTCTACCCTGCTCATGACAAGTTTAAGAACAAATTTGTGATGAAGGTGTTTTCATTAACACATTTCCTGAAGATGACATACTACGTCCCTGTGCCCATTTCCCTGCCAGTACAGCACTGTTAAGTAGAGATTTTCATAAACTTCTTATAAATCTAGGGGACTGTATTCTTAATTTCTAAGATATTTTTTTTTTTATTCTTCCCTTGCTTCCCAGTGAGTTGTCTTACTTCTGAAACACACAATTTAGAGGATATTGCTCAGTTTCATTTTTTTACTAGGTGGTTAATATGCCACCAATAAATTGGGATTTTTTTTTTTTTTTTTTTTACTTTTTAAACTTCGCTACCATTGAATTTCTTTTCCCTTTTGGCTGTTGTTTACCCTTGTACAAAAGGGTGTAGAAGTGTCTGTGTCTCTGATCAAGAAGAATTGAAATCTTGATATTTAACTCTGGCTTTCTTATCTGGCTTTCATCCACATCAGTGGAAAATCTTCTATTTATTAAATGTTAATAGCATCAGGCTCAGTGATCCCCAATACTCTTTCAGGTTCAGCTATAATATTCCTCTGGGATGGAGGTCTTCACACAACTGTTACCTGTGAGGTCATAATATCGTTTTCATATGTAAACTAAGTATAAAATGCTGTGCATGTTTGCACACAAGCTGGTTTTATATACAAGTGCTTACCTTGTATATACCTATTCTATGTAAAATATTAGAAATATTTTTTTAAAAAATAAAATTGTTTCCTCACAAAACCAATACATAAAAAGGTTCTTGGAGACTTTTCAATCGCTACTTATTTCTAAGCCAGCACCACCACCTGCTGGTTACACGGAGTTTCAAGCCCCAGTGCTATTTTTCTGTCTTCAAATCTATGCATAAGTATACAACAGTATTTCTCAGCTGCTCTTATACATAGAAATTTTATTGCCAGAAGACAGATTTTTAGCACATTGGTTGCAGTTTAACAATACTCTATTACCTGAAGTACTGCTTTCATAAAAGAGGGGAATGTTAATTGTTGACAAACCAACTCTCTTACGCAAAGTACTGTAAGTCACAGCGTAAATATCCAAATTAATCAAATAGGTTGAACCTGTTGTATTAAAATGCTTATTGTAACATATGCTGGTTTTATAACTTACAGATACACAGTTAAATAGACTTCATGACACTAAAAAATCAGTATATTTTTTTTCTAAGTGTTCCCTACTTTAGTGAGTTCTACAATGTACTCCATTCTTGTAAAGCTCTGGTTTTCTCTGAACAAATGTATCCAAAAAACCAATATCACCTGGTAAATATATTAATACAAAAAGCAACCAAGATATAAATAACTAAGATTAAATCTATAAAATAATAGCAAAAATAGCAATAGCAAAAATAGAGATGGAATATAATTCATTGCTATGGAAAATTAGGGGAGTATAGCACATAACTTCTAGGTAAACAATGGCAAAACAAAGGAAGTAAAACAACACAGTAATCATAATAATAATAAAAAAAAAAGAAATGGAAATGTGATGTCTACCTCTGACTGCATCTGCAAAAGAACCTGCAAAAGAATTAATACTCACATCTCTGCCAAAGCATACAGTAGCTTGGCTGAAATCAATTGCTATGGGGAAGCAAGGGCTGGCAATTTCATAAGGGTGGAAAATAAAGCATAAGCTAAGAAATCCAATGGTAATAATTAATAACAAAGTTACTTACAACAGCATTTTGATCTCTAACAGAAAAAGTACTCAAAAGGATGCATGTATTTGGCAAGGATCATATTTTTCAAATAAAACCTAGATAGGATCAAAATACCTCCATACAAAACAAAAAAAACCCCTGTTATAAATTCCCTCTGATTATTTCTCTAATATTCAAAAATACTGCACTGATAACACTGAAATACATGCAGAAGTTAGGGTTGAACTGTTCAGAATTATTGTAAGAGGGAAATGCATGCCATCTCATATTCAATTCATGTAAGACAAACTATAATGGTATAAAAGTATGCAGACTAACAACTGAGAAAGAAAGCAAATAATACTGAATCTACCAAACTAAATTGATAATCAGCTTTAAAAAAAAATTAAATATGTTTTGTCCTTTTATTTTTCACTTTGTTACTAAAGCTACACAGAGATGTCAAGCTTGCTTAGTTCACGATAACGATCAGGCAGATCACGCAAAGAGATCACAACCCATGACAAGGAACAGCTTTAGAAGGAAAACTCCATCAAAGGTAAATGCGTTGCACTACGTTTCATTAACCAAACCCTGATGAGAACATGGACATTAGTAGAGAAAGCGAAGGTAGCCTAACAGCAGCACCCTCACTGTTAGGAGACAATGCACTGAAACAAGAGGAGAGGAAAGAAGGTGATGGAGAATTTTTGAGAGAGGATTGTCGAAGTGTTGAATTAGCCGCTCAGGTTGCTTAGCTATGTCCTGCAGAATGCTTGGTGTGCTCAGTGTTATACCAGGGAAATAACTTACACTCTGTGAGTATAAAATTAAATACAGATGATGTTCCTTTTCAAAGAAGGTAGCATGATAAGGAGGAAAGACAACTGATTCAAAAATAAAAAAAGAAAGAAAATTCTGCAGGAAACCACTGAACTGCCAATATTTCTCTTATAATTATCACACCAATTTCACAAGAAAGTCCACAATCACCTGGAGGAGGATGAACTCTCTCCAACAAAGAGAAAACTGATATATCAGATTTCATAAGATTTACAGGTCAGTTACTATCCTGAAAGTAACTATATCAACTACAAATGCCACAGGATGTCAATATATTTGGAAATAGTGTTGCTGCCAGATGTTTTGAGAGTCAGAGACTGAAAGCATCCAGAAATCCAGTGCTCAGGGGACACTGACAGCTGTCAAGAAAGTCATCTTCCAAAAGCAAATTGCTTGGAGCTCTACCTCTGAGGATTTTATTTTGTCCTGCTTGAGGAGAAAGAAGAGGGCAGACAAAAGACTCATATGCTAAAGGCAGATTAAAAACAAATGCATATTTTGACATTTTATATTCCTTATGGGCAGAACTCAAGGATACTGCAGAGGAAATCTGTGGGACTCAAGGGACAACTTCGGGATATTTCTTGAGGAGTATGTGGGGCTTCAGTATTGACGCTGAATATATAAGCCTAAAGATACAATTCTTGCATTCCCTCAAGCTACAATTTGAGATGCAAAACAAGAGCTTAACTATATGTTTAGCAGGAGAAATCCCAGTAAAACTGTGGATGAATGAACTACAGCATTCAAAGGTTCAATCAGCCAATCAAAAAGACCATTAATGCTTGATCAGCTACTATGCATGATAACACTAGAAATCCTGAATCCAAAAACAGAGTATGCATTTTCATTCAAGTAGGAGATAGTATTTTCAGGAATTATTCAGAAAAGAAAGAAAGAAAAAAAGTTCCACAGACCACGCTGTAATAAAAAAGAACACGTGGTGGTGATCACAGGGGAGGTCTGAAACAACAATTAAAATAATTCGCTGCTTGAAGAGAGGCAAATTTAGGTGTAGGGACTTCTAAGAATGGCAGAATTGTACAACAATGGAGTACTGAAGAGCACAGATCAGGCACAGTATTCATACTACATAAATCAACACTCAGAAGGATCTGGTGCCAATGGGTTAAAAGAATGCCAGTTCCTGTTCTTGCAGAATTTCAGACCGATGAGACAAATCTAGACTACGTGATCACAGATCCTTGGCCTGAGTCTTCCCTATCACTGCAAATTGTGTGTTCATTTACTTCTCTTCCAAACGTAGCCAAAGGCTTTTGCTGAGTCATATAACTCTCCAAAGCGTAAGATGCCTGTAAGTTGGACTCCTTGTATGGAAGGATCCTCTCAAATAGCTAGGATTACATTACTGATTCCAGTCTCTGCAGATCCTTGCATTACGATTATCACCACAGAATCTGTGCTGAGATTGACATCTGTCCCAAGTCTACTGTTCTCCCAGCTTTTCTCCTTTGTCTGAATGAAGAAATCAATAAGGTATATGTTGTTACCCAGGGCAGTGAGACTCTTGACTAGAAACAATCAAAATATACATAACTAAATGCTTTTTATATATATTTTCATTTTTCTTTGGACAATTGTTCTATGGAACACAAGATCTTAGTGCAAAAACAATCCAGCTTTTAAGAACTATGGAAAAATTTAGCCCTTTACCAAATGAAAACTGATTTAATTTTCAGCAGATTTTTTTGTACGTAAAATGAAAAAAAAAAATACATTTTCATGTCTCAATTTGCACAAAGTATAATTTAGCAACAATTAAAATTTAATTTGAATAGAACTCTGAAAATGTGCAACCTCACACAATAGGATAAATATTTTTCTGTGGAATATCAAAAGCAGTTCTTAGCATCCAAGAGTTAGTAAAATGTATTTTGCTATTTTGTTGCTTGCCCTGACATTGGAAAGCCTATTGGTTTTGTTCAGAACCAAGTAAAAAAGCAGTATTTCATGTCAAAAACAAGACGAGATGCAAGAATGGCTATGAGTCCATTTCCATTATTAGTGAGAAATATTAGCATGTCATCTGAAAATCTGGGAAATGTTTCCCATATGTTGTAAAGGACACTCTGTAGTGGAAGCCAGAAAAGTACATCCTGTTCTATTCAGTGGTGCATCTCACTTCTTTTCACCCTTCTGATGCCTCATCATGTGAATTATATTCATTTTCACACCCTGCGATTCTAAATAAATACTGTATCACTTTTTTGCTGCCACCCATCTTGTGACTGACTGATCACAGAGAACCTGAAAGTCCTTGCATGTTTTGGTAGATCAGGAGTGATTCTAACAGAGATAAAGAATGAATAAAAAAATCACTGGACAAATCCCTGTTAATGAAACATGCTATCGGTTTGCTACTCAGGAATTTACCTCATGTTACTCATGGAACAGTTTGGGTTGGAAAGGACCTTTAAGGTCATCTAGTCCAACTCCCCTGCCATGGGCAGGGACATCTTCAACTAGATCAGGTTGCTCAGAGCCCTGTCCAACCTGACCTTGAATATTTCTAGGGATGAGGCATCTATCGCCTCTCTGGGCAACCTGTGCCAGGGTTTCACCACCCTCATTGTAAAAAATTTCTTCCTTATATCTAGTCTAAATCTACCCTCTTTTAGTTTAAAACCATYCCMCCTTGTCCTGYYGCAACAGGCCCTRYTAARMAGTTTGWCYSCATCTTTCTTATAAGCCCCCTTTAAGTACTGAAAGGCTGCAATAAGGTCTCCCCGGAGCCTTCTCTTCTCCAGGCTGAACAACCCCAACTCTCTCAGCCTTTCCTCACAGGAGAGGCGTTCCATCCCCCTGATCATTTTTGTGGCCCTCCTCATGCAATAGGAATAAGCATCATCTTTACATTAGGCTCCAAACTTGTAATTGCTTTTATTCTTTGCTAGAAGAATCTTAGTTCTATTAGCTGATGAAACTTTATCACCTAGGCAAATGTTTATCTTGACTTCTAAGTTGTCCATATGTCAGAACTTCTATTTTTACTAAAAGTACAAGCAATATATGCCACATGGGATCATGTAAGTACTACAGAAGAAGGGATAGTTGTAGAATAAACCATCTACATTGCTAGATGGCACACCTGCTAGTCCATTCTGGCAAGAGTTTGCTCAAGAACAGAACCTGCATATCTTGTTGCCAGTCTTCCTCCATAGCTATGGTGATGTAAAAATCTCTCTCCATATTGCAGTGCCGTGTCAGACAACACATAACACCACTGAGTTAGAGAGTGAAGATAATAATGTCAGGAACATGGGAATGGAGAAAGCAACATGCTCAGTGCAAGCAAAATCTTTTATGCAAGCACGAACAAAGGAAATTGCATGACAAAGATCAAAGACACTATAATGATTTTTTGGATTTCCTTCAGCAGTTCTTCACAGTAAACAAGGACTGCATTCCAATTAAAGTTCAGAAGCAGCTAAAAACTGGAGATGATTTTTAAAATATTTTTTTTCCAGAAATCTAAAAAGAGATTCTTCCCTGCTGGTGCAGATAAACAGAAGGTATTCATGCCCTCTTAAAGAGTATCCCCTTTCAAAACCTCCCTAAATTAGACAGAAGCAAGGCAATTCTGGTAATTTCCCCATTCCTTCTTTCTGTCATGTACCCCATTTCACTTTCCTCTCCTCCTTGCCATGTGTCTATGACCTCATTTAGCAAAGATCAGAAGACATGAAAATTGGCCTCTGCGGRGGAATCACTATGTTAAAAGGACACCCAGGCTTATATTCAGTACTTCAAAATTTAAGGATCTCAAAGCACTTCTTAGCACAAAATGTAATATAATATACAGAGAATACAGTATTCTCAGTCCCTGGGTGGAAAAGGAACTATAGTCATGTAGTAAGTCAGTGGCGCAGTCAAGATTGGGATCTTTGACTTGTACCATTTGCCTGGGTAGAACTTCCAGTCAAACTAAAATGTCCACATGAGTTTTTAACCAGATGACACTGGCCACTTCTTACAATTAATAACACTTTTTCCACCCTTCCTTTTCAAAATAATTGTACTGTGCTAACAAGGTCTGATCAGTAGCAGTGAAGCATGTGTGTGTGAAGTAGCACAGAGTATGTTTCCTAAAGTCATAGATAAAAAGTGAATTACAGAATTACAGCATTCAGTAATATATAAAATATCACAAGGAAAGCTATATCCTTGTTTTATAAAAAGGTATGCTACCAGAAGCTGGTAAATAGTCTCAAACAGTAAAAGTACAACAACTGAACTTTAACCTATTTTAAAGTATACTGTCAACATATTTAAGAAATTACATACTAAAAAACATAGCTATGATTTCTTAAAAATCAATTAAAATTTTTCCTCTTCTGCTCAACTCCCTCCTGTCTACTATAACCTCAGTCAAAGCAATGATACAGAATGGGTGCTTTTTTTGTGGCACTTCAAGAACCACATATAGAGTTGTGTGACAACAATCCCTTTTCAGGCAGCACAGAAAAAATTCATGAGGTTATGTATCCGGGCATATACAAATAGCTGGAAAGGTTCTAGGCACTCAGTAGAAAATATGATGACCCAGAAAAAATTGTCTTGCAAGTTGCTTCTGGCTTCCAGGCTAAGGGCTGGACCAGTCTGCTGGACCTAGACTGAACTCGATAAAATCTGAAGATCTCTGGTTCTAACTCAATGGACTCTCCTAGCTTAGGTAAGCATTAGGCTGGTTCCCTTTGGCTCCAATTCTAGAAGTACGAATCATGTAGTATGTGCATTTGTGGTCACACTACAGCTAATGTGACTACTTACCTGATTAAAGTTATGCATATGTTAAATATGCTGAGGGTCTTAATGGAATAATCAGATGGTGGAAACACTGTACTTGATTTTTTCCTTATTTCTCTTGTTTTAAATCAAAAAGCATCAAAAGCAATAACACACCCATACATAATGCAAGCCAACCACATTTTAACTTGGAGGGCTTTTATTCTAGGGTTTTTTTATATAATAAACTGCATTCCACTTCACATGTTGCTACTATATTGTGGTCTGTTGTCTATTTCAATAAACACCTCCTATATATTACGATAACTTCAAATCACATGAAATGTAGAAGATTAGGCCACAGGACTTAGTTTTCTATGAATCTGAGGAACAATATTCCAAGTCAGTGAACATATTTTTCCCTGAATTATAAAAGGAACTTACCAATAAGGATATCGAATGAAAAAAATATTATAATGCAAGAGTACAAGAAGTACAGGCTTCACGAATCAACCATTCATTTTAGTTTGCAAGCAATTTGAAAAGTACAAAAGTTACACATCAGAGTGTATCTGTGATGAGCATGAGCTGATAGCTTTCTGCTGTTATTGGTTCGATATTAATTTGAGACCTTGCCCAATAACATCAACACACATTAGCTAAGACTCAAAATGGCAATCAACTTGGGGGACCTATCCTGAAAAGTGGTACTAACAACTTCCAGCATCAATGAGCTTCCCAATCCTGCAGCTGTTTTTTAAAAGCTTCCTCCCAAAGGCACATTTAGAACTAAATTAAATGCAACTTTGACTTAATTAACGTTTTAAATGATAATGAATACAATGTAGATTCATAGAAGGCATTTACATTGTGTTATAAAACTGATAAAAATTTAATAACTCTTTGTTAATAAGTTATGTCTCTCCAGACCCATAAAGCCTAAGGCAGTCGGTGCTGTAGTCCAGGGTCTAATCTAGGTTCCTAATGCAGGTGGAATAAGGAGGCAGGAGACTGACTTGACACTTGACATTTGCTCTAAGCCTGCTCTGGATCAAGCCACTGCTTGTTCACAAGTACTTTATTTCATATAGTAAAGGTCAGAATTTGGGCTCAAGGCAGGGCTATGACAGAAATGCTCAAGCTGAAACCGAGCCAGCTCTGGCATCTGTCGCTTGAAATAGCTTGGAAACAGTAGAGAAGGAGAGCTAACTGGCTAGCATCTGTCCCACACCAAGGAGGTAACAGGAAGAATCTGCTGCCTGGTGGTAAGAAACTGTCATGGTGAGTTTCATGACAACCAGCCACACTCAGGAACTAAAAATGCAAACATAATTTCCATGTCACCTTACATAAGACCTTCTGCTAAATTCACTCCACAGGATGCAGACAGCATCTTTTCTAGTTTGTCCCCATCAAAGCAAGCCACTCACTAGTCTCTTCCCTGGTAAGAATCACTACTCAACGTAAAGGTCTAAAGGAATTAAATGCAGACTTCTTGATCTCTCCCTCCCCCACCTTCCCAATTCTTCAAAAGATTTGCTGCTAAACTCAGCAGTGGCTCCATCCATGGTGATGTGAGAGTTCATCTCCTTGTTACAGATGTCACAAATTGGGCAAAGCATCCTCTCATCAGCCTAGTGGTATATACTGCATCACAAAACTCATCTGAAAAAGTGTGTGCTTCATTATTTATATTTTCTGGTTATGAGCAACAAGCTAGATTGTCTTACTTTTACCATTCTACCGTCTGAAAAGGAACAGCTTGGTTTGGGGGGTTGTTTTGGTTTTTTCCTACTCTTCCATTTCTACATCTTAGTGTTCATCTATATTCTCGTATTATATCCAAAAGTTAAATAATTTAGCAGTGCTCAGATTCTATTAAAATACAGAACAATAAAAGGGATTCATTTTTTGAGTGTTAGAGTCAAATGACATACTTCAAGTCACCTATTGTAAAATACCTATTGTTTCATATTACTTCCCCCTCTGCCCCCGTAATTAATGTTGTCTATTCAGCATTTGAAAACGAAATATAAAAGTTCCAGGGCATTCATTCACAGGAAAAAATGACGGAATAGATACTTGGAGCCTCAGGAGGACATATACCAGCCCATTCTGATCACAGTTTCTATCTCTATATTAGCAATGCAGAAAAACATACAGTTGCATCAAGGAGAGGATCACCTGAAGGTCTGCACATCAAGAGTGAGAGAAAGGCAGACAAATCAAAGGGTTTGTTCAGTCAAACCACTGTTCCAGCAAGCAGTTCTGGAATGCTGGTTAAGACTGTGATTGCATATATTGAGTCAATTCATCCTATCTTCTTTAGTGGAAACACCTGTATGCATTTTTGTACAATTGCCACAAGGAGAAAAAGATGGAAAGTAAGTAGCTCAGGCAGAATTGCGAATATAAACTAAGCTTGAAAGTGGAACAGTAATTAGTTGTTTTTCATTCTCAGAAAAGTAGATCTCATGGTGTCTGGCTTCTGATTTGCCAGTACCACAGGCTATTGAGCTGGCTGCAAATATGGCAAATCTCTAGCATGTACAAGCATTGACTTCATGTCAGTGGCTACACCATAAGAACCTCTATAGAACAGCACAGGAATCTCCCACATTGGTATTTTCTTTTTCAATTGTTCTATTGTCTGGTTTTATATGCTTCAGAACCCCATTGGCCGGTTTTGGTAACAGCAGCTTTCTTGACAGTAGTTCATTCTGAGAAGGTGGCTAAGGAAGGTAAGTTGGTTTTCTTCATTGCCCAGTAGCAACATATAGACTACATTAAGATGTATACATCTGATTTTTTTCCAGCCGTATTGGACTTGTATCTTAACTGAGTTATCTAAAATAATATTTTCTCTGCAAAATTGAACACTAAAATATACACAGGTGTCCATTTTTACATTATTTTCAGTATTTTGAAAGGGGACACATGCAGTCTTGTAGTGGTATTTAGAGGAAATGCCATAGCCATGTCAATTCTCAGGAACACAAGTGGGAACGGGAATACATGGAAACTGATGTAACTGAAGCAAAAATCTATCACCCTAAAAGAAACAACAATATTTGGAACTAGGCTTACGTAATTCAATCTATTACTCATAGTGTAGTACACAGGCTTATGATTTATATTCTCTGTGGCTTTAAATTAACAGGAATTTATTTGGCACTATGTCTCATTCTAATGTCCCATTTTCATTAATCTCATTTAAAAAAAAAAAACAGGCTACACAATATCATTCTCCAGTATACAGAGGTGGGGTCATTCCATAGAAGTGAGCTGTAAAAGCATAACAATCTGATTATAATCACTTGCTTATGACGTTACGATGCCATCCCTGAGGAGCAACATCTGTCTTCCCTTTCCAAGCAGACCTGATGGCTCATTCACTCCTTCAATTTCTTCTTCCTCAAAACATTAAAGGTGTGCTATTGGCTTTTTGTGCAGGACGCAGACAAGACAGTGTGACCACACAGGGATCAGTGGGTTACACTAAAAAGAAAGGTGTTTATGCAGCATATGTAAAAGTAAGAATTTCAGAGCAAATGAGTCTCCATCCCTCCTGTGGCCACAATAGAATTCTCACAGCTCAGAAAAGGTGTGTAGTGGGAGAGAGCAGTGGTAGTACCCCACCTTTTCCTCTTCAGAGTATTATAAATATAATGTAAATGGGATCATATTTATAGCTGGTTTGAGAATCTCAAAGCCTCTAGGCATCAAAAGGTCATATATGTATCCTGTAAAAGGGAAACCATTGCTGCTAAAGGGTGAAAAGAGAATTCTAGCACTGAAAGTTGTCCTTTGAAAGGTCACACATAGGTCCTTCCTGCACCTTAGCTCACCCATAAAAGCAAGTATTTCTTCTTGTCTTGGCTAATTCAGCAGGACTAGAGAAGTAGTAGGTTAGTTTTGTTCTGTAGAAAGCAGAGGTTACGGTTCTTGCATTTTAAGAGAAATAAAGACTATGCTGTCTTTTCAGCCAGTAATTTAGGAATCCAGGACTTAATAGTCAACTCATTTAGAAAAGCTCAAGCATAGTTATACAACTGATAAGTTTTAGATACACTGACCAATGTGTGTGTGTTATGCATTATTCTTTCTGCCTAAATCAGTAAGTGATGTCATTTCAACTCTCATTATAGAATTTGTTTTTTTAAGTTGTAAAGACACACAGGCAGGGTCTACACTGCC
Organism: Oceanodroma leucorhoa; assembly: GCA_030449065.1. Classification (NCBI taxonomy): domain Eukaryota; kingdom Metazoa; phylum Chordata; class Aves; order Procellariiformes; genus Oceanodroma; species Oceanodroma leucorhoa. The sequence goes on from JASVER010000014.1 coordinate 5,245,689, forward strand.
CTAAGCGGCACAGGTCAACGAAGCAGCTAGAGTGTTCCTTGACCTAACTTGCTAAACCACATTGCCAGACAGCTTCAGCACAGTGTACCAACCTTGGTTCAACAGCCATCCTTATTCAAGCTACTCAAAATGTTAATCTAATCTTGCAGAATGCAATTTTAGGTCCTTTGAGAAAGACTCAGCAGCTAACTCGTCTGTTCAGCATAAACCACGTGACGGCACTAGAAGATCAGACAGAATATATGGGTCTAAACTGGGCTTGGCACACAGGTAGGTACATGCTTTGGCTACTTTCAAAAGTTAAGCTTTCTCCAGCTTGTCTTAGCATGGTCTTTCCTTCCAAATAGGATGGCTAGGAGTTTGGGCTGAACCCTGAATTAAAAATATAGTGATAATTAGTCTTGTCTTTTGTCTCTGGAGATCCCTGATATTCACCAAAGTCAAAGTCTTCACATAAAGCTTCTCAGAACTATCTGAGCATGCCAAAGCATGTTTTCTCACAAGCTGAATTAGATATGCCTGGGCCTAGTATCAAGAATGTCCTTGGAAGTTTAGATTCCCATGGCAGTGGGCACAGTGACAAGATTTCCTTTTGGAACATGAACTTTTGATGTTCCTGAGAAGCAGCAGCCATATGGTGATACAGAAACATAGAAATTAAATGGTTCAGGTTAAGATTCTGTCTGTATCAATTAATCATTTGAATGGCACTCCCCAAGATTTGGCACAGACTTAAGTAGAAACATCACACTTCTTAGTAATATAATTTCATTGTATAAACCAGCCTAGGTTTTTCAGTGGCTAAGTGCCTCTCTTCACTCTAATTCACTTGAGTTTCCAGCACAAAAAATGCTTGAACTGCTGTTCGTGTAGCAATCTACCAAAAGCAGCTAAACCTGAAAAAATGCAGACATAAAAAAAATTTAAAATTCTATTTCCTTACATTTAGAAAATCATATAAATTTTTTTCCAGACAGCTGCCTATAAACTCAAAAGGTATTTTAATATAATTATATTTAATCAAATTATGATTTTCATTTGCTGGAATTACAGGCAACAATATAATAGCAAAGAACCTGATTCACAGTGGAAAATACACTGCAAGTGTCACTTTCTCTACATATTATACAATTAGTACACTAAATCCTGTGTACATCATTGAATATGTAAATCGATATCTTCTACTTAACATGACATTCTTACAAACAGCATTAATTCTTACAAAAGCTACTCATTGTTTCAAGAAGTTTCATACAATGGTCTGTGATTTTATTTACCTTGAAAAAAAAGCGCCTGCAAAAAAAAAAAAAAAAAAAAAAAAAAAAAAAAAAAAAAAAAAAAGGAAAGAAAGAAAGAAATGCATTAAGCAATTGTAGAAGCAAACCAACCCAACTGGGGCACCACGACCAAAGCAAGCCCTGTAATAGTATAATGACCTTTAATGAGTGTCTGGGGAAACAATACAGTCCTAGCATAAAAGACAAAGGGCAAAACTCATCATGGCTCCACTGACACTAATTCAAAATGATTTTCAGAACAACTAAAGAATGTAAGAGAGGTAATCTGATCCACCAATCTGACCTCACTTTGATTCTGGGGCCCTGCTGCTGCCATTTCTAATTGTCAAACACTCTACATTTCACATCTGCTCATATTTAATGAAAAGCTGACTCTCACCACCATTCTCTGAGTTAACTAGCTCTGTCAAGATGGGCATCATACGACCCCTGTGCACTGCAAAGAAAACACACTGATTTCTATTGAAGCCTTGCCAGTGAAACGTTGCATGTATGTGTATATATATATATTTTAATTGGAAAAGAAAGGCTTATGCTGCTTTGCAAAGAGCATGAATTGATATTGATTTTTGTACTTATTATTAACAGTCAAAGGTGACTAGTCTCACAAGGGGAAGAGTAAGATCTCTTTTGATTTGATGGAGTGATGAGGAGCGGAAAAAGCCCTTAAAAGATAGGATGCTAAAAATCCTCAAAGCTGTCAATATCACTTATCCTTCAAAGTATAACATAGATCTAACCTGTTTCCCAACAGTATTGGTTTTGGTGGCAGTAATACCATTATTGTGGAGGTTTTTGGCTCAGCAGACAACACAATCAAAAATGTTTACTTTATCTGCCTCTGTAGAGTCTTAAGTGAACTTGAAAGCTACGGTAAACCTACAAATTACGGTTTTTCTTTTCTTGCCAAACAGTGTTAATGGCAGAAATTTTACCCATTTGTGGGGGACATAGTCATTTAGCCTGGTCTGGTTGCTGTTAACACCAGTGCCGGGACCCACCACACACTCTCTATACTACCCTGTATTAATGCAAACTAACCAGGCACTGTGCTACTGAGGCTGTTAGGCTGTGTAAGTAACACTGCCTGCAGTAATTCTCAATCCAGGAAGGTTTCTTGTTCACTTTTCTTAACAAAATATGTTTTGCTATGTTTTACTCTAATAAAGGTCTCTTTAAAGGATAAAAACTCCTGTAACTTAGAATAGGACTTAAAACTGGGAACCATCTCCCCTCAGGTGATGCATGAGTTGCAGCCAAGTAGATAAAAAGAACATTCAGAGTGCTGATACACATATACAGAGAAAAGATTTCTGGTAAAGTCTCTAAGAAATCCTATTAGAATCAGTTTCATTGACACAGTCTTCAGACAAAAAATGCTAACAAAAATCACAGTATTGTTATATACTCCACATTTGTGTCTGGAGAAATAGTTCAAATATCAAAATCGTTAAAGCAAAGTCATTCACCACTTGGACTATATACTGCAATACACATATGGTATCAAAAGTCAACCAGATGCATAATCTCCTAACTACATTATACTCTTAGTAGTGGAAGGCATTTTTATCCGTGATGACTTGTAATGTAAAGCAAACATGCCTCCTGGTCAAAACTCTTAATATTCCTTATAGATGTATCTGAATAATTTTATAGTTTTTCTTTGCCATTTGGGTAGGGAAAGGAAAACAGTTCCTGTCCCAAGACATAGTTTTGCCTGTTATGAATGTCTAAAGAAGATAAGAAAATGGGAAAAGAAAAAAAAAAAAAAATAAATCACCATTTTATTTAACAATCCTTCTCAATTGTTGACATCACACTGATAAAGGAAGCTTTGGAATCCCTACCAATTGCACAAAGAATGAATGGCTACGCAGAATTGTTCTAACTTCTCTGTCTTCTCCCTCTTAACTCTGATCTTTCAAAAGAGCCTTTGGGGTATATTCCAGAATGGTACTGTCCTACAGGACGGTATAGATCTATACCTATAGATCCTATAGATATAGATTCTACAGCTAATTTCAAAAAGTTTGCATCAGGAAATTTGCATCAGGCTAGCCCTTCTAAAAAGGCACTACAAAAAGTACAACTATTTTTACTAAGATTTCTGCGGTTTCAGTATTAGATGGAAGGTCCTGCCTTATTGAGAATGAAGGGTTACAAACAAAACTAAAGATAATGGTAGCAGTATAGAATAGAATTCCGGCTACTACAGTTCAGCTACTAAGTTGTATCCTGTGTATTTATTCACTGCCTATTGTATGCTGCTCTAGTGCCAGCACTATTAAAGCTGTCCACTTAGCACCAGTAGATTTAGACACAGGTCTGTTCCTCCACTGAAGCACTTATTGTTTAATGACAACTTATATTGTATGGATTAAATAAAAAAGATGTCACCAAACTGCACTACTAAGGTCCTGCATGCTGTTGTGCAAGAGCATGCTTCATAAAGAGCACACAAAGCAAAATAATGAATAACACTTTTCGTATTAAAAATAAATTAAAACAGAAATATAAATACAGAGCTGTATTAAAATTTGAGTTTGACTTTTTTAAAAAGCATCAGCCCAGTAAAACTCACAGAACTACAATGTACGACACAAGACGGGGATGATACCACAGACACCACAGACATGGAACAGCATGTGTTGGTGTTAAAACTTACAGGCACGTAAACTGGTGGAGCAATCATTAACAGAGACAGAAGAAAGTGGGAAGGCTCTCTCAAGGGTGTCCATGTTACTATGTACACTGCCTGACATGCAAGAGCAGTCACGCTCAGAGCGTCCGCAATCAAAACAACATGCCAGTTTCATTCTCTTGTAGATGGACATCTTGGCTATAACCATGTGTTGGATGGGAGGAGAGGAAGAGCAGCAGGTTAATGGCAAGGTTATATATATAACAAGGCAGCTGGAAGGTAATTTAAGGGATTTAATACAGGCCTTAGTTTATGTTAACAGTCTTGACCCAGGAAAAAAAAATGCAATGAGATTATTGATAACACTTTGGCTGTACATTAAAAGTAGGGCAAAAGATATATTGCTCTTTATTTCTGTTCAGTCTTATATATAGGGTGACCGCAGACATGAGAAGAATTACTGTTTACAGTCAAGTGTTTGGATCAAAAAGAACATAGTAAAAGCAGAGAATCCTAAGAATATATTTTTCCCTTGGCACAATTAATACTACTGGGCTAAAATGAAAAGAAAAATCTAAAGTTGCTAATCCATTAGATATTTTTGGCCTATCCTGCCTCCTGTAAAAATCAGAGACTTTTATATATATATATATATATATATATATATGTATGTATACACACACAAACCCACACATACACACGTATTCTTACATACACACACTCACACGTATACATTATACACATACACACATATATATATACATATATAAAAATATATTTATTCTTAAACATATGCTAATAATTTATCTGTATTAAACTGTGCCAGGGAACTCAATTATTGCAATAAATTACACATTACTAAAGAGTTACAAGATGTTAATAAAATTTTCTGAAAAATTTACTTTGTTTACATTATCTCTTCAGGAATTCAAATTAACTCTTGACAGAATACCAAAATTTGCCCATATAAGAGACACAACTAATAATGGTAAATATGCTTGACATTAAAATCAGTTCACAAATAAGGCATCACCAAAAGCACACAGAGCATTGGTCCATTGAAACATGCTGAAYGAATCATTGGCATGTTTTCTGCTCTGGAATCAAAGGTAGATCGAGAACCAAATAACTGAATGTAGAATTAGGGGGTAATTCCAAAAGGAGCGTGAGGTTAGAACAGAACATTTATATCCTTCAGTCACGGGAATGTCCTTGTTATATATTTCTAGAAACATACAGCATCCTATTTTATAAATGCACGTGTAATTACCATCATGCAATTTTGTATGTTACCTGAATCACAGGTACATTTAAGACTGAAGAAATGCAAAGGCCACTTAGATTGTTTCACATGTTGCACTGAACCAACACTTTTGGTAATGGTTTAGATTGAACTGACTCAATTATACTAAAAACAAAACAGAACACTGACAGGCAAAAACAAAACCTTAAAAGCAAATGCAGAAAAAAGGTAATGTTTCTCTGGCCTGTACCTTCAGTTTAGGATGTCTTTTTGCATTATGGTAATGACATTAAATTTAAAGTAATTTCTCTTATTTTTTTTCCAGTTTCTTAATGCCACAGTCACCAGGGAAGAGGGATTGAAATCGCTCAAATGGGTCAAGTCCTGTTCTAAGGCCTTGATGACTTGCCATACAGTATACTTGTCAAGCAAGGGTAACATTATGATTGTGGAAAACAGGCATTGAGGGAGATGAATGAGTGATCTCTTCAGCAGCGACTCCATTCCTCTAAAACTTTGCTCACATGACTAATGCCATATTCTTCTAGCATCCTAGTAGAGTGATCTTACAGCTGTTCAGAAAGTCATCATGCAGCACCAGGCTTGTTCATTGCATGGTACATCATTCCTCAGAGCTTGGCTTTTAGTAAGAAGGTTTCCACTGCAGCTTTTGATGCATACACATTCAAACTACACAGAAAATTCAAAACAGCATTTGTTTTCCCATTGTTTCCCTCTGTCTAACTCTTCCCAACACATTCTTTAAAATTGAAAAGTTGGGCAGAAAAAGAAAAGTGAAATATGTTACCAAAAATGCAGAAGTCTTTCCATTATGCCTATTTTATTATTTTCACTTCAAGGAAATGAAAGAAAAATAAAGGGCATTTGTGAGATACACTAACAGTAGGTGAGGTAAAAGGCAGGCCCATTTTGTTTTAATTATAGCTGTTTTGAAGGACTTTTTCTAATCAAATGCTGTAGCAAAACACACTGCTCAGAAATTCTCAACTGCTATGTTATTGGTTAGTAACAGTCCCTGGTTTTCATTTACTTATAGCCATATCTTGTCAACAGTCAATAATAGGATAGGACACATTTATGAAAATTAAAAGAAATCATCCTTAAGGACAAGGAGGGTTGGGAAGGAAAACTTTTTGTATCATTTTCATCAGACTTAAACCAATGAAGTGGGAAATTTAAGCCCTTCTGTTCAATAGGGGAAGGACTCTATGGCGCCGCTTCTCAAAAGCAATGCCCTTTCAGGGACTGTTTTTAACTATTACTATCAGTTGTTCTGGAGATCATGCATCATTTTAATATTTTACATCATTAACATGCAGGAAACAGGCTTGGACCTGGAAATATAAGTAGCAGAAAGGACTTGCTATAAGGGTTTCGACCAATATATAAGCAACTGCATATCAGAGCAATACATTTTGGAAAGAAAACATGCTATTACTCTTCATTCCTTTTATACAGTCATTGTTACATTCATACCAAATACAGTACTTATTTTCTTTTAAATAAAACAAAACATGGATTATTAGTAGGGATGACTACTGACAAGATCAAAGACAAGACAGAAATGATTTTAAATGGTTCAGCCACACACATACCATTATCTATAAAACTTCCATAAACGTTAACAAAAAATGGGAATCATCAGAGAGACAGGGGGACCTTAAGAACAGCCTCTGCGTGGGTGTTAAATTCATTTGACACCTGTAGCACCTGCATAAGAATCAACTCATTCCTATTCATAGAAATGTTATGGATGTTGAATAGAACTGTTATTTGCAGCTAGTGAAAATTTAAGTTGGAACATAAAGGAAATTACTTCCCTATTTTCAATTGAATAATAAATGGACAAAAAGCAAGAACAGATTCTTCCACTTAGTATGATGACAATCCCACAGCATTTGTAAAATGAATTAGTAAAAATACCAGGGGAAGTTATCATGGACATGGAAATCAGACTACTTAAATAATTTACTGACAAAACAAGGCATATATGAACTAGCCATTTTCTGATTTGTTAAGAGTAAAAGGAAAGCAAAATTTCTGTCAACTATTTATAAAGTAAATAAATACTTTTAAAAACTTTTTTTTGTTGCAATTTTTCTCAGAAGGCGATAACCTTCCATTCTAATAAGGAAGGAATGTCTAAGCTTCTAGCAATACCTTGCTTTCTAATCTCAAAAACTCAAAAAGTCCAGTCAAAATTTCTAGATTGTCTGGATCTGAGATGTTGCTTAGAGTTCACAAACAGTAATGGGAAATATTTCCAGCTGCAAAAATAAGCAAAGGAAACTGCAGATTTTTCTCTACCTAAGATGTCAAGGAACAGCTCCTTTATTTTTAAAGCAAGCAGAACAAAGTATCCCTTCATCTTTGCTGACTTTTTTTTTTTTTTTTAAGCCATACAGTCTACCCAATCCTCGTATTCCACCCTTCACTATAGCAGTTTTCCTTGTGACCTCAACGGTAACAAAAAGTAGATCTACGAGGACATCTAGTGGGTCTCTGTGAGATAACAGCTGGTTAAGAAGATGAACTGGGGGTTTCTTGACCAGCAAATGGTAAAAAAAGGTCCCACTACACATAAGAATTGAAATGCATACAGTGTCATTTCAATTCATAAAGTTCTCATGATCCACACTATGAGTAGAGTAACAGCAGCATTAAAGGACGACCAGACTGATTTGATCGCCTTTTAGCAATGCTGGTTAGCATCATGAGACTGAAATTTTGAAAGGACTTCCCCCAGCACAATTTCAGTTTCCTGAAAAATACAGCAGCATATCTTAAACTGTGTGTGAGAATTTATTTTCTCTTAACACAACAGGCAAAGCTATCTCTCCATTATTTAATTTTTACAGAACAACTTCAAGACCACCAAGTCAGCTTGTTCCCTATCTTGCAATTTTAGCAATCAAAGGCAATTGGTTAGTAGTTTGCTGTAATTCATACAGTGCTGTTCTTTGTCAAAACTCTAGAAACAGCAGGTGACCTGAGTGGACATTTTGCCCTATTTTAGTAGCGATAAGAATGACTCACAGGTTTTGAAGTAATGGCACATTTATAGACCAATTCATTTTAATTTTCAAATCTGATTATGACCTTTTCTTCATTACCTCAAAGATGACTCTCAGCCAGTGTACTCTCAAAGCTAACTGCATTTCTGAACAAACTGAAGCTATTGGGGAAATGGAAAAAAAGTTAAAGCTACATCACCTTTTCTTTTTTAATACCCTTTTAGCAATACCCTCTTAGCATGAAGAGCTCTTTTATTTGTTTATTTATTACTATTTAAACTAATTTCTCTGGTTCAGAAAGGCCTCAACATAGAAACATTTAAAATAAATAGAGTGCTTCAAATAAATCCAAATTACTTCCAATATTTTGCCTCAAAGTCAATTTTATCCATAGAAATTAGTTTCTTTCTGTTTTATTATTAAAGTCTTGATTCTTACCATGCTGACCTGTTTTCTGACTGTAAAACAGTCTCCCTATCTTTCTGCTGTGTCATTCTGATGGCTGAAAACAGATCTTTGGAGAAATATCTGTTCTCTGTTTGAATGCTTTCTACCACAACTGGATCTCAATCCTTTAGTGTAGTTTGCAGGCACCACAATAAGATAAATAGTAAATAATGATAATCATAATGAAGGCCATCACAATTCCAAGATGGCTAGCACTTTATCATGCAACTCCAGGAGTGTCAATTTTTCGTTGATTCTTTGCAAGATCCTATGGTGTGTACAGCTGAGAGGGAAAAAAAAAAATCTCAATCCCGATTAAGACCTGAAGTGTTATCATATAATAAATATGGAATATCTGGTGAAATGTTGAAAAAGTCTCATAGCCTCACTTATTTAGAATAGCTGCAGTTACACGATATGGTCAGCAGCTCAATCTGGTACCATACTGCCTTACTGCAGCTACAAAGTATTGATCCCTCTTGCTGTTTGAAAGAACAAGCCCATATAATCCCAATGCTGTCCTATAACCAGTACATTTCTTTGCAGTGCTTGTATTTCTAAGGGGCAAATTCTTTCCATGTCCCAAATGCTGTGTTTATTTAAATTATCACGACTGTACACACTAAAAGTGGCTAACGAGAGCCTTCATAGATTCTGTGCACTTTAAAGTGCTGTGACTTAGATTGACATGAAGTGGTCTATAAAGTTCGTATTCTATATATAATAATAAAGTAAAACTTTACAGCTTAGGTCCTGCAAAGTCAGTGTGGCTCTACTCATGTAATTAATTTCAAAACAAGTAAGCTGGGGAAAATAATCACTGTAGCTTGTTCCCTGTTGAAGATATCTGTAGGTTTATACATTAAAAGTTAGCCACACATTTAATTTATCGTCTGGCTTTACCCCCATCACCTTTTTTTTTTTTTTTGCCGATGGAGAGAAAGGAGTTAGCTAAGGACAGTAAAAGTCTGCTGTGTTGCTCTTTGTGTCAGCTATGCAATGGAAAAGACAAAGTACAAAAAAATTGAACATGGGTCTGACAATGAATTGCACTTAACCAGGCAAACAGTGCTATAGTGGTAATTACCCCAGCCTAACCGACATCCCTAAAAATTCATGAGATATCTCTAGAATCATTTCAAGGAAATGCCATTGCCAAGATCTCATTTTCAAATAGGGATAAAAAATAAGGTTGTGGAAAAAAAGGGGCAAAAAGGTGGAAGTGGGGAAAACTGCTGTATTTTCTTCAACGTCACCCTAATCTCCGTGGGTGTAAACGATGAGAAACTTGTGGGTATGACGTCACTGCTACATGCAACATAAATAAAGAAAAGAACCAAAATACTGAACAAAAATACTCTCTGCTAGAGAAAGACAGGTTGRACCGCACTCTGGGCTACAGGGAACCCATTTTTACTCACAATAGATCACTATCAGTGTGCAGTTAAAATATAGTAGGGGCCGTGTTCCAAGGCAGCAAGAGGAAAAATAAATCAAAAGTTTGTCAATTGTCATAGATTACAAGAAATTCCTTCAAACACATCAATGTACACATGATATGTCCCCTCTGGGGTTCAACCCCCACCGTTCACAGCAAGCACTGTCACTGGAAAAAATATATAGAGAATTAGACCATAGCTGTTGCACAAAATGAAAGAAACAGGAGTAGGAGGTCATCCGGTTTAGAGATTTCATCCCAACGTGGCTGCATTTTATATAAATATATACAAGTATTTGGCCCCTTGCTGCAAAAACTACAGTTAAATGGAATAGGAAAGAGATTGAAAACATTAAAAAAAAAATATTAACAGTCTGTGAATAAAATTTCCACACAAGCATTTCTCTGGACATTGTGACATCAGCATTCATATGTTATTCAGGGAGTGGGATGGGTAAGGAGAAATGGATGGCAAAGAAACTGCAAAAGGAAAGCGAGGTTACTTTAATTACCCCTGGCCTTGTGGAAACGTACTGATCTGTCCTGAATTATTAATATTAGGCCTAACAGGTTTGGACAAATGGCTATGTAGGTCAGACACATTTAGACCCCAACAATGACCCCACAAGCTAATGTTCAGACAGTACCTACAACTGATGTGCAACCTCAGATGCATTTATTTAAAGAATGTGGTTTTCAAATGTCACAGGAAGCTGCATTAATTTATGCCACCATAATTAAGTTTTCCATGTAAAGATATTCTTTCACATTTAATTCACCTAAATGCGTCAATATTTTTACATACAACCTTTCATTTCATCTTACATATTTTCTGCATTCAGCTGCCTATAATTGCTGTGTTACTCTCTAATTAAAATATATGCTTATCATATAGGACTACATATACGCATGTGTGATTATTTGCAGTGTCTTTGAAAATCAAATTGATGTATTAGGTGTTGACAGATCAGTTGACAGCTTCCTAATTCAATAGGGAAAGAGTTTTCTTAATTTATGCTTTGTTTTGGTTAGACTGCATTTTTAAGACCAATGATTTGTGTGGCTTACAGATGGATAACATAGTTAAGATTTTCAAAAGTGATTAGTGATTGGAAAGCTAAAGCTAAGACATTTTATGTGAATAACAGACTGCACTAAAGACTTACCTTTAAAAAAAAATCAGGTCCCGTAAAAGGGATCTCAAGATTGTCATCAAAATTTGAGAGACCAAAAATCACTAATTACTGTTGAAATTTTTCACTTAAATTTTTTGCTGATTGACAGAACTTTAAAATTCCTAATAGTTGTGAGCATGCTCCTAAGTGGAAGCTGTTCTCAGCTGTACTGACAGCTGCCAGCTATCATGGTATCTGTGACCATATGATTGTGTATGTAGGAAAGGAGAGGGGAGAGGGCAAATGGGAGGAGAGGGAGAGGGGAGACAACAAAAGGGAAATTTAAGATTTTACTCTCACTGACCATTTTCTTTCTTTTTCAGAGGATTCCCTCCTTAGTGTTCAGTCCTCACTGCAGCAGCTCTGACAGCTGCTTCCTTCAGCCTCACTAACCCCATCATTTTGTTTCTTCATCTGTCCAAACCCTTTCATTTATTGGACTGATACGTGTGACCATGCCATTTGAAAAATTTCCTAGTGCTACACACAGGAGTTGTCACTCTCACCTCTCCATGGCCTTACCGCTGGTAATATATCCATTGTGTTGGTTGGGTCACAGGATACTCTGTTTTCTCCTTGGTTTCGTAGTACTGAGGAAGTTACATTGATTTTCATTCATGTATAATAAAGGGCTCTTGCCCTTTATACTGTGAATTCCTGATTCCTATCTTCTAACAGATTTCAATGAAAAGTGTAGATCTCACATTAAAATGACAGATCTTTGGGATTTTTTTTTTTTAAATCAGCACATGTGTGAAAAGCATACACTATGTGAAGGAGGATTAGAGAAGAAAATACAAATAAAATAGGTCTTTTTGACAGAATCTGGTAAAAAATAGGTCGTCTTTGACAGAATCTGATAGAATTAAACAGGTAACATATTTCTCTTTAACTGTTGGGTAATTTGAAAAAAAGATTGGGTTTGAGAGTTACAGGCACCCTGAGGCATCTGTAACTGGCTTTACCAGAACTTACTCAGCAGCCTCATTGGCTTTGGCAGCAGTTCAAAGGTCACATTCTCACATGGATAAACTGTTCTTGAACAATTTTTTTCCAATATGTTAGGCAATGCATACATTC